>BSBM01001409.1:13202500-13837500 GCA_027924585.1 Larix kaempferi | reverse complement strand
GAACGATAGTAACTAAATGTAATGTCAAGGATACAGGTTCAAAATTGATGGGTAGGGTTGCTTATTGGCCCATTGTGACAAGGCTCGAAGGATAGGTGACTCCTGGGATAGAGGCTCACCCTGAAGGATTTCAGGATGTCTTGACCCTTGTTGAGTCACAAGTTACTGGTATATATAGCTTACGGGTTATTGGATATACGCTTTTCGTTATAACATCGGACCATATCGAAAACGTACATTATTCACGTATACCACCTACTAGTTTATTTGACAAGTATCAACTCAAACTTAATATATGTCAGGTTCAAGTTGGACTTTCATACCAATGTATGTTTTATTTTCAGCCACTTTCATCATGTAAGTACCAACAATATAATTTTAAGGTCATGTGACCCCTCGAATGAATATTCACCATTCCATGTCCAACCAATACAATCTGTTGTATTGGTTGTTTCAGTGGGTACTAAAAACTATGCATGTCCCCTCTTTTCTGGCCTTGCTAATCTAAAACCTTAACATAGCCTCCCACATCATTCACACTTGAGATTAGCCTTCCATGACATTCACATGGAGAGTCTTTCTTTCATAACTATTCTTGTGACACTTAGGTGTTGCCTACCTTGAAGATTTCATGGTGAATGGTCTTAATCTTTTGTATCATTAGATTTGTAGACTTTAAAACATTGTTGCAAATATCCTAAAGGATTGAGTTGTCCTTCATATCACTTTTTAAAACTCCATAATTATGTTAGAATGTGTAATATTGCATATGGGTAATAAAATTCCTTTTTATGTATCTTTGAAGAGTTAGTTGAGTAATTATTAATTTATAGTGGTCATTTCCTTTCATACCATGTGACTTCTTTATGGAGTTAGTTATATCAATTTATCATATTTATCATATTGTATTGTATTTATTGGTCGATGATCTGTAAATATGTGAATTATAGTTTATTTGTCTTATCAACATGAATTTTCTATGGAAACAAAATCTGGTTTTTGGTTTCGAAGTAACCTATACACAAATAACTTGTTGACAATGCAATAACAAAATGAACCTTTGTCATTCAATATGTCAATGCACAACAAGTCTCTAACTTAGTCAAGACAACTAAATCATCTACATGAACTCAAGCTATGTGTTAACAATGCACTTCTTAACTACACATGAAATATGTATATATGTGCTTGCTCTACTTCCAATGGATTATGTTCTTCTCTGGATGCGATGCTTGGTTTTCAAGATGCAATTCACTAACACACCAATCAAATTTTTTTATGCACAACTCAAGGATTCCAACCGATTAATATTTTCTCATTCCAATAAGGTAATGCTTTCTCTAGGTTTCCTTTTTATTGTAAAAAAATTGTATTTCACAACACTTCAATAGAAAACAAAATTAATACATATATTGCTCCATCAATAATACATAATAGAAAGTTGTGCTCACCTACATTATTATCTAGTAGTGGTGTATATCCATCCAATTATATCTACACAATTGTGTTTAAGAGTAAGAGATAAGGACTTAGGTCCTAACGCTGCAAGGGGCCCCATAACAACATTATTATATATAGACATTGACTTGAATATTACTAAGAGGTCATGTGTAGTGGTTTGAGGAGTTGTTACTATCCTTTGATATGTACAAGTTACTTGAAGAGCCTAAGGAATCTATTTCTTCCCATGACTATGGCTACAAGCTCGAGAACCATGTCTAATGCTCAAAACATCCAATTAGGATATATCGAGGGGTTTGCCATCTTGAGTGCAAATGATGGGTCTTCTGGTCTAGGCCATGGTTTAAGACCAAAATATAAAGGCATAGGCCATAATACAATCTACTCTAGGGCTTAGCTCTCATGCACAAGGGCTTAACAAGGGAAATTTATTGGTACTTATGAGTAGTATATGTGAAGAATTGAGATGATTCCAATCTTCTTGGGAAAAATTGTTTTTAGGAGTAAGATCCAAGGAATTAGTTTCCAATGGTTCCAAGTAAGGATCATGGTCCGTGTTAGGGAGATCATAGTAACACTAATGTATCTACACATTGATTGGAAGAGTGCTAAGAGGTCATGTGTGGTGTTTTGAGGAGTTATTATTGTCCTTTAATGGATACAAACCTCCTTTATGGTATAAGGAAAATGTTTCCTCTCGTGACCATGACTACAACATCGAGAACAATCCTTAATTCTCAAAGCATCCATTTATGATATGACTAAGCGTTTGACATATCATGTCCAAAGGATGAGTCTTGTAGTCGAGGCCATGGTTTAGGACCAAAGCCTAGAGACATAGGTTGTAATACTAGTTACTCTAAATATTATGTCTGATGCATGAGGCCCTATCAAGGGAAATTTATTGGTACCTATGAGTGGTATATGGGAATAACTCAAGCAATTCCAACGCTCCTCAAGAGCATGATTGTGTTTAGGAGTAAGATCCACAGACTTAGGTCCTATTAGTTCCATGTAAGGATCATGGTCCATGCTAATGGCCCCACAAAAACATTACTATACCTAGGCACTAACTAGAAGACCATTAATAGGTCATGTGTGATGGTTTCAAGAGTTGTTATTATTGTTTGATTCCTACAAGCCTCTTGTAGGGCCTAAGACAACTATTTCCTCATATATTCATGACTACAACCTCAAGAACCATGCCTAATTCTCAGACCATCCAATTAGGATATAGCTAGGGGTTCAACATCTTGCGTGCAAAGGATGGGTCTTGTAATATAATCCATGGTTTACAGACAAAAACTAGAGACATATGCCAAAATACTAGTTACTCTAGGCTTGAGTATCATGCACAAGGCCTTATCAAGGGAAATCTATTAGTACCTATGAGTGGTATTTGGGAATAACTGAGATGATTCTAATGTTCCTTGGGCATGATTACATTGAGGAACAAGATCCAATAAATTAGGTCCTAATGGTTCCAAGTAGGATTATGGTCTATTCTAGGGGGCCCATAGCAACATTATTGTTTCTAGGAACCTACTAGAACACTTTTAAGGGGTCATATGGTTGGGATAATATTTGAATTTAACTAGAGTTGTTTCAATGAACTTGTTACAATTATACATTCCTTAAACATGCCTACTTATGCCTGACAAAGTTTAGATGGAAACGAGCTTAGAGTCAACTATCGGTATCTCAACTTTGTTGTGAAGTGGGAGAAATTTTGTAGTTCACAGGATTAAGGTTGAAGTTAAAGGTGCTTGTGTTAAGTTGACGTATGATTTCCTATAAATAATTGATTTTTTTTTATGAAGATTCAAATGGAATCCATTAAAAGAATATATATATGATTAAATTATCCTTCCTTTTTATAGATTGGAAGTTAAATATATATATATGATTAAATTATCCTTCCTTTTTATAGATTGGATGTTAAAAACATGATGGCTAATATATACTAGAGTTCATCCATGATTAAACTATTTTTCCTTTTAATAGATTATATATTATCGTTTATCATGTATATTCAAATTAGGTGGAAAGGAGCAATATATTCATGAGACATATCTTTTATAGGACCAATACATTCAAGTGAGGATCATGGTCCATGCCAAGGACCCCATAGCATCAACATTGTTTCTAGGAACTAATAAGAAGAATCTTAAGAGGTCATGTGTGGTGGTTTGAGGAGTTGTGATTATCCTCCAATGCTTACAATCTTCATGTATGGCCTAAGGCAATTGTTTCCTCTTGTGACCATGTCTATGAACTCAATAACCATTACCAAATGTACTCAAAGCATTCAATTAAAATATAGTTAGGATCTACATCTGCATTCAATAATAGTGAATTATACATTTAGGCCTTAATTACAAGTAGCTATTTATATATTCATCTTCATTAGCGTTTTATACATTAAAATTCCAATGCATCTACTTACTTGGATGGTTGTGTTTCAATATTTCAATACTTCCATATCATGCATGCATGTGTTATTTATGAGTAAAATCAAGAATGCATTTTTATCAAGTAAAATTGTGCACTCATTTTTCTGAAGTAGAATTGTGCATCAATCCATATAAATTCAAAATATAGACGAGAGAGTACTATAGGTGGAAAACTTGAATTTCAAAGGAATTTGATTGTGTTTATTAACACTTAAAAACATCCATGTCGAATGTTCTGTGGTGACTATTATCCTTAGTGTCTTCTTTGGATCCAGCTTCAAAGCAAATATACTAATGATATGGAGTGCATAAAGAATAAAAAAATTAACATCTTCCCATACTTCAATATATTTGTGTTTATGAAAATGCAAACATGTGGAGAACCACACACACACACACACACAAATTCTTGTGACTTAACTCATTAGCTCCAAAAATACACTATTATTGTTTCTTCTATAACTTTATAATTTCTCAATATAAAAAAAAATGTGGTGCACTACAAGAGATTGCCCCCTACATGGTAAAAAATAACCATTTTGATTATGATAAGATATTCAAACTTTACACCAATACTTCATATACCAATTTCAATGTTTGACTTTATTAATTTAAAAAAATCTATAATATAATCTTTTTTTAGAAAAATAAGCAGTGAAATGTGTGGGCATGAACAAGGATATGGTAGTAATCTTAGCTCAACTTCCATCCAAGAGTATTCGGCTAAATGTTGTAATGGTAGATGTATGCCCAATATATGGCATGTTTCTATCATGAACATGTGCTAAAAGGATGGGGGGTACAATGCAGATGGACATGAAGTATGCAATCGTGCCTTTGTATGCAGGAGAAACAAGGAGATTGTAGAGAGAAGATAGATGTGCTTATATACTTAGTGAGGGAAACAACCCTATAAATTACCCTATATATACACTGTGGAGGAAGATATCGGTCGTTGCATGCTAACTACATTAGATAGTTATGAAAAATAACCCCTTGCCCTAATGGAAATTAAGAATGTAAGTCCTACACAAGATCGGATTTGGGAAATGCACTTTCATGGATCTTCCACAAAAGAGGAATCTGGAGCTGGAGTAGTACTCACTTCACCAAAGAGAGAAGAGTTCTTACTATCATTCAAATTGAATTTTGAGACTACTAATATTATGGTTGAGTATGAAGCACTCATCTTGGGTTTAGAGGAATATAGAAAGATGGGAATCACACAAATATTTGTTTATGGGGACTCAGAGCTCAAAAGGCAACAAATTAAAGGAATGTACGAGACCAAAAGTCCTAGGATGAGAGCCTATAAGAATCAACTATGGGACTTGATATACAATTTCTTTCATAATTTTAATATAACATCAATTCCCAGAGAAAATCATCAAAAGGAGGATTCACTAGCAGTAGTAGCAAGCACATTCAAGCCTCCTACTGAAATCAAAGTAAAACATGAGGTGTAAATTATTTATAGACCTTCAATGCTTGGTGATACAAAACATTGGAATGTATTTGAAGATGACCAACATATCAAGAGACTTTTAGAGTTAATTGATGAATTTTCTAATACTTGCATTGATCAAGAACAAGATAGGGATGAAGGTGCGGGCAGTTAGGAAGAGAAAAGTGCAGACATGAAGTTAAGCCACAAGATAGTAGACCATAAAATAGTTCATCTCAATATCAACTTCATCCCTAAAGGACTAGTCCCTTTAGAAAGGCTATTTGATAAGAATGATGTACCTCATAAGCCCACAATTCAGCCAAAAGATGAGAATGTGGAAGAAGTGAATGTTTGAACTTAGGAAGATCCCAAGAACATCAAATTGTCTAAGATGTTGGCCACTGAATTGAAACAGAGATATATACAACTATTCAAGGAACACATAGATGTTTTTGCATGGAAATATGAAGATTTAAGGACCTATGAAAGTTCAATAATTGAGCATAAGATTCCTTTGAAGTATGGAACAAAGCCTTTTAAGCAGAAGCTTAGGTAAACAAATCCTATATTGCTAGCCATTATAGAAAGGGAAGTAAGGAAATTGCTTGATTCTAAAATAATAATTCATTTAAGATACTCTGAATGGGTAGCTAATCTTGTCCCTGTCAGAAAAAAAGAGTGGAGAGATAAGGCTGTGTTGACTTCATAAATATGAATAAATGTTCCCTCAAAGGTAACTATCCTTTTCCAAAGATGGATCAAATTATGTAAAAGTTGGTAGGAGTAGACAAGATCTTCATTATGGATGGTTTTTCAGGATACAATCAAGTAGCCATGAGTAAAGAAGACAGAGAGAAGACAACATTCACCACTCCATGGGGTACTTTTATGTATGATAAAATGTCATTCAGACTAATGAATGCATGAGCCACTTTCCAACGTGCCATGGATATATTTTTTGTAAGGGAGGGAGATAATTTTATAGTCATTTATCTTGATGATATGACCGTGTTTTCTAAATTTGATGAAGAAAAACTATCTCATTTGAAGCAAACTTTCAATAAATACATAAAATATGGCGTCTTGTTGAATCCAAAGAAGTACAGTTTTGATTTGAGAGAAGTTAAGCTGATAGGGCACCTAGTGTCAAAATATGGAGTAAGGATAGATTCTAAGAGAGTGGCAACCATTCGGGCACTTGAAATTCCAAGAAACAAAAAATAAGTACAGTTATTTATGGTCAGAATAAACTTCCCAAGGAGATTCATTCCTAATTAGGAAAAAATAATTAAAACCATTATCAACATGCTTAAAATAGGTAATGAGGTAAATTGGAACAAGGAATTAAAAGATGCATTTCAAACACTGAAGAATATTATTGGAGAAACACCAGTACTAATCAGTCTTGATTATGCAAAACCATTCCTTATATTTTCTTTTTCTTCTTCTCACAGTATTGCAGTTGTGCTTTTACAAAAAAATCAAGATGGCCATGACCACCCATAGCATTTTTTAGCGAAGCTATCAAGGATGCTAAATTAAAATACAACCTTATGGAGAAACAAGCATATTCCATGGTCAAAGCCCCAGAATCTTTTAGGTGTTATGTTTTTCATTCTCAAATAATTACATATGTGCCACATAGTACAGTAGAAGATATTTTTTTCAAAATGACATTGAAGACAAGAGAGGCAAATGGATTGCAATGAGTCAGGAATATGACTTAGAGATTAATCCCACTAGGTTGGTAAAGCGTCAGGGATTATCCAAGTTGTTAGCTGAATCAAATTGTGAAGCCTTGGACCTAAACCTGATAGGTGAATTAAAAGAGGAAGAAAAGTTGAAAAGTATCTAGGATTGTCAAGATAATACAATGAAGGTAAATCCCAAATTTGAAGAATATAACTAGTATGGAAATATTGTCTATTATTTGGTGAATTTAGAATTCCCAAACTACTTGTCTAAATCACAAGCTAGTTCCTTTAAGTTACAAGCAACTAGGTATTGCATATTGGATGAATATCTATATTGGAAATATCATCAAGGGATATTGCTTAATTGTGTAATTAAAGATGAAACATAAGTCATAGTCATAGAGCTTCGCAAAGGCATTTGTGGAGGCCACCATGCATGGAGAGACACAACTTATAAAGTGTTGCGAGGATTATACTATTATCCAAAACTATTTGGTTATGTCAATCATATTGTAAGGGATTGCATTGAATGCCATATGTTTGCAGGTAAATAGAAGTTGAATCCCTTCCCTTTAAAACATGGCATGACTTCATCACCTTTTCAACAATGGGGTTTAGACTTCATTGGAGAAATAAACCCAAATTCTAGTAGTCAACATAGATGGATTTTAATTGCTACTGATTATTTCACAAAGTGGGTGCAATCTATCCCAACCAGAGTAGAAAATGAAAATGTTATCATGAGGTGTTTAGAAGAAAATATTTTATCAAGGTTTGGGTGCCCCAGAAAATGTTGATGTATATGTAACTTCGGAATGTATTTCATATATGTATATTGTATCCCTACAGAGATGTTATTATTCCTTTGTACGGAAGTGTCGTCATTTGTATTTACAAGTGTCGCAAGTTGCATTGCATGTACCACAACTTGTATGTGATGGGTTATTAGACCACCAAGTGTGGGGTCGGCCCTGAGTTGAGTTACCATGGGTTATTAGACTCTCCTGGAGAAGTCGGCCCTGTTAGGTTATTAGGCAAGTCAAGTCAGTGTATAAATAGAGTGAGGGTGTCACTCTATTTGATCATTCACTTACTCATCTATTCTCTCACTTGAGTGATGCACACTAGTGGAGGAGGAGAAGCTACTAAGGAGACTATCTTTTGTACTTGGGTTTTGTATCATTGCTCTTTCTATCTTTGAGGAAGTTGCGGGGTTTTTCACCTTCTTGGTTTTCCCCGAGAAAAATCTGTGTCTATTGTCTCTTGTGCTTGTCTCTTGTGATTGATATGTTGTACATGTTAGTCTATCAGATAAGATCCTAGATCATTTTTAATTAATGCTCAAAATCTAACATGGTATCAGAGCTAACCTGAGAAGAAGACACTATGCAGCTGTGGAGGCTAGGGCTACTTGATTTTTGGGTTTCTCTCCATATATATTCAAAGGAAGGAGGTTAGATTGACTCTCCTAGCAAGGGCGCATCTTTCCATCGAGACAAAATTCAATTCTGAGCATTTTCAGTTTTTGACCTAAAAATTAGGGTTTCTGCAAAAATTGGAATTTCTGAAATCTGAGACCACGGCTGGAAGCTCCTCTAAAAAATCAAAGTTTAGAGCCTTTGATTGAACTTTTCGGTTGGGTGAAGCTCTGGGAAAATCAAACCCTAATTCAGGGTCCTGTCTAGTGAATCTGGAAGTTTCAAGAGCAATTTTGAGGAGTGAAAATTTGCATATTTCAAAATCTGAGTACACCAGCTTGACCAACTCAGCAAGGCGCATCTTTCTATCCTTTCAGAAAGTTGAAATTCAAAGTTTGAATTTTTAGGGTTTCTTTAACAAACCCTAATCCAGCTCGAGCTCCAGTTTTCAGCAAGTCAAGTGGTAAGACCTAATAACTTTTCTATTTCCATTTGAAGTACTCTTTAAAATGTCTCACCACACCAAGCTTGAGGATAAGCTTGAAGGGGCTGATAACTTTCGAGCATGGAAGTATAGGATTGGGTTAATCGTGGAAGAAAATGAATTGGACACCTACATAAGTGAAGAGGTTCCAGTTCCAGAGGGAGATGAGGCTAAGGCCTTGCACAAGAGGAACTTGGTCAAGGTTAAGAGAATTATTGTTGATTCTATCAAGGACCATCTCATACCACATGTGTCATCTTTGAAGACACCTAAGGAGATGTTTGAATCTTTGACCAAGTTGTTTGAAGGGAAGAACATAAATCGGAAGATGACCTTGAGGAATCAACTAAAGAATGTCAAGATCCAGAATGCGGAAACTATGCAGTCTTTTTTCTCAAGGGTCTCCCAAATAAAAGAACAACTTGAAGCTATGGGAGAAGATATAGAGAATGGAGAAGTGGTAATGACCACTCTTAATGGCCTTCCTAGGTCATGGGATTCCTTCATCCAAGGAATTTGTGCTAGGAAGAAACTTATCACATTCAGTAGACTGTGGGAAGAATGCTCATAGGAAGAAGCTCGAATTATAGCTCGAGAAGAGAAGATGGGGAATGAAGACCAAGCTCTCACGGCACACTCCAAGAAGTATGATAATAAAAAGAGACATCACCACAGTACAAAAGAAAATCATCACCATCAGAACCAGAGGGGTAACCTCAGATCTCGAAGAAACATATCCAATGATCGATACTTTACATGTGATGAAAAGGGACACTATTCCAGGGATTGTCCCAGAAACAATAAAGATAGTTCCCACAAGAAGAAGAACATCAAAAGAAGACATCATGCTCACACTACAGAGGATGATGAACCTCCCAGGAAGAGGGCTAAGGAAGAAAGTGAAGATTCTTCAAGTGACGAAGAGTATGTTTTGATTTCCGCCCTCACTGGTACTATTGCTCATGGGAGCAATGATTGGCTTATAGATAGTGGGGCATCCAAACATATGACAGGATTCAAGGGATCCTTTGTAAACCTATTTGAACATGAATCACTCCATAAGGTGAAACTTGGGGATGACTATCAGTATCCCATAAAAGGAAGTGGTGAAGCCTCCTATAAGCTAGACTCTGTAAAGTCTATGAAGATGAAAGATGTACTATATGTTCCAGGTCTCAAGAAGAATCTTCTCTCTATATCTGCTTTGGATGCAAAAGGCATAAGGGTTGCATATATAGATGGCCAAGTTCTTATGTGGCCAAAAGGTAAGACCATTGATGATGCAGTAGTGATTGGAGAGCAAGAGGGAGGATTATACAAATTGAAGTGCCGACCAGAACAAGCCTTGGTTCATGACTCAGTAGAACAAAGTGAACTTTGGCATAGAAGAATTGCACATGTGCACTATAGGGCACTACCTATTGCAAGCAAAGAAGTTGAAGGTCTTCCTGAAATCCAGACAAAGCATGAAAGCACTTGCAAAGGTTGTGCAAAAGGAAATAATACAAAGAAGAAATTTCCAAGTAGTGAAAGCAAGGCAAAAGGAATATTGGAGATTATCCGCTCTGATGTATGCGTTCCGATGTCTTCCAGCTCTCTGAGTGGGTATGTATATTATGTTTCTTTCATTGATGATTTCTCTAGGAAGACTTGGGTTTATTTCTTGAAGAATAAATATGAAGTGTTTTATAAGTTCAAGGAATTCAAATCCTTGATAGAAAATCAAACTGATAAGAAGATCAAGATCTTTAGATTCAACAATGGAGGAGAATTTACTTCAAAAGACTTCAAGAAGATATGCAGTGATTTAGGGATTAAGAGGGAGTTGACTACTCCTTACAATCCACAACAAAATGGGGTTGCAGAAAGAAAGAATAGAATCATCATGGAAGCAACTAGGGAAATGCTTCATGATCAAGATCTACCTATGCACCTTTGGGCAGAAGCAGCAAGGACAGCTGTATATGTGCAAAACATAACACCTCATAAGATACTTAACAACAAAACACTAGAAGAAGTGTTCACTAGAAAGAAGCCAGAAGTTAGCCATCTAAGAATATTTGGTTGTCCAGTGTACACACACATTCCAAAGGAAAAGAGGACAAAGCTAGATTCTTCAGGAAAGAAGGGCATCTTTGTGGGTTACAGTGAAATCTTGAAGGCATACAGAATCTACTTTCCAGGGTTCAAGAAGATTGATATCAGCAGGGATGTAACTTTTGATGAAGACTCAACATACATCAAATCAAGGAAGACACCTGCTGAAGACAATGAAGAACCAAGAATACCCAAAACACAAGACACCACCATGAATGAAGTTATTCCAGAAGAAGATTGTGAAATAGAAGATCCACAAGAACCTGTAGATCCACCCCGTGAGAAGAACTCTCATAAGAGGAAACCAACATGGGCTAGAGAGCTCATCCAAGATGCAGAAAGGTATGGTATTCTAGAGGAGGAACACAGAGAAATAAAAAGGACTAGGTCACATACTAGCTATGTTGCCTTACTCTGTGATATTATGAACAAAGAACCTTCCAGTTATGAAGAAGCAGCAAAAAAGAAAGAATGGAAGGATGCCATGGTCGAGGAATACGAGTCGATCATGAAGAATGATGTTTGGGATGTGGTCCCAAGACCTAAAGGGAAGTTTGTTGTGACTTCCAAGTGGATCTATAAGATCAAGCATGTTGCAGATGGTAGCATAGAGAAATACAAGGAAAGGTTTGTAGCTCGTGGCTTCTCCCAGAAAGACGGGATAGATTATGAAGATACTTTTGCTCCTGTAGCCAGATACACTTCCATCAGAATAGTACTCGCTCTGGCTACAGTGATGAAATGGAAGATACACTAGATGGATGTCAAGACAACTTTCTTGAATGGTGTAGTCGAAGAGGAAGTGTATGTGGAGGAACCACTTGGTTTTGAGACACATGATAGGGAGTCATATGTGTGTAGGTTGAAGAAATCCTTGTATGGCTTGAAGCAAGCTCCTAGGACTTGGTATGGTAGGATAGATAGATTTCTATCTAGCTTGGGATTTACTAAAAGTAAAGTGGATTCCAACCTTTACTATAAGGTTGAGGAAGGAAATCCAGTGATACTACTATTGTATGTGGATGACCTGTTTGTAACAGGTGAGGATAGATTGATTGCCGACAGAAAGAGGAAGCTTGCTACCGACTTTGAGATGAAGGACTTGGGGATGATGCACTACTTTCTAGGCATGGAGGTGTGGAAGAGTGCAGATGGAATCTTCCTTGGACAAGGGAAGTATGCAGTAGAGATCCTGAAGTGGTTCGGGATGATGGATTGCAAGGCCATCGCCACACCTATGGCAACGAACCTAAATCTTTTATGTGATGCTTCATTTGAGCCAGTTGATGCCACGATATATCGTCAGATGATTGGGTCCTTGATGTACCTGACGAATATGAGACATATATTTTCTTTGCTGTGAACACCTTGAACTAGTTCCTAACAGATCCGAGACATGTTCACCTGATTGCTGCAAAGCATATTCTGAGGTACCAGAAGGGTACAGTTGACTATGGGCTCAAGTATGATGCGAATCAAAATTTTAACCTAGAGGGTTATGTTGATTTGGACTGGGAAGGCAGTGCCATTGATCGGAAGAGCACTTCGGGGTGCTGCTTCAGTATGGGATTCGGTATGATCTCTTCGTTTAGCAGGAAGAAGTCTTGTGTGGCATTGAGTACAACCGAAGTAGAGTATGTTGCAGCTTGTTCGGCTAGTTGTGAGGTAGTCTAATCAGTCCTAAGGTGTACCTACTTGATGGCTTGCTCGCAGATATGATGAAGACCTACATGGAGGCTAGGCCTACATCTAGCATGAAAAAGGGCTAGCTCTGTAGAACTTCCTATGATGAGTAGATTGGATATTGATTGAGATAGCAGCAGTAGTGACGATGACGATGATCCAGTGACCATGATTCGATGACGATGATCCAGTGATGATGATCTAGAGACGAAGACTTGTGCTAGAAGACCTGTGTCGAGAAATATCTTCCTAGTTAATAGGGAGTGTTGATGTATATGTAACTTCGGAATGTATTTCATATATGTATATTGTATCCCTACGAAGATGTTATTATTCCTCTGTATGGAAGTGTCGTCATTTCTATTTGCAAGTGTCGCAAGTTGCATTGCATGTACTACAAGTTATATGTGATGGGTTATTAGACCACCAAGTGTGGGGTTGGACCTGAGTTGAGTTACCATGAATTATTAGACTCTCCTAGAGAATTCGAACCTGTTAGGTTACTAGGAAATTCAAGTCATTGTATAAATAGAGTGAGGGTGTCACTCTATTTGATCATTCACTTACTCATCTATTCTCTCACTTGAGTGATGCGCACTAGTGGAGGAGGAGAAGCTGCTAAGGAGAATATCTCTTGTACTTGGGTTTTGTATCATTGCTCTTTCTATCGCTGAGGAAGTTGCGGGGTTTTTCACCTTCTTGGTTTTCCCCGAGGAAACCTTGTTTCTATTGTCTCTTATGCTTGTCTCTTGTGATTGATATGTTGTACATGTTATTCTCTCAGATAAGATCCTAGATCATTTTGAATTAATGCTCAAAATCTAACAGAAAAATCATAACTGATCATGCTCAATGTTTCAAATGTATCAAGATGGTATAATTATGCAAAAAAATATAACATTGAGCTTGGTCACTCTACTGCATATTATCCTAAAGGAAATGGTCTGGTAGAATCATCAAACAAAATATTTCTCAGAATCATTAAGAAGATGCTGGAAGAAAATAAAAAAGCATGGGATGTTAACATCGGGTATGCTTTATGGGATGATAGGATAAGCACCAAGAAGTCAATTGGTACATCTCATTTTCAATTGCTGTATGGAAAATAAGTAGTTCTTCCTATCCAACTAGGATTACCAATATTAAAACTAATTCTACATGAGACAGAAGAGCCTAATGATGTAGTGAGAAGAGTGTAAGAGTTGATTTAACTACAACAGGAGAGACAACGAGTTAGCATCAAGTTGCAGGAACACCAAAGAAGGATAAAAAATACCTTTGAAAGAAGGTCTTTGGAAAGAGATCTCCAACCAAGAGATTTGGTCCTAAAATGGGATGCAAGAAGAGAAGACAAGGAAAAACATGGAAAATTTGAAAATCTGTGGATAGGGCCCTATGTCATTGTAGAAATACTAGGGAATATTACATACAATCCCACTAAATTGGATGGTGATATAATAGAAGTTGTTGTAAGTGGCATACTTCTAAAACACTTCTTCCTATACTGAAGTCGGGTTCCAAAACCTTGTACATAGTAGAATAGCAGTATTTCAATTTCCTACTTTCTTAAAAGGTTTGCAGCATTTTAATTCTCAGTATTTTTTATTTTACTATATATAAATAAATTGAAAATATAAGTACATATTCAATGTGATCAAGATTTCATAAGAGATGACTCCATGGCCCAATGGATAACGCACAGGTTTATGTTGCTCAGCACCTTGCATACCAAGTAGTTGTCCATGTGAAGCCAATGTTAGTGCAGATTTTTTCCAAGGGGATTAGGGGCTGAAAATGGCCTAAATAAGGGATCAACCCTTACAATGCAAGAGAAATTATATTAGCCCCTTGGCACATCAAAGGACGAGAAGCTGGAACCTGAGTGCTAGATGGGATGTTATGGAACACCGTTAATATTTTCCATGATCAATGGTAACGAATGATAGTGCTCCCAAATGTTATATAGGAGATAACGTGTGGGCCTGAGCTAATCAGGAAAAGGAGCAACAGATTGATGAATCCTGTTGATAGCTCATCGACGAGTTGTGCAAGTTTTAATTCCGTTTGGTCGAGGAGTTAGATATGACAAAAGTGAACACATGGCACAATTTTATTGGAAACTCTTTGACAGGAGCTTTTCCAAAACCACTGAGCTCGGTGCGAGTTGTGATTTTCCAAAACCACCAACTCACCAAAGGTCCCACATCAATGATAGGTCAAACCGCTCAAATTTTTACAGGTGTCTAAGCGAAAGGGGCCCACTGCCAAGTGATGTCACCCATTCGAGCATCAAAATCAGTTTTAGCCCAATTATCCGTTAATTTTTTTTTTATTTTTAAACTTTATGAAAAACTTTTTGGCTTGTTTTATTTCCTACTATCTGTTGCATGAAATAACGCAAGCCTGAAGTAGACTAGATGTCCAAAAAACCTCTACAATGAAGCTGCTCACAGTCACATGCTCACCAGGTATTTCAAGCACCATTTATGTCTCCTTATCATTTTTGTTTGCCTAAGAATACAGATTTGTGCCCTAATCCTACTCATTGAAAACAACAAGAAATGTAAGGCCAAACCAATTGAGTTTAGTTAATTAGTAACATTACCATGCCACAATCCTCCAAACCTAAGTTTCCCAAAACTCTATTCGTCAGTGATGAACACATCCTAGATAAACATGCCAATGTTTTTGATACCATTGTCACCAATTTTGACTTGATCTCAACTCTGTAAGAGGCTGAAACACTAGCCAAAATAGATCAAGATCCATTTCACCTCTGGGATTCAAACCTAGCTTGAGCACTATGTCCCAGGTCTATGTATTTTCCATAATTTATCACCTAGTGCTCCAAACAATACTCTCCCATAAAGCATGTCATTATGTCATTAGACCTATCCAATACCCTATGTAGTACAGATGTCCCTAATATGTAAAAAATGTTTGGAATCCCATATTTTCAGAAGTTGCAGCCTTTAAATGAGATGGATTTGTCCCGATCCTATTGAGGTATCATCCCTTCTAATCGAAACCTATTTTTTGGACAACATATAGAGAAGGGAATTGCAATCCTTGATGTCTCTCCACCCTATGAATCAGTGTTTTTTTTTTCTTTCTAATTTTTCAAGAAGAGCATTGTCCCTAATTTGCATAGTCTTTGGTTATGAGAACGGTAAGAAAATTGATGAAGTGACTTTAGGGTTCTTGCTGAGCCTATCACCTATGTCTACAAACGATTTTCCCAGATATGAAAATTGTAGTTACCTAATTCCTGATTCATCCAAGATAAACTAGAGGAATTTCTTGCCATATCCCTATTCAGATACCCCTCTTACATATTCTACATGTTTGTATACCAAAATTTTGAACATTTCAAATGACAAAATGTTGATGAAAATGAAATCCCTATCCCAGTTTTCAAGTGAAGTGAATTACTCCTGAGAAGGGATAATAATCTTAATTATGTATAATTTACAAATAAAGTCATGAATATATAATACACCATCCTTAATGGTTATTCCCCTCCAAGAATGTTTCCAAAAATCAGAAACTACTCCAATTCACATATGAAGCTAGAACACGAGATTGGTTTCTCTTCAAAGAGTACATCGTGATAAGGGTTTATGGTTTTGAGGAAGAACCCTATGAACTTCCTGCATTTCTTACTCCTAGGATATTTTCCATGGTGTATGCGATACATAGGTTCAAATTTGATGAAAGACACTTCAGACACTACAGGAATCAATATAGAAATTTCAATGTACCTCAAGAGATAGGTCATTTTCAACTAAAAGGACTAAAAGCACTGCAGTATTTATAATATCTCTTAATACAATTAAATCTTAAAGGAGTAAAAGATTTTGCTTATGATCCCTATGGAATTATTTCTAATAATTAGAGAGTGAAAACAAGAATTCTGCTTATGAGACAGTTCCAAGGCTAGAGTGGAAAAATATTGCAAATATGGAAAGTTGGGAAGAGGTTAGAGAAGTGCAAAAACACTTGGAACATGAAGGAGCAAAGGAGCATCAGTTTGGTCAAAAGAGAGAAGCTGAAGAGATCTCTTTAGATATGGACAGATATGAGACTGACCAAGATGACCCATCAAAGAAGGCTAGGACTACAGAAGGAGACGTTGAAGAGGAGCAGGAGGTGAAACTGCCCAAAGAGATAATGGACCTGACACCCCGTCCCCCTTACAAAGGAGCAGGATCAATAGTCAATTTCACTCATTATCCTTCTCTAAGTTTTACAAAACCTAAGATGCTACAAATAACACCTTTTGTGTGTCCATCAAAAAGATTAGTGCTAGTGCGGACATACTTCCCGACTAAATATGAGAGATTAAGGGAAAGAAATGCAAGATTAGAAAAGGAGGCTAGGCATCAGGTAGGAGTCTCAAGAAAAAGATTACTCACAACTACATACAATAAAAATGATATATTAAGATGGTTAGTGGTACATCCTACAATTCCAAATCTCACTAACTTGAGTGATTTCAGGGTAGATGAATACAATATTGACTTTAGCAAGCATGAGAAGATAGATAAAGTACTTTTCTACAAGCAAGCAATTGAATGATATCTCATGAAGTGGTTAAATAAAATAAAAAACTAAAAGAAGGTTGAGACAAAATCTTAAAAGGTTTGAAGAACTATGGAAGGAAGAGAAGGTTTTAGTAAGAGCGAAATAGGTAACTATTAAGGGCTTAGAAGAGAAGATCATGGCATTAACTACAATTCTAGGTGACAATTCAAATGTTGCTTCTATCCTAAAAGAAAAATATAATGAAATAGAAATCCTGAAGAGGCAGTTAAATATCCCAACTATAAATCCAATTTGAACTCCAGAGTTGACATAGGCGCTGGAAGAGAATGAAAAACTTTATGCTATCATGCTACAATTTGAAAATTTGGATGAAGATAGAGGAGATGAAATATATGATCTCAAGATGCAAATTACTTCATAAAAAATGAAAAAGACCACCATAACCTCAAAGCAGGTCATCCAAGGTTCATCTTCTAGTACTAAAGGAGCAGAATAGCTAGTTGAAGAAGTAGATCCTGATAAGTAGGGTGCACAAATGGAGATGCTAGATGTTGATACTATGGATGAATACCCCCGAAGCCACCAGACATAAAAAGAGTAAGCTAATAAAGATGGTAGAATCACATATTTGGAAGCCCAAGTATCGAAAAGGGATGAAAATATAGTTGACATTGAGGGAGAAATATCAAAAAAGGAGGATGAATCCCATGACTTGAAGAAAATATAGTGTCCAGTTTATAGCTTGACATAGAGGAAAAATATCTAATTAGAAGACCAAATATAACCCTATGGGACATGATAGCTCAATTAATGACAAATGGGTGGGGTAGATTTGAAGTGGTCCAAGAAGAGATTGGTACATATAAATCCATTAAAGAGGAAACAAAAATGGTGAAAAAAGGGTTGGGGTAGATGGAAAAAATGGCAAAGAAAATAATAGATTACTTAAATAACATGAGTAATAGTGAATTGCAATGATTGCAGATACCAGGTAGGACTGCAATAATAAAAGTGGCAAAGAAGATAATAGTCAATCAAATCCTTATGAAGAGATCAGAAATGAGCATGCAAATGCTTGATACTGATATATATTTTAAAGGCTTGTTTGACAAGGTGATCAAGTTGGGATTAACTAATCCATGGGATGGCAATGGAGAAATGTTGTCCAAATATGAATTTCGAATGAATTTGGGAAAGAAAATGAATGAAACACCCACAGTAGAACAGTTGGAAGGTGTCATCCTAGGAGAATAGGTAATTGAAAGACTGAAACCTCAGTTTCAAATATGGATGAGATTAAAAAGGATATTAAAAAAACTAGACCATGTTTCTTATGTTAAGAACATAGATGTCGAGCTTTCATTGGATGCTTTAAATTCTCATAGAATGATAATAGGAGAGGATTGAAAAATAGTAGCACAGTATGCACCATCAACTGCACCCTCAAAGCTTCAAGTCCTAGGGAAAGCTTCCAAAACACCAGGAATTGCTTTGAGTAGTCAACAATATTCTACAGTGCCAGGGGAATCCAAGGGCTATCCTACACCTTTAGATTTTATAACCCAAGTAGGGAAAGCAAATCTTCCTGCAACACCACGAATGGAACGAGCAATGACCCCCTTAGGCCAACAATCTGTTCCAACTCACGTATATATGAGGGGGGGCGTGTCTCCAGACAAAAGCAGGAAGAAAATTTGAAAGGGAGCTATGTGAAAATTCAAATGTAAAATTCAATTCTGAAAAAGTTTCATGTCAAAATATTGTTACTGTTATGGTTACATGTCAAATTAAGCCTAACTACATTTAGTTAGATTTTGAAAGTCTATATAATGTAAATTTGTTTGCCATGAAATAAAGGCTGGCAATTTTAGATGTAGAGATACTCTATCTATTTTTGTATAGTTGATGAGTCAATTTTTCCCTGTAATGTCCTTTGTTAGAAATTAAAGATAGAGTGTCCCGGAGAAGTCTTCCTCTGTTCAAACTCCATTGTTACACCATTTTTTGTGTACATGAAAGTGTTCATGGGATGATAAATAAAGTTGTTGTAGCATATTTGGTTTCAATCAAGCCTCGGTGATGCTTACTTGTGATTAAATGTTGAATGTTATGAAAAAAGATTTCAAATGTGTTTTCCTCTGCTATAATCTTTGAAGTTTTTTACATTGATTCAGTAGCGTATGGAGTTTCTTGTTCTTATTGTATCTGTAAATATCTTGTTGCATGTAAATAATCCATAGATATACTCTAGTATTAATTACTTTCAGCTATGTAAAGAACTATTGAATTCCTTGTTTTGAGGCTCATCATGTTCATGTTTTGCTTTGATTTAATAAATTCGACTTTAGGTGCTTCTTGAATCATGTTAAGATTTCCATCTATTAAATCCAACCTCATTTTCCTTATATGTTTTTCTTTACTTTGTCAATTTCTTCTGCAAATTAACCTTTGCACATGCAAATATTGTTCATAATCCTTTTGTTACCATCAAAACATCAAGAACTAAAGCAAATTACAATTTATCTAAGATATAGCTCTAATATCTATAAAATTTGAGCTTCTATCATGCCTGGGAATATGCTATTTCAAACTAGTCTACCTCTGGGACTAGCAAATCTTTTGAGTTGCATACACAATGAATCTTGGCTTGAGTAAAAAAGGATGAAATATAGGAAATTGAATAACATTTTGGAATATATAAATTTAATCTATTGAAAATGTTCATAGCTATCTCAAGTTTGATATATTCTAATAGGTACTTTTTTGTGTGGGGGAGCAGGGAATGATAAGGTATATGTCTTTGTGGTTGCAAACTTTGAGTGCCTAAATGATGGAATCAACCTACAAAAAATGGTAGACATATAAAGAACAAATAGTACTAGTGCGACACTATTTTTCCAAAAAAAAAATTATATATTTAAATTTTTTTTAATTATATATTTATATTTATTTTTTATTTATATATATATTTTTTATTTTTTGCTTAGCAGCTCCTAAAAGCTTGTTCCAGAAAGTTTAATCCACTTACCAAGGTTCTTATCTCTCTTCTTTTAATGTTTTTGGTCGTTTGCCAACATTCAGAAATTTAAAAGTCTTTATTGGAAAAATCTCATTTGAAAATATGTTTACAATGGATATAGCTTGTTTCCTTGATAAAATTGTGTTGAGTTGAGGGACAAATCCTTGATTTGTAAACAAGATTTTTCCTAGAGTCTAACACAATATCTTAGGCTATGCTCTATAATAAAGGTAAATATATTTTGCAAAAGCCCTTTATATTTAGTAAGTGGATTTAAGAATTAAATGATTCGACTATTCATTATATAGTTGTTATTGGGAACGTTCATTTGCCAAGTTGTTGGCCTTGTGTATCAAGACAACTAAACATTGTTAATAATAGCTTGCTTGCAGTTGGTGAATAGTTTGGATTGTTTTCTCAGTCGATATAGTACTTAGATATTTCTATGTATGAAATTTTTTTTTACAGATGATTGGAAAATGCAACAATGTTTTCTTATTTATGCTCATGTTCTGGAATAAGATCCTTTCAAAATAATTGCTCAAGTCATAGAAGCCTTTTTTACAAGCTTTCCAATTCTAGCAATAACAAATGTTTATGTTATTAACAAGCCTAGCCTTTGTAAACAAACCCTCTTCCATGATTGGTATATCAAACAATTAGAATTAGCAACAACTGCTGCAATCAGAATCATTGAACACTTTGTCTTTACTTGACAAAAAAACCACACAAGATCAAGAAATCTCTCAGAAAAGCACGTACCCATATGCATTATTTACTCTTTCCACATAATATTGACCATTGTCTAAAATAGATAGGCTTGTGGAACAAGACAATTACAAATTAGCAATAAAATTGGAAACATAGACTCGCATTCAAAAGCTTTTGCAACTTCTTATTCAACATTTGGTTCTAAAAAATCTTTGTTGCACTCGAAAGTTGTTTATCTTGCACAATAAAAAAATAAAATCATTGAGATAGATTGTGCTTGTTTTAAATTTAATTCTAGACTTGGTTATTTCAATGTTGTTTTCTTAACTAGACAAAAAAAAGAATTTCACTAAAGTTCCATAGCCTTACCATTTGGAATTTGTAAACTAATGCAGATTTAACAAATAGTTTATGAACCGCATGGAGCATTTTACATCCATGTTCCTAGAAAATACAAAGGCAAGCATTAGCATTGTACCCTCTTCAATTTAGAAGGTATTGCCAAATTTATTTCCATTTGTTATTGCTTTGTATAAATCTATCGATTAGTAAGAAATTAGTGTTTCTGCTTTTGTTCTCTCTATAGCTACATTGGATATGCATCCTGAATAAGTACAACAAAAACCTTGCTTGTGTTCTGCTCAAACTTTGTATTTTTTTCATTGTAGTGCAAGATTGAGATGAAGGTTTTTGCATGGACCTTTTACCTTCGATTCCTACTATATATTGAGCAAAGTATATGCTACTTCAAATGCACAAGCTGGCAGCAATATCAATTGCTGGAAATACATTGCTTTTGGTTCCAACTATGTAGCTCTATGATATTCTACATGGAATTGATCGAACAATAGCCAGACCTCCACTTACTAAAAGTTGTTAAATGGGTTCCAAACTAAGAGCTTCATTGCGTTCATTGTATCAGGAATGCAAAATAAGAATTGCACTAGCAATTTCAAAGACATAAAGGAAGATAGATCTGTAAAATAACTTGTGGAGATTGCAATGCACATAAAAAAACTGCTTGTTATATTGATAATTCTACATTGCATATGCAACTTACAAATACACTGACATAGGTCATTATAAATGCATGGCACAACAACTCAATAAAGTTGTGTTCAAGTGGTTCTGCTATCCATTTGCACTCTAAATTTAAATTGGTAACATCACCTGTTCTATATTTATTGATTTTTTGTGTTCTATTTACAAAGCAATATAATGCGGATGTCAATTATAAAAAGATGGGTCCCTTGTAAAGTACAAAATTGGAATTTTTCCTCTTGCATATTGTGTTCTTTGCATTTTTTCTTTTCTCATGCATTTCTTCTATTGTTGGTTTGTTTTTACTTGTATTTGTTCTAAGTTATTTTGATGTTCACTAATGTAATGTTTGGTTTGGAATTTTTATGAAGAAATTGCTTTGATTTAGATCAACATTAATCCTCAATTATCTCGTTTTGAAATTATTTGGAATGTCTTTAAAAAATGGTATGGTGTTCTGAATATAACTATACATTTGGCAAGCTCTTTATGGAAGTTTTTGTGAGAGAAAACTAACAAATGCTATAGCTTAAATGGAGTATTTATGCTAAGTTTGGTTTGCATTAATAACGCTTACAATGCATCTCCTAGATCTACCATATGGTGTTGTTCAAACAATATTGTTCATGGTTTCAATTTAAAATAACCTTGCAAAAACCAAAATTTCAAATTCTTGTAAATATTGAATTAAGAACTACATCATTTGTACAATTGCTATTAATATAAATTAAATGGTCTATGGTTTTTTTACTAAACTACAAGATTTAGAAGATATCAATGCCAATTACACGTGCTGATTAAATCATGTCCGTTTTTTGCAATTGCATTTACAAATCTTTGCACTTGTCCCTATACTATTTTCCTTCATTATTTTCCATTCTTTGTCTATGAATTTATAAGTAGTTTTGATGATAATGGATTCTCACAATAACATTTAGAAATGTATTTTTTAGGCATACTTGTCATTTTCTTTTTCTTCCCTTTTTCTTCCTTTGCTTTACAAAGGGATTGACACATATGTTTTCTTTTGTGCACTTGCAGATGTTTTACTTTTTATCAGAACTTGTAAATGCATTTCCCTAGCCATGTTTTATTAAAATGTCAACGACCTTATAAGGATTTTTAACAATTGTGGTCCTGCCAAAAGCATTAGCAAGTTTGTTTACTATTGTACAATTATGATTTCCTCGATAACTATTAACTATTGACAAAAAAAAACTAGCCAAATAAAAAAGAAAAAAAACTTTCATTATTGTCATGCTCAAAACACTGATAATGAACACTGATCTTAATCTACAAATTAATTAATTAGAAAAGAAGGCAAATTAGCCTAGTTTTTAATGAAGTCCAATAATTTCTACACAAGATAATGCCGGAGTTTTATCTTGCAACAAAATTAGTGGTCATTATTTTGAATTAATACATTAATCCTAACACCTATACTAGACGAGAAAATTGGTGTGCTTTATCAACTTTAACATCGCTTTATAATCTACGTTACAATCGTGCTCACAAGGCATTTTTAGAGATTTGATATGTTTTTCTCCCAATACGCAATACACAAATAATAGACTATTTATTAGTCCTTGCTCCGCAGGGATTATAGCGATGGTCGCCATATCCCATTGACCAGTTTTAATTTCAATTTTAAAACTTAATGTCAAGTAAAGTTTTTAAAATTTTATGTATTAAAATGATTTTTTGCAAAATTAAAATTATTTTAAACTTTTACAAAATTAGATAAACTAATTTTGTGATTGGTGTCGTACATAGATTTAACTATTTTTCCCTGATGTGCAAAATATTTATTAAATTATAAAAATAATAAAAATTTAAAAAATAAAAGAAAACACTAAAACTTGTCATGTTACCTTCAATCATAATGAAAAAGGTTTTGTATTATCATACTACCACCATCACAGTCTTATCAAACTGCCACTAATAATTATTATAGTCCCTGCCTGATCCTCACCTTCTTCCTTGCATAGGGAAAGAAATTATTAAAAATTGAAATAAAATACATAAACCTGACAAGTAAACCATCATTCACTAATAAAATGATAGACCATCATATCAATATCATATCATATTTAATGCCATAGAAATTGCAGTCATTGCGTGATCACTATATCCACATCCAGTTGTCAAATGGCATTGTGCCTACTATATCCACATCCAGTTGTCAAATGGCATTGTGCCTACTATATCCACATCCAGTTGTCAAATTGCAGAAATTCTGGGCTTTCAGCTGGTTGACTCCGAGATGTGGACGTAGAATCCTAGAACATCTCCAATATGAGGATGTTGTATCTGCACCACAGATTTCAGCTCCACGGTCCATTTTCTGAAGCTTTTCAACAATCCAAAATAACTAAAAGATCATCAAAATCAAATAATGGAGACAAGACTAAAAATCGAATCCCCTCAGTTTTTAACTTTCAGAAGCCACATGTCATGCAGCTAAAATATTTATAATATTTATGACAGGTGTGTTCCTCCCAAATCCTTTGAGTGTATAAAATTTACTGAAATGTCTTGGTCTACATTTTAATAAATCTACTATCAGATTTAGATGTGGACGTAATATTTTTCTTTAAATGAGTGTCAATTTAATTTTTTTAGATTAGTGTCAATAATAGACATAAGATCTATTGCTTTGAGTATGGTCTGAATTTTTTTATTTTATGGATGGTTCAGGTTAATGGAAAAAATAGTGTCTTGCCTGCCATGAATTTCTTTAATACCAAGGAGCTTGATTGAATTTTTTTTTCTAAGGATTTTTATTTTAATGAGAAATATTGAAAGAGTCATTAACCATATAAAAATACTCCCAATTTAAAAACATCACATTCATGGGATTCAGCTTACCTCACAGATTCACGGTTCACTTGTTCTCCTTAGTCAATTGCATCAATAGCTGTATCCATTGCAGCACTAGAAGTGGAGGAGGAGAGGGTTAGGCATTGAAGTAGCGTAGCTATCGGCTCATCTCAAAACCAAGCCAAAAAAGCTGGTAATATTGAGCAATGATCTGAATTGCATTGAAGGAGAAATTTCTATACCCACATTGCATTGCACTGAAGGAGAAATTTCTATACCCACATTGCATCTGAAGGAGAAATTTCTATACCCGCATTGCATTGCATTGCACTGAAGAAGAAATTTCTATACCCACATCGCATCTGAAGGAGAAATTTCTATCATAACCCACAAGAATCGGTCAGGCAACCATTTAACTTTACAGGCCATCATCAAAACTATAATAATGAACTCACCTTGAAACCTAGTTTATCATCAATGTATTTGCAAGCTTCTCTCATTGCAAGTTGTTTCAAGAAATCAAATTGAAAAAACAAATTTCTAAACAACAACCAATTAGCTATTAACTGCCCATAATACCATCCACAAGAAGGATTTTACATAATGTAAATAAAAACACAGCTAATCACAAGACTCACTCTGTAGCCACTGATGATAGAAGTAGGGTGAATCTTAATCCAGAAAAGATCATTGCCCTGCTGCAAGCACAAAAGCTCCAAAATTTGTCAAAGTGCTGAGGATCCTCAGCATTGTCGATGGGTCTGCCAAAATTTTATGCCTTTCAAAGTCACCACCTAGAGCCTGTTCTGTGCACGTCCTTCTCCCGAAAGCTTGTTTTGTGCACATCCTTCTCTCGAAAGGTACCAATGTTTCCATAGTCGACAGCTCTTTGAAATGTTCCATACTGTGCCGTGCCCAACAAGGGAGAAATCGACCCTCAACGGCTTCATCATCCATAGGCTGATGCGTAAATATGGCTACCATGACAATGCTGGTAGATCAACCGCATCACGCACGGGGTGCCCTGACGAGCGTGCAGAGAGAACCTAAGCATGAGGAGGAAGCCATTGCTGCAGGGGAGGACTGAGGGACAAACTGGTTCGTTCTCTGTAGATTATGTGAAAACAAAAAACCTATGGTGAAGAGTGGAGGCTAAGGTAACTCAGATGAGATGAAGAGGGATTCGCAGGGAGGAGGCACGCGTACGTCATGCATGTAAACATCAGGTCTCATGCAAGTCATGTAGGACGGTAGGTGGGTGTGATACTAAAAAATATTATTGACTGTGCGAACAATGTGGAATGATAAATAGGTCGCCACAGATGGATGGCACTAAAACCCACGCCTTGCTGCGTTGTGACCAAAGGGCTTCGATGCACTCGGGAACAAGACGGGGGACATTTGGGTCTGTACACTTCTAACCCAAAAGGGGAGTGCTATGAATACAAAACACAATTATATATATATTTTTAACTCCCTCGGACAGATCCATACAATCTGTATCAGCGATGTTATCTCCCACGGTGTATGCCAGCTTCAATAACTTTCATTGTCACCCGATTCACTCCTCTGCTAGTTTGTCGATGTTGTCGTTATCATCACTGCTAGTTAATGTTCCGACTTCTTACCCCACTGCTAAAATCCCATTGAAGAGGGCTCCTATCCATCATATCCTCACTAAATTCCCTCATCTGGTTTTGTTCAACAAACATTCAGCTCCCTCCACTATCAGCCATTTTGGTAGGGGATTTGCAAGGTGTTTTAGTGGATATCTATTCATTAGGGGTAGCCCATTCAGAGCTGCTATGGATGCCTTTCAAGTGGGCTGCTCTCAGAATGGTGGACATGGGACTTGCTCTGCTAAAGTCGAGAGTTTGCTGAATTTTGGATGGTTTAATCATGGCTCAACCATTCCCATTATATCTACACAAAACCAGCTTGTACATGATATAAAAGCATCTGCTCTCACAGCTTTAGTAGCTCTTGCTTGCCTCCGGTTCTGGGACGAGATGGCCAAGCGAGATGTATTTGATCAGGTATTTTTGAGATCATTTCTCTTTGCCCACCAGACCATCATCTTCTTTTTTTCATTTTTTTGGTTTTGTTAGGTGAATGGAAATAAAATCTGTGGCCACTCATTGGGACTTGATTTAGATGAATTTAACTTGAAAGATTGCTTCATTAGATAGGGATGATTGGGGAACAACTCTTTGGGTTAACTGATAAGTGATAAGCAGTAGAGGAGTGAAATCTAAAAGACTTTTGTGCATATCAAAGCCTATTTCGCATAGAATAGTAATGGCTACATCAATGGGTGTTGATTGCGTCAAATAAAAAGCAGCAATAATTAATTGGATTATTAGAGGTCATGTTTAATTAGTTGGTGAAACTGTTTTCTCAATCTCTGAAATGATGGGTCACACTGTACAACTGGACAAAAATGGCCATGAAATATGAAGCTTGTTTGTTGTCTAGTGACAACCTAATCTGGTCGAAATGGGGAGTGATAATTGTGCCTTCTGGTTAACCAATTAACCATCTTCTTTATATTATAAACTTTTATACCATATTTTTATCTTAATAAATTATTATTAAAAAATTATATCATAAACTTTTAATTAAATTTAGATTTATATATTTATAAATTTATTTTATATTAAAAAAAATTATCTAAATAAATAGTAAATTTTTATGTAATAAATATTAAATAAAAGTCTCTATACCTTGATTCCACATCTGTGGTAAAATAAAAATAAAAATTAATAAAATAAAAAATATTATGCTTGTAAGAGTGTAGAAAGTTTCCACTCTCATGATGAAATCAAATTAGCCTTACATATACAATAATTATATAAGAAAGTTTAGTTAAATAAATAATAGAAAAGAAAATGTAAATATAAATTAATAATAATAATAATATGGTTATTACACACTTCACAAGAAAGCAATTTGTAGGCCTACAAGTATTAACCTGGTTGCAAAGACGGATTGCTAAAACACCCTCCTGTTATTAGAATATGGCTTGTGCTCTAGCATTTTTCATCTCATAAATGATAGCAGAAATTCCACGTGATTGGACAGTGGCTAATTTTTCACATACCCATTTTAGCAGAATGCATAGTTAAAAGTATATGAATTACTTTGAAAGCTGCTTTGACACAGATCCAGACGACTTATACAACGCTTTAAATAAGCTATGGCATAATACATTCTGTCATATTCCCAGTGAGCAATTATTCTGTCATACGTATTAATAGAATATACTAATCTTATTCCTAGATCCCTCAAATGCCATGCCATTCTTGTAATCTCTAGCTAAATAGAAATCGATATCCTGGAATAGTATTAGAACAACATTATTTCGCTACCATGCATATTATTTGCCATTAGAAGGAATATCTCTGGTTATTTCTGGCCATTACAGATAAAAATCCATGATGTCAAGAAAAAAAGGGCTTTTATCGTCCATTGCATCTGATGAGTAGCGATTCTCTGATCCAGAGGCTTCGATCTCCTTTTCTGTTCATCACAAGTCAACAAAGAAGGTACATGTAAGAATCGATTGAAGGTATGGCCTACCGCAGTTTCAATATTCATCTTCATTTTCATGAACGCAACCTAAAGGAAGAGCAGGGAAGCAGTTCAATATAAACCAATGTGACCTAATATACTTGATGATCATTACCTACTCTCAAGAGAAAAATTGGCAATCCAGGGCTAATCCGGTGTCGCCTTGAGAGAGAAATCTAGATCCAAAAGATAATGGGAAAGGAACTTCTATACTCAGTCAAAGAAAACCTAGAAATAAGTACATGATACCCTGGCTAAAATAATTGTAAACTACACTGTTCTAATATTAACAGTAGAGGTGAATAGCTTACTCAAAGGAGGGGATTCCATTTGTGCGGTAGCAACATTCAATGGAACTAATGCTATTTCTGAGTGGCTCTCTTGCCGCTTCAATTTAGTGTTAGATTGAGGTAAAGCATACCGCTGAGAGATGGGTCGCACAGGAATAACAGGAAGATTCTCGCAGTTGCAGATCTCGATCATGTAACCATCAGGATCATGGAAGAAAAGTTGGTCCACGTACAATCTTCCATCCTCCACAACACGTTTTTTATAATTGATGCCCATTTCTTGCAGTCTATTTTCCGCTAAAAACAGATCTGGGCACTGCAAGGACAAAAACAACAGTTATAAGAAGAACTATAAGTACATGAAGCACATCCTGCAAGAATAAGAACAGTAATCTCTCAAAGGTGAGCAAGGGACTTTAAAGTAAACCTGAAAAGAGATATGGTTATCTCTTGGATTGATCTCAGTTTTCTTTGGAAGATCATCCAAAGATTCGCACTGCAAGAGATGTATCCCCACACCATAATTGAATAACCTAGACCACAGACAGTAATATGTTAGATCCCTCATAATTAATATCTATATATTATATTCTATGCAAACATCACTGGTGTTTGCTGATTGATCACGTCGATGCAAATTATATATTACCAAGCTCCTACAAAATCGAATGAAGATGGCCTCTTCACAAGCTGAAATCCAAGAACATTCTCGTAGAATTTCGTGGAAACTGGGACAGAATTGCAAACTAATGAAACGTGATTGAAAGATGACACAGGTAAAGGTAGGGGACATGGCCGGATCTGATGTTCTTCCTTCCACATTCTGTGACTCAATTCCCACAACTTGTTTGATTAGCGCTAACTTCCACAGAACTTGTTTGATTAGCGCTAACTTCCACAAACTGCTGACACTCTTATTCTGAACGCATTGCACAGCCATAGGCATATCTTTATATAAGAAGTTTTGCAGTGAATAACTACTTATTACAGCAGGACTGTTCCGTAGGCAAAAGCATAATTCACTATCCCTTATGAAATCATCACTTGAAAATAGAGACATGTGGATATCGTAATTTCGTTTTCAATTCATATTTTAATAAAATAATTTAATAAATTAATTAAATAAAATTTTATAATAAAAATGTTAATTTAAAGTTAAAAATTAATATGAGGGAGAAGTGTAATTCTTGGCTAATTTAAGGATAAAAATATATATATCACAATTAATTTAAATTTTAAAAATTAATTAAATTTGGATATTTATTCGCAGTTGTTTAAAAATTGGACCACTTGTAAAATTTAAATTTAGTTGTGTTTTATTGGGATTTTTTATGGTAGAAATAGATTTAGCACCCTCGAAAACCCATGAGGCACCCAAAATTCTAGAATGTATTTATTCCTATGCTATGTGGGAGTTGAGTTGTTAGGCATGATTAAATAAGGATTTATATACAAAGAATTTGACCACATATATTCTATTTAATACACTAGTATAAATCTATCTTAATTCTGATCTAAGAGTTGAGAGTGATCAAATCTATTGAGATGCAAGTTTTTCCTAAGATTTTGCATTTAAAAAAAAATTTGCACATAAAGGAATTTGATCCCTCTCGACCCTTGGTAGATCAAGAGTTAAGATGGTAATGTCAATCATCAACTTCATGAATAATAGATTCAGTTTAACAAATAACAAGCTGGCCTTAATAAACAATAGAATTTTATTATATATATTAGAGCTCCGTGATCTTCATAATTAAAACATTATAATCTATTTTGATAATTTAAATAATAAAACTTTCATCTCTAATAAATAAAACATAAAGATAACTTACTCTCTAAAAAATAATAGGAATCCTACTTGTTATAATTTATCTTGAACATTTAAATAATAATAATAGAACTTTCACCTCTAATAAATAAAATAACAAAACTCACTCTAATAAAAAAAATAATAAGACTCCAAACTCTTCGTAATTAAAGCATTATAATTTCAAAAATAACTTTTACTTTAAGTCTTCTTTTCATACAATTTCATGGCCAATCTTAATATTGTTAGTTAGGGATAGTAAGGTATTGCATATTTTCATATTGGCTATGTCATATTTTAAATATTGTTAGTATTTTTTTTGTGCTCTTAAGACCATGGCAACTTATTATATCACCAATAAATAGATGTACACAAATTTATTAAAAATATATTTGAAAATAGAATTCATTTGATTGTGGAGGGTGTATTAATAAGCTCCCGAAAGACTTCACAAAAAACTCATAATGACTTTCACTTGTTTCGAGTTATCTTGGAGATGTCTTCTTCTCTCATTTTGATATGATGATATCCTAAACAAAGATCAACTTAGTAAAGAAAATTGTTCTATGTACTTCATATAACAATTCATCAATGCCAAGAATAAGAAACTTACTTGTAATGGTGATCTTATTGAGATCTCTATATAATCTAGACATGTAAGCCATGTATTATAATCATTTTTGTAAGCCATCAACACTAGTGATGATAAATCACTTTGGCTATGTTCAATGATGTCAATCTCTAATATTCTTTGAACCATGCACTCAATTTCACTTTCTAGGCATAGGGATATCTCAAGGTAAAACATTAGGAGGAAGGCTTCTCAGTATGAGTCAAGTACAACATGTGATCTCAAGCAAAGGAAGAATTTTGGGCATACTGGCAAATACCTTGGAATGACTATTCGTAACTCTTTGGAGATGCAAGGGAATAGAGGGATTAATAAATTTTTGAGCTTATAATGAGCACAATTGTACCATTATTTCTAGGTTTTCTGTTTTTTAATAACTTTGTCATGATGTTGGAGATTATCACTTTCATAGTTCCCCTTGCATGCCTCGTATTTTAATTTCCGAGGATTCTAATAAAAATATCATGAATTTTCCAAGCAATTCTTGCCATTGGTCTTTGCAATGTTTTAACCATTGGACACTAAGAACAAATCAACACCACCCATTGGGATTTGAATCATTGGATTTCCCAAGAAGCAATCCTCCATGTTCAGATTAATAATATGGAACTTCCCTAACAAATTCATGGTAACTCCATTTGCAATCATTTCTTGAAACTCCAGTGTTGAATATATAAACACGTGACAAGTTTGGCTAATTTGTGGTTAATGAATGTATGGGTACTAACATAATCCATGATCAATCAACATTGCTACCTTTTTTTTCTTAATATTCCCACCATATACCCTCCATATTAAGAATTTAAGGATTGTTAATGTGAACCAAATCATGGCAGGGTATAATTGTAGTAGTCTCTTTTGGTTTTGGACCTTGAAAAGGTTCCAACTCTCATCTTCTTCCTCTTCACAATTTATGTAGAATAATTTACTCTACCAACTTATTCCCTTTATTACACTTTCTCTCACAATTGATACATAGCACTTGTGTTCTTATTTCATTGAATTAGTGAGGTGGAAACCTTGTAGGTTTCAAGTGAGCTTAGGAGTGGGAAATTTGCACTCTTACTATCAATTCTATTTGCCATATTGAAATCCTTATCCAAGGATTTAGGCTCCAAAAGACATGCCTTATGTTGAATGATCTCCTTTAAAGTACTTATAAAGACATCCAACAAATTATCCTCTAGAATGTCTTCACTCTAAGAATCAACTTTTGAAATTGTTGAATGTGTTATGTAACTAGGCCTCTCTGCTTGGAATTAAGCAATTTATTAAGAAGATAATGGTCATTTTAACCCTATAATGCACTAGGTTATCATATCATCCAATACTAAATCAAACCAAAAGGAAATAAAGTTCTTTTTGCAATAAAAAAACCATCGATGCCACACAAATTGATCTAATGTAAAATATAAGGATATAATAGTTTCATTTTGTAGAATTGACACCTATTGTATATCAAAGAATTGTTCCATCTGGCATATCCGTGTTATGAGATCATTATCATCAAACTTCCCCATATCAATCTTAGGAATTTGAAGTATTTTCTTGTTTCCAAATTGAAAACACCTTAACATGGATCTTGGTGTGATGAATGATTAGGGATCTTGGATCATGGGGGCTTCACTAGAAGGCAATATAATATCACGTTCATTCATATTGTGGTATTAAATATTCATGAAAACCTAAAAATTATATTGCTTATATATTAAGGTGAAAAAGGTTTTTTTATTTAATGTAACAATACAAAAATACTTTGGGGTCTTTTTTTATATGGGCAGACTGACAAATATACGCCAAAAGGAGATGGCAAGACCACGGACGGATGAGAAATCGGGTTGAGGCAAGGCTCATGATTACCAATACGCATGGAAATCATGTCTTGAGGCATGCTTGAGGCCAGGGGTTTCATGGTGAAGTGGGTTTCCAGTCGATCATAGTCAAGAGACAGTGGTCATTGACAGCCAATTGTTACCAATAGCACTCAGCCAGTTGTTACCAATAGCCTTGGGAGGCTCTAAGCCTCTAGGGCTTGTTATATGCCCTCGATAGGCCTTGGGGGCTTGAAAACCCAACCACTCGTGCCTATTATAGGCCTTGGGGGGTTTAGTCATCCTCCTAGAGCTTGTTACAGGCCCTGGGGGCTTGGATACCTAGCCCACAATAGGCTTAGTTGGCGATTGGGGAAATGCAACATGTAATCTAAATGTCGTACTATGTGCATTGGCTCTAGTGACATACAAGAAGTGGTCTCCTAATGAAGTGCATTAGACCATTATATGTTGCAAATCATAATGATATGTGGTTGAGTAATTGCATTGTGGGTGAAGTAATGTGCATCCACAATATACATCGAAAGAATGAAGGTGCATTGTAGAATGTATGTGGGGTCATAAGAGGGGTATCATATCAATATACTAGGTAGAAATATAAAGGGGTATAAAAAATGTTAATGAAAAAATTGATACATACAATATCTAGTGAAAATAGGGTTTTTTTTTTTAAATTGGGAAGGCATATTGGGAGGGGGTTAAAAAAAATGATTTTGGAAGGAATTTTCCAATATTCAGTGAAATTAGGGGTATTGTTTCATATGCCACGAACGAACGTGCTATGATAGCGGTTTATTGAGTGAATCCCCCGTGTCTTGGATTCAATCTTCTTGTTCTACAAAAGTGTTAAAATGTTATCCATATGTGACTAGGACCCTGTCTACTTGTTCTCCTTATCCTCATCTTGAGGAAAATGATTTAGGATGGGAGCCTTTTTAGTTCCAACATAATGTAAATTCAATATCTTCCTTGGTTTCCATCCCCTTGTGATATTCCTTTCTTGCCATGTGAGAATGATATCATCTTAAAAATGTGCAAAATTATTCTATTTTAATTACCATATTTAGGATGTCAACCTTTCTTGCTAGTATAGCTTCAATGCTTGTTATTTTATCTTCCAGCAAGGACACCTTACATTCCAAATCTTCATTCTCTTCTTATGTCAAAGATAACTCTTTGCAAACCTTTTCAAGAGTTGTATTTGGCTTATGTCTGGACATTATGGGAGAATGCTTTTTAGGCTTGTATGTACACACGAGTGATAGGATCTATAAGTTTTTGAAACACCATTATGTTTCCAACATTAGTACTAGGCTAGTCATTAACAACATTGACTAAGTAGGATTGACCATCCCCTCATCCATACTACTTGATTCCTAGGTACACAGGACTAATCTCTTGAAATGTTGTGATATATATAATATGAATATAGATGGTCAAAACGTGATCTAATTATTGTCACATGTATTCTTATGGGAATTTATTGTGGGTATGTGGAAGATCAAACTCATAAACTATTATGTCCAATATGGTATTAATAGTAAAGTATCAACATAGATGTCAAGAGCATCTGATGATGACCCCACCTATTACAACTCTGTTAATTCTAATCTAATGTTCCATTGATAAATATTTTCCATTTGGAAATTTATATGGAATTATCATAACTTCTCTATTTTAGGAGAGAGAAATTTTATGGATTACCACTTCAACAATGTTTCTTAAACATATCTAAATTTTGTATTTGAAATTTCAAGGTTTCTCTTCTATCCAATCCCATAAATTACACTTGATTTGGACCTCACACGTTTCAAAAATATAATTGAAAGTCTATATTTAGGCCTAGTTTGAGGACTAGAGAAAAACTCTAAGTTGCATATCCTATAACTCTATATAAAACCTATAACAATATGTGCTTACATGAAACCATCTCATCTATTCACCTTGTTTATCTCTTGTGTACAATTACATATATCTCTCTTAGAAGTTGTCAAATTTTACTCATATTTGTCCAGTTTAAAGGTGATATTAAATACTCATATTGAAATTAAAACTTTCTAATTTGAAAAATTATCTTAGTTAGTGACTTACGAACGTGCACTGATTATATTAGACTCATGGAATCCATGGAGTTTATATATAAAATTAAATAATAAATAAGTAATCTCAAGTATAAACTTACTACTCAAAGGATAAAATGAGCAATCAAATATTTGACTAAGTTATGAAGATTGTATGATTAACCTAAAATAACAAATCCAAGTTTAATTTTATAGATGCCTCTTGCGAGTTCCCACTTCTAATGGGAATGACATAAATATGGAAAATACAAGAAAATTGAATAATTTTGACCTTCTTTCATTGGAGAGTGTTTTGTTGTACCATAAACTACTTAATTTCACACTTTTTTTTGTAAACAAAAGTTGGGACAAACATGATGTGAGAAGCATCTAGATGAGTCTTGAAATGACGTTGATGATGTGTTGAGCTCACTGTTGGCTCTTAGGGAAGAGTAGACCATCTGTTCCAAGGAGTGCAGTTGGGTGGAGATAGTTTCTTCACCAATCGTCGACTAAAATCCGTACGTTTAATTCGTTCGGTAAACGTTCAATTTTTTTTATGTTGCTTATTTAAAATGAAAAATGAAGTTGTCTAAAGATTTGAATATTTTTTCCGGATGGTTATTTTTATTGGAAACTGGTAAAACTGTGTTTTCAAAATCTTAACCAAACAATGTTTTAAAGTGTTTTAATTAACAAATTCAACACTGTCAAAAACCTAAAAAACACCTAAAATCTGTACAATTATAACAACGATTTTGCAAAATTTGTACCGGATTGTATAAAAATCTAGCTAATTCTAGTGGAAATCTTAAAAGTTTTAGAATACGGCTTGAAAAATCAAGGGTCCGATTTTATTGGACAGTGGTCGCCACGGAGAAGCAAGCATTAACCACACTTTGAAATTAGACGTGACAATGCGTTTTTATTTCTCCACCGGTTTCCACGCAGGAGACGTGACACTTCGCTAACTCTTCATGTCATATAAATGCAGCTCAAAAGGACTAAATAGGAAACTCGATTTCAGATTGTGTTTTAAAAGGTTGAACATTATCAGAGTAAGTTAAACTCTAGACCTAATGCACTAAGAATTCGGTCCGGCTGAAATTGTTTAAATGACAGTTTTGGGTTGCTAGAATTGCATAATCTGGGTGCCCTAGGGGTTTTCGAGGTAGCTGAAGCCATTTCTGCAACCAAAATTGCAATTCAAACAACCCAAATTGCAGTTTCAGCAATTTCTCATTCGCCGGTAAAGGTGCATTCTGTCTAGAGTTTAGCCCATTCCAACATTATCTAGCTTGTTGCAGGTTATTTAATGTGGGCAGTAGGTCTGTTGGTGTTGGACCTTCTTGAGATCCAACGGCCAACCAATCTGCTGCCCCTCCTTAAATGGCATGCAGTAGGCTAAATAATGTTCACCTTTTTAAAAGGGTGAGCTAAACTTTAGAAGATTTGTATTTAAAATGGAATAAAATTGTTGAAGTAGCAGTTTTTGGTTATTAAAACTGTATAATCCAGTAATTGAGGATGTTGAATCCATTCTTACAATCAAAATTGTAATTTTAACAACCTAAATTGCAATTTCAGCAATTTCTCTATCACAAAAAAAACTACCAAAAATTAGATTACTCCATTTGGAATTCTAAATGAACGTGAATAATGAGTACTTCGCATAAGAATTTGACTGTTTTAATAAACTCAAGATCAAGATCCACAATTATTTATTCAACGAGAGATTCGGAGTAGTTAACGGAGTAATTCGGAAAATTAGTTGAAACCTACCTCACCAACGAGTAGTCTCAATTTGGATATATGTTTTTATTGTTTTTTCACAATTTTATTGAAATCTCATAAGGGTTGTTCGAATTATAAATATAAGTTTTTGAAATCTTATAAGGTTTGTTCGAATTATAAATTTAAGTTTTTGAGATTTCCCAATCTTGATGTAGCAAAGTTGATAGAGAATCCAAATGAATTTTAAACATTGAAAAACCTAAATCTGACCTAAACATTGAAAAACACTACATTACCCAATTCATCAATAATGACTTGTCAAAATCAAAATCCTTTGATCTTTAAAGAACGTCACCAATGGAGATTAAAAGCTCACCAATGGGGAGTCCAGGGATCCGTGCAGAAAGAGGAGGAAGCTTCATGGAAATAGGGAAAAGGCAAAGTCTTGAATGTGGATGTGGATGGTGTGACACTCTTTTGGTCATAACATCCACAATGGACAACACAACTGAATCCGACTATATCGGAAACGTACAATAGTTGCGTATACAACCTACTAGTTTTTTTTCACTAGTGTCATCTCAAATTTAATATATGTCAAGTTCAAGTTGCAATGTACGTTTTATTTTCCTCCATCTTGCCGCCACTTTCAACATGTAAGTACCGACCATATAAGCCATATAAGTTAAAGGTCATGTGACCACTCAAATCAATATTCACCACGCCATGTGCAACATTTAGAATTTGTTGTATTGGTTGTTTGGGCGGGTAGTGACAACTATGCATGTCCCCTTGTGATGCATTAAGATTCTTGCCTTGCTAATCTAAAACCTTAACATAGCCTCCCATATCATTCACAATTGAGATTAGCCTTCCATGTCATTCACATTGAGAGTCTTTCTCATCACTATGCTTGGACACTTAGGATTAGGAAGAGTCTTTCTCATCATTCACAATTGAGATTAGCCTTCCATGTCATTCACATTGAGAATCTTTCTCATCACTATGCTTGGACACTTAGGATTAGGAAGAGTCTTTCCCATCACTATGCTTGGACACTTAGGATTAGGAATTTAGGAGTTGCCTCCTTTTAATTTCATGGTGAATGCTCTTAATCTTTTGTATCATTAGATTTGTAGAGACTTTAAAACATTGTTGCACATATTCTTTTAATCTTTTGTATCATTAGATTTGTAAAGACTTTAAATCATTGTTGCACATATTCTTAAGGGTGTTAGATTTTAGTTGTCTTTGTTATAACGACTTTAAAACATTGTTGCACATATCCTTAAGGGTGTTAGAATTGAGTTATCTTTATTATCACCTTGTTAAAACTCCATTAGAATGTGTAATATTGCAAATTGGTAATATATGTGATGTATTTTTTATGTCTTTAAAGAGTTATTTGAGTAATAAATTATTTATAGTTGTCATTCCATGTCAAGCCATTTGGAGTTAGTTATATCAAATTATCATATTATATCGTATTTATGATCGATGATACGTAAATGTGTGACTTATAGTTTACATGTCTCACTAACATGGATTCTATATGGAAATAAAATCTCGCTTTTGGTCTTGAAGTAACATGTACACAAATAACTTGTTGACAATTCAATAACAAAATGAACCTTTGTCATTCAATATGTCAATGCACGACAAATCTCTAACTTAGTCAAGACAACTAAATCATTTGCATGAACTCAAGCCATGTGTTAACAATGCACTTATTAACTACACATGTAATATGTAATTGTGTGATTGATTTGCTTCTAATGGATTATATGCTTCTCAAGATGCTATGCTTGGTTTTCAAGAGCTAATTCACTAACACACCAATCGAATTTGTTTATACAAAACTCAAGCATTCAAACCAATTAAGATTTTACAATGCTCTATATATGTTCCTTATTTAACCGTAAAAAGTTCTATTTCATAACACTTCAATAGAAAAAGAAATACATATATCACTCCAACAATAATACATAATATAAAGTTGTGCTCAATGACATCGTCACCTAGTAGTGATTTATATACATTCACTTATATATATTGTGTTTAGGGGTAAGAGCCAAGGGATAAGGTTCTAACAATTCCAAGTAAGGATCATGGTCCATGTAAGGGGCCCTATAGCAACATTATTGTATCTAAGAGCTCACTAGAATATCGTTAAGAGGTCATGTGCGGTGCTTTGAGGAGTTCGTACTATCCTTTGATTTCTACAAGCCTCTTGGTGGGCCTCACGGGGTCTTCACTTAATGAAATTATGCCATATCACCTTCCTTCGTTCATGGGATATTAAAGAGTAGGTCCCTAATTTCACTAGATATTGATAAATACCTACCAAAATCCTTTTGTTGAGCCCCCCTCCCAATACATATTTACAATTTTAAAAAACCATATTTTTATGAGATATTCCCTATTTTTACTAGATACCCCTTTTTATACCCCCCCCAAATACCTATAAACCCTCATACCCTACTCCCCATCCCCTAATACCTACAATATATTGACCTTATTTTTCACAATTTAAAACCCCCCTTTATGAATGAATGTGTCGATAAGATATTGGTCAACAAGGTGAATCCCATGTGGTAAGCCTAAGGCAGGGAATATTTTAAGGATCCATATTTTTTTAAAGTGTAGAAATCTTGGCGATTCTTACTAATTCATAAATTTCCAACCATAAAATTTTGGGTGATATTTTTCTAAAAAGATTCAAAATTCTAAGGGTATAGTTTCTAGACAATTTTAGCTATTTTTAGAGTCTACTTTTTTTATCCCATAGAATTTAGGTGAATCAATTTAGAAAAATATGGAAATTGGTGAATCATTTTTTGGAAAAAAATGTCGAAAATTAGCCCATGGGCTAACTTTTGCCCCTAAAATTTTCATGGCCTAAGGAAACTATTTTCTCCCATGATCATGACTACAACCTCAACAACAATGCCTAATGCTCAAAGCATCCAATTAGGATATAACTATAGGAATATTGATTATTTTAAATTATTCATTTCTTCTATTGTATAATTTTTTATTGCAAATAAAAAAAGTATCATTGACCATTTCTTTGGAAACACTTGTTGTAGTTTATATATAACCTAATTCTTGGAGTCATTGGATTGGTTTTTGTATTGTCAGTGGAAACAACATCTATACATTCTTTCCAATATATCCCTCATTATTTTATAAATGTTTTCTCCCTTTCATTAACTTCCAACACCACTGTAGATGAAATGAGGATGAATTCATCATCATGTACGTCCTTCATAATTTTTATCTTCTTAGCATTCCATTCACTTCCATCGTTGTTGGTCCTTGTACTACATTCAACAAATGTGAAATAAAGTGTTTGAAACATGTTAGTCACAATTCTTAATACATTGTTATTCAAATGCAAAGAAAAATCTTGTGTTGATTACCTGTTGATTCACCTAATTCATCTCTTTGCTATGTTCCCATCAATATTTTATGCTCTTTTATACTTAGATTGCAAACAATATTATCAAGATTCTTAAGTGTTTGTTCTACACATTAACCAATATACATCATCTAAACTCACAAATAAGTCAAATATATTAATTATATAACAAAATTTCAAAGAACTTGCCTTTCTCTTTTTCCTTTTTATGTGCTTCCATTGTACTCATTGCAACAAGTTATTTTCCTTGAAATTCTATCGGACATCTTATATCAATAAATTCCATGCTTCCTAAACTAGTGAAAGTATGAAATATGTTTTACAAATTAAATAAATAATTTCAAGTTAGAAATGTTTATAGTTGAATTGGTGCACATTGTACATTAATGCACACTCGTGCACATTATGTATACACATTGATTTATAATAAATATGTATACATACCAATAAAAAGATGTTGATTTAAAAAATAATATTGAATTTTATTGGTGCATTATACAAATAAAACAACATCGATGTCTATTTACTGTATATATTGCACTACCAAACCTACAAATATTTCTTAATTATGATATAGTAGTAAAATTGTGCATTTTCAAAAAATCATTTGTGCGTTTACATATAAAGGGTGCACTAATAATCGTGAAATCATTTTTTTCAAATAAAAAATGATAGGTTTTGGGATAGAATTTAGGATCCAATGCAATAAGTGGTTCCATTGAAACAGATGCCCAATGTCCCATATTTGGATACACAAATCTATTAAATATCCAATTCCTAGGAAAGAAACATTCATTGTGAAATTGTACAAAGAGTAAAAGACTAATGCTAAAGTTTGCATTCATGTAAAATTTAAGTGATGCAAAAAGAAAGCTAGGGTTTCCAGTGTTGAAGGTAACTATGAAAACTTTTTATTTTCTTTAGAATGCAATGTAAATATTAATAGGGACATATTTATAAGTAATGATTTGTTCAAAACAATTAAGGAAAAAATTGAGGTGAATAGTAAAACTTATATACCTGAAATTTCTCCTCTACAGAGTTGTATGTGACCTACATTACCTTACAAGTTTGTCTCTTTAGAAGAATCTTGCACCCCAAAGTCTTTCTTGGTAAATATCTCTTGCATAAGTCTCCCCCACAAACATTTGGCAAAAGAATGAAATAGTTATTAACTTACTGATGTAAACTTAGTTTTATAAATTGAAATTCCCATTCATTTTTTCGTGTGGGCATCTTAACAATAATGCATATCAGTGTGTCATTTCTAGAGAGCACACTACTTTAATATAAATAATAAAATACATATAAATTTATGCTATTAAAAATTAGTGGATATTTTCATTTGCAGAAGTTGTTGTGGATAGTTCTTGGTGCATATCATATTTTAACACACTGGTGCATATGACATTTATTGTTGCATTGGTGTGTTAATATGGATTGAACACATCGGTTTCATTAAAAATCCCTTTAAATTATTGTTTGAAGGGTGATTCCATGAAGATGGGTTACAACACTTTTTGGCCAAATGTGATGGTGAAAATTTGATATTTTCCTCATTTATTAAATTGAGGCTCTCAAAACTCATATATTTCTTGTGAATTTTGACATGCAATTAAAAAACAAATTGTAGGGAATTATGTTATCTTTCCATTTTTTATTTTTCTTACATAATAGGATCATTTAATGTATCAAAATTGCATTTAATGAAAGGTTTGTTCTTGTAAATTTCAGGAAAATTTAACAAGTGGCTTGTGTAAACATAAAATAATTTAATGAAAAATGTATAATTTCTGAAAAAATAATATATGAACATAATCTACACAGAATGAACTGGGGTGTGCATAACTTTTTTAAATTTATTCTGGAAATTTATATTTTTTATTAATTTTTGAAACTAGCCATTGCAAATATTAATCGCATAATGTACACCTGTGTGTGTACATAAACTATTTTTTTACTAATTACAAAAATTGAAAAAATAAAAATAATCTTTTCAAGAGGACGTGTCGATGTGCGATGTACATATTTTTTGAAATATTTTGGTTGTGTACTTTTTATGTTGATTTTTATTTGAGTCGTTTTGAATTTGTGGACATGGATTTTAAGTGTAAATTTTACTAAAGAAAAAAAATCATATGGAGTAAAAAACCCACAAATTATATGTCAGTGGATAGAAGATTCATTAATGAATCCACCAACATGAAGTTCACGACCTAAAGTGCATTCCACAATAGGGTTTATGCCTAGCAAAGAGGCTAGTAAAATCAAGTCTATAAAAAAGGATGATAAAGGCCTATTTGTAAATCCCTCGATCGAGCTATTAGCTTAATCAAGGTCTTAAAAACCCTCGATCGAGGTTTTAAGTGCATTTTTAAATACCTCAATCAAGGGTTTCTTTGTGGTTACCGAAAGCTTGATCGAGCTAATAGCTCAATCAAGCTATTTAATCATTTAAAACTTTAAATTTTATATGGAACAAAATAACTATAACTATTAACACAAATAGTTAGATTGAGCTATTTGATTTAACAATTTTTTTTCCATAGAAAATAACTTACCTAAAAAATGAAACAAAAATCATTTTACTTGTATGGCAATATATATTGTATACAACTAATAAATCATAACTTACAAAAAATAAAAATAAAATGTTTTTTTATTGTGCTAATAATTTGTTTTATAAGTTATATGTTATAGTAATTTTTTTTTAGAATTATCGTACATAATTTTTTATCGAGATAATAAAAATTATAAAAAAAATAATTTTAACGTAGAAGCAAAATAATAAATATAATTCATGACATCAAATAGTATGGAAAAATTTATCATGGGTTACCAAAACCATGGGCCATAAATCACTAACAACAAACATGCATTGTTAAGCTAATTAACGCATGTTCGTTGTTAGTGATTTATGGCCCATGGTTTTTGTAGCCCATGGTAAATTTTCCAATTGTATTTGATGTCGTAAATTAAATTTATGATTTTTTTCTATGTCCCAAAATTTAAATGTTAATATCCCCACCCAATACATGTTAATAGAGTAAATAAAATAAGATAAAAATATAACTATTAGAAAAATAATAGCTATAACTAAGTTTTTTACTATAACTTATATATTTTTATGATGAAAAAACCCTCGATCGAGCTAATAGCTCGATCAAGGGTTTAGCTAACCTTCCATTGAGCTCCACATCTCAATTGATGGTTATTTAAACCTCTGATCGAGCTATTGGAAAAAGCTCGATCGAGGAATTAAATAACCCTCAATTGAGCTCATGTATCGTGCAATATGCACCCACATCTTTACAAAAGGTGTTACCCATTTTCATGGGAACGCCCCAAAGTTAAAATGTTACATGCATCCAAATCATTATTTTGAGAACAAATATAGATAAATTACAATACTCAATAGTATACAGATGTTGCTTAAACTCGCACCATATACTAAAAAAATGGTTTCAATAGTGTATTTTGAATTTACAATGTTATATTCTTTTTAAATGTTTTTTAAGAATGAAGACACGTATTGATTGTTGATTTGACTCAAATGCAAGGACAAAACGTTGTAATATCAAATGGATTATTCTTTAGAGTCTAGCTTGTTCCATATTGTTCATAGTTCATCAATTTCTCCCTTTTGGTTTGCAGTAATTTCTAATTCTATTTATATTTTGATTATCTAAATAAATCAACAATTATGCATTGAATTTTGCAGGATCCAAATTTGGGATTGAGTTTTTTTTTTTTGTAAATTAGAACTTTACATTATATCACAAAAATAAGTACATAGAGATACAGTCCAGCTGGGCCTCTCATCGGGAGAAAACAACCCAAGTAAATAGTCTGTTGAGCATAAGCCATAGTAGCAAAAACCTTCCTAAAGCCTCTATTAGACTTCATACAAAGACTATACTGCATAGATAACTGGTGGTTTCTAGCCAAGCTATGAGTTGATTTGAACCAAATTTTTTTGACAAAATTGATAAACCAGCAAGACCAAAACAAATTGACATAGACAAAAGACAAGAAACTATTGAAAGGGACCGATGTCTAGTCATGGCTTTGTCTGAGGCAGTTCTAGGGAATCCGCAACAGGGCTTGAAGCTTCACATTTGGTATTGCTTGTGCCAGGTATTGTGCAACCAATGTTCTGTGCTAGAATATCAACTTCCTCCATTTGTTCCTCTTCCTTCACCATGGGAGGGTTATTTGCTCGGGCATTATGTTGAACTTTGGTGTTGTCATTGATGTCAAAGAGGTTGTAAGAAGTTGTTAGAGTTGGTGACGACTTTGAAATATAAATTCCAATTTGAAGAAGTATATAAAATATATGCGCAAGTCAATAAACCAAGTTACAAAACAAATTTATCTACGCATGGCGCTCTAATCCCACCTAGTTATGGCACTCAAGTGCGCAAGCCCCACCAAGCCAAGGAATGAGTGTGCACAAGACCCATAAAGTCATGGCACTCCATTTGCGCAAGATAAGACAAGTGGAAGATTATTGGGTAAGCTTGACTGTAAAGAAAGGAAGAAAGGGTGTTACCGTCTTAGAGAATCCCCTACTTGTGGACACATCATTTGAGAAAGTTGAGGATACATAAGAGTGAGGTTGATTATTGAGAAGTAAGCTTGGAAGAACAAATGGAGTAATATTCTGAATTTTCAAGATTCGGGTTAGATGAAATGCTCAGGGGAATCAAAGGAAATATGATTTGAAGAAGTGCACGAGGTTACAAGACATGCAGAAGAACAAGGAGCAGTCGCATAGACATAAGGAGCATTTGTGAGAAAGGAACAAGGAGCATGTGGATGAGTATGTGCACAAAATTAGTACAGTAAGTAGAACTATAGCAGGATACATTGTAAGAGAATATGTGAGCATAATTGAACTAGAATATGCCAAAAGTGTGCATAGCAGAAAGTAAAGTAGAACGCATAACATAGTGCACGCAGATCTAAAGTTCGTGTGACAAAAGTACATCAACATCTATATCTTAAGGTGTTTGTATGGAGCAAGGAAAGGAGATTGCAGTATCCACTCAGATTGGTTCCTAAACACTGCGATTTTGTGCTTGCACAAAGGATTAGTGTCCTCACATGTTGGATCCTAAATCAACAAGTTGGTGCTTGCATGGAGAATTGGTGTCCTCACAGGTTGGAGCCTATAGTCTGCGAGTTGGTGCTTGCATGTGGGATTGGTGTCCCAATAAAATGGGTGTCTAAGTGAGTTGGTACTCACATTACTGGAGATTAGTGTCTCCCATCTCTCTATGTAATTTCATTTTCATACATATATATAAAATTTTCTTCAAACATTAAACACACAATTAGTTTTTATTAATGTGTTTTTACATAGCAGTTGGTGCATGTTTTTAAAAGTGAAAAATTTCTTAATCTGTGGATGATACTAATTCACCCCACCTCTCAGTATCATCAAGAATTCCAACACATTGTCCACTACAAGATGAGTTTCATTCACCATTTCCGCCTTTGGTCCCCAATGAACCACCCCATCCTCACCAATGATTGCAAGCAGAGGAGAAGGAAAATCGAAGAGTTCAGTAGTATCTGTGCACCAGTCAATGATGTTCTGCACGCGGAAAGTAAGGCCCTGGACATGTTCTTTCAGGTCATCTTCCACATCTTTAACATCATTCCTAATTCCTAACAAAGCATCCATCATGGAATCCAAGTGACGAGCTATCCCTCCACTCTAAGCATCCTACAAACGCTCCTGACAACCACGTACCCATCTCTTAGGGGATCTATGTGGCTTCCTAACCATATTTATTTGCTCGTCACAAGTCCCTACACTTAGTTTGAATAAAAGTTATCCTTCCCATCCTATACAGTTGTGGAAATACCGCTAGGGTTCAAGACCTCCAAAATTGGATGGGAAGGAATGAGCCTACAAATATCAACCATATGAAAATTAAACCAGAGTCCTAGACCGCCATTCGCATTTATCATGCCATGATGAAGTCTGTGAAGAGGATCCACTTCAAAACTCTAATGGGGAGAAGGATTAATGTTGTGCCACCCGCGGAGCTACCAACGTCGCATTTCCAACTGCCATTCAGTCCTGTGCACGATTCTCGTTTCTCATACCATTAATTCCATTCATGTCCACATTTGTAATGTCTCCAAATTTGGTCATAGACCATAATCGCCTAAGTCACCTAGTCTACTTGTTCATGCTTATTCACCTAAGTGGTGATTTGGGTTGATTATTTGCTAATCCTACGGTCCAAAGTTAGGAATAATGCCACATTAAACTATATTGGACTTGGGAAGAATGAATAAGGGGATGATGGACCTTCATTGACTCATCAAATAAGCCAAGTCTCCATGTGGTCAAAAATTTTGGAGATATCCTAGGTTAGCAATCCTAAGGTTGGAAATAATTATTGAAGAATAAAATTCCAAGGGAGGCAAATCCTAAGAAGTGGGAAAATGGATATTCTTGTTGCAGGTTCATCAATGGGTCGAGTAAGGGGAAAATGGCCACATAAATAAATATATTCCCCAAATTAATGTTTAAGCACATCCAATTTGAAATAGTTGGCAAGCCAAGTAATTTTGGGTTAAAGCACTAAGGAAAGCCAATTAATATGCCCAAGGACCCACTCTCTCATAAAATAATGAATTATTATTATTTTATTTAATATTATGAGAGAATATTGTGTTAGAGCATTAAAACCCACTTTAATTGATTTTATTACTTTCCTAGATGTTTTACTAGGTTGTTGGCCACATACTGCCTACCTAGGCATACCTTTTGTCATCCTCATCCACTTGAGTGGACTCATGATGAAACTACCTGCTTTTATGGCTATCCTTAGTGGAAAAGGTGCACTTTCCCCTTTTTCACTGCTTTATATTGTTTTTCTGCTTTAAGTGGATAAGGCAAAAGCTAGGAACTCCTAGAGGTTTTGGAAACTTCTTTCTTTATGGACAACCCATCCTTCCTATTTTTCTCTCCAAAAGCCATCATATTTTTCTATTTTCATCACTCATCACTTTCTAAAACCATTTTGGACAAATCATGAGGCAATTGACTGATTTGGAGTTAGATGTTTCCACCTTGGGGGGTTTTAGCTAGTTTTAGTAATCTTGCTTTGTGAGCTTTTCGAATGCCTCTTCATGGATTCAATTTTATGATGTAACATTATATATTTGCAGACAGTTTATTTTTCAAGGTTGGATGATGTAACTTTATGCAATACAATTTAATATTTTGCATACATTCAGTGTCATTTTTCAGTGTTCTATGCAATTCTAGCTTAGCAATTTTTGTGAGTGTGTTCAATCTTCATGATTATCCTATGATCTGGTTTCACATGGTATCAAAGACATCAAGGGGGTCATAGCTGCATCTATTAGTGCACTAGAAGATGGGAGTTTGTATAGAAGTCTCGTGGACAATTTCCTTGAACCCTGGGTTTAGCTGAAGGGGTCTACCCGGGCGTGACAGATTCCCGAAAGTGCAACTGTCATATTGAATAGCTCTATAGTTTGCATCATTCTCCAAATATTTTTTTGGTTTTGTTTTTGCAGGTCCATATCAGTTCCACAAGTGTGCACCTTAGTTTACCATGGATCCATCTTAGAATGTGTTGTTGAATCTGTTTAATTATTTTGAATGGAAGGCACAGATGGAGAGTTTGGTGAAGTCGAAAGGCCTCTACAGAGTGACAATGGCCACTAAAAATGATCCTACTGCAACTATAGAGAAATCTAAGTGGCATAATCGGATAGATGAGGCTTATGGTCTTCTATGCCTCAGCACATCAAAAGATCTTCTATTCCATTTGGAAGGTCTATCAACACCAAATGAAGTTTGGGTGAAACTTCAAACCTTTCTTGGAAAAACAGATGAGTTGAGAGGACACCAATTAAAGAATGAGCATATTTCTCTAAGTCGAAGCAGCTTCGAGACTCTATAAGATTATTTCTCCAAATTCAATTCACTAGTTTTGTAGCTGAAACACTATGAGATTGCCAAAAAGGATGAGCAACTGATTTTGGCAATCCTTTCGAAATTGGGGCAAGACTACTCAATCTTTGTATCAACCTTTCATGCTGCAAAAATCACTATAAAGAATTGGAAGATGCCCAGTCTGTCTGAATTCATGGAAACATTTGTTCAGGAGTAGAATAAGCTTATGTTGATGGGTGCCATAAAACTTTCAAAAGATCAAGATTTCGCTGCTGGTGATTCAAGGAATTCGAAGGGTGAGAAGAAGGCTAATCACAAAAATCCTTCTGAGCAGAAGAAAGAGAAATCTAAGCCACAAGAGGATCCCTCCATATCCAAGAAGCAAGTGTGCATACTTCCTAAGGGGATTTCATCCAGAAATCTCCTGTATGAGGAATATCGTTGATCGGATGGCCCAACTCCTTGAGAAGAACTATATCCCCATTCCCGAAGGCGCAAAGAAGAAGGAAGGAGGTTCTAACTCTGAAGACAAGGAGCGAGTCCATGCTTTGATGGCCAACACATCTACATCCACTTCTTACATCATTGATTCAGGAGCTTCAAGGCACATGGTTTCCACCAAAGATTCTTTTGCCTCTCTTGATTTATCCAATGGCACAGGTCCAATCATTGTTATAGGATATTACTCAGAAACTACTTCAAAGGGTAAAGGTAGAGTAGATCTAGACCATGACTCTTTCTTTAATGTCCTTTATATCCCAGGTATAGTAGAATTTTTGTTTTCTACCAAATGACCCATACCGGTTCACCCAAAAGAGTCATATTCTCCCTTGATGTTGTGGAGATCTCTAATACTTCCACAGGTAGAGTTATTGCATTAGGCATTGTTGATCATTACAATAGAGTCTACAAGTTTTCACATTTTTTTCTAGTCTCTCCACCTACTACACTCCTCACTCATGCTAATGAAGAAAGAAAGATTTGGCATGAGAGATTTGGTCACATAAATTACAAGTATCTTCATGAGTTACAGAGAAAAAAATGGTTGTTGGGTTTCCAAACATCATCTTTACTAAGGGAGTCTACCGGGGTTGTATTCTAGGAAAACACCTAGAGCGCATGTTTGAGAGATCAATACCTAAGAGAACCTTTGAACCCTTGGAGCTAATCCACAGTGATGTTCCTGGTCCTTTCCCTCATTTGTCACTGAAGAAAGCCAGATACTTGTTAACCTTCATTGATGACCATTCTAGGTATTGTTGGGTCTACTTCCTGTAGTTCAAGTCTGAATTTTTTGGTTATTTCAACGTTTTTAAAGCCTTTGTTGAGAACCATTCTGGTAGGAGATAAAGGATATCATATATGATAATGGGGGAGAGTACATTAAATCATATTTTCAGCAGCCCTGTGTAGTTTCTGGCATACACATGCAACACACTGTACCATACAATCCTCAGCAAAATGGATTTGCTGAGAGAAAGAACCAATCTCTTAAAGAGATGGAAACTTGTATGTTTGAAGAAAAATAATTGTCACAAAATTTGTGGGCTAAGAAAATCAATTGTGCAGCCTACATACAAAACAAAGTCCCACATAAAGAACTGAAAGGACTCACCCTTTATGAATCTTGGTGTGTTCATAAACCTAATATTTCACATTTCGGTATTTTTGGTTCCAAAGCATGGGCTAGAGAGCCATCTGAAAAGAAAAGGGACTTAGAGCCATAGACTATGCCATGTTTTTTTGTTGGCTACTCAGAAGACTCAAAGGGGTACAAGCTCCTTGATCTGATCACCCAAAAGGATTTTATAGAAAGAAGTGTTCAATTTGAGGAAGAGCCACTACAAGTAGTTAATATTGGAGAATCTTCTCAACCACCACCAGAAGAAGAAAATGAAGAGTTGAATGAGGCTTATGATGATGAATCTTCTGATTTATATTCAAATAATGATGATGATGATATGATTTCAGACCTAAGCTCACCAACAAGGCCAAAGTGGGAAGCAAAAACCATAGAAGCTGCTGGTGAACTTGTTGGGAATCCACAGGATTCTAGAAGAACAATGTCCCAGTATGAGAATGCACTTTTAGCCATGGATCCAAATCTTGCTGAGAAGTCTTTTCTCATGGTTGAATCAGATCCTTGTACATATGAAGAAGCCTAAGAATATCCAATATGGAGTTCTGCTATGGATGAGGAGTTCCACTCCTTGCAAAAGAATGGTACATGGGAGCTAGTCAAGCTTCCACCTGGCAGAAAGCTGGTAAGATGTAAGTGGATCTACAAGACAAAGTTGGATGTTGATTTTGATGCGGTCAAGCATAAAGAAAGGCTAGTGGAAAAAGTATTTTCCCAATTCCAAGGTCTAGACTATAATGAGACCTTTACACCTTTGGAAAAGATGGAGATTTAGTGGTTTATAGAGAGAGAGAGAGAGAAATTGGGGGTTAGTGGTTAATATATATATATATATATATATATATATATATATATATATATAGAGAGAGAGAGAGAGAGAGAGAGAGAGAGAGAGAGAGAGAAATTGGGGATTAGGGGTTTAGAGAGGGAGAGATATATTGGGGGCTAGGGGTTTAGAGAGAGAGAGGGAAATTGGGGTTTAGGGGTTTAAAGAGAGAGAGAGAGGGAGAGATAGAGAGATTGGGGGTTAGTGGTTTAGAGAGAGAGAGAGAGAGAGAGAGAGAGAGAGAGATTGGAGGTTGGGGGTTTAGATATATATAGAAAAATAGAGATTGGCATTAAGGGTTCAAAGAGAGAGACAAATGGGGTAGGTGTTTAGAGAGAAAGAGAGATTAAAGGTTAGTGTTTTAGAGAGAGATAGAAATATAGAGATTGGGGTTACATGTTTAGAGAGAGAGAGAGAGAGAGAGAGAGAGAGAGAGAGAGAGAGAGATTGGAGGATAGTGGTATAGAGAGAGTGATTGGGAGTTTGGGGTTTAGAGATAGAGAGAGATTGTGGGTTAGGTGTTTAGAGAGGGAGATATTGGGAGTTAGTGGTTACTAGAGAGAGAGAGAGAGAGAGAGAGAGAGAGAGAGAGAGAAATTAGGGGTTAGGGGTTTGGAGAGAGAGAGAGATTGGGGGTAAGGGGTTTAGAGAGAGAGACAGAGAGGGAGAGAGATTGGGGGTTAAGGGTTTAGAGAGAGAGACAGAGAGGGAGACAGATTGGGGGTTAAGGGTTTAGAGAGAGAGAGATTGAAGGTTAGGGGTTTAAATAGAGATAGAAAGACAGAGATTGAAGGTTAGGGGTTTAAATAGAGATAGAAAGACAGAGATTGGCATTAGGGGTTTAGAGATATATACATATTAGGGGTTAGGGGTTTAGAGAGAGAGATTGAAGGTTAGTAGTTTAGAGAGAGAGAGATAGAAATGTAGAGATTGGGGGTTACAGGTTTAGAGAGAGAGAAAGAGATTGGAGGATAGTGGTTTAGAGAGAGAGAGAGAATGACAAAGGTTGGCGTTAGGGGTTTAGAGAGAGAGAGAGAGAGAGATTGGGTGTTAAGGTTTTAGAGAGAGATATTGGGAGTTTGGTGTTTAGAGACATAGAGAGATTGGGGGTTATTATATTAGAGAGAGAGATTGCGGGCTAGTGTTTGAGAGAGAGAGAGAGAGAGAGAGAGATATTGGGGTTAAGGGGTTTATAGAGTGTGTGATGTAAGTAGAGAGTTTGGGTGTTAGGGGTTTACATAGAGAGAAAGAGATATTGGTGATTTGGGGTTGAGTGAGAGAGAGGGGGGCTGAGGGGTTTAGAGAAAGAGAGAGTGATTGGTGGTCAGGTGTTGAGAGAGAGATAATCGGGGTTAGGCATTTAGAGAAAGAGAGGAATTGGGGGTCGGGGATTTAGAGAGAAAGAAAGAGAGAGGGTTAAATGTTTAGAGAGAAATATTGGGTGTTAGGGGTTTAGAGATAGAGAGAGAAAGATCATGGGTTAGGGGTTTATAGAGAGAGAGAGAGAGAGAGAGAGAGAGAGATTGGAGGTTAGGGGTTTAAACAAAGAGAGAGAATGGGAATTAGAGGTTTAGAGAGAGATAGATTGGAATTTAGGGGTTTAGAGAGAGATAGAAAGAGAGATATTGGAGGTTGAGGTTTAGAGAGATAGAGAGAGTGGGTGTTAGGGGTTTATAGAGAGAGAGAGAGAGAGAGAGAGAGAGAGATTAGGGCTTAGGCGTTTAGAGTGAGATAAAGATTAGTGGTTAGGGGTTTAGAGTGAGAGATAGAGAGAGATATTGGGGGTTGGGGGTTGAGAGAGAGAGATTGGGGGTTAGGTATTTAGAGAGAGAGAGAGAGAGAGAGAGAGAGAGAGAGAGAGAGAGATCGGGGGTTAGGGATTTATATAGAGAGATTGGGACCATGTGTTTAGAGAGAGAGAGAGATATTGAGGTTAAGGGTTTAGAGAGAGAGAAAGAGATTTGGGTTAAGGATTTAGAGAGAGAGAGAGAGAGAGAGAGAGAGAGAGAGATTGGGGTTAGGGGTTTAGAGAGAGAGAGAGGGGTTGGGCGTTAGCGGTTTAGAGAGAGAGAGATATTGGGGGTTATGGATTTAGAGAGAGAGAGAGAGATTGGGGTTAGGGGTTTAGATAGAGAGCAAGTGGAAGTTAGGGGTTTAGAGTGATTGAGATTTAGGGTTTAGAGAGAGAGAGAGAGAGAGACATTGGGGGTTAGGGGTTTATAGAGGGAGACATAGAGATATTGGGGTTGTGGTTTAGAGAGAGAGATAGAGGGAGAGAAGAGAGATATTCTGGGTCAAGTGTTGTGAGAGAGAGAGAGAGAGAATTGAGGTTAGGGGTTTAAAGAGAGAGAGATATTGGATGTTAGGGGTAGAGAGAGAGAGAGGGAGAGATTGGAGCTTAGGGGTTTAGAGAGAGAGTGAGAGATTGGTTGTTAGGGGTCTATTTAGAGAGATATTGGGGCTTAGAAGTTTAGAGAGAGTGCTAGATATTGGGGGCTACGGGTATAGAGACAGAGATTGGAGGTTAGGGGTTTTGTGTGAGAGAGATATAAATAGACCAATTGGGAATTAGGGGTTTAGAGGGAGAGAGAGGGAGAGATAGACAGGGATTGTGTTATAGGGGTTTAGAGAGAGAGAAAGAGAGATTTGGGGTTAGGTATCTAGAGAGAGAGAGAGAGGGGGGGTTAGGGGTTGTGAGAGAGGGAGAGATTAAGGGTTTAGAGAGAGAGAGAGATTGGGGTTCAGAGGTTTAGAGAGAGAGAGACATAGATATTAGGGTTAGGGATTTATAGAGAGATTGGAGGTTAGCGGTTTAGAGAGAGATAAAAAGACAAATATTGGCATTAGGGTTTTAGAGAGAGAGAGAGAGAGAGAGAGAGAGAGAGAAAGATTCAAGGTTAGGGGTTTAGAGAGAAAGAGATTGAGATTTGGGGTTAAGGGTTTGAGAGAGAGAGAGATCGAGTTAGTTGTTTACAAACAAAGAGAGATTGGAGTTTAGGGGTTTAGAGAGAGAGAGAGAGAGAGAGAGAGAGAGAGAGAGAGAGAGAGATTGGGGGTTAAGGGTTTATAGAGAGATATTGGGGGTTAATGGTTTAAAGATAGACAGATAAATTGGTGGTTAGGGGTTTAGAGAGAGAGAGAGATTGGAGCTTAGGGATTTAGGTAGAGATTGGTGGTTAGGGGTTTAGAGAGGTAGTTGAAAAGAGGTAGAAAGATTGGAGATATAGAGAGATTAAAGAGATAGTTAGGAAGAGGTAGAGAGAAACATTCGTGGTTATGGATTTAGATAGGGAGAGAAAGGTGAGAGAAAGATAGATTGGGGGCTTAGAGAGAGAGAGAGAGAGAGAGAGAGATTTGAGGCTAGTTGTTTAAAGAGAGAGAGGAAGAGATAGAAATATAGAGATAGGGTGTTAGGGGATTAGAGAGAGAGAGAGAGAGGGAGAGAGAGAGTTTGGGGGTTAGGGTTTTATAGGGAGAGAGAGATACTTGGGGTTAGGGGCTTAGAGAGAGAGAGAGATTGGGGGTTAGTTTTTTAGAGAGAGAGAGGGAGGGATTGGTGGTTAGGCGTTATGGGTTGAGAGAGAGAGAGATAGAGAGAGATTGTGGGTTAGGTGTTTAGAGAGAGAGAGGGAGAGAGCGATATTGGAGGATAGGGGTTTATATCAGAGTGATAGATAGAGAGAGATTGGGAGTTAGGGGTTTATAGAGAGAGAGTGAGAGAGGGGGGGATTTGGTGTTAGGGGTATAGAGAGAGAGAGGTTGGAAGTTAGGGGTTCAGAGAGAGAGATAACAATAGAGAGAATGGGGATTAGGGGTTTAGAGAGAGAGAGAAATTGGAGCTTAGGGGTTTAGCGTGAGAGAGATTAATGTTTAATGGTTTAGAGACAGAGATATATTAGGGATTTTGGGTTTAGTGAGAGAGAGGGGAGTAAGGGATTTAGAGATAGAGAGTGATTGGGGGTTACGTGTTGAGAGAGAGAGATTCAGGGTTAGGGGTTTAGAGAGAGAGAGATTGGGGGCTAGGGGTTTAGAGAGAGAGATTGGGGACTAGGGGTTTAGAGAGAGATATTGGGAATCAGGTTTTTAGAGAAAGAGATAGAGATTGGAGGTTATTGGTTTAGAGAGAGATAGGAGGATAGAGATTGGGTTTAGGGGTTTAGAGAGAGTGAGAGAATGGGGGTTAGGGGTTTAGAGAGAGAGAGAGAGATTGGGGGTTAGGGGTTTAGGATTTAGATAGAGAGATAGAGGGAGAGAAAATGGTGGTTAGAGGTCTAGGGTTAAAAGAGAGATATTGGGGGTTAAGGGTTAGAGAGAGAGAGAGAGAGAGTGGGGGTTAAGGGTTTAGAGAGAGATAGAGAATAGAGGTTAGGGGTTTAGGGAGAGAGAGATAGAAAGATAGATATCTGGGGTTAGGGGTTTAGAGAGAGAGGGAGAGATTGGAGCTTAACGGTTTATAGAGAGATAGGGAGAGAGAAATTCATGGTTAGGGGTTTAATGAGAGAGAGACTAGAGATAAATAGAGAGATTCGGGTTTATGGGTTTATAGAGAAAGAGGGAGAGAGAGATTGATATATTGGAGGTTAGGTGTTTAGAGAGAGAGATAGAAAGACACATATTGGGGTTAGGTGTTTAGAAAGAGAGTGAGAGAGAGATTGGGGGTTAGGGGTTTAGAAAGAGAGATATTGGGGGTTAAGAGTTTAGAGAGAGAGAGAGGGGGGCTTAAAGATAGAAAGATTGATGATTTTGGGTTTAGAGAGAGATAGAAAGATAGATATTGGGGTTAGGGGTTTAGAGAGAGAGAGAGAGAGAGAGAGAGATTGGGGCTTAGGGTCTTAGAGAGAGAGAGATATTAGGGATTAAGGGTTTAGAGAGAGAGATGAATTGGTGGTTAAGGGTTTAGTGAGAGAGAGACTACAAAGAAATACAGAGATTGGGGGTTACAATTTTATTGAGAGAGAGAGAGAGAGATATTGGAGGTTAGGTGTTTAGAGAGAGAGATATAAAGACACATATTGGGGTTAGGGGTTTAGAGAGAGAGAGTTAGAGAGAGATTGGGGGTTAGGGGTTTAGAGAGATAGATATTTGGGGTTAGGGGTTTAGAGAGAGAGAGAGGGGTTTAAAGATAGAGAGATTGGTGGTTTTGGGTTTAGAGAGAGATAGAAAGATAGAGATTGGTGTTAGGGGTTTAAAGAGAGAGAGAGAGTGAGAGATTGGGGCTTAGGGGATTAGAGAGAGAGATTAGGGGTTATGGGTTTAGAGAGAGAGATAAGTTGGTGGTTAATGGTTTAGTGAGAGAGAGAATAGAGAGAGATAGAGAGATTGGAGGTTACGAGTTTATAGAGAGAGAGGGAGAGAGAGAGAGATATTGGAGGTTAGGTGTTTAGAGAGAGAGATAGAAAGACACATAGTGGGGTTAGGGGTTTAGAGAGAGATTGGGGGTTTAGAGAGAGAGAGAGAGAGAGAGAGATTGGAGGTTTGAGGTTTAGAGAGAGATAGAAAGATATAGATTAGGTTTAGGGGTTTAGAGAGAGAGAGTGAGAGAGATTAGGGGTTAGGGGCTTAGATAGAGAGAGAGAGAGAGAGAGAGATTTTGGGTTATGGGTTTAGAGAGAGAGATATCGGGGGTTAGCGGTTTAGAGAGAGAGAGAGAGAGAGAGAGAGAGATTGGGGATTAGCGGTTTAGAGAGAGAGACATTGGAGGTAAGGGGTTTAGAGAGAGAGTGGTAGAAATAGGGAGATAGAGGGTTAGTGTTTTATAGAAAGAGAGAGATATTGGGGTTTAGAGAGAGAGATTAGGGGTCACGGTTTTAAAGAGAGAGAGATTGGAGGTTAGGGTTTTAGAGAGAGAGACTAGAGGTTAGGGTATAAGAGAGAGAGACAGAAAGAAAGAGACTGGTTGTTAGAGGTTTAGAGAGAGATATTGGAGCTTAGGGGTTTCAAGGCAGAGAGAGTGAGAGATTGGGGTTTAGGGGTTTAAAGAGAGAGAGATTGGAGGTTATTGGTTTAGAGAGAGAAAGAAATATAGAGATTTGGGTTAGGAATTTAGAGAGAGAGTGAGACAATGGGGTTAGGGATTTATAGAGAGAGAGATTGGAGATTATGGGTTTAGAGAGAGAGAGAGAGAGATTGGTGGTTAGGGGTTTAGATAGATAGAGATATTGGGGGTTAGTGGTTTAGAGAGAGAGAGAAAGAGAGATTTGGGTTTATGGCTTTAGAGAGAGAGAGAGAGAAAGAGAGATTGGGGTTTATGGCTTTAGAGAGAGAGAGAGAGATATTTGGGGTTAGTGGTTTAGAGAGAGAGATATAGAGAGACAAGGGGAGAGAAAATGGTGGTTGGGGGTCTAGGGATAAGAGAGATATTGGGGGTTAAGGGTTTAGAGAGAGAAAGTGGGGGTTAGGGGTTTAGAGAGAGATATAAAATGGAGGTCAGTAGTTTAGGGAGAGAGAGATAGAAAGAGGGATATTTGGGGTTAGGGGTTATGAGAGAGATGGATAGATTAGAGCTTAAGGATTTAGAGAGAGAGAGAGAGAGAGAGAGAGAGAGATTGAAGGTTAGGGGTTTAGAGAGAGATATAAAGATAGACATTGGGGTTAGGGGTTTAGAGAGAGAGAGAGAGTGATATATTGGGGTTTATGTGTTTAGAGAGAGTTAATGTGCTACCGATTTTTTTTTATGTTTCTATTTTTAGAAGCACTTTACCCTTAGAGAGAATAACTCACATCGTGCCCCATTATTGAAGAAACCCTTTATGTTTCTATAGAAAGGATAGATTCAAGCTCATTAACAAGAAGAGGTCTATAATAGCAAAAACAATTGTGGCCTCTCCATAGGTTCCAAACAAAACAAGGAAAATATACACCATTTCTACATAAGCAAAGAGATAACAAGTTCCAAGAACTAGTACTAATAATCCCTATGGTTGTCAAAAGAGCCAACTTTAGGGGATTCTTCTACTAAAGAAGATGTCACAACTAGAAAGGGATAATAAATAGGTTATGCCACACAGGAACCAACACCTACAATCCTTGAGGGTGCTACACAAGAAAAAACCTTACAAGGCCCTATTACTACTACACAAGAACCAACAATAGAGATAACAACTAAAGAAACTTCCCCTCAAGGATTCAATGAAGACATCTCAAAGAAAAGTAGAAATATTGCTAACATTCCTTTGCATAATTTTTTAAGGGGTATTTTGTACAAAAACTGTTGTCATGGTATGTTGCGAAGAATATGCCACAGAATTAGTCAAGACAACAAAAGGAAAAAGTCATGGACTTCATAAGTAGGTGCATGTATGCTTATTCTTTCTAATTGTTTGGCAGATTCATTGAAGGCTATCGGTTTGTATTTGAAAATTCCCTTAAGCCTTCTTCGGTACTTCCTTACCATTTGTCATTTTTATGAGGATGGAAAATGTCCATATTGACCATGGATTTACCTATCATAACCACACCATCACTACCCTTGATCAATCTAAAACCTTCACGAATCCATTTAAACATTGCTATTATTTTTCCCTTCACCACTCTATTTAATCCTTACTATCATTTTTCTCTATTTCCACAATTTACATATATTCCAACACACCTTCAATATATAAGGAAGATAAGGACTAGTTATATTCATGCTATAGAAGTTGCTAAAGCAAATAACTTAAGCAAATATATTGATGCGTTTCCCCAAGAATCAATATCAAGAAGCCATATTGTTGCTACATAAGAACCAACAATAGAAATCCATGCTACTTCCACACAAGCAAAAATGGTAGGAAATAAAGAAACAAAAAAAAACTATGGAGACTGTTGATGCTGAGAAAATCAAGAGGAGGGAAATACTACACCACAAGAACCTGTAGTAGAACAAGCTACTACATAAGTAGTTCCCCTTTAAGATTACATTGAAGACATTCTTGAGGGTACATAATATTTTGTTGGAAGCCCCAACAACATAGGTTATAAATGCCTAGATGGTGATTTTTTCATATTAGAAGATCATATTTTGAGAGGAATTAATGATTTATCAGAACTGTAGAAATTTCTACAGATTTGTAGTAACATTTTCTACGGATCACCAGTAACATTTGCTATGGATCCATCAAGTTTCTAAAGATTCATTGTAGGTGTTGTTTCCAAGTTGTAGCTACCACAGATCATTCTTGAAAATAAACATGACCTCCAAAAAGCTCAAGATGTTTGTGGGATGAGATATTATTAATTGCTTTTGCAGTAATGAATTGAGGTTTGCATTCACGCTTAGCTAAATGTCTCAAGGAGACTCACCCATATAAAATGCAAAATATAAAAATGGTTTATCCATTATTTTAAGTGATTTTAATATATTATTGGGAAAGAGATTGATATATCTTATCAACATATTTTTATGTTGGACAATTGAGGGAAGCAGAAAAATATTGACAACAAACTTAGTTATTATGCATTGTAAAAATATAAGCATCATTCAATATGGATCTTTATAGCTTGGTTCTTCTAACTTTGGAGGATATATACAAGGGTTCAAGGTTGCATTAGCGCATGCAATATATTCAGTTGGGGGAGTCGATGGGCCTTGGATTTGTCATATTTTTTCATCCTTTTATCATAATTCATTAACCTTTTTGCTTACCCATAGCCATGTATTAGTCCCTTTTAATGCTCAAACACTAGATTTGGGCTCAAAGTGTTTTTCCATTGCATTTCATTAGTATTTCATTTGAATTCTTGATTAGAATTAGAAAAAGAGCACATATTTGAATTCTTAATTAAAATTAGAAAAGAGCAAACTTTGAAAACCCGACAAAAATCTAGAAAAAGAAGATGCTAAGAGGGTAGAATTTGAAGAAATACACAAGATTTGAGAATATCAACACTGTAGGAATCTAGCAATTGATTCATGCTCCAATTAGAAAATTTGATTCGTGATGAAAATACAGTTTTGGATCTCCTAAAATTACTGGTTGATGACGGTAAAGCCTCTCCCAGTCATTCCTTGACAGGTGCAAAGAAAAATGATCCCTCATCCTTTATGCCACCTTAAGTTGCAGATGATGATTTTTTCAACTATACTAATCAAAATAACTCACCTTATGCTCATTTCAATAAAAAACTACAACCTCTACATAAATAAAAATAAAAATATGTACAAAACAATCAAAATTTTAAAACAATTCAAAGCTTTCAATGCGAAAGCCATGAAATCTTGGAATAAATAACCAACTATGAAATCTTGAAATAAATAACCAGCATATTACAAACTATATATAATGATAAACATTGTACATTCCTTAAAGTGACTTCTAATTATCTCCGAATTCTACAATGCACCATCCCATTTAGAAGAAGATATGGAAATCTTTAATTTCAATACTTCATTGCCATATAGTTATTCTACTTACGTAAACATTGTCATGGGGATGTTTAATGTCTAAATATCTTAGGTAAGTAAAGCATTTAAATCAACCATTTTAATATAAGATTAAATTGTGACTATCTATATCATATTTAAGATGATTTATTTCTTTAAAAAAATATTTATTATCTCTATGTATTTGGAAATTTTTTTTATGAAAGAAATATATTGTAATTTTTAATTATTTTTTATATTCATATTTATAATTATTTATATTTTATAAATTTATTTGATATTTTAAAAATTAAAATTATTCAATATGGGTTGGAAGCATTTTAATTTCAGAAATGTCTTTGTTAATTGTTATTTAAAAAAAATTATTATTATAATTTATTTTCGTTATTTCTAAATATTCATTATATAACATAATTACACATTAAAATTATAAAGTTAAATACCTTCTCCAAATTATGACACATCAACAATATACAAATTTCTCAAAAGCTAAAAAGAGAGTGCTTCTTAATTTTTGTTGAGTTTTTGTACCTTCCTACATCAACAAAGCCTCTTTATACAAAATGTTTGCTTTTGGGTTGGAATTTTGATAAATATGATGAAAGGATGTATTTTCAAAGGAATTTTTTACCTTTAGAACTTGGTTTAGTATGGGATGCAAGCACATGTTCTCAATGCTACACATATGATTAGCCTAATTTGTAATGATTTTTGAATCTTCGAAAACTTGTAATTAAGTTATTTTTCTCTCTAGTATTATTTTCAACAAATCTAAAAAGTATAGAATTCAACACACTTGTTTGTTTTTTAATCAGCAACATATTTTAGCAATATAAATAAGATGTTTTGAATTAACTAAGTGCCCTTGCATCCCAATTACTTAGGTCCCTTTGACATGTTCCATGAAAAAAAACGAGGGTTTTCCTTGATTTATATAGGGCCATAAAAGCCACCTTGCATGATTTTATTTTGGGCTTTTTTTTTTTTTAAATCTAGCGCCAACATAACCTTGTGTGCTACAATTGTTGTTGTGGTCTCCTTGTCCTGAAAGACTATTAAATTTCTTTCCATCCAAATAGCATAAATATACAAACAAATGAGAGTTTGGAAAATTGCTACAACTTTGATTTCTACCAGTTCCTAAAACAATCAAGCAAGGTACCCTTATGCCATTTTGACCTACTATGTGCACTTTGTGAAACCTCAAGCCAATAACCCATCATAGTATATCTTTTGTCCATTATCCCTAGCCCATTCCACTTACTCTTTTATCCATTATTTCAAATTAAAATTTTGTTAATCATTACTAATCACATAAAACTTTTTGTTTTTTAAAACATTAACTTTTTCCTTAACCATTTCTTTTATTAATTTAACTTCATAACTCAATATAAACCCTCGACAAATACCACACAACCCTCCACCACCAAACCTTTTCCTTAACCATTACTTCATAACTCAATTAAATCTGAACCATTATTTTTTCATTAACTTAACTTTATCACTCAATTCACTCTTAACAACGTAAACCCCTCGACCCTTTGTATGTTCTTGCTTGGAAAGTTTAATTGCACAATGATTTAACTTGTCCACCCTTCCGCCACCTCCCATAATTGCCGCAGCTTGACTTTTCACGTCGATGCGCCACCCCGATTAAACGTAGATTGTGTTATTTGTTTGAATGCCTTCACAGATGGCAGCCTTGTCAAACAACTGCCATGCGAGCATATATATCATGACCATTGTCTTCAGGATTGCTTCTCAGCTTCTAATCTCCCTATTTTCTGCCCACTTTGTCGGAGGGGGCAGCTTTAGAACCTAGAATTATAGAAATAGTTGTCACATTCTTAAATCTTAAAGTGATGATACCAAAAATAAAAAATAATTAAAAAAATTTATATGTCTTTAAAATAAAATTAAAACCAAAATTAAAAAATAGGTTCATAAAATTAAAAATTAACCAAATAAAAAGTTGTTATAAAAATAGATGTTCTCTTTGTCCCCACTATTTTTATTGGTTATTGAAGGATTAAGCATAGTGATTACATACGCGAAGCTGAAGGGAAATCTTTCTGGCATTAAAACTTCTCCATCCTTGAAAATCGCACATCTTCTTTTTGTTGATGATGTGATTATATTTGGTTTATGTGCTTTGGAGGAATGGGGGACTCTTCATGAAATCTTATCAATTTTTTGTTCTACTTTAGGCATGGAGATCAGTCTGGAAAAGTCCTTCTTTTATTAGCATATGGTATCGTGGAAGTGTTGGCTCATATCAGTTCACTTTTTCATATTAAAGTGGAAATCTTAGAGACTAGGTTTAAATATCAAGGATATTTGTTGAATCCCAACAACTACAAGAATAATGTCTGGATGTGGTTGTTAAAAAAAATTGAAAAGAGAATTCATAATTGGGCATATAGAACTTTGTCTTTGGGAGGAAGACTTACTTTAGTTCGTGTAGTACTTATGGGTATCCCAGTTTATTGGTTTTCACTTGTTATGATACCTAATTCCATTATTTAAAGTAAAATATGTCATTTCTTAAGGGCTAGTACTGGAAGGGAGCAAAAATTTCATTTGGTATCCTAGGAAAAAATAGCTTTGCTAAAATCACTAGGTGGATGGGACATTAAAAACTTGAAATGGTTCAATTCAGCTTTATGTATGAAGAGTACTGTAACATCTCCAAAATTCACAAAAAATTAAAATTTCTATATGTAGCGTAACTGTCCATAAAATCCAGTATTATACTTGCGGAATTTATGTTATCTTTTTATTTGTATAAATGTATCTTGCATTCATTAATACTATTTTCATAATCACAAAATCGTCATTTTATTTCAGAGTCCTTTAAAACATTGAAGTGGGACTATAGATCTCTAATTACTGTTTTGAAAACATTTATGTTTCCATCTGTATCGTCGTTAATGCTTTAGTCGTTTTGTTATTTTGTACGACCTTTTAATCGTAGATTAAGTGACTATTAAACTCTTTAATGCATTTATGTCGATACTCAGTTGGTCGGAAATCTACACTAAAGTGTCTTAAGGTCATATTTTATTTCTTGTCGTTATTAATGTCGTAGTATAATCTATAAACGTTACGTTGTTTGTGATGTTGTCTGTCTTCTTTTACTTGAAAGGGCATTCTAGTGATGCCCCGAGGCTTACTTAGCTATTGTCAAGCTAATGCATGTGCTTCCCTTTGCCAGGGTTACAGGTGAGGGCTCTTCACGTAATATTGATTAAAGTTTTTATGCTTAAAAGGAGCTAAGGTTATGTTATAACCTAGCTAGATGACTTAAGTGCCTCCAAGAAGTAATTGTGACCTTTACTTTATTAAAGGATGGGGTCATCCTAGCCTAAGTGATTACTAAACAAGGTCATGGTATTAATTTGTATGTTGGAAAATATTACAATAAGCATGATGATAGCAAATCCCTTAAAGGAGCTCGATGGTAAACACAGTGGGTATTCTAACTATATGGCAGTGGGTAAAATTTATTTGTAAGTGGAAGACAAAACAAACATTTAATGTGATCATGTGAAGGTTTGGTGAAGTGACTCCACGTATGGAAAAAATATTTTGTTTAATTAGAAGAAAACCAAGCTTAGCCCTGAGCTTGTAATATGCTCGCAAATGGTATAATGAGTATCTTTTAAGTGTGAGTTTAATATTTCTGGAATGCCCTAATCGTGGTCATATTTACTTACATGTTTTAGTTTAAAAGTTTATTGAGAGTCCGTCCACTGATGTCGGTTATTCTGTTTGTAAGCTAAAGATTGAATGGGAAATATTTCAGAACTGTATGAGAAACTCTATTGTTTGATTTCAAGAAATTTCTAAAGTCCTTGTTAAGTTTTATAAATGGTGATTATAAGACCTTGCTTCTGTTTGTATTCATGATAATTTATATTGCATTCTGTAGGGTATAGATATTGGTTTATGTAAGATATACAGACTTATTTTGTCCATAAATTATACTAATAATTATTATGAATTATATGTAATATATATACATCGAATGATTCTATAGTAGATATGTTGTTTATATGATGATAATCCTTGATATATACTATTTCTATGAATTTGTACTTGGCACAAATATTGATTGCGAGAACAATGGTATTTCTAACAGCATGTATATTTAATTTATTAACTAATCTAGCTTCTATTCTATATTTGTATGAATTGTAAAGAAGAATTATAATCTGCATCATTAGGTTTTACTGTATATTATTTCAGCTTATATTCTAAATTTGTATCTACATCTGTTATAAAATAAAGGAGCAACATTCTATTGAAATCATTCTAATCTATTACTTAAACGAACTTCTCTGTACTAGAGTACATCACAAATGTGAAAGGAAAAATACAGAAAAGGTTTTACATTCATCAATAACTAATTTCAGATCCTATTCATTCAATCATTTATGCAGAAGTAATTTATCAGTTCAGTACTCTATCAATTTCAACATTTAAATAAGCATTCTACAGATTTGGAGCCTAGCAGCTTACTGATAGTATCCTTCAGAATGTACAGAGTAAGATTAGAAAATAATAAGACAATAAACCAATAAAAACAATGCAGAACCTGTTTAGACTGTGTAGGTGGAAAAACACCCAAAGAAGACCGTTCCAATAAGATTACTTGCTTTAGGACCCCTGAGCCTGTTCACTGAACCACCAAGATGAAGATACTGTGTAGAAGTATGTGACAATCCCTTTGTATCTCAGCAATCATGAAGACTTGCATACAATCACTATCTACAATTCAGCAGCATAGAATAGTCTTACTTTGCAACTCATTAGTTAGCAATCCTCTCATCGAATCTCTTGTGTGCTCAACATAGCATTTTCCAGCATATCACAAGGAAAAATATGATGAGCCTCCTGCCCAATTTGATGGATTAAGTCTGCCTAGGTCTTTGGGTCAGTTAAAAATCATTTATTGAGCCACCTACTCAGTTCCACCTTCCTTGGGAACATGACCACATTTTTAGGGAAGTTGCCTCTTGCAACAGCTAGTAAGAGAGTGAAGATGCTGCCACTTGTCAATTTCCTTCTACAACAAGTTCATTCCTCCTAGTGGGTCAGTGAACACTCTTCAACAGTCCTCTTTGGATGAGTGTCTCCTATTTTAATTTATTAAATAATAATAATATTCAATTATAGTCATCCTTGACCATCCTTGGTCAATAACATAAAAATTTACAATAAAATTTAAAGTAATGTTTTCCACAACATAAAAGGTTTTCAAGTCTAGGTAGGTTAAAAACACCCCCTCTTAAGTTCAACATCGTCCTCGATGTTGCTTATTCATCATCTGAGTCTTCCTGGAACAGAATTGGATATGCTGCCCGCATATGACTCTCCAATTCCTAGGTTGCTTCATCTGGACTAAGGTGCTTCCATTTCACCTTTACCTGCCCAATGGTGCGATTCCGGAGTAGAATTTCTCTCCTATCAATGATACAATCCGGTTCCACCTAAAAATATCCTTCTGGTTCCACCTGTATATCTTTCCAATTGATTACATGAGTAGCATCATGTACATACTTTTTCAAAATAGAAATGTGAAATACATTATGTATTTTTAGATTAGGTGGAAAATCCAACTGATAAGCCACTGGTCCAACTCTTGATAATATTTCAAACGGTCCACAATACCTGGGTGCTAATTTAGCACAACTCCCCAGCTTAAAAGAGCATTTTTTGGGTTTTACCTTGACAAAAACATGCTCACCTACTTGGACTTCATTCTATGTTCTCTTAAGATTTGCACGACTCTTCTATCTGTCTTGTACAATTTTCAGATTGCCTTGTACCTACTTCACTGTTAGTTCCATCTCTTTTAACAAATATGGTCCTAAAATTATTCTGTCAACTGGATTACTCCATGAAATGGGTGTATTGCACTTTCTACCATATAATATTTCAAAAGGACTAAGTTTAGCTGAAGCTTGATAATGATTATTGTAAGAAAATTCAACTAAGTGCAGATATTCCTCCCATTTATTTGGTTGATCTCTAACATACATTCTGAATATGTCTTCCAAGATTTGATTCACTCATTCAGTTTGTCCATCCGTCTGTGGATGAAAACATGTGCTGAAATTTAACTTAGTATCCAAACCTTTAAACAATGAATTCCAGAAATTACCAGTGAATTTAGAATCCCTGTAAGAAATTGTTACCTTAGGAATTCCATGCAAACGAAAAACTTGCTTCATAAACACATCAGCAATGTTAGCAGCCTTAAAAGTAGTTTTAATAGGTATAAAATGAGCTGCCTTGCTAAGCTTATCTACTACTACCATTATAGAATCATTTTGCTTCTGATTTTTAGGCAGTCCGGTTATAAAATCAATGTTGATAATTTCCCATTTCCAATCTGGAATTGGTAATGGTTGTAACAAACCAGCTGGGTGTTGATGCTCTGCCTTAATCTGCTGGCAGTCAATACACCTAGCGATGTATTCAACCACTTCACTTTTCATATTTGGCCAAAAATACTCATTCCTTAACATAGTTATCATCTTTTGATAACCCGAATGTCCTGAATAAGGACTCTTGTGTAATTCATTTAAAATTAACAATTTAATTTTTGGTGTGTTAGGTACATAAGTTTTGTTTTTATACACTACTTGGCCTTTTTCATTTAAACTGTATTCTGTTTTATATTTTTATCCTTATTTTCTGCAACTTTTTCTTGTAATTTCTGATATTTTTCATCCAATTTTACCCCTTCTTCAAACTGATTTTCTAAATCTATTTTATAAGTACTGACTGCTGCCATAAAATTTAGTTTTGCATTTCTGCTTAAGGCATCAGCCACCTTATTTTCTTTACCTTTTATATGTTTGATCTCAAAATCATATTCACTAAGGAAAGCTAACCACCTAGCTTGCCTTGCATTCAGATTTTGTTGATCCAACATATATTTTAGACCTTTATTATCCGTCATTAATTCAAATATTCTACCAATTATATGATGGCGCCACATCTTCAAAGCATGTATCACAGCAGCCAACTCTAATCATAGGTAGCGTAATTATTTTCATGATTTTTTAGCTTTCTTGACTCGTAAGCTATTACGTGACCTTCTTGTGTTAAGACTCTGCCAAGGCCATCATTGCATGCATCAGTGCATACAACAAAGTCCTTGTTTGGATCTGCAATTTTTAGAATAGGTGCAGTAGTTAACAGTTCTTTTAATTTCTTAAAACTTTCTTCACACTTTTGATCCCAAACAAATTTCTTTCCCTTCTTCTGTAATGATGTTATGGAATTTGCGATTCTTGAGAATCCTTCAATAAATTTTCGGTAGTAACCTGTGATTCCCATGAACGATCTCGCATCTATTACGTCTTTAGGGACAGGCCATTCATTAATTGCTCTTATTTTATATGGGTCAACTGAGATTCCATCCTTGGATATCACATGTCCCAAATGCTGTATTTATCTTTGAAAAATTCACACTTACTAAATTTAGCATAAAGTTGATGTTCCCTTAAGACTTGTAAAATTATTTGTAAGTGTTCATCATGTTTTTCATTAGTCTCTGAATAGATTAAAATGTCATCAATGAAAACAATTACGAATTTATCCAAATACTTATGTAAAACATTATTCATTAAGCACATAAAAACTGTTGGAGCGTTTGTTAGCTCGAAAGGCATAACCAAAAATTCATAATGCCCGTAGAGGGTTTTGAAAGCAGTCTTAAAGATATCTTTGTTTTTAATTCTGACTTGATGATATCCAGATCTCAAGTCTATTTTTGAAAATAACATTGCTCCGCGTACTTGATCAAACAGATCATCTATGCGAGGAAACCGATATCTGTTTTTTATTATCATTTTATTTAACTAATGGTAATCTATGCATAAATGCAAGGTACCGTCTTTCTTTTTAACGAAAATGACTGGTGCTCCCCAAGGAGACACACTTGGTCTTATGTAATTTTTATCAATTAATTCCTTTAACTATGATTTTAATTTGTTAAGCTCTAATATATTCATCCGGTAAGGAGCTTTTGAGTTGGGTACCGCACCAGGTGCTAACTCAATGGTGAAGTCCAATTCTCTTTTCGGGGGTAATCCTAGAATTTCTTTCGGGAATACATATGAAAATTCTCTTAGGATTGGTAAATCTTCAATTTTTAATTTATCTTCTTTAGTTGTGTGTTCAACATTTATAACATGTACAACAAATACTTTACATCCCTTACGAACATCGCTTTTCATTTGAAGAGCTGAAATCTGTCTAACTGAAATTTTTCTAGGGATTCCTTTAACTGTCACTGTTTCTCCTTTTTCATTCAAGCAAGTAAAAGTTTTCTCGAAGCAATTTAAGACTACTCTATGATATTCTAGCCAATCCATACTGACTTAAATATCATACGATCCTAACGGTAATACATTCATCTTTACTTGAGTCTTGACTTGATTCATAAACAATTCACAACTTTTAACAAAATCAATTACTTTCCTTTTGGTTCTTGTAGCTAGCTGAACCAACCAAGATTTTTCAAAATTTTCCACTTGCAATTTACATATTTCTACTATACCAGGTGATACATAGCTTAAACTAGCTCTGGGATCAATTAAAATAAATATGGGTCTGTCTTTTAGCATACCTTCTATTTCGACCATTGAGGTTTGATGATCAACTTGTCGATTCCCCAAGGATGCATTGATCCTAGGCATTTCTCTCACTAAGTCACCAACTGTTGCCTCTTCCTGCACCGCATGGATGTTGCTGACAGTTCTTTTCCTGTTAGGACAGTTGGTTGCATAATGTGGTTCTTGAAATTCCCAGCATTTTATAGGTTCATTTTGTTCATTATTTTTAGCATAATTATTAGGCATGTCTCTGTTCCTTGCAGTTGTAAAATTCTGCTGTGTATTGCTTTTAAAATTAGTTCCTTGAAAATTTCTGTTAGGAAAATTTTGAGAATTCTTATTTTCGACATTCTTATTAAATTTAAAAATTTTCTTCCTTTGTTCGAAATTACTTAGTCTATTTACCTTCCAGCTAGGTACACTTTCCATCTTTCTATTCCGTTCATAACATAAATTTTCCTTTCTCATAGCTTCCTCAAGAGTCTTGGGGTTGTCATACTCAATTCTGTCTTTAATATTAAAAGGTAAGCAACTCAGAAATCGCTAAATTTTAGGATTTTCGTTAATGATATACGGTACATACCTTAATAGACTTAAGAATTTACTGCTTAACTCTTTCATGTTCATAGATCCTAACTTCAACTCATAGAATTCTTTAGCCTTTTCTTCATAGTATTGTTCAGACATAAATTTATTTTTAAACAAACTTTTAAAAGTTCTCCAAGTTAGATACTTTTCTTTAATAATGTTTACTCTTTTTATATCTTTACACCATATATCCTCCTTTCCAGTTAGATTATAAATGGCCATCTTAGCTTTTAGTTTGTCTAAGTAATTATAGATTTGGAAGTATTTCTTCATCCCAGACAGCCAAGATTTGGCTTCTTCTCCTTTCTCTATCTCTCCATTAAACACCAGAGGTTTTATCTTTTTGAACTCTCCTGAGATCTCTTCATATGAATTGTATTTCTTCCTTTTAGGACTGCAGTCACTGGAATACTTATACTTCTTTCTATGTGTTTTAACATTGGTTTCAGAGGAATAATTACTTTCATTTTTAGAAAATTTTAGCTTCTTACCTTTGTGTTGATAAGACATTGTTCCAGATTCAAATTTAGATTCTGTTCTTTTATCTTTTCCCTCATTATGAAATTTATCTAGCAGTATTTGATTCAGTTCTTCCTGTGCCTTCAAAATTCTTTCATTTTCTTCCTTAACAGTTTTCATTTCAGCATTTAAATATTTAATTGTTCGAAGAAGTTCAGATGAATTATCATTTAATTCCATGTATATATTTTCTTCATTAACATTTTCACGTTCGTGACTATTTTGTTCATTATCATGGGATCCATCCTCGGCAGATGCCTCTGCATCGTCCATACCTGCAAAATAGATATTGATTGTTCTGTACAGAAACAATTTTAAAAACAAAGTCAGTAATTTGTTTTTCTATTTTAATTTTGATTGTGTGAGTTGAGCCACTTTCAGGCCTAGTGTTTGAACTTGCGCTCTGATACCACATGTAACATCTCCAAATTTACAAAAAATTTAAAATTTTTATATGTAGCTTACTTGTCCATAGAAGCCAGTATTATACTTGTGGAATTTATTTTATCTTGTTATTTGTATAAATGTATCTTGCCTTCATTAATGTTATTTTCATAATCACAAAATCGTCATTTTATTTCAGAGTCCTTTAAAACATTGAAGTGGGACTATAGATCTCTAATTACTGTTTTGAAAACATTTATGTTTCCATCTGTATCATCGTCTATAATGCTTTAGTCGTTTTGTTATTTTGTACGACCTTTTAATCATAGATTAAGTGACTATTAAACTCTTTAATGCATTTATGTCAATACTCAGTTGGTCGGAAATCTACACTAAAATGTCTTAAGGTCATAGTTTATTTCTTGTTGTTATTAACGTTGTAGTATAATCTATAAATGTTACATTGTTTGTGATGCTGACTGTCTTCTTTTACTTGAAAGGGTATTTTAGTGATGCCACGAGGCTTACTTGGCTATTGTCAATTTAATGCATGTGTTTCCCTTTGCCAGGGTTACAGGTGAGGGATCTTCACGTAATATTCATTAAATTGTTTATGCTTAAAAGGAGCTAAGGTTATGTTATAACCTAGCTAGATGACTTAAGTGCCTCCAAGAAGTAATTGTGACCTTTAATTTATTAAAGGATGGGGTCATCCTAGCCTAAGTGATTATTAAACAAGGTCATGGTATTAGTTTGTATGTTGGAAAATATTACAATAAGCATGATCATAGCGCATCCCTTAAAGAAGATCGATGGTAAAAAAAGAGGGTATTCTAACTATATGGCAGTGGGTAAAATTTATTTGTAAGTGGAAGACAGACCAGGCATTTAATGTGATCACGTGAAGGTTTGGTGAAGTGACTCCACGTATGGAAAAACCCAATCTCTACGCTGAGGGTTTGATAATAACACTTGTAGTTTGTTTTTCGAAGGTGGGAGAGGCGAGCTCTCTCGGTCGCCATGGCTGTAGGGAAAAACCACGCACAGTCTTTGCGTTGATCCTTCAACGAGGTAGTCTTTTGGGTGTTCTATGTTGTCAATGGGTTATGTGATTTCAGTTGGTTTGGTTGCTGTAAGGATTGAAGCTCTCGGCTCTTGACTTCTCAGCATTTATAGGGAATGGCTTGACATCCACTTAAATGTTTTAGTTTCTTTAATTTTATGGTTAAAATATTATCATTCATCCTTTAATAACCAGTTGCGTGTATGGAAAGAGTTCTTTACAATGTTTCCAGTTGCTAACTGGTCTCGATTTGGGGTCTTGACGTTGGCATTGCTGATAGTTGGCAACTTCAGTGGTTGGGAAAATCATGGTAAGCCTCGGGCCTTCCACAGCAATATCTCTGTCAACTCTTAACTGGTTTAATTACATGCGTTAGTTTTCATTTGTCTTTGTTGTAATCCTTTTTGGAACTTCACGAGGATTGGTAGCTTGTAAAGGGTTTATGGACTCATACCCAGACTTGGGGTTTCGACCATCGTTTCATTTAATGGAAGCAATACAGTGTTATTTTACTTTATTTAATATCTTGTTCTAAACTTTGTCGAGACTATTTGCTACTTAGTTCTTTGTTAATGAAACCTCTATTTTGTGTATGAATGGTGAATGCGTAATATACCTGGGTATAAACACTAGTTCATACTCAGTCGAAATGTTTTTAATGAATTCACTGGGCTAAGCCCTAATGTGAATGTTGTTTGAATATTTGTTTTTATAGTGCATAAGATAGGCCGAGAATGGCTCTATTGAGATATGAAGAACTTGTAAACGAAGTTCTGAGCCAAACCCTACCTATGAGTTATATTTTTGTTAATGAAAATCTTAAGCCGTTGAAGGCTCTGTTATGAAGGTATTCATTTCGTTTTGATATAAATTTTAATGTTGTTATTTCTACTGTGAGCGTTTACTTACTTCAATGGAGAGTATGAAATGGGCAATGCCCTGGAAATGAATTGTGTTGGTCACGGGACTCGAACTCATAATTTATTTATTAAAGAACTTGTTATAAGTTAAACCTTAAGCACAATTGTGCTCTGTTTGTAAATTTATGGTTGTTGAAGGGATATGACCCTAAATTCATTTCTTTCCCAGATATTTAATTGTATGGATTTACATCCAATGTCATCTACGATGACTGTTTTTATATTGTACTTATATTTGGTTTATAATAATACTTTTGATAGTACTTGGATACTAAAGGGACTCGATCCCGTTCTATGATAAGTTATATTTCCATAATGTTCTTTGGACCATTACACTCTATTTGTAATAAGAGTTTTTATAATACTTTGTTTACAACCGATAATGGCAGGACTAAGTTTCGATTGAAATATTTTGTTTATTGAGAACAAAACCGGGCTTAGCCTTGAGCTTGTAATATGCTCGCAAACGGTAGAATGAGTATATTTTAAGTGTGAGTTTAATATTTATGGAATGCCCTAATCGTGGTCCTATTTACTTATATGTTTTAGTTTAAAAGGTTATTGAGAGTCCGTCAACTAATGTGGGTTATTATGTTTGTAAGCTAAAGATTGAATGGGAAATATTTCGGAACTGTATGAAAAGCTATATTGTTTGATTTCAAGATATTTCTAAAGTCATTATTAAGTTTTATAAATGGTGATTATAATACCTTGCTTCTGTTTGTATTCATGATAATTTATATTGCATTCTGTAGGGTATAGATATTGGTTTATGTAAGATATACATACTTATTCTGTCCATAAATTATACTAATAGTTATAATGAATTATATGTAATATATATACATCGAATGATTCTATAATAGATGTGTTGTTTATATGATGATAATCCTTGATATATACTATTGCTATGAATTTGTACTTGGCACAAATATTGACTGCGAGAACAATGGTATTTCTAATAGCATGCATGCATATTTAATTTGTTAACTAATCTAGCTTCTATTCTATATTTGTATGAAGTGTAAATAAGAATTATAATCTACAACATTAGGTTTTACTGTATATTATTTCAGCTTATATTCTAAAGTTGTATCTACATCTGTTATAAAGTAAAGGAGCAACATTCTATTGAAATCATTCTAATCTATTACTTAAACGAACTTCTCTATACTAGAGTACATCACAAATGTGAAAGGAAAAATACAGAGAAGGTTTTACATTCATCAATCACTAATTTCAGATCCTATTCATTCAATCATTTATGTAGAAGTAATTTATCAGTTCAGTACTCTATCAATTTCAACATTTAAATAAGCATTCTATAGATTTGGAACCTAGCAGCTTACATATAGTGTTCTTCAGAATGTACAGAGTAAGATTAGAAAATAATAAGACAATAAAACAATAAAAAAAATGCAGAACCTGTTTAGACTGTGTAGGTGGACAAACACCTAAAGAAGACTGTTCCTCCCAACCGTCTCCTGAAAGCATCCAAGCTTACTTGCTTTAGGACCCCCGAGCCTGTTCACTGAACCACGAGGACGAAGATACTGTGTAGAAGTATGTGACAATTCCTTTGTATCTTAGCAATCATGAAGACTTGCATACAATCACTATCTTCAATTCAACAGCATATAACAGTCTTACTCTACAACTCATTAGTTAGCAATCCCCTCATCGAAACTCTTGTGTGCTCAACATAGCAGTTTCCAGCATATCACAAGGAAAAATCTGATGAGCCTCCTACCCAATTCGATGGATTAAGTCTGCCTAGGTCTTTGGGTCAGTTAAAAATCATTTATTGAGCCACCTGCTCAGTTCCACCTTCCTTGGGGAACATGACCACATTTTAAGGGAAGTTGCCTCCTGCAATAGCTAGTAAGTGAGTGAAAATGCTGCCACTTGTCAATTTCCTTCTACAACAGTTTCATTCCTCCTAGTGTGTCATTGAACACTCTTCAACAGTCCTCTTTGGATGAGTGTCTCCTATTTTAATTTATTAAATAAGAATAATATTCAATTACAGTCATCCTTGACCATCCTTGGTCAATAACATAAAACTTTACAATAAAATTTAAAGTAATGTTTTCCACCACATAAAATGTTTTCAAGGCTAGGTAGGTTACAATTACGTGGCACAATCTTTTCAATAGTGGATTATGGAGCTTGGTCACAAAGACTAAATATCTCAAGGTGGGATCTATACTGAGTTATTTTAGGTCTGAAGAGATTGTGAGCAATGGGTCGGCTTCTATAATTTGGAATAGTTTTATTAAAATATTTTACTGGATCATCAAGTGGACATCTTGGTATGTTGGGGATGGAAAAAGTACGCTTATAGGCATTGATCCTTTCATAGGTGACAATGGGAATTTCCTCCTACCATCGGATATTCTAGAGAATATTGCTAAACTTGGATTTGTAACTCATAATCAAATTAAATATCGTGTTGGTCAATTATGGACAGTGATTACTAGCTTCAATCCAAAGACTTGGGTTTTTAAGGTAGGTGGGTTGAGATTTCCTATAATTATATAAATTATCTCAAGAATGCTAGCATCATATTAGGTGATTTAGAGAACATATTAGTATGGTGTTGGAACAAGTATAATGGCCACATTAGTGCTAAGGAAGCCTATGAAGCCATCATTTCCTTTATGGAACAAGTTGAAAGGAAATGGTGGCATAGTAAGTTATGGAAATGGTATCATCCACAAAAACATAATTTTTTTTGGCTTCTTTTAGAAGACATGTTACTCACTTGGAAAAATTTAATGAGAAGGGGTTGGAATGTTATGGTTTGATGAATATTATGCAAAAAGGATATAGTCTCAGTTGAACATTTATTTCTCCTTTGTGATTTTAGTTAGAATGTGTGGTATATTGTGTGTGAAGATTTGAATATTCTTACATCTTGGGGTGATACAAATTTATATGAATGTTTTAGAAATTGGGGTTTGACAGCCTGCAAACACAAGCTTCTAGTTGTATTTGTCTGTTGGGAAATATGGATTATGTGGAACAAGGTACTTTTTGAAAATATTTTTCTTAATATTCATCAATGCAATATGAAATGTATCATTTTCTATAAGGATTTCTTTAAAGAGGAAAAGCCAAAATTGCCAAAAGTTTTAACAGGTCCTAGTTTCTCCCTTTCTCTAGCAATTGGATTTTTTGATGGTGCTTGTTCAGTTGGTTACTGTGGAAGTGGTATGGTCCTAATGGTTAACCAGGATCACCTTTTTAATTTGTGGATGGGGAGTGGGAAGGGAAGTAATACTAGACCTAAATTGTTTGGTTTATGGGGAGTGCTTCAATTTGCTATTATAAATGGAATTGACTCACTTCAAATATTTGGTGATTCAAAGGTAATCATTGAGTGGGAAAATGGCGGTTTAATATTTTGGTTCTTCAAATTCAACATTGGTGTAAAAGGATTCAACAATTGATTGGATCCTTCTCTCATGTTTCTCTATCCCATATATCTAGATCCTACTATGTGGAGGTTGATAACCTTTTGAAGCGAGCAATAATGTGCAAGGAAGGATATATGTATTTTGAAGAACATATGGAAGGCTCAATTATTTGTCAAACCCCAATGTTCAGAAATTGGGGTTTGATAACCTGCAAACATAAGATTCTAGTTGTATTTGTCTGTTGGGCGATCTGGATTATGCAGAACAAGGTACTTTTTGAAAATATCTTGCATAATATTCATCAATGCAATATGAAATGTATCATTTTCTATAAGGATTTATTTAAAGAGGAAAAGCAAAAATTGCCAAAAGTTTTAACTGGTCCTAGTTTCTCCTTTTCTTCGACAAATGGATTTTTTGGTGGTGCTTGTTATGATGGTTACTGTGGAAGTGGTATGGCCCTAATGGTTAACCATGATCACCTTTTCAAGTTGTGGATGGGGAGTGGGAAGGGAAGTAAAACTAGACCTGAATTGATTCGTTTGTGGGGAGTGCTTCAATTTACTATTATAAATGGAATTTACTTACTTCAAATATTTGGTGATTCAAAGGTAATTATTGAGTGGGAAAATGGTGTTTTTAATATTTAGGTTCTTCAACTTCAACATTGGTGTAAAAGGGTTCAACAATTGATTGGCTCCTTCTCTCATATTTCTTTATCCCATATATCTAGATCCTACTATGTGGAGGTTGATCACCTTTCGAAGCGAGCATTTCTATGCGAGGAAGGATATATGTATTTTGAAGAACATATGGAAGGTTCAATTATATGTGATGGGATGGAAGATTATTTTGAATATTTTGGTTTGGGTCACTTTTGGAGTTTTGTTAGTTTGTTTTCTTCCATATTTGAAAGGATTTCTGGTGGATGTTTATAGGCTTTTGAAAAAGTATTCAGTTGAAAATATTCCATGTAATATTTTTGTGTAGGCTTATGTGGTTGAATTGTATCTCTCAATAGTAGTAATCATGTATGGAATATTATATTGTATTTTACCTCATTTTCTTTAATTCAACGGAATAGTAAAAAAATATTTTTTATATAAATATTAAAATATATACGTATTCACAAATAAATAACATAACATCTATGTATAAATATTAAAATATATACATGTAACACAACATCTATGTATGAATATTAAAATATACACATATTCAGAAGTAAATAACACCAGCATAGATCCATCTTAAACCCGTATCTGTCAAGCACCGAGAGGGATCTAATTTCTTGAGGTGTATTTCTTTTTTTTAAAATTTAAACTCAAGAAATTTGATCTCTCTTTATTGATAGATCCGGTTTTAAGTTTTAAGTTTTTATTTTATACACGAACATCTATTTTTTAATTACTTTTCATAATATTTTATTTTATGAACCAACATGAATTTTTTTAAAATACTTTCCATAATTTTTTTTATTTTATGAGCCTACATGAATTTTTTAAATTATTTTGTAACGTTGTAACGTTACATCATACATGTTACAACATCTCCCCCATACTAGGCTATAGAACACCTCGTTTCACTCAATGCAACAAAAAAAAATTTAACACCTAATCATATAAAATAAACTTATATATAAATATTAAAATATGTACATAACACAACATCTATAACATCTATATATGAATATTAAAATATACACATTCAAAAGTAAATAACACAAAAAAAAATGTACAAAACACAACATCTCTAACATCTATATATGAATATTAAAATATACACATTCAAAAGTAAATAACACGAACATTTTTCTAAGAAGAATTTTACACCTAGTCGTATAAAATAAATTTATGTATAAATATGAAAATATAAATCATTAATAAATTAAAATATAAATATAAAATTTAAAAGTGTGAATATAAGATACGAAAACATAAAATGAAATAAATAAGAATTTTTTTACACCTAGTCGTATAAAATAAATTTATGTATACATATTAAATATATACATTTGGTTAAAATTATTAATAAATTAAAATGTAAATATAGAATTTTAAAAGTGTGAATATAAGATATAAAAATGTAAGATGAAATAAATGAAAGTAAAATTGAATAAATTTCAATAATAAAAATTTAATTTTAATATATGAGAATTATTATGCTTGCCAAGACAAGTATATAGCAATCGGTTAGGTTGTAATTTTTTTTTCTAATAAAAGTTTTTTCCATAGTTTTTCTATAGTTTGCATAATTTAAAAATTAAAAAATATTTTTTATAATTTTAAAATATTATATTAATAATTTTTTATTGGACAAAAACTATTAAAATATTATGTTAATAATTTTTGATTGGTTAAAAAGTATGACAAGACTAATTTCCTTTGCTGTGAGGTTTAATTGTCAGAATTTTAAAATAGATTAGAAATTTAAAAATAAATATTTTTTTAATTGATGCCAGGTCGCACTGGTTTGTACAGTACAACCCTTCTATGCTGCTTTCCACTGCTTTTACCGTCAGATGTCCCTACAACCTCGACCTTAGAACCCTAACGCCGTGGGATGAAGGTGACTTTCAATTAATGTAATGATATATAATCGTCGAGAGACGGACCCAGCCTGGCTAGAATTTGAACCCACTTTATTTAAAACAATTTATTATGACGGCGAGTTTGATTTGAAATCAACCTTGGCAGAAGTGCACTGATGCCAATGGCAGAAGTGCATTGAGGTTTTTATATGACACCATATTATTTAGAAATCTCACATATCATTTAAAGTAAACAGCATGCCACTCTTTATAGATTACAAGTAAAAATCTAATTCAATGTTAATAGGTGTTATTGTGGTTGCAAATCATCCTGTAGAGGGACCATGGACTCTTGTGGATACAAGTCATAAGTTCAAATTCAATTAAATTCTTAAAAAAGTCACAAAACATTATTGTCATTGTAGATCACATTCTTAAATTTTGGTCCATCCCTTTGGGGGTTACCAATGGTTTTTGTGGCTATATGGCATATATTTACATCAAGTTGAATCCCTACTTTGCTCATTCATATATTCAGATCAAGTTGAATCCCTATTTTGACAATCGACATTGTGGTTGATGTCTTGAGGGAATGCTTATCTACTACCCATTTTTAGTCTAATTTTCTTTAAAATTTAACTAATTTTTATTTATATTTAAAGTAATATCAAAATAAATAAACAATTATTTAAATATATTGTATAAATAATTATTTTTTATATTATAATGTATTTATATATATATTTTTTATATTAACAAATATTATTTAAGGTTAATTTATGAATTTATAGTGTCGATTTTAATAGTAGAAAGAGTTATTAATATTTTAAGTTTTTTTCAATATTTATAATACTATATTAAAACATCTATAAACTATTACATTACTATATTAAAACATTTATAAACTATTACATTAAAACATATTTAATGTAATAGTTTATATATATAATTAATCTGAAAATGCATTTCGAATTAATGTATCAACTGTGTTTATTTTTGCTTAATTACAACGGTCTTTTCTTTGAACTTGACTTACTTTAGTATATTTGAAAAGGAATTTCTAGCATCATAAAAAACATGGATGTCCTACTCCTACAGGATAGCACCTTAGATTAGTTTATTGGCTTCCCAGCATTGTTCCGGAATTCATTAATTTTTCAATTACTTAATTTTTAATAAACATGGAGCATAGAACAATACTATAATTATTAGTTTCTTATTAATTTTTAAAAAAATAATATCATCATTAAATTTATAATACTAGAATATATTTTAATCATAATTATAAATTATTAAAAATTCATTTTTATCATGTTCTTTTGTTATTATTTAAAAATAAAATAATTTGAATACTAAGCCATTACAATATAACTATAGATATCATATTATTTATAAATTGTATTAACATAAATTACAAAACCACACTTCTACTCTACTACTAAATCTTGTTTTAAGATTCTACATATCACACTTCTATTATATTACTAAATCTTGTTGTTAATTTTTGGATATGGGTTTTCATATGTGTTTTTTTAAGATTGTTGGAGTGTTTTAATTACTTTTGTAAATGATAAAGGCTGATTTAATATACAATTCATATTCGTAGTAGGTGTCACTTCTTTCCTACTTTTAGATTAATTTTCATTACTATTTCAACTTTTTAACTTTGGATAATAAATAACTAATACATTACAACATTTCTAAATGACAGGTATAAACACCTTTCGTGCTAATTTGACTTGTTAATTCACAAATTAATATTTAAATAATTATTTTTTTATAAATTTATATTTAAATTATAAGTTAATAAATTTCAATATTAATAACATAATTAAATTTGTAATTATTATGTTTTTTAAAACAAATTTAATAAAAAATTAAATGAATTAAATCTATATACAAAATATAACTCATTAACCAATTGTGTAAAATATTAAACCAATTTACTAATAACCCAAAATATTATTCATTTTCATTCATACAAAGTATAATATCCTTTTAATAATTATGAAAAAAAATCACATTAAACTTTTAAGTTTTAAAAAGTATGACTATAATTAATCTATCATTTACATCTTAACAATTACAAATTACATTGATGAACTCAATATTAATTTAAATTTGAAATTATTATTTTAGTTTTTAAAGGGATTATTCACCCTTATAAAATATCAAACATTTTTAATAATAAAACAAATAACTTTTTTTTCTTTTTATAAATATAGTATAATACTTTATATACAAAGTCAAATGACAAGAATAACACAAGGTTAGGAATTCTATATATGGTTAAATCTTTGTGGGGGCTTGGTGATTACCCAAGTCAAGTTAGAGGATGTTAAGATAAATTTGACCCAGTAAAATATTAAAGATGGGTTTACCATTGGTGGTTTACAAACCTATGGTTTTTGTTACCCCATGGTATATTCCCATGGTATTGCATGTAATGAATCCTACTTAAGGGGTTGAGTAACTCACTTGTAGATTTCAAGTGAGTTGTCGATGATGGTTGGACTAGACATGCCTTCCAAGTTGTAAAGGGTAATAGATCTATGGTTGATGTTTCTCCCGGTTTTGGATTTCCACTGTCAAAATGTTCTTCTACATTGTGTGTAATTTCTTATTATGTATTTTTGAATTTTATTTCCTAATACTCTTTATATTCCATACGAGCCAAACAAAATTTAGAGAGTTAAGATCCAAAGCCTATAAATAGAGCATGGCATGCAAATCGAGAACCATTTGTTTAGTTTTGAGTTTGAGATTTCTTTGGTGTCCTAATTCTTTTAAAGCTCATTAACACAATTTCTTTGATGATTTTAGATTTGAAAAATTCCAGGTAAGAGATCTCTAACTTTCTCATCATTTCTCTCCAATTAATTTTGTAGGTAGAGGCTCAAAAGACCTGTACATAATCCTAAATCCTTTTAGGGTTGTCCCCCAGGACGTGCTAGAGTTGAAGCAATAATCATGTCTCAAGTGTAGTGGTCCCTTGGCATTAGCACCCAACATGAAAGGTAAGAATAATTTGGTGTGCAAGAGGTGCAACTAGTAAGTGAATTGTCATGCCATGCATGGGAAAATAGGTCACAATGGCATGAATGGTTGCAAAATAACTGAACAAGGGGAGCTTTGATGGGAGAACAATCATGTAACTAATGCATGAGATAGGTTGATGTTCTAGGTGACTTGCCTAAGTGTTATAAATGCATATGTGGTCACATAATGCATGATTTTTTATTTAGAGGCTACATGGGTTGTGTGATAACGAGCCTAAAAACCATGCAAGTTAGATAATTAAAAAAATGATGTTTGTTTTGATAGATTTGTAGACATGCCAGAGAGAGAGAGAGAGAGAGAGTATGAATAGTTGTGGACGTAGTTGGTTGGCACACCAAAAGTGCATAGGTGGTTGTATGATTATAAGTTGTTGAAGTTCTTGAAGTGCTACTTAGTGTGCTCCATTGAGAAGCTACTACAATAAATCATTAGGATGTGGAGACTAGATAAGGGATGCTTCATTGTGAGGGGTTAGTGCTTAGAGATGAGGGAGTTAGGGAATACATTCACTCCTATATGTGAGGGATGAAAACAATTGATCAACTAGTTGTAAATAATGGGGTGGGTGCTTTTTTTGTAAATAAACAAACTTTATATTGACATAATATACAAAAAATTAAAACCATAGTTCTTCCATCTTTCTATCAATCAGTATGAAACATCATTGGATCAATATGAGATCTTAACACAACATCACCCCTAGGTCTCCTCCCCCGAAGGAGAAAACAGGGCATACATTATGCCAACTACTTCCCAAGGCCATGAGAACTGCACAGAACAAAACATAGTCGACAAGCTTGAGAATATTATTCCCCGCTAAGCCAATGATCTAGATATATACCCCTTGGCCCATCAAAAGCACTAACCCGCGTAAGCAACTGAGACAAAACACAATATGCATTAACCGAAAATCAAATACCTACCAAAGCACGAGCTGACAAAGGGGTGTTACAACAACTATTCCTTTACAGGTGGAGGGATCTCATTCATACCACCCGAAACACTGTTATTCTCATTGTCCTTCGATTCCTCCACCGGCCTAGAAACAAATATTCCCATCTTCGATAGAAATGGAATTCCCATCTCCTTCCCATTCGTGTCAATATTCATATGAAGGAGGCACGCATTAGCATACAACTTCTTTTAGAAATCCAAAGGGATTTCATCCCCACCAAGCTTCTCCTCGTGTTCCAGAAGAACTCGACCCTTTGATGACCAAGTAAAGCATGACCATTTTTTTATATAGGACCTGGTGATCCCTTGACAAGCTTAGGTCTTGTATCCAACTCCCCAGCACTGCAGCATCCAGCGTAGATGAATTCTCTAGAACCTCATGCCATACTCCATTTTCCATCATCTCCAAATCTACTCTGATGGTTTCTCGACATCCCAGAAAGATGCATAATTTCTACGGTGAACACACAGAGCACTCTATCACATAACACTCTTCCACATTTCTTCACACTACAAAAAGAAATTGCACCTCTAATTGCAGGACCAATGGAACCCCCCCACCGACAGTTAAAAATAGGCCCGCACAGGCCAAAATAATGGGTGAATGTTATTGAATAGGTTGATGGGGTGATTTCAATCACTAATATCAAGGATGGTATGAGTGCCACTATAGATATAATGTATAAGTATTGGAGTCTCTTTTCCCCTATAGGATCACCAATGGGTAGATGGTTCTTATGGAGTTAATTCTAGCTATGACCCATTATGTGTGAGTCTCCATGCTTCTAGTTGTGGTGCAAGAGGATTTGACTCACTTATTTGAGCAAATATAGCATCATACCCCTCACTTCACTCTTAAGGTGGGGGATCTCTAGATAAGGTTTCAACTAAGTCAATAATAAATGATACATTAACTACTCCTATAGCTCTATTCTAGGCCATACTATGTGTAATCTACCTAACCATCATAGGGAACTGCATAATCAATCTCCACTCTCTAAGGTTCCCAATGAAATCATCTATGACCTCATCACTCTTATCCTACAACCACACTCAGATACTCCTTGGAGTACCATGTTAATTAGTTATCATATATCTTGTAATAGCTCTACCTCCTATCCATCTTGGGTCCCAATAGGCCTTTCCTCATCATTGTAGCATCATCATCATCACCCCGTATTACCAGTGGGACTGTCTCCATTACTATTTTGGCCAATCTCATTAGTCCTATATTTACACATGACATGTGACTTTCACTCGTAACTCATGCCCATGATAGTTGAAACTAGGAAAAGAAAAGTGTAAGTACTCACCAACAGGACCATAATTTCCTTCCAAAGGGTTTGCTAGCTTAGGATTGGCACAACAATCCATACCTAGGTCCTACATATGGGTACTATAAAATTACCACATGTTACTACTCCCAACAACAAAGAATCACAACCTATACACTTGGCCCACATCACGATCTCCAAGGTAAAATCAACAACTCACCTAAACTCTGCATACCCAACTTGCACCTACCTCCATCCCTAACCAACATGGATCCATCTTATACCCGAATCTATTAAGCATCGAGAGGGATCCAATTTTTTAAGGTGTAAATTTTTTATCTTAAATTTTTTACACAACAAGAAAAATTTTACACCTCAAGAAATTGGATCTTTCTCAGTGCTTAATAGATCTGGGTTTAACATGGAAGCTAAAAAAAAAATTAAATTTTATGAGTGTAAATGAATATTTTTAATTAATAATTTATGAGGCAACATGGGAACGTACATTAGGTAACGTGACAAATGTGACAACATCTCCCCATACTAGGTTGTAAGCACCTCTCTACTCTCGGTGCAATGGCAATGAAAGGTCACAAACCTGCTCAAAGTAAAATGTGAAAATCAGTAACCCAAACACAAAATATACATGCCTCTTATGAAACAAGTGGGTTAACTCCTCTTGTACCACGATCAAGAGAATGGAGGCTCACATATAATGGTTCATAGCTAGCACTCACTCCATAATCCCCCAAGCAATTCCCTTTTTCATTTAAGTATTGCTTGAAAAAGGGAGCATTTATGATTTCCTTCCTTAAAGGATTCCTCTTCAAAGACCTCATCAATGGGTTGTATTTGAAGAAGTTCTACCCCTAATATTGCACAACCTAGGATTTTGTTGTAAATTTAACTTCGGAAGATATTCTTTTGTATATTATTATTATTATATTATTATTGTACTTTTATTGTACCTCTGTAAGAGATGTTTTTCCTCTGTTCATGGATGTCATTATTGTATTTGGTCATGTAAGAATATCGAGGCAAAAACTCCACTGTAAGTCAGGGCAATAGTCCCCAATAGGCTAAATGTAAAATTTATTTTTGAGTCTCCCTAGGAGAGGTTGGCCCAATCAATTAAAGAAGTCAGCCCCATTGGGAAAAAGGCCAGTCACACATAAAGTATAAATAGGGAGGAACCCTCCCTCATTTGGACATCACACTCACTCAAGCAAGTTCGCACCAGGGAGGAGAAAAGACAAGTTTGTTGGAGAAGAAATAAGGAAGCTGCAGAAGTCATCTTAGGTTTTAGTTTTCTATCCGGGGTTGATATTGTACTAAGTGATGAATCTATTGTTGAAGAAGTTGCATGGTTTTCTCCTTTATGGTTTCCCTAAAGAAATTTCTTGTGTTCTTGTGTATTTTTGTGCTTGTCTATATTTCAGTTTAAATATCTAACATAATTGAATTAAAGTGCAAACACTAACATGGTATTAGAGCCACTCTCAAAGAAGGCACTGTGCAGTAACGAAAATCTAAGGTTTCCAAATACAAGGATTCTCTCCACAAATCATCAAGAAAAGAGGGCTAGGCTAACTTGCCTCAAGGAGGTGCAATTTTTGGTGGAAGCAGAATTCAGTTTGGAGAATTTTCATTTTTGACACAATCACTTGTGCCGGGAGAAACTAGGGCATCAAATGTTTTGAGCCTCCATCCACCAATCCAGGAAAATGAGTACACTGGAAAACTCACCTTGAGGAGGTGCATATTTCTATCCAAGAAGAAGTTCAAAATTCCAAGTTTGAAAAAATAGGGTTTCTCTATCAAACCCTAGGTCAACCAGCTCCAGAACCAGGTTGGGCATATCAAATTGGCAATATCTAATTCCTTTATATTTCCATTTGAGGTTCTCATATAAAAATGACAAATTACACCAAGCTTGAGGATAAGCTTGAAGGAGTTGATAACTTCTGGGCATGGAAGTATAGCATTTCTCTTGTCCTAGAAGATAATGAATTGGACAAGTATGTCAATGAGGAGGTTCCCGAACCAGAGGGAGAAGAAACAAAGGCAATTCACAATAAGAACATGATCTAGGACAAAATAATTATTGCAGATTCTATCAAATATCACGTCATCCCTCATGTATCATCCTTGAAGACTCCTAAGAAGATGTTCGATGCTTTGAAAAAGTTATATGAAGGGAAGAACATCAATTGAAAGATGAATCTAAGGAACCAACTCAAGAATGTGAATATTCAACACTCAAAAACTATTCAATCCTGCTTCACAAGAGTCTCTCGGATCAAGGAACAACTTGAGGTAATTGAAGAAAATGTTGAAGAAGGAGAGATTGTCATGACTACCTTGAATGGTCTCCCAATATCATGGGACTCATTCATTCAAGGAATATGCGCTAGAAAGAAGCTAATCACATTCAACAGATTATGGGAAGAATGCACCCAATAAGAAGCTCGATTAGTAGCAAGAGAAGAAAAGATGGGAGATAATGATGACCAAGCCCTAACTGCCCATACTAAGAAGAATCAAAACAAGAGGGAGGACCACCATCACAAGAAATCTAAAAGGTCCCATAGGAATCATGGACCTAGAAGAGACCTCTCTAGTATTAGGTGCTTCATATGTGATGAGAAAGGACATTATTCAAGAAATTGTCCCAAAAACCAAGGATACTGTAGGAGAATCAACAAGAAAAGGCATCATGCTCACATCGTTGAAGATGATGAACCAGTAAGGAAGAAAAGCAGAGAATAAAGGGTTGATTCTTCAAGTGATGAAGAATATGTTTTAATCTCAACAATTACATGTACCATAACCCATGGAATCAATGATTGGCTTGTGGTTAGTGGAGCATCCAAGCATATGATAGGGTACAAAGAATCTTTTGTCAACTTATTAGAACACGAGTCACCACACAAGGTGAAACTTGGACACGACTATCATTATCCTATCAAAGGAAGTGGAGAATCCTCTTACAAACTAGATTCAGGAAAATCAATAAAGATGAAGGATGTTCTCTACGTACCAGGTTTGAAGAAAAATCTTCTATCCATTTCAGCCTTAGATGCTAAAGGAATTCGTGTTGCATTTGTTGATGTCCAAGTGCTAATGTGGCCAAGAGGAAAGACAATAAATGATGCAACAGTAATTGGAGAGCAAGAGGGAGGCTTGTACAAGTTAAAAGGACAACCAGAACAAGCGTTGGTTCATGAATCCATGGAACCAAGCGAATTATGGCATAGAAGGATTGCACATGTACACTATAGAGAACTACCAATTGCAAGCAAAGCAATATCAAGTCTACCATAAATTCAAACAAAGTATGATGGAATTTGCAAGGGATGTGCACAAGGGAAGAATGTGAAAAATTCATTTCGTAAAAGTGAAAGCAAGGAAAAAATAATCTTGGAGATAATTCACTCAGATGTGTTTGGCCCCATGTCTTCCAACTCCTTAAGTGGGTATGTATAGAACATATGAAGTGCTTAGAAAATTCAAAGAATTCAAAGCCTTGTTTTAAAATCATACGGAAAAGAAGATCAAGACTTTACAATCAGACAATGGCGGATAATTCACCTCAAAAGAATTCAAAGATATTTGTAGATAATCAGGGATTAAGAGGGAGTTGATCACTCCTTACAATCCTCAACAAAATGGCGTTGCAGAACGTAAGAACATAACAATAATGGAAGCATCGAAGGAAATGCTCCATGATCAAGACCTCCCAATGCACTTATGGGTAGAAGCAGTAAGAACAACTATGTATGTACAAAACTGTACCCATACCATGTATTGAACAAAAAGACTCCAAAAGAAACTTTCTCAGGAGAGAAACCAGAAGTCATCCATCTCAGAATATTTGGCTACCCTGTGTAGATATACATACCGAAAGAAAAGAGAACAAAACTAGATCCTTCAGGGAAGAAGGGCATATTCATGGGATACAATGACACATCAAAATATTACCGAATATACTTCCTAGGATTCAAGAAGATCGAAATCAGCAGAGACGTAACTTTTGATGAAGATTCAACCTACAACAAGTCAAGACAATTACACACTAAAGAAACTGAAGAACCTGAAGTTACCAGAACTAGAGACATAGTTATGAAAGAGACAATCCAAGAAGAACACGAAGACCATGACATAACAGAACCACAAGAACCTATAGATCCACCTCGTGAGAATAAAGCACACAAGAGAATAACAACATGGGCATGTGAAGCAATACAAGATGTAGAGAAGTATGGTGCTCTAGATGGGACAATCAGAGAAAGCAAGAGACCCAGACCATAATCCAGCTATGTGGCCCTACTATGAGACATCATTGATAAAGAACCTTCCAATTATGAGGAAGAAACATAAAAGAAGGAATGGAAGGATGCCATGATCGAAGAGTATGAGTCGATTACGAAGAATGATGTCTGGGAGATAGTTTCGAGACTGGAAGGGAAGTCTGTTGTGACTTCAAAATGCATCTACAAGATCAAGCATGCTGCAAATAGTAGCATCAAAAAACACAAGGAAATATTTGTAGCACGTGGCTTCTCCTAGAAAGAAGGCATGGACTATGAGGAGACATTTGCACCTATAGCAAGACACACTTCCATCAGATCTATACTTTCCTTAGCCACATTAATGAAATGAAAGGTACACCAGATGGACGTCAAGGCAACATTCTTGAATGGTGTAGTCAAAGAGAAAGTATATGGGGAGAAACCACTGGGATTCGAGACACATGATAGATGGACTCATGTGTGCAAGCTAAAGAAATCCTTGTATGTTTTGAAACAGGAACTTAGGACATGGTACAATAGGATGGGAAATTTTCTCATGAGCTTAGGATTTACCAAGAGTAAAGAAGATTCCAACTTCTATTTCAAGGTTGAGGGCGGAAGACTAGTAATACTACGACTATATGTAGATGACCTGTTCATAACAGAGGAGGATGAGCTCATTGCAGAAACAAAGAGAAGACTTGCCGTAGGGTTCGAGATGAAGGACCTGGGAATGATGTACTCCTTCTTAGGTATGGAGGTGTGGCAGAGTTCAGATGAGATTTTACTTGGTCAAAGAGAGTATGCAGTGGATATTCTGAAAAGGTTCGGAACGATGGACTGCAAGGAAATGGACACACCAATGGCATCAAACATGAAGCTACTATGTGATGCTTCTTCAAATACAATTGATGCCATAATGTACAGATAGATGATTTGTCACGTCCCCTCCCGTGGATCCAATTCGAGGAAGGAACATGATGCCAAATTCTGGGGCTCTTACAAAAACTCAACTCATTTCATCAAATTCATATAAATAAAAACACATGTGCAGGTGTATAATTCAAATAAACACAATAGAAGCAAGATCCGCTACATGCATATCCAACATGCATTTATCTTCATAAACATAATAGTCAATAATGAAATAACATTCCAGATTTTAATACACATAAAGAATACTTATCTTCATTGTAAAATGGTCCCAAGCAACTAGCTATGTCGGTGCAACGTTCCACCCAACCATAGGTCTCTGCCCATCCTGTATTCTTTCAGCACTCAGAGACTACCCCCAAGTTGGGCATGATTTCTACAAGGAAAAGGGGACATTCAAGCTCATACACAGCTAGATAATCATTGCATCTAAGCCAAGCCAGTCCATAGCTAGGTTTATCAGGCTAAATCTGAACCCTCTTCATTTTTGGATGCTTGCACTCAAGCTCAAGACAAAACAATGGATACCCATAACCCATACCCCAACATACTCTACCTACACACAACAAAACTCAATCATTGGGCATGGATACACGTTTTAACAATGGGAGTTAAAAACAAGATGGCCATGGGTTTTCCCCAAATAGTTTCCAGCCAAAAATAGATTGTGGGAAGAGGAAATCAACCCCGGGGAAGAAAAACTGATTTCTCCCACAATATATGAGCATACAGTGTGCCAAAACGACCTCTATAAAACCCCAAAATCGATTTATTCTCTTCCCCACTCTTAACCAAAACAAAAACGCCCTTCCCAGCTACGAAAATGGAGGAAAACACAACAAAACCATGGAGGAAAACACCCAGGAAGCTCCCAAATCGTGAGAGAGAAAAACCGATGGGTGAAGAATGGATTGGGGAGCAATTTCGTGGCTCTTTTTCTTGCCCAAGAAGCCAAACATGGATTTCTATGAAGGGTGGCTTTCCCATACCCGACTTTGGACAGCCATACCTCTCCATTCCCCAAGGCATTAACTTCCTCAACCAACTCTTGGGAGAAATGAATGATTGGGAACAAAAGTCAACATGGGTAGTTGAGGGTTCATGGGTTCTCTCATTGACATTTGGCTTGACTTGATTGGCTCAAGGGTTTGAATATTTCCCTCCCAATTCCTTGTAAAATCATGCCCCTATCTCTTGTTGCATTGCATAGCCAGTTGTGGGTATTTTATTAAAATGCATATTTACATGATATTTGCAATTCCATTGTGCCTAGCTAGCACGTAAACCATATGCATCAATAAATCGATGGCAGGGCCTTGGCCTTGAGCTCTTCACCACGATTTTATAACAATATTACATCATTTACATTTTAATGCAATGGGGTCAAAATCGGGATATTACATGATTGTTTTGTTAATGTATTTGATGAAAATGAACCAAACGTGTGCTTTGCTGTGAACACCCTGAGCCAGTTCCTGACAGATCCGAGACATGTTCAGCCGATTGTTGCAAAGCATGTATTGAGGTACCTTAAGGGTACAATTGAGTATGGGATCAAATATGAGATGAATCAAAATATTAACTTGCATGGTTATGTTGATCTAGATTGGGCAGGTAGTGCCACATACAAGAAGAGAAATTCAGGATGCTACTTCAGTTTGGGATCCGGTATGATCTCTTGGTTTAGCAAGAAGCAATCATGTGTGGCACTGAGTACAGCCGAGGCAGAGTATATTGCAGCCTGTTTGGCTAGGTGTGAGGCAGTATGGCTTTGGAATCTAGTGTCATATTTATTTCATCTCAAGTTAGAGGCGACTTGTATCTTTTTTGACAACCAAAGTTGTGTAAAGTTGTCTGCGAACCCAATGCTGCATGATAAATCGAAGCGTATTGAGATTAAGTACCACTATATCCTGGATATGGTGAAGAGAGGAGCAGTGAAGCTCCGGTATGTGGCGACAAATGAGCAGATAGTCGATGTGTTGACCAAGCCATTAGAAAGAGTGAAGTTTGAGTACTTCAGAGAGAAGTTTGGTTTTATCCATATCGATGTTCCTCAAAAGAGGGAGTGATGTGACATGACCGAAAGATGCAGGTGCACTAGGGATGTATCTTACATGGTTGAAGACGAAGGTAGTCCGCAAGGATATAATACATATGGGATGCTCCTGGGATGTATCCACATGTTTGAAGACGTTGGTGTTCCATGACTCATAAAGCATATGGGATGCACCTGGGTTGTATCTTACACGGTGGAGGACACAGGTGGTCCGAAAGGATGTAATGCATCTGGGATGCTCTTGGGTTGTATCCACATGTTTGAAGATGCAGGTTGACAAAGAGAGTCGTAATACATATGGGTTGTATCCACTGGGTGGAATACGAAAATGTTCTTAGGTTGTATCCACTGGGTGGAAGATGTAGGTTGACTGATAGAGAGATGTAACACATCTGGGATGTATCCACTGGGTGGAAGACGTAGATGTTCTTGGGATGTATTCAATGGGTGGAAGACGTAGGTTCTCTGGTGGACATAGTATATGCACCTTGGATTCTCTCCACTTGAGATGATGAGATGATCCAGATACGATGAGATGATAGTAGGAGACGCAAGTGATTGTTGAGGCAATGTAATATGTGGTCCTATGATGTACTTACCTGATGGCTTGCTCATATAGATGATGAATTACTACATGAGAGCTAGGCCTTGATCCATCATGAAAAAGAGTTGGCTCTGTAGAACTTCTCATGATGGATAGATTCAAGAGATGTCACTAGTCAATGATCAACAAGATGAGAATTGTTGCAGCAGTGATGATGATGATCCAGTGAAGATGACGTTGTCCAGAGATTTTTTTGAGCTGTGATGATGATTATGTCGAGAGAATACCTTCCTAGTTAAGAGGGAGTGTTGTTGTAAATTTAATTTCAGAAGATATTATTTTGTATATTATTATTATTATATTATTATTGTACTTTTATTGTACCTCTGTCGGAGATATTTTTCCTCTGTTCAAGGATGTCATTATTTTATTTTGTCATGTAATAATATCGAGGTAAAACATCCTCTATAAGTCGAGGCAATAGTCCCCGAATAGGTTAAATTTAAAATGTATTTTGAGTCTCCCTAGGAGAGGTCGGCCTAGTCAGTTAAGGAAGTCAATCCCATTGGGAAAAATCTTAGTTACACATAAAGTATAAATAGGGAGGAACCCTCCCTCATTTGGACATCACACTCACTCAAGCAAGTTCGCCCCAAGGAGAATAAAAGACAAGTTCGTTGGAGAAGAAAGAACGAAGCTGCATAAGTCATCTTATCTTTTGGCTTTCTATCTTGGTTTTGTATTGTACTAAGTGACGAATCTATTGCTGAAGAAGTTGCATCGTTTTCTCCTTTATTGTTTCCCCGAGGAAATTTATTGTGTTCTTATGTATTGTTGTGCTTATCTATCTTTCAGTTTAAAGTTCTAACATAATTGAATTAAAGTGAAAACACTAACATAGGCATTCATCTATGTATATACACCCTTGTTTTTATCTTCTTTGATTTATATTATTGTTATTTTATGGCATCATCTCTATTTTTATGGTTTTATGTGCCTAATGGTTTACTTTCTATTCTTGTTCAGATGGATCCTCATTACATGTATCACATTTACTTTGATAATGGCACCAATCATTACACTCAGAATCTAGTTTCAATAACATGGACTATCTATTCATCTTCCCATACACCATTCAAGTAGTGTGTGCTTCGATCTCGCCACCAATAACCAAGTTGAGTATGACATTCTTATAGGATTACTTTCTGATGCATTCCACCTTCTCAAGGTCCACCTCGAATCCCATCTCCTCATTGTATAGTTCAATAATATTTTCCACATTTTGGATCCATGTATTTTTAGGATGTATTTATATGTTAGGCTTATATCAAAGAATTTTTATACCATCAAATTAATACATATTCGTGACATATTCCTAGAAGTCACAATCAATTTCCTAGATAGCATTGAAAATAAAAAATTTTAGATTGCCATTTATGACATTAAATTCTTTACAAGAATGAAATAAAAGGTACATAGCATGTACGTATATCATCATAAAAAATATGTAAAGTAAAATGAGCATACACATGTTTTTTTCATCACACATAACTGTAACTTTTAAACCTATGCAAGTGAAACATTGTATATATATTCTTAGGAAAAATAGAAAGAACAACAATGGCACACACACAGTACACATAGATTTACCCTAGAAACCCTTAACCAAGAAAATCAACCTAAATTTACAACCACACCCCTATATTCTTCATTGTATTAACTTGAGCATTCACAACCCAATATTTAGATATTTTTCATCATCCAAATCCCTAATATGTTAACTTGAATTATATTACAACCCTAATATCTTAACCAATATTAGATTACAAGGCCTGGAAAATCTAAAAAAAAACAAAAAATGGACCCAAAAAATATTTTGGGGCTACCACCCCTCACCATAAACCACTACGCGAATGGATGGGGTTAACACCCCACTTCTTGACCCCCCCAACTAGTGACTAGTCCTAACTTCTAGTTGGTGGATTCATAAGAAAGGACTATATCACCTTTGTGAAAGTTTGGAGGGAAAACTTGATGGTCATAGTGGTATTTGAAGCATTTATTCATGGCATCATTATTTTGTAACAAGGTACAATAATCTTAATCAGTATGCTCCAAAGTGACTAATCACTATTCTAAGTTAGTAATGTCAAGGAGGATGTGGATGGCCAATTTGAGAGTAGGCATCTCATATTCAATGGGTAAAGCCACTTCTCCATTGTGATTGAGGTGGAAAGGTGTGAATTCCATGGTAGTTTTGATAGATGTCCTATAGGCCCATAATGGAAAGAATGGAATTTGATTCCAGCCAGATTTGTGTTTGTTCACGGTATGCCATAACATGGTTTTAGCATGTGGATAGCATGGAGTTGTAAACCCTTGTGAAAAACTAAATGTGAAGCCAACTCTTGGAATTTTTTACTTCTCAAAATGCAATCCATAGTCACCAATTTATTAAAAACATCAAAGTGAGTGATGACATGGTTAAAAGAGAAACCAATGGTCATGTCTATTTTATTGTTGAAAGTTGTCATGCCCTTTGCCAACTTTGTAAAATAATCATGCCCATAGTGATGTACTTTTGGACACCGCTAGATGTATGTTTACACGTCATAAATTCAATCACCCATTTATAAAAGCGGGTATCCATGATAACATGATGGAAGGGAGTTGGTGGAGGTCATGATTTGAAAGTGAATATTTGACACTTTGCACATCGCTTAACTACATGGATGTAGTCATGAAAAGAGATGGGTACAAATAAATTTCCTAGATGATTTTTTGCGTCGTAGCCATTTTCGATAAATGTGATCTTGATTATTTAGAGAATGAAATAAAGGAAAAAATATAAAATGGAAACACACACATATATTGTAGGGAGTACAATAGTACAATACCAGCAATTCATATAAATACATAAAATGGATCCAATTTCTTGAGGTGTATTTTTATTTTATTTTTTGCATGTCCAAAAAAATTTACACCTCATGAGCCAACACATATTTTTTTTAATAACTTTTTCTTGGTTTTAAATATTTATTTTATGAGCCCACGTGGATTTTTTTAATTATTTTTTGTTTGACTTTAATTTTTTTATTTTATGAGTCGACATGAATTTTTTTAATACTTTTTATTTTTGGAAACATAATGTTATTTTACATTACGTTACGTAATGTTACAAAATCTACTCCATATTGGGCTGTAGAGCACCTCACTAGTTTCAATGCAATCAAGACAATCATTATTGAAAGAAAGTGTGCATCATGTGAAAGAATGTAATTTCTATTACATGAAAAATGGCAAGTGATACATACACACCTTGGTACAGTTTGTTGAGGATGATGGACCTCCACAACTGATCCAAGAAAAGGTTTTTCCATACCCATGTAGTCCCAATCTCCAACCAAATGTCGAGTTTGGATTCGCTTTATAGTGAAATTCAAAAGAATGATAGCATTTCTCTCTTATTTGTTATGGAAATATGGAAACATGAGGGTGATTTTATGTGTGGAAGAATGGATGTGAAATGGTGACCATGAGGGATTCATTTTTTTTCCTTGGAACATGTCGTGGGAAAACCCTCAGGTACTTCCTCTCATTTCGAGGATGGTACCCAAGGTAAACCATCGGCCCTGATTACGGGGCCTTACCCGTGGGGACATCAAGTGAGGCCCTTAAATATCTATGCATAGCCACCTAGGGATTTGACCCCGAGACCTTCTTCTTACAACTCAAAGCTCTCAACCACTTGATCTAACCCACCGGGCTAACCATGAGGGCTTCATTTATAGTAAAATTAATGGTAAAAATAATATCTAGATCCAATGTGTATGCTCTCCTTTCCATTGATTGATTAGTGGATAGGTTAGGAATTTAGATCCATTGTTATTTTCAACCATGTCAATGTGTGTGTCCACTTGTCAAACAAAAATATGTTTGGGAAACACAAAATGAGGAATGACAAACAAGATTTGAATTTTTAAAGTATGGTTGCTACCTCTGAAGGGATAGGGTGACCGATCACGCCTTTTGGCCTAGAAGGTGCGACCATCTAGGTATGGCTACTCTTGTTGGAGGGATAAAGGTGACAATGTATTGACTTGGCAAAAAAAGGGCTTTATTTTTTGGGGTCATATTGTGTAGTTCATATGGGTTAATGAGATGCAAATGGTAATAATACTACTACTAATGATGTATAATGGTGATGAAATTGTTGACAAAATAGGTGAGAAAATTTTAGTTGATAACACCAAGCTTCCTTAAACTATGTAACATCTTCTTCTCCATATAACCTGCATATCAAGGTCACAATTATTCTAAATGGTGTCATGATATGTGTTGTTGGATATACACCCAATCTCCTAGCCTTGAAGGACTACTCATTAATCCACCAACTTTTGAGAAGCTCATGATATCTAAGGGAAAATATAGGATCCATTATTGTGTGAGTTATATAAGGGGTTTAGGGAACTTGTAACAAATATCAAGGCATGAATACTGAAATGAAGAAATGGATTTCCCTTTTGCATCCTTTACCAACATATTTTCAATGTCAGTATCATTGACTAAATAGGATATGACAAACTTAGGGGAGTACTATCGGTCTAGATGATAGCTTGTGGAGACATGATTTCTTGATCATCTGATAAACACCAACATCAATATTTACTTATCCTAGTGTCAAATAGAGATCTAGATATATTTCTTCTTTAAATATCTAGTAAATATTTCCCCATTGGTAGCTAGTCTCTCACTCTCTATATTGCACAGGGTATCCTCATAGTGTTGACCTCAGGTTCGTATTTCCACTTCAAGGCCATCTTTGAATAATGTAACTCATCCATGTCAATAGCAATGTACATTAATAGGGTTAATAAAAACACTAATGTGGAGTTCATTTGCATTCCCTTGATAGTTCTTAGTCGCAACCTAAGAGTATTTTTGGAAGTGAGGGATTGCGTGGGATAGTAGAGATGTGAGATTTTCAAAATTTGCTATGATAGATTTTATTAAGTAAGCATGGCCTCTTATTGTAGGAAATAAAATTGGCAAATATTGTGAGTAGAATAACACTATATTTCCATATCGAGCATTATTGGAGAGAATCGAGACTCAGTTTCCCCCCTTAGTATGGACGGGCAATGACAAAGGAGTCATCCAACTAGGTTAAAAAAATCATGAAGGATCTCAACTAAGATCAATGGTTAAAGTAAGGTAGGGGGATACCAACTTTCAATCCTCTAAATCAATAACAATAATCAAACTAGTGAAATCAATAAACTAGAGAGGAGGTATTTATAAAAATGTGTGAGGCATTATTTTATCTTTCCTCTAAGTAGGGAAAATACTATATCAAAGAGGCAAGGGTAAAATTGTATCAAGAAAACAAACTAGAAAAATTCTTAGAGGAGATGAAAACCCTTTCTTGAATTGAAAGTAAGATTAATACTAGTGAGCCTACATGGAAAGCTGGGGCGAATGGAAAGTAGTGGTTGTGGTTGGGGTGCTTGGTGGCATGGATCCCAATGCTTTCCTCCGATTGTTCTTTGACATTTGGCTAAGGTTACCCATGATGGTGGTGATGGTGATGGTAGAGTAGAAGTAAAAACAAAATTTCAAGCAAAAAAACCAATTCCTTGATATTCATTAAGAATTAAAGTGAACATAAATAATTACAAAGAGGATCAACCTATCCCAACATCTTGGAAAAAAACTAATCTATAAAAAATACTTTAATACATAAGTAAAAAACTTACTTACGTACCAAAGAAAATTTGTTCACATATTAACCACTTATATAGGCCATACAAAAATCCAAATTACTCAAAGAAGGAAAAATTTCAGTTCTGAGATGATAATAGTCACATAAAAAAGAACAAGTATACAAGACAGGGATAGAACCTGCATTGCAAAACTTGTTCTCCAAATAATCCTCAAAATATAATATTCCTTAGGTCTTCCCAATATCTTTTTAGAAAGAGAATCAGCAACCTCATTGTGCTCTCATGAAACATGATTGATACGAGACTGAACAAAAGAAGCAAGAAGAATACTGGTCCCGTCACACCATTGTATAGAGGTGTTCCTTAAGAGAAGGGGGATGACCCCGCCTTTGGTATCTTTGGAGTTGCAAATAAAAGTGCATGTAGTTTTATTTTGTGTTTTTAGGGATTTGGAGGAAGGACTGTAAAGTATTGAAGGTCGTGACCTTTGCCTCTGCGTGAAGATTGAGCCTTCTCCTTTTTGTTCCCTACGTGAAAGTCCAGGGTGTAAGTCCCTCACTATTATTTTGCGCGAGAACTTTGAGGGAAAGAATTTCTCTCTTTTCTCTACTAATCGATTGTATGATTGTTTCCTTTTCTCATTGTACAAGATAGGAGGGGTCTCCGCCCAAAAATATTGTATTATTGTTCCTTTGTAACTGTACATATTATACGTGCCTCTCTGCTCATTCGATTGCTTGTTTGTTCTTTTGCCCACTATAGTTTTTTTGAAAGGGCGATTTCATCTGGAGTTAAGGGTTGAAAAAAACGATGGTGAGTAGAACTGTGTCATGACTTAGGGGAGGGGTCTTCTGCCATGTTGGTTTTTGTTAAAAAATCATGGACGCACTGATTGAAATGAAACAAATAAACTAAACAAAATTTTTATTTATTGCAGGTCCCAATTACATTGATGTGGTCCTTATTAATTGCATTACAAAACGGTTTGCATAGCATAACCGTAGCATAAGTGTTTAGTTAAAATAACATTTAACTAATTGAAGTGTCAATCTTCAACACACCCTCTTAATGTTACAATTAAAAAACTTGATTGACAATAACAACATAAAATAAAAAAAACTTCTTTTGAAACAAATTTTCTTCTCTACAAATTCAGATTCAAATTTTCTTTCGGTATTCTACTTGCCTGAACTCCCAAATCACAGATCTCCCGAAGTCAATTACTGGAAAATTCACATGTCTCATAATCTCAACAATCAATGAACTCCCAAATCACAGATCTCCTGAAGTCAATTACTGGAAAATTCACATGTCTCATAATCTCAACAATCAATGAACTCCCAAATCACAGATCTCCCAAAGTCAATTACTGGAAAATTCACATGTCTCATAATCTCAACAATCAATGAACTCCCAAATCACAGATCTCCCAAAGTCAATTACTGGAAAATTCACATGTCTCGTAACCTCAACAATCAATGATGGATCCTTCCCTAGACCACAACTCCCGAATTACTTGGACAACAATCCATATTAAGTTACACTATCTTGACTACTTCATGTAGCGAAGCTGTTCAGAATAAACTGTCCTCTACATATCTAACAACAATATAAACAGTGAAACGTCAATGACTCTTTCCACGGTGCTGAGCTTTTGGTCAACGCCTTCTTTGCATGTATTCTGCACTTCTATGGTGCCTTCATTGCTACTTTCGGCACAGACAATAGGACTTTTTACACGCGGAGAATAAGAGCTTAAAACAATGCCATTGGATTGCAACCTTCTACCAGAAACTAATGGCATTAAACGTGCATGGACTTGGAACAACAATGGCTACATTTATGCGGATATTAGAGACGAAGTAGACAAAGTTGCGGGCATGTACATGTTAGATACAGTGCAAACTGCCATTGCTTAAAAAAGTTGAACCATGAGCCAAAGGACGCCTCAGCGGCGTTAGCAAAACATTACTAAGATATAAATATAGCCTGCATAGAAACAACAAAAGAGACTTATTTATACAAATAATATTGATAGAAATCTACACACCTTTGCTACGCTATGTAATCTAACCTATCTATCGTATAGCGACCATGATTACAATAAGCTCATATTCCAGCCACTCTCGTGAGAGAGTCAATGCTGTCTAGGCTCTGATATTATGTTAAAAAATCATAGACGCACTGATTGAAATGAAACAGATAAACTAAACATAATTTTTTTTATTGCAGGTTCCCAATTACATTGATGCAGTTCGTATTTATTGCATTACAAAATGGTTTGTATAACATACCCACAGCATAACTGTTTAGTTACAAATGTCTATTGGTTGTAGCTTAGGTGTTTGGGAGGAAAGTTTGTTGTCCTCTCCACCCAGGTTCAATTCTTGTAATTCACATGATGTTCTTGTTGAGCCTTATTGTAATGATTGTATTTCAGGCTTTCCTTCATTCCTTGATTAGTTGGTTGTGCAAATCGAAAAGAAAATCCATCCTTACAATGCTTTTTCCATTTGTTTATTTTGCAAATGGTAGGGAACCTCCACAAGAGTAGAACCCATATGTTTTCCTTGCCGTTGTTCTGTTTGCTAGAGAGCGAAGAAACCTCGGAAATTATACCAGTATTTCCAAAACAAATTCTTACAGTGTATTTTTTTTACTGTGTGTGTACCTCATAATGTTGGCGATTCCTTTAATAGATCAGATCTTGCACCTGATATTTATGACTGCTTATCTTTACTTGATGATAGAGGGGTTGGGCGATCTCTCATTGGAGACTCGATCCCATGCTTGTTGGTTTATCTGATGTCCTTTTATTTCGTTGAGATCTGCAGAACTAGGGCGACTTCCTTTTCATGGATCGACCCCAAGCATTGAATATGTTGCTGGGTAGTATATGGTTGGAAACGATGCATTTCATTTGAGATGATGAGAGATAGGGCGATTCCATGTGGAGGATCGACCCAAGTGTTTGTTTATGGTGGTTTTGTATCATATTTGTTGACAGCGATGATTTTCTTTTGATACCAACAGAGCTAGGGAGACCTCCATGGAGGACTGACCATCTGTTTGTTTTGTTGTTGATTTATATTGTGGTTACACTTAGCAGAGCGATGTTTCCCAAAGGAAACCGTCCCATGCCCTGACACTGTTGTTTTATATCATTGTTATAATGGGAAGGGAAATCTCCCAAAAGGAATCACGTATGAAGATGAAATCATGTTACAATTTATGTGATAATGGCCATTCGAATATCGATGTCCTATGAAGGGATCATGTATGAAGATGAAATCTTGTTGGCTTAATTAAGGTGTGGCATGCCAGAGTTGGGTGGCGAAATGTTTTGTGGTGAAAATGTGATTTGAATCAATTATTATCTCTGAATGGGAACACTTTACGGGCATATTGAAATTTTGGAAGAGAAAATGATGGACTGAGTTTAATTTCCCGAGAGATGCAATGAGTTTGAGTATGTTCTGAAACATAACAAAGTCAATAGAACAAATTTCAGTCTATATTGGGCTTGAAATCTACAAAGGAGCATGGCGATTCCAATTTGTATATAGGATGCTTTCCATATGACATTGACAATGACGAGATGATTAAGTTGAATGGTCCTTTTGGTGAAATCATGGTAGTTAAGGTGATCCAGGGTTGGGTTACCTAGGAAAAGCAAAGACTATGGATTTCTGATATTTACTATATTTCTTCAATTGCTTAGGTGGTGTTTCATATTACTAGAGGGCGAGAATATGCAATCAAAGAGGCAACCAGGAAACTGTAAGATGATTTTTCTGGAGGTGTCTAAACTCCAATTCTTAGTTGATATCCTAAAAGACATCACTATATTGGAGGTTATTATTCCCCAACAATTGCCTCCATGACCTCCATTTAGAAATGGAATGGAAAGGATCACAATGCCTAGCCAAGTTCCATGGTTTGCACCTCCAACTTACAATCCCTATGCACTGCCTCCTCTTATTAGAGAAAATATATACGATGAATCTTATCCACAAGGAGTTACTTATCCTGGACCCCAATGCAAGGACCACCTCCACCTAGAAGAACATATAAAAATATGTTGGCTTCTCGACCATGTGGAGGACCTTATCATAGAGCTCCTATGCAGGGCCTCCACCTGGTGCACCGCCTCAAGATACACATCTAACAGAACCACCTCAAATCTTACCTCCAAGCCACCCCAAAAGTTGTCCCCACAATATTCTTCCAATACCACCCAAGGAGGTGCTTCACAATCCTTCCGTAGCAATATTAGAATGATGACCATGCCAGGGGTGCATCTTTTGAAGGTATGCAACCAGTTGGACCTCTTTCATATCCCCTTCCTCCACGGTATCAAGGTTATGGTTTTCTAACCCTTTAAGTGCCCCAACTGATCCTACATAGAGCATAGGTGGCATTTGACCACCTTGAGTGTAAAATAATGTTCCTCCTCCTCTTGCATCATCTGGTTCTGGACCTAAGACAAGTATGAATTGGAAGTTGAGGCTCCCATTTGAGATCCACTCTAATAACTTGCCATTGCTTCAATATTCATTGCCTACTCCAGAGTGGTTCTTGGAGAATCAATGACTTATTGTGATAACAAAATTCAGGTCAATGTTAATAGACCTTGGAAAAACCACTCCTTATTATGTGCATCATGCATAGAGAAAGAGAGTTTTTCTACATCTCTAAACTGTTTCATACATTGCCAAGAAGAATCTCCCTATATCTAGTGGATTTCCCTAAGTTTCGCAATGCCCTGTTACTCTAACTTTGGCAATTGAAACTCATCCAAAAACAATGGTTTTACTTCTTGTAATGTCAATGGTGGGGCATTAACAACTTCCCTTTCTACCAATTTCATATACCACTAGAGTTCTCTACTTATAAACATGGTTTGGAATTCAATCAAATTTGAAGTAGTTGGTGTCCCTCTAGAGTTCTAAATGGGTTCACGTAGGAACTTGTGTTTTCCTTTTTCATTATATTTTCCCTAAAATTATGGGTATTTCATAAACAAACGTCCTTGCACCCTGACCATTCTAGTGACTAGATTTCTGATGAATATAAATCCTCTAGGACCAGGATGTAACACTATTTTTGTTTCCACGATAGACTCACTAAAACTATTTTGACTACTTGTGCCCAAGTATGAAATGTTTCTACTACTTCCACTTACTACTACACCAACTTGTATACTGTTGAAATACCACTTACTTGATCAATGATCATACCAAGGTAAATGTAAAATGAGATTAGAAAAAGAAAATACCAGATTATGCATAGGAATTGGGGGAGTAATTGAAATTGAATTGGTGTCATTGCTTCCAATTTCTCCTTCCACAATAGAGGGGGAACTTCAATCTAGGGTGTTTCATCATTTTTCACAAGCCTAGATAACTTTGATTGTTCTACAACATCTTCTTTGGATAATCTAGATGACATTGCAAGCTAGAGTTCCACAAATCATATTCACACCCTCTTTCTTCATTATCATTAGATGCACCCTCTCCCCATCTCCTCCTTTCTTGGACATCTTGTGCATCCAATCCTCTCGCTTTCAACCATGAACTAGATAGTTCTCCTTGTCACTTTATTTTCTACAGCTCACTCCATCTGTTCTCATTACTTCCATCACTCTATAGCTCATCCTATAGTTGCACACTTCTCTTCTTTGCATTATGCATCTATGTTTTCCACCACTTTTTGCGGATTACTACTCTCCTAGCTGCACAATCATCCCTCACGAGATCACTAGATCCCCCCCTCATATTTCCAACTTTCTATCTTCCTCAAATTTGTAGTATCAATCCCAATTAGTCCCTTATGGAACAAGGGTTTACTCACCCATAAGGTAGAATGAAAAAAACCAAGATTCTACCATCCAAACTTTAATCCACAACGAAATATTTTTTAGTAGCCTTCCTTAAGCTCCTTTCCTGAGATATTCCTTTGCCTTCAAAACTAACTGATTATTTTCCACGATAAACTCTACAGCATACCCTATAAGGGTATTTTTTACCCAGAAATCAACAACTTAGGTTAGTAAAATATCAAGATGATATAGGTCTACCAAATCTCTTATGTTCCGTTGAACAATTCTTCGTTGTTGTCTTTGGTGTTCTGGGGATTTTGCAAGTCTCTTCAACCACTTGTACAAAGTTATAGGGAACTCACACCACTGAACCTTGTACTAATCAAACTTAGGTCCTTCGTACAACATATACTCTCGAAGCCTAGTAGTATTCCATCCTCGTAGTCAAGCTTCTTACATTACAAAATCCTCAAATATTTTCTCCCACCAATCTTAGATCTGGATCTTCAGGACCAATGAATCCATGTAGTTAACACAGTCCTATTGAAAAACGGGTCTTAGTAATAGAACCATTTGTTGGCGTTAAATTTGAACAAGATCAATGTTCTTACATAGTTTCCAAAAAAGGTGGGCATTATAGTACAGAGTGCTAGTATTTTCTATCTCCCAAGGGAAGAAAGTCTCAGCAGAAGCAACACCTAGACCTGTGTCATAAGGAGGCTCAACTGTAGTGATATAGTGAAAGAAGTGTTCACAACAACCACGGGACTAGTCTCCTACAACATACATATTCATTGTTTAACCATTATTATCCATGACATATAAATAGAGTTGTGGATCAAGCATATATAAAAATAGAAATAAAAAACATTTATTTATAACATGCACAAAATTTAAAGGGGGCTCAACATATCATAATTATTATTCATATCAAAGATTGTTCATACAATAGCAGGCTCCATGACTGCTTCATATTATTTCCTAGTCTGTGGAATACAATCCATCGCATATTTACTCAAAATACATATGGAAAAACCCATTGAACCCATAAAAACCCCATTACATTTCCCACATGGATCTTCTCACAACCAACATGGAAAAAGAACAATGAGAGAAGATCCTTCCCCTGCCTGGTGCCATGTTTTTATACTTTGCATGTGAGTTTTTTTCTGATCGTGTTAAGAAGGTTGTAGGCCAATGGATTCCGAGTTGGCATCTTTATTATGTTCCTTAATTTGCACCACACCTACTTCCACAATGTCCATTTCATTGGTTTTTTCTTTCTTCCATTGGTTAGCTTTTCCAAAAACAAAGGAGCCAACACCAAGAGAACTTTAAAATGAACTATAAACATTATATCAATCTCAATGGGTAGCCGTTCAGGCCTCGGATGTGCAGGGTATACAAAGAGCTAGAATGGGTTCCTAAGCTCTCAACAAAGGGGGAAAACCTGGACTAAAAGGCTTCAAAAGGCCCTATGCAAGGATAGTTCTATCCCCGTCCTATTTGGTGTAGTGATCTCCCATGGATATTCGGCCTCCATTGGCACTCTAAGAGCACTCTGAGAGTTGGTAGGTTTTGATCCAAAGGATCAGTTTCCAATCGAAGAAAACCTAAATGTAAAAGTCTATAAATACAAATCTATCTAAAAGAAATCTAAATTAAGTTAGACCTATGCTAAGAAGGTGTTTTGAAATAGGTGCAGATCAGCTTCATATATGAATGAATAAGATCACTTATCAATTAAATAGAAATGTATAAAGATTAATGATTTATCCAACTCAAGTTGTAATTAATTAATGAAAATCAATTGATTACAGATTGAGGTTTGTTATACATTCAAGACTTAATATGTAGCTAATATGTTAATTGAAAAATTAACACCATTTGCAACTTACTGAAAGAATCATTTGCAGAAATCGATAAAATATTTTAATAGAATAAACTCTTTAAAACCTTCATAAATACATAAATCATAAGAAGTGATAAACCAAGGCTGTAGATCAATATGTTTAATAAATTGCAAAGATTAAAACAATGTCAGATAAATAACTTGGAGGAAAATCACATCCATCAAATAAACTTGACAAATTGACAAAAGTGGATCTGAAAAGTAACTATACTGTATTCAATAACCAGTTTGTAAGAAACTAAAAGCTTGCATCAAAACAGAGCATTCCCAGCCTCTTCTGCAAATTTTTTCCTCCAAATTCCATCATCCCCTACTCTACGAGGGATCATCTCTTTAAATAAGAGTTGCAAAAAATAATACAAACAGTAAATTCCCACAAACCGGGATTACAAAATAAAAAATAACCTAATGTTCTAGGAAAGCTTGCCATTTGTCCCAAATATCTAACAACTCATCTATAATAGGATATTTGGCTGATTCAATCCCTAGCTAGGCATTGCATTCGAATGTTTCCATCTCATTCCTTGCCACAGTTTATGCCAAATTCAGATAAAGACTTGAATTTTACGTTCCAGGGAAACCGGTTTCCTGATCAATTGCTCCACATCATCAACTTTGATGTCTTCTAGAAGCTGAATTTGCTACTGGGATTCTTCACACTTGCGCTCAATTTCCTCGATCTTCAATTTCGACAGACAGGCATCTTCGATGAGTTCCATAGCAGGCAATTGGAGAACCAACATGACATTATCTGCTGCATACCATCGCCTGCTACAAATGGCTTGGACTCTCTTGAGGATATCTTCAACAGATTCATTGAGTTCAAGCCAAGTATTCAATGCACCTTTGATTTTATTAAACTGAAAATTGTTAAGAATTGGGAAGCCTTATGGAGTGTCTTTGATGTATCTTTGCCACTCAACAATGTTTTCATATGCCTTAGAAGCCTCCATCCGTTTGTCTTTCTGCTCGTCAAGGGAACTATACATCTTACCAAAAGTGATATGAGTCTCCCTGATCTCATCCAGGGTACAAAATAGCTTCTCCAGGTACTCATGATATTCTTTATTTACTTGAAGGGCCAAGTCTTTGAACTCCTGAGATGACATCTTAAAGAAAGTGGAGGACGCTGCACTTGCAGTTGCATCCTCACATTGCTTTTGCAGTAAAGCAATTTTCTAAGTATTAGCAAAATTCTCAGCTTGTACATTTCGAAGTTCATGCTGCAGATAGGTGTTGCTTCATTCCAAAACTTCTAACCTGTCTCCCTAGATCTTCCTAAGATCATCAACATAAGTTTCATGCTCCTCCTTGGTCTTTAACAATTCTTCCTGCAACCTTTCCACTTCTTCTTTCTCCTGATCAATCTCTCTATTGAGAATCTGGATTGAATCAAGGTTTGCCCCTGCAAATGCTCCCAAGGTAGTGGTTGTTTCAATTGATCATGATCGAGGATCATTAGCTTGTTGGGCCCATACTATCTGATTGGGAACAGACACTTCTAATCCATCCTGATCAATGCTTCTCTTCTTACCCCTTTTCACCACTGCCTTATTATCCTTACTGTAGAAGTAATGTCCAAGAAGGAATACTTCATCATCTTCCCATTCAGTTATTATTTCAGAAGTAATTGAAATAACATTTTTTGTTGAAACCAATGAAGGAGTCTAAGTGGCCATGGAATTGGGAATGGGCATAGTAACCTGAGGAATAGCCATAGGGGTAGAAACTATCTGAGGAACTGATGAGAGAATAGTTGGAGAAGGGATTGAAGTGAAAGCTTCAGAAATAGGAACTTGACCATCATTAGCAGATGATGATGATGGAGAAAGAGTTGAGGGTGGCTCATTTTCAGTAAGTAATGATGAAGTGGATATGGATAATTGCAGGGGGACAATCGAAGACTGGGCTTCTGCAAAAATAGATGAAGGGATGGAAAAAGAAATCGATTTACTAGGACAAGGGGTGGCTCTATGAGTCAAAGTATGAAACAATTAGGAAATAGAGAATGGTGGCATCACCCCTATAGGTAGAGTAGAAAGATCCTGAATAGATGGTAACAATAGTGATGGAATTGTGATGTCAGGGGAAGTAGTGATGAGTTCCAAAACTTGTTGATCAGGATCACAATGATCCATTTAATAGTGACCAACAGGTCTGTGACTGTCTGTGAGTTGTCTATCACTTCTGCAGTGATTTCTTCAATAACCTTATCAATCACCTTCTCAGTAACTTCTTCAGTCACTTGGACTGCAGTATGTGGTTCATATTCAACATCACTGTCAATGAGATCAACAGTTGGGACTTTTGATGTAAAAACCTGAACTTTCTGTCTCTTGGGAGGGTTACCCTCAACCATTTTCAAATCATCAACTACCTGCAAAGATGCTGCAGTCACCAAAGCATCTATAGTGAACTTAGGTGGTTCCACTGTCTGGGTGCCCAATACTTAAGTCAATTTTGCTAACTAATACTGGGAATCACGAGAGGTCTGTAATAAAGCTTTAACCTTCTCAGTTGTTTTCATCTGAAGAGGCTCTTCCATGGGAGCTTTACCTTTATCTCCATCTGTATAGGTAAGCATTAGAGGGGTATTAGCCTGCTGAATTTGCTTTTGTTCTCTATCCCTTCTGACTTCCTCAATGAGATTCAACTCCATTGTTCTTTGCCTGTAGACTTGAGCTTTAATGTCTTTCTGATATGCCAGGGTATGTTGTTGTTCATCTTAAATCTTGGCCCTTGCCAATACTTCAGAAAAAGTATTCACTCCTTGATAGATGGAATCATCTGGGAGTTCTTCATGAATGTAGTCCATTTTCTTGTGATATTGCTTGAAATGTGCATCCAGTAACTTCTTAGGATCATGCTTTCTTTTTGGGGCTTTACCTAATCTCAAAGGATCCAGCTGATCACCAAGCACTATAGCCCAGGTTGAGGTAGGAATAACTAATGGGCCAAGATTCAAGGATAATTTAGGCCATCCTCTCTTTTTGGGACCAGTAAGCTTCTTGTAGACACCATCAGTGACAGTCTGATAGGACACTTCTTGAATAACCAACCTATCAGGTACAATTCTTAGGAGAAGGTGAACAGTGTCACTTCCCCAAACTCTGATATATGAGAAGGACTCATAAACATACCAATCTCCAATGGTGTTGATGAATGTTCTGGCATCAGCTGAAAAGGTAGGAGCTTCCTGTTTGAAGATTTTGAAATAAATAGTGCCCATAAAATGGTCACAAATTTCATAAAGCAGGGGCACAAAATTACTTTCCCACAATGCAGAATGGTATATATGGACAGGGGGAGCCTCATGGGTCCAATTCCACCCTAAGTTAGGATATTGAAACTCAGAGCAGAAGACATCAAGGATGTAGGCTGATAGGTAAAAATGTGGCTTCTTTGAGGAATGTGCCTTTTGATAGTCTTGAATTGCTGTCTTAATTTCCAAAGAGAGGATGGATGCCCAAGGGAAAGACTCTCCTGTTGTTAACAAATGGTGGGCTATGGGAGCCCATTTGACTTTAAAAACTAAACAATTGGGGAGACTAAAGAGCCTGCAGAGCATGGCTGCAAGTAAAGAGTAAGGTTCCTTCAACCAAACAATCGGATAAAGGTCATCCTCCTTTGGCACAAAACTACTAGGTTTAATCATCCAGGATTTCATCATCTCATTGAAATTATATCTAGTCTTGGAGGATTGAATGAAATCAGGGGTAAGGGCTTGTGCTGCCTGTTTGAGAGCAAAAGCTCTGATAAAAAATTATGGGAGAAATGTAGTCAATTGTGACCCTACACTGTCATTAAATGACCGGTCCTTAGGGTTAGCGTTTTTTACAATCCACTTGATAGGATCAGTATAAGGCAGGAAAGCAAGGCGAGTAGCAATAGCATGAATTTGGGAAGCTCTAATTTTTTCATAAGCAGGTCGGTCTTCTTTGATGTCCGACAAGTCATCATTGTCAAAGATTTCATATATTTTAGCCCAATCCATTTGATATGTTTCAGTGACTCTTTCACTGGTGTCTGAGAAAATGCCAAAATTGGGATCTTTGGTAAGTGAATCCTTGTGAAGTGCTTTGGACCGAGTAGTTCGAGACATTTTGGCGAAGCTTGGGAAATTATGATAAATAAATAAACAAAAATGAAAACCAAACCGTAAACAAGAAAACCACGGAAAAGGATGCAAAAATGAAAGCAAACCAACCTGATAACAACTGAAAAATCATGAAGGTGACCCTGGTAAGTAGTTCGAGACATTTTGGCGAAGCTTGGGAAATTATGATAAATAAATAAACAAAAATGAAAACCAAACCGTAAACAAGAAAACCACGGAAAAGGATGCAAAAATGAAAGCAAACCAACCTAATAACAACTGAAAAATCATGAAGGTGACCCTGGTAAGAAATCAACAGTAAAATCCACGTAGGAGCGTAAATTTCCGACAGCAAAAATGATAACAAAAAATAGAAAAATCTTTTTTTTTTTTCTTCAGCAGTTGGATCAAATCTGGACCGTAGATTTGGAAAGAAACAAACAACTGAGATTAGCCCCTGCAGGATGCAGGATGCGGGATCAAGTTCGAAAATCAAATTTTATTCAAAATTCCTGAAATCCGCAATCCGAAATTGCAGGTTGCGGGTTTTACAAATTTTACAAATAAACAAACCTGTTTCCGAAATCCACAACCCGCAATTTCAGGTTTCGGGAACGAAAACAAATAATAAAGACTGGATAACTTTTTCTGCAATGCGCAATCCACAATTTGTGGGTTGCGGGTTGCGGGTTGCAGCTTTCGGAAACACACAACGCGATTTATTGATGCAACGAATTCCCACAATCTGAAATCCGAAATTTCGGGTTGCAGAATCAGAATTCATAAAATATTTACACGGTCTTCCCGCGACCCGCAATTTCGGGTTGCGGGTTTCGGGTTGACGAAATCCTGAAAAAATAACAAACAATTCCTGCAATCCGCAATTGTGGGATTGCGGGATTTCGGGATTTGCAGTAAGAAAATGATTTTGGGAAAAAATCCAAGGTTTTCTGCAAATCAAGAAAACAACCAGAAACTTAGAAATCTTCAAAGAAGAAAATAATGATAACTAAACAAACCAAGCAAAGGGCAATATGCCATAGCAAAGCAAAATTTAAAAACTTACCTAAATACCTTGATATTTACAAAATGGGGCTCCTGTGCTCAGAATGAAGCATGGGATCTATTGTACCTACAACAAATGATGACTGGCTGGGAAGAACCAGTTATCTCTGCAACAAAATTTCAATCAAAGAAAGCACGTCATCCTACTAATTTTCAACCTGAAATATTAGAAGATCCTTTACAAAAGACAGTCAATAAGCAGAGTTAACAAAAGATCGATATACTCCCATCCTTGATCAAATTAAAGATAATGCAAATCTGTTAAAAAGATTTAGGAAACAACAGAGAACCTCTTGCCAATATGTAATCACAAGAAGACAACTTTAGGTGAACCTGGGAACAAATTTCATAATACACTGGATATCCAAATCACATATCACGTTGACTTATTAAATACTTTATTTACACATAGATACATTCATCTTCTCATTCTTTTTTTCTCTCTCTCTCTTTTTTTAAAATAAGAAAAGTTGTACATAAGACCTTGCTAATATAAAACCATTGTCTCGACTTGGTAATCAGATTTTGGCAATGCCATTCACAAACTTGATCTGGAAACTGAACAAGCTAGCTAAAAAATGAGACTCCTTGTCTTCCAGCTGTGATACTGAAAGCAATCATCATGACTTGGTGACCATGTGTAGATGATTTCAGTCCAAAATCAAACCCATGATCATGGCAGGGATGGCTTGTGATAAGACCCCCCTATTCTTAATTTGATTAGGGTGTGAATTACGGGACACCACCATGGCTTGGTAACCATATCAGAGTGGCATTACTCACTGATGATTTGCAGATCATGAATGGACTGACCTGTAATAGGATCTTCCATCTTTCAGTAAACTGAAAGCCATATTCCAAGTTTGGTGACTTGGTGTGAAGATGTCATTCCACTCACATCTATGAACCTAATTGGCTAGCTTAAAATAAGACCCCCCATCCTGTAATCCATAATTATTAATTAACATTATTTTCAAAGGTGACTATGATAGGATCCAGAGTAGATAAAGGTTGACCAAGTTATTGAGATATGTTGTACTACACTCATGAAACATAAGACAAGAGAACCAGTTACTTCCCATAACCTCAATTAAACAAATAAAGCATGTGTAAGATAATGACCAAGGTGGAAAGGTGTCAATCAATATGCCGCATTTAATGGTTGTCTATCCTGCAACCCAAATTCTGACATAGGTTTGAAAATAGTGAAGATTGAGTGAACATTCCAAAACCTCAGTTAAAATGATTCTTGAAATAAACTAACTTCCAACCATAACCAAATGTGTGGGGTTTATAAAAAGAAAAATCAAATGAAAGAAAACCATTCAAAACAAAGAAAATGAAAAACACACCAAACTTATGTACAAGTGCATCGGACTGTTCAGAAAAAATACTTTTTAAGTGAAACATTCACTGGATAAGTGGCAATGACCCCCTCCAATGTCTGTAACCGAACTATACTTGGACCAATCTTTTTTGTAATAATGAAAGGTCCAAGCCAAAGGCGTTGGAATTTGGTATACTGATTTTTATCCTTATGTTGTTTATCCCACCTCAGTACCAAATCTCCCACTGAAAATTCCCTATCATAAGAGGATTTGTCATCAAACCATCTCTTAACCATTTGTTGATGATGATATAACTTATTCTCAGCCAACTCTCTGTCTTCCTCCAACTTAACCAAAGTATCAATCCTCTGCTGAAGAGGGGAAGAATCATCTGCTTCAATAGATTAGGCTAATTGCAGTGATGGAATAGTAAGGTTAGATGGAAGAATGGCCTCCTTTCCATAGACCAAACAATAGGGAGAATTCCCAATGGCTACCTTTGGAGTGATTCGATCCGCCCAAAGAGAATTATAGAGCTGTGTGTGCCAATCCCTGTGATGAGTGGCTACTGTCTTCTTGAGAATATTTATCAGGTTCTTGTTAGAAGATTCAGCAAGCCCATTACCCTGTGGGTAATAATTGGCAGAAAATTTTAATTCAATCCCTTTTTCAAGGGCGTACTGTGTCAAGTCAATTGAGGAAAAATAGGATGCATTATCAAAGACAAGATACTCGGGGGCACCAAACCTGGTAACTATCTGACTGTCAAGGAAAGAGATTACTTGGTTTGTGTTGAACTGCCTTGGGGGAACTGCTTCTACCCATCTGGTAAAGTAATTAGTTGCTGTAAGGATATACCTATGCTGAAGGGAGGAGGTAGGATTAATGGGACCAACAAAGTCCAATCCCCACTGCTGAAATGGGAACTGAATTGTTACTGGTTGCAGAGGAAAAGCAGGTCTTTTGAATTTCCTTGCACACTTTTGGCATGGTTCACATCTCCTAACATAGGCATAAGCATCTTTAAACATAGTAGGCCAATAATATCCATCCCTGAGGATCTTGTGTGCTGTGGTTTCGCCTGAGAAATGGCCTCCAGCAGGTCCTGCATGAAATTGAAAAAGTATATCATCAGTTTCAGCCTTCTCTAAGCATCTAAGAAAGACTCCATCATATTTTTTTCTAAACATAATTCCATTAATGAATTGATAAGGGGTAGACTTCAATCTCAAAGCTCTACGTTTCTTGAAGTCTAAGGTTTCGGGAGCAAACCCATTGCTCCGAAAAAACTTGATATGGTCATACCATTCATATGTCAGAGTATCTATTGCATTAACAAAACCCGTAGGGAGTTCTTCCTCCTGTTCCCACTCAGTCTGCTAGTGTATAGGGTCATTCGACTGAGCAGTAAGTAGGCATAAGCCTTTCCCTTTCACAATTTTCACTGGCTTGATCTCCATATCGTATTCCTGCAAGGCAGTCATCCAATGGGCCCTTTTTTTTCCCAGTTCTTTCTGTACCAGCACATTTCGTATAGCTGTATATGGCACAATTACCTTTGTTCTAGATTTCAACAAGTAGGGCCTGTAATGTTTCACAGACTTGTACACTGAATAAGCCTGCTTGTCAATTTGGGAATAATTAAGTTCAACCCCTTTAAATGTTGATCTCATGAAGGAAAATGGGATTTCTGTATCACCGTCATGCTTCTGTGTCAAAACAGCTGCATAAGAAAAATCAGTGGCGAAAGTATATAAAATAAAACCTTTGTTAAAATCAAGTGACATCAGAGCAGGAGCTCCTGCAATGGCCCTGTGAATTTCAACAAATGCATCTTTATGTTCCTGTGACCAACTAAACTGTATAGCTTTCTTAACTAATTGCTGCAAAGTTTTAACAATCTATGCAAAATTGGGTACAAACCTGCGTACAAAATTAATCTTCCCAAGGAATGACTGCATGGCTTTGCACGAGCCAGGCAAACCGATCTTCGAAATAACATCTGTGCGTTCCGGGTCAATAATCATACCTTCTTTGGAAACAATGAAACCTAGAAGCTTACCTTCTGTCACTGCAAATATAGACTTCTTGGGGTTCAATGATATTCTGTATCTCCTGCAACGTTCAAAAACCTATTTCAAAGCAGATAAATGTTCATGTCGTTTCATGGAATATATAGTAATGTCGTCTAGATACACTATGGCAAAATTATGCATTAAACCTCTGAAAGCTATGTCCATAGCTCTCTAAAACGTGGCCCCTGCATTAATCAGTCCAAAGGGCATTCTCCTATAGGCGAAGGTACCCCATGGGGTTCTGAAGGCTGTTTCGAGTTAGTCATCACGGGAAACCATGAGTTGGTTGTATCCTGAAAAGCCATTCAGGAGAGAGAACATTTCTGATCCTACTACCTTTTGCAGAATCTATTCCATGGGAGGGACAGGGTAGTTATCCTTTTCGGAGGCTCTGTTTAGGTTTCTGAAGTCAACACAAAGTCCGATTTCCCCATTCTTTTTACGAACAAGTACTAGATTTTCTATCCATTGGGTGTGTCTGACAGGGAATATTGTGGATGTATTTGTAACCTCGAAAGATATTCACTTGTATACTACATTTGTACTTTATTGTATCCCCAACAGAGATGTATTATTCCTCAGATTGGAAGTGTCGTCATGTGTACTTGCAAGTGTCGCAAGTTTTATTGTTCGTAACTTATACTTGATGGGTTATTAGACCACCTTGATTGGGTCGACCCTGTATGAGTCATGTGGGTGAAAGGGTTATTAGATAACCCTAGAGGGGTCAGCCCAGTCAGCATTATGTTAAGTGGTTAAGTTGGGGCCGACTTGACACATTCTATTATTCACTCACTTCGCATTAGTGACAGAAGAGGAGGGTGCGCACAAGTGGAGAAGGAGCATGTTGCTGAAGTTATCTATCTCTTGAGTTTGATCATGGTGATCCTTGTATTGATGCTTATTCTATCTCCGAGGAAGTTGCAGGGTTTTTCACCTTTTTGGTTTTCCCCGTTGAAATGTTTTGTGTCTCTTGTCTCTTATGCTTGATATGCTATACATGTTATTCGTTTAGTTAAGATCCTAGATCTATTGAATTAAATAATGAAAAAACTAACATGGCATCAGAGCTAGTCTGAAGGAAGGTATGTTATGGCATTTATGAGACTTGTTGCACTTGCGACAAATTGGAAGCTAGGGCTTGATATAGCAAAAACTGTTGAGATATTGTAACTTCAAAGAATATTATATTTGTACTTTATTATTCCGGAGATGTTTCATTCCTCCGTGAAGATCTTATTGTATATCCGGAGATGTTTATTCCTCCGTCGGAATGTGGTAACTTGGGTTATTAGACTTCCCTAGTGGGGGTCGGCCCTGTATGTGTTATGTGGGTCAAAGGGTTGTTAGACCACCCTAGTGGGGTCGGCCCAGTCAGTTATAATAGGGTATTTAACCTAATGGTTAAATACAAGCCTACATGTATTTATGTAAAAGATATGTCAGAGTAGTGTATAAATAGAGGAGGTGTATTCCTCATTTGACACACTCACTCACTTGAGAATGGCGCACTTGTGGAGGAGAGGTCTGCTATGGAGAAGAAGGAGCTTATGCTCAGGGTTTGCATCTTTGTATATTGCTGGTCATCTATATTGAGGAAGCTTTACTGGGTTTTCTACCCCATGAGGGTTTCCCAGGATAAATCTGTGTCTCTTGTGTTTATGCTATGCTTGTTGTTTCTTCAGTGATCCTGTATATGCTATTATTGTGAAATGGAATGTAATGCTGCTATTTTCTGTCCTAGCATATTAAATCTTAACATGGTATCAAAGCTAACCTGAAGGAAGACAAGGTATGGCACTTACGACACTTGCTTTACTTACAACAATTTGAAGGTTAGGGTTTTACATAGCAAAAACCAGTCATCGTGGAACTTTCGCTATAAATCCATTTCTGCAAAGGTTCAGGGTCGGAAACGCTTACAGGTCGAAGATAACATCCCCAGGTACCTTGTGTCCAACGAGAACCCTCATATTCGTTCTACTTTATGAGTTATGATCAGTACAAGTTAGGGTTTCTGCCTCTTCCAGATCTCAATCAAAATCAGGTGACCTTGGTAAAAAAGTCATAACTTGGGATAGGAAGCTCCAAATGAAATTTCATAAAAAGTGACAGGTAGTACACAGACTGTACTATCTCAGGAAACTTTTTCAGAGGCCGAAGGTGAACCAGTGACACGTGGCATGCCGTACAAGTTTGCTCTCCTGTTTTATCCCATAAACAGGTCACGTTGAAACACTTGGCATAACTCTCTCTCAGAAAATCCAATTGAGGTCAGACCTATCAGGATAGAAAGATGATAGGTCAGGCTACTGCAGGAAAAGTTTTCAGACCCTGTGGAGCAAAAATTTTAGAGTTATAGCAGAAACAATCAGGTGCATATTTCTGTCAAAACAGAATTAGTTTTGGAGCACCTTTATTCATGGCTTCCGGAATTTAGGGTTTCGGAGAAAGTTAGAATTTTTGCAATCGCAGTCAATGGCTGAATGCTACTCAGGAAAATCGAAATTTAGAGACCAAAATCGAATTTTTTGGTTGGGTAGAAGACTGGGCTTAATCAAACCCTAGTTCGAGATTTTGATCAGAAAGATGGAAAATTAGGGCTTCAGTAAAAGTTGGAATTTTTGAAGTATGTAACCATGGATGGAAGCTCCTCAGAAAAATAAGAGTTTAGAGCCTTGGATCGAACCTTTTGACTGGACAGAAGGGTGGGCTTCATCAAACCCTAGTTCGGGTTCCTGTCCAGAAGATCCAGAAGTTTCGAAGGCAATTTTGAGGGGTCAAATTTTGGAGATTTCAAAATTGAAGAATGCTAGGTTGATCAGCTCTGCAAGACACATTCTTCCATTCATTCAGAAGTGTGAAAGTCAAAGATTGAATTTTTAGGGTTTCTCTAGCAAACCCTAATCAAGCTCTAGATCAATTTTCAGGGGGAGTTGAGGCTAAGGCCTTACATAAGAAGACTACAAGAAGTCTCGACAGGTATGACTTAAGAAGGTTCAGGCATGTCTTGAAATCTGATTCTTGATTAAGTTCATAATGTTTTTGTCTTCATATTATTTATTAGTACAATATTGATCAATGTTAGAATTGTCTTATCACTCTAGTAGCAGTATGAATGCATGTGAATGATCGAAGACATTCATTGATTAGGGCTATATGATTGTACTAATGCATTATGGTGTTGTGTGAGGTTGATGTTGTCTTCTAACAAGATACAGGTACATCACAAAAGACAAATCAGGTTCCATGACCATGACATCATGAAGACAAAGACTCATCCATAATCTTTGTTTTACTTATGAGGTATGTATGACTTTGTTATATTATGCTTAACCTATTAGACATGCAGGTTCTAGCTCAGGATCTCTAAATCATTGAAGAGATTGTTTAGGTATGTTGTACATAACTAAGCAGGTATAATAATCCATGTATGTTTTCCTATGTCATGTTAGAATCTTACCTTGTGTTAGGATCCCTTATATAAGTATGCTTGGTATGATTGATTATGCTTATTCATAAAGTTAGTAATCAAGGGTTTATGCATATTATGTCTCTTATCTTGGTTGATGATTTAACTAACTATGATCAAACAAGAATATGCATGAGTAAAAGAAGACTTCCTTGAAACCCTGAATACTAATGATCATGGCTATACATATTCAAGATCATTTAGAATTAAAATGTTTTGATAATATTGAGAATATACTAATGAATGTATGTTTGTGTATGAGATCATGAGGATAACACTAGTGCACACTTGAGCATGCACAGTGGTACAAAATGAATAGAAGTTAAAAAGACATATAGAAGATCAAGCTGGAGGCAACCACACAAACATAAAAGATAAGTATTTGAGTTTTTTATTTGAAATAGTAAATGATATTGTCTGTAATAGGTTGTATGCATATTTGTATTCCTATAATATATCATGCTGAGTGTAAACATTCATAGAGCATTGAACAATATACTACTAATATGCATATGATTGGTAAGTTGGACAAACATTCCATTGTTGCTTGTCTAGAATGAAACCTCTTTGCTGACATGCTGAGAGCTGTGCACACTCTCGATAGTATGTTCTGGTAGAGATGGAAGGCATCTAGATAGCCATTGTATGCATACAGAATATGGAAAAGTGTTGTGCCAAAGTATTGGTCAAGATAGTTGCATAACTATGTATCTATATGCATAATAGGTTATCATGTCAATATGATTTGATGATTATGAAGTATTACTAATTATGTACTTAATTTTGATTTGTAGGAAAGATCATGATGAATGATGAACACTGAACAAGCGATGGATGTTCAACAAAAGATTTACAAATCAAACACACTATAGAAGGCTTGTGGCTAGAAGATTATCTTAGAAAGAGGAAGAGAATCATGATGAGATGTTTGCTCCAAGTGGCTAGATAAGACCATTATCTTAATGGTGTAATTAAAGAATAAGTGTGAATCAGATTCTGTATGGGTTCCCAGGATCGATAATCAATTGATGAGCTTAATGATCACCATGGGTGATGAGGATCTCAACCTTTGCTACAAGGTTGAATATTGTTTCTATACACAGATGACATGGATGCAAGAAGGAACTCACCACAAAGTTCGAATGATATTGAGGCTTATATCAGTAGACCCATCTAACGAGAGATGGCACAGATAGATATGCAGAAGATCATTCAATGAAAATGAAAGAGCTTAGATTGATGCATTACTTCCTAGGTTTGGAAGTATGGCAAGGCTCAGAAGGAATCTTTCTCAACCAAGGAAAGTATGCTGAGAAATATTAAAAGGAATTGATGTGTTGGTATGGCCACTCTTGAAGTTGTTAGCAGATGACTCATCAGAGTTAGTGGATAGAACTCTGTACAGACAAAATATTGAGTCATTGATGTGTCTAACGAATACTAGGTCAGATATATGCTTTGCTGTGAACACCTTGAGTCAGTATCTAGTGGAAACTAGATGTGTTCACCTGATAAGCTGCAAATCATGTGATATGGTACCTAAAGGATAGAATAGACTTTGATCTATGTTATCTTGGAGATCATGACTTCAGATGGCTACACAGATGTTGATTGGGCAGGAAGTGTATCAGACAGGAAGAGCACATCGAGAGGATGTTATTGTCTGGGATCAGCCATGATATCGTGGTTGAGCAGGAAACAATCTAGTGTGGCTCTTAGCACAAGAAGAATATATGGCTGCTTGCTCTGCTAATTGTGAAACGGTATGGCTTCAGAATTGACTTAGAGATGGACCCAACTATGATCCTATGTGACAAACAGAGTTGTACCAAAATGGCAGATAATCCAGTGTTCCATGATAAGTCAAAGCACATAGAGATATGACATTTCTATATACAAGATATGGTTAATGTTCGAATTCAATGCACTAACCAAACCTCTACCGATCCGATGTACTAACCAAACCTCTACCTCAAGTAAAGTTTTCCAAGACAAACTTAAGATAGTTAAGAAGGACCCTCCTCGAAAGGGGGAGTGATGTGATCACTTATGATGAGATTTCCCGCATTGACAGTGAGGTCAATGATGTGGTTACCTATATTGGTGATGCCAACAGAGAGGTTGGTGGATGGTCCTTAGACAGGGTCTAAGGTGACAAGGGGATTGCATCATCCTTGAACACATGTTCTAAAGAGATCCGTAGATGTATGTCTTCGAGAATGAAGTCCTTGGTGGACATGATAGGATTGCATCATCCTCAAGAGAGCCGTAGACGTATGTCTTCGAGAATGAAGTCCTTGGTGGACATGATAGGATTGCATCATCCTCAAGAGAGCCGTAGACGTATGTCTTCTAGAATGAAGTCCTTGGTGGACATGATAGGATTGCATCATCCTTAAGAGAGCTGTAGACGTATGTCTCCGAGAATGAAGTCCTTAGTGGACAAGTGAGGATTAAGTCATCCTTGGACGTGGTCCTAAATGTACGGTTGAGGATTGAGTCATCCTTGGACGTGGTCCTAAATGTACGGTTGAGGATTGAGTCATCCTTGGACGTGGTCCTAAATGTACGGTTGAGGATTGAGTCATCCTTGGACGTGGTCCTAAATGTACGGTTGAGGATTGAGTCATCCTTGGACGTGGTCCTAAATGTACGGTTGAGGATTGAGTCATCCTTGGACATGGTCCTAAATGTACGGATGGGATTGCATCGTCCCTAGACATGAGACTTGTCTTAAAGTGATAAGGACGGATCATCCTGGAACTTGATCTGGATTGTATCATCCATGGACCTATGTCCTAAAGAGAGCAGGATTGATCATCCTGTAATATGATCATGTGTGTTGCAGGGTATGCTGCTATGTATTGGTGATAGATGTATTAGTGAGAATACATGCTTTTGATGATAGATGTATTAGTGAGAATACATGCTTTTGATGATTGATGTATTAAGTGAGAATACATGTTTTTGATGATATATGTATTAGTAAGAATACATTCTTTGATGATAGATGTATTAGTGAGAATACATGCTTTTGATGATAGATGTGTTAGTGAGAATACATGCTTTGATGATAAATGTATTGATGATCCAGATGCTCTAGATCGCGATGATCTAGATGCTGATGATCGTGATGATCCAGATGCTGTAGATCGAGATAATCCAGATGCTGTAGATCGTTATGATCCAGATGCTGTAGATCGAGATGATCCAGATGCTATAGATATAGATGATCCCGATACTGATAATCGTATGATGACGATGTTGATGATCGTGAGGATCCAGATGTTGATGTTGTTATAGCTGTTCGAGTGCTGTAGAAGATAAAGACTCAGTAATGAAGACGTTGACGTTCCAGTATTGAAGATATTCCAGTAACTGCTTGAGTTACGGATGATGTTGAGAAAGCTTCCAATGATTTATAGATGTATCATGTATGATGTTGATGACTCCTTTCTCGTGCAGATGTTGTTATAATATCCTTCTCGTTAAGGGGGAGTGTTGAGATATTGTAACTTCAAAGAATATTATATTTGTACTTTATTATTCCGGAGATGTTTCATTCCTCCGTGAAGATCTTATTGTATATCCAGAGATGTTTATTCCTCCGTCGGAATGTGGTAACTTGGGTTATTAGACTTCCCTAGTGGGGGTTGGCCCTGTATGTGTTATGTGGGTCAAAGGGTTGTTAGACCACCCTAGTGGGGTCGTCCTAGTCAATTATAATAGGGTATTTAACCTAATGGTTAAATACGAGCCTACATGTATTTATGTAAAAGATATGTCAGAGTAGTGTATAAATAGAGGAGGTGTATTCCTCATTTGACACACTCACTCACTTGAGAATGGCGCACTTGTGGAGGAGAGGTCTGCTATGGAGAAGAAGGAGCTTATGCTCAGGGTTTGCATCTTTGTATATTGTTAGTCATCTATATTGAGGAAGCTTTACTGGGTTTTCTACCCCATGAGGGTTTCCCAGGATAAATCTGTGTCTCTTGTGTTTATGCTATGCTTGTTGTTTCTTCAGTGATCCTGTATATGCTATTATTGTGAAATGGAATGTAATGCTGCTATTTTTTGTCCTAGCATATTAAATCTTAACAAAAACCAGTCATCGTGGCACTTTCGCTATAAATCCATTTTGATGAAGTTTCAGGTCTTGAAACTTATACAGGTTATATATAACGTCCCCATGTACCTTGTGTCTGAAGAAAAACATCTGATTCGATGCACTTTGTGATTTATGATCTATACAAGTTAGGGTTTCTGCCTCTTCCAGATCTAAGTCATAAATAGGTGACCTGGAAAAAAACGTCAAAACTTGGGCTAGGAAGCTCCAAATGAAATTCTGTAAAAAGTGACAATAAGAGCACGGAATGCAGTTTCTCAGATAATATTTTTAGATGCCGAAGTTGAACCAGTGACACATGGCACACCGTACAAGTTCGCTCTTCTGTTTTATCCCATAAACAGGTCACTTTGCGACACTTGGAATAAATCTCTCTCAGAGAATCCAATTTAGGTCATACCTGTGGGGTTGGAAAGATGACAGGTCAAATTTTCAGATCCGTTGGATTCGTAATTTCAGTGATGCATCAGAAAAAATCAGGTGCATATTTCTGTCAAAACATAATTGGATTCTGAGCACCTTCATTCTTGGCTTGTCACTGCTGTGGGAATTTAGGACTTCAGAGAAAGTTGGAATTTTTGGAATCGGAGTCCACGATTAAATAATCCTCATCAAAATCGAAATTTAGAGACCAAGATCAAATTTTTTGGTTGGGAAGAAGGTCGGGCTTGATCAAACCCTAGTTTAGGATTTTGATTGGAAAGATGGAAAATTACGACTTCTGTAAAAGTTGGAATTTTTGAAATCTATGACCACGGATGGAAGCTCCTCAGAAAAATCAAAGTTTAGAACACAATATTGAACCTTTTGGATGGGAAAAATCTCAGGCTTTATCAAACCCTAGTTCAGGATCCTATCCAGAAGATCCAGAAGTTTCAAAGGCAATTTTGAGGGGTCAAATTCTACAGTTTTCAAAATTGAAGTATAGCAGCTTGATCAGCTCAACAAGCCACATCTTTCCATCCATTCAGAAGTTTGAAATTCAAAATTTGAATTTTTAGGGTTTCTTTGACAAACCTTAATCTATCTCTAGATCCAGTCTCAGCAAATCAAAGTGGATTGGTTTAATCCTAGAAGAGAATGAATTGGACACCTGCATAAGTGAAGAAGTTCCAGTTCCAGAGGGAGATGAGGCTGAGACTTTACATGAGAAGGCTACAAGCAATCCCGACAGGTATGATTTGAAGAGATACAGGTATGTTTTTGAAATATGTTCATGATTAAGTTTATGATATGTTTTGTCTTCATATTATTGAGGTTAGTACAATCTTGATTAACCTTAGACTTGTCTCATCACCCTAGTAAGAGTATGAATGCATGTGAATGATAGAAAACATTCATTGATTAGGGTTATGACACTTATGATTGTACTAATGCACTATGGTGTTGTATGAGGTTGATGTTGTCCACTAACATGAAAGGTACATCAAGAAAGACAAATCAAGGTCTATGTCACTTCCCCTCCTGTCGATCTGTTGCAGGGGAGGATACATGAACAAACATAACAGGCTTATTGACAATCTCATCCCCATTCAAATTTCTAAGAAATGCATGGATAAATAAAACTTGTGCATACATATTCATACTCGGCAAGCACATCGGAATTAAACACTATGTATGCACACAGTTTCATCATGCAATCAACATGTAAACAACAGTCATTAATTAAGACATTGCAGAACATAGAATTAACACAACTCAATTAATAAACACAGCGGAATAACCATATTAACACACACATGGACTAAAATGCATCAACATATTTCTTCCAAGTAGAATGATGAAACAATCATACAATAATCAATCTCATTCTCATGCTATGCACATGCTTCGTTCCAACTAGTTTAAGATAATCATTTCATTCAATTTACATGGATAATTAAACATGCAGGAACAAAACCCATAATGATCATAATTTAAACCACAAAGAATACTTATCTTTGAGATGAAGCTGTCAAACAACTAGCTATGTGAGAGCAATGTTCCACCCAACCATAGATCTTTGTCAAGCATGTATTCTTTCAGCTGAGAGATCACCCCCAAGCTGGGTTGTGTATCCACTAAGGAGGAACTAGATGGGATCACTCATAGCCATGGTTTCACTCAAGCCGTCATGCTAAGCCAACACACAGTTGGGTTTATCAAGCATGCAATAAGAAAAGGAGGAGGATGCTAAGCCAGTGAGCTCAATCCCAGAGCTATAGACATATCAAGCTAAATTCAAATAATCCAATCCTCTGTTCAAACATCCACACTTGGATTTCTCACAACTCTGTCATCAAGTATCTCAATTCCGTCACTGGTTTTCTGGGCTATGAAAACTAGGTTTTTATATGTATTTCGGGGTATCTAATACTCTCAAATTCGCCCTAAGGTTCATATCTATGGATCCTCCATTGGATTTCAGTCTTAAATACCAATTCTGGGAGTTTATGGCTCTTCAAAACGTGGGTTCTTGCAAAGTTGCGATTTTTGGTTTTTCTCACTGCTGGGAATTCGTAATAGATGAAAACTGAAGCTGAGGTGGTCAACAATGGAATGGGAATGAGGGAGAATAAACCCCCAAGAGGTAGGGCGACTTGTGGTACAAGAAAAAAGATCTCATACACTGCCATACGATTTTTTGGGCTACCCATGCTCCATTGAAGCCATGGACTAAATTCTTCAACAACTTCCTTACAACAAAATTAAATGTCAACAAGGTAAGTCAAATGGGTTCTCACAATGACATTTGGAAGCCTATGGTTCAATCCCACAACCCCCTCACCACTCCCTAGTGGATACACATGGCCCCTTCTCATTATTTGCTTCCATAGCCAGTTTTGGTATTTTATTGCATGATGTTTATTTACATCATTTTTACAATGTTCCATGGCTAAATAGCACATGGGTAGCATAATATCTAATACTTTCCCTTTTAAATAAAATTTGAGCATCCACTAGCGGGGCCTTGGCCTTGAGCTCCACACTAAGAAAAAATACATCACATGTATAAAATAATTACATTAAAAGCTAATATGTCCCAAGGGTCAAAATGGGGTATTACAGTCTAGATCAAGAACATATGACCATGGTGACATGAAGACAAAGAATCATCCATAGCAATTATAGAAGCTCTACTTACGAGGTATGTATATTTTGGTTCTACAATGGTTAACTTATGAGTTATGTAGGTTACTAAGCACAAGTCATTGAAGAGAACAAAAGGACATTGTTTGGGTATGTTAGACACAACTAGAAAGCATGATAATCTAGGTATGTTTTTCCTATATCAAGTTAGAATCCTTGTGTTAGGATCTTATACTTTTCTATGAATGATAATGATTATTCTTGAAGTTAGAAGTTTAAGTAATCAATAGTTTATGCATATTATGTTTCTTACTTTGATTGATGATATGACTAACCAGAAGAGTCCTATGGTCAATAAGAATATGCATGAGTAATATAAGTCCTCCCTGAAACCTTGAATACTAATGCTTGTGATAAATTACTTGTGTGTGAAATGATCATGACCATAGATGTTAAGAGTATTTAGGATCATAATGTTTTGATAGTATTGAGATTATACTAATATATGTATGGTTATATATGAGATCTTGAGGATAACACAATGATGGCACTAGTGCACACTTAAGCATGCATAGTGGTCCAGGATGGATATAATTTCAAAGACAGGTAATTCTGGAAGCAAATATCAAAAGGGAGCGCACTCCAGTAGTTCCTACAAGGAAGCAAAGATTGAGAGGGAGTCCACCCAACAACTAAACAAAGATAAGTATTTGAATTATCATTTCTTATTACTTAAATGATGTTGTTCATTCATGTACATAATGTTCCTAGATTTAGGATGTACATTTTGCATTTTAGAAAAGTTGCATTAATGAACAAGATACTACTAATATGCAAGTAATGGGTAAGTGGCCGATGGCACCGTACAACATTCCATTGCTACTTATCTAGAATGAAACCTCTTTGCTGTCATGTTGGGAGTAGTGCAAAATCTTAACAAATGTTCTGGTAGAGATGGAAGGCATCTAGAAAGTTACGGGATATGGATAAATGTTGTATTGAAGCATTCGCTAAGATAATTGCATGATTGTATGACATATATCTTTATGTATAAGAATTTATTCTGAAAACTATGAGATGTTTCTAATCATGCAATTGAATTTGACTTGTAGGAAAGATCATGTACAATCACCTACAAAAGAAGGACTACAACATTTGCTCCAACAATGAAGGTCAAGAAAACTATCTATTGAAGACATTGAAGAATATGAAGTTCCTAGGATCCAGAATGCAGTAATGGAAGAATGCCATGATCGAGGAATACTAGTCGATCATGAAGAATGATGTTTGGGATTTGGTCCCAAGAACAGAAGGGAAGTCTGTTGTGACTTCCAAGTGGATCTATAAGATCAAGCATGCTGCAGATGGTAGCATAGGGGAATACAAGGAAATATTTGTAGCTCATGGCTTCTCCCAGAAAGAAGGGATAGATTATGAAGAGACTTTTTCTCCTGTATCCAGATTCACTTCCATCAGAACAATACTTGCTCTGGCTGTAGTGATGAAGTGGAAGATACACCAGATGGATATGGTGTAGTCAAACAGGAAGTGTATGTGGAGAAGCCACTATGTTTTGAGACACATGACAGGGAGTCATATGTGTGCAGGTTGAAGAAATCATTGTACGGCTTGAAGCAAGCTCCTAGTACTTGGTATGGTAGGATAGACAACTTTCTATCCAGTTTGGGCTTTATCAAGAGTAAAGCAGATTCCAACCTTTACTACAAGGTTGAGGAAGGCAATTCTGTGATACTACTACTGTATGTAGATGACCTGTTTGTGACAGGTGAGGATGGGTTGATTGCCAACACAAAGAGGAAGCTTGTTGCTGAGTTTGAGATGAAGGACTTGGGGATGATTCACTACTTTCTAGGCATGGAGGTGTGGCAGAGTGCATATGGAATCTTCCTCGGACAAGGGAAGTATGCAGTAGAGATCCTTAAGCGGTTCGGGATGATGGACTGTAAGGCCATGACCACACCTATGGCATCGAACCTCAAGCTTCTGTGTGATGCTTCATCTGATTCGGTTGATGTCATGGTGTATCGTCAGATGATTGGGTCCTTGATGTACTTGACTAACACGAGACCAGATATTTGCTTTGCGATGAACACATTGAGCCAGTTCCTGACGGATCCCATAGGTGTTCACCTAGTTGCTGTAAAGCATATTCTAAGGTACCTGAAGGGTACAATTGATTATGGGCTCAAGTATGATGCGAATCAAAAGTTTAACCTGGAGGGTTATGTTGATTCAGATTGGGAATGCAGTGATGCAGATAGGAAGAGCACTTCAGGGTGCTACTTCAGTATGGGATCAGGTGTGATCTCTTGGTTTAGCAGGAAGCAATCCTGTGTAGCACTGAGTACAGCCGAATCAAAGTATGTTGCAGCTTGTTTGACCAGTTGTGAGGCAGTATGGCTGAGGAAGCTACTGTTTGAGTTATTTGATCTCCTATTGGATGCTTCCTGTATCTATTGTGACAACCAGAGTTGTGTGAAGTTGTCGAAGAACCCGGTGTTCCATGACAGGTCAAAGCATATTGAGATCAAATATCACTATATCAAGGATATGGTGCAAAGAGGAGCAGTGAAGCTCCTGTATGTTGCAACGGATGAGCAGGTTGCAGATGTGTTGATGAAACCACTAGCCAGAGTGAAGTTTGAGTACTTCAGAGAGAGGCTTGGTGTTCTTCAGATTGAAGATACTTCAAGGAAGAAGTGATGGGACACATTTGCTGGAGCCATTCCAAGCATGGTGAGAGGAGGATCCTTCCCATGGTTGTGGATGTAAGTGCTGTGTGATGAACATCAGGACGATGCTCCAGTTATTGCTTTGGATATGCATCAGTTGGATGCTTTGTATGATCAGTTGGATCATGTATATTGATATGCATCAGTTTGATGCTTTGTATGATTAGTTGGATCATGTATATTGATATGCATCAGTTGGATCATGTATATGTATATGCATCAGGTGGATACTTTGTATGATCAGTTGGATCACATGTGATGACATGCATCAGGATGATGCAGTGACGATGATCAAGATGATCATGTGTGATGAGTATCGGGATGATGCTTTGGATGACATGGATCAGGACGATTCAGTGACGATGATCAGGATGATCATGTGTGATGAGTATCAGGACGATGCTCTAGATTACATGCATCAGGACGATGGAGTGACGATGATCAGGATGATCATGTGTTATGAGTATTAGGATGATACTCTAGATGATATGCATCAGGACGATGCTATGATGATGATTAGGATGATCATGTACATTAGGATGATGCATGGTGAGTATCAAGTTGATACTCTGTGGCCGTGGATAGGTTGTGCAGATGAGCATGTAAGTTGACCTGGGAGATCTTGCTGGTCATGCTGCGGCACATAAAGGATCTTGGGATACTCTTTTGAGGCATTGCTCTGGGAGGACATGTAACTAGACCTGGGAGATCTTGCCGGTTGTTTTGCGGCACATAAAGGATCCTGGGATACTCTTTTGAGGCTTTATCCTATGGCATATAATAGCACCCTTGGAGATCCGATAGGTTGAGCAGTACGCTCGTAATCAGTCTTGGGATGCTTTTTCGAGTTTTTTCCATGACCACATGTAACTAGACCTGGGAGATCCGATAGGTTGAGTAGTACGCTCGTAATCACTCTTGGGATGCTCTTTTGAGGCTTTGTGGTGACCACATGTAAGTAGACCTGGGAGATCTTGTCGGTCGTGCTTTGGCACATAAAGGATCCTGGGATACTCTTTCGAGGCATTGTGGTAGGAGTCACATGTAAGTTGACCTGGGAGATCTTGTCGGTCGTGCTTCGTCACATAAAGGATCCTGGGATACTCTTTCGAGGCATTGTGACGCACGTAATAAGTCCTGAGGATTCCACAGTATGGCTAGTGTTGATGAATACCTACAGGTGGTGGGCCTACATCCAGCATGAAAAAGGGATGGCTCTGTAGAACTTCCTATGACGAGAAGAATTATAAGATATCCTAGTGATCGAGATGTCGAGTACAGCAGCAGTGATGATGATGAGGCTCCGTGATCTAGTGATGATGATCCAGCTCCAGAATTGAAGACTTGCGCCAATATGTATTGATGACTTGTGTCTAGAGAATACCTTCCTAGTTAAGAGGGAGTGTTGATGTATTTGTAACTTCGGAAGATATTCACTTGTATATTACATTTGCACTTTATTGTATCCCCAACGGAGATGTATTATTCCTCCGATTGGAAGTGTCATCATGTGTACTTGCAAGTGTCTCAAGTTATATTGTAAGTATCGTAACTTATACTTGATGGGTTATTAGACCACCTTGATTGGTTCAGCCCTGTATGAGTCATGTGGGTCAAAGGGTTATTAGACCACCCTAGAGGGGTTGGCGCAGTCAGCATTATGTTAAGTGGTTAATTTGGGGCTGACCTAGTTGAGTAAAGGTCAAGTGAAAGAAAGAGAGTGAGACTCTCTCATTTGACACATTCTATTATTCACTCACTTTGAATTAGTGAGAGAAGAGGAGGGTGCGCACAAGTGGAGGAGGAGCATGTTGCTTAAGTTATCTATCTCTTGGGTTTGATCATGGTGATCCTTGTATTGATTCTTATTCTATCTCTGAGGAAGTTGCGGGGTTTTTCACCTTCTTGGTTTTCCTTGGTGAAATGTTTTGTGTCTCTTGTTTCTTGTCTCTTATGCTTGATATGCTGTACATGTTATTTGTTCAGATAAGATCCTAGATCTATTAAATTAAATGATGAAAAAACTAACAAATATGATTTTGGTTGTTAGCAGCTTGTCGAGTTCCTTTTTCACAGAGGGCTCCAAACTATGATGCATCTTTCTCAGTTTTTGTTGGTATGGTTTCACTTCTGGCTTCATATGTATGTTATGATGCATAATGCTGGTATCAAAGGTTTTCAGTTTGTCATAGGTCCAGGAAAAAGCATCCTTGTATTCTTTACACAGTCTGATGAAAGCTCTTTTTTCTTCTGCAGAATAGTCAATTCCAAGGCTAATGAATCGAGGATTCTACTCAGTACCAAGATTAACTGGTTCGTAGTTTAGGGAAGAGGTTTGTGTCTTGCAGTTGGTACTATGTTTAAACTTGTCTTGCAGGTCATAGAATTTTTCTAGGTTGATTACTGAATTTGGGATATTGTTGGAAGGATCAGCTAGGGATTTTTCATGCTCAACTTCATCTATCGCCATGTCTTGGAAGGTATCTTGAGTTGAGAGAAAGTCTAGTATCTGTTGATCGTCATCAAATACTTTCTAGCTTGTAACATTGTCAGGGATGGAAGTTTTGTACATTAATTCAATTGAAAAGGTTTTAGGAGATAGGCCTTATGGGGGAATTAACCTAGATGCAGTATTTGCTAAAAGGTCAGCATCAAAGTTCTGTGACCTAGGGACTGAGTTAATGTTGAATGTAGAAAAGAAATTGGTGAGTTCTCTTACCATTTTATGATAATTAGTCAAGTGAGGAGAAAGACAGTGTATCTTATTCCTTACCTGTTTAACTATAATTTTTGAATCACTAAAACATTCAGTGACTTGTGCACCCATATAAATAGATTTTTTGAGTCCCTACACCAGAGCTTCATATTCAACTACATTATTTGTACAATCAAATTCAAGCATGCAAGCAATCATGGTTTTTGTTCCTTTGGGATCAATCAGCACACAACCTGCACCAGCTCCATCCTTGGATCTGGAGCCATAAAAAAAAAAATCCACTCATTGGGGTCTATCCTAAAATTGGTATTGACATTATAAACATTATGTACAATGGTTCCAGAGAAGGTACTGTGGTAACATTTGCAATCTGTGATTCATTGTGCTCATTCTCCGGTGATAAATCAGTAGGAAAATCTCCAAAAAAGGTATCAAATGTAAAATGTTCAATGTGTGAGCTAAAATAACATGCAGGTTCACTCGAATCATTCAGATCAGTGACGATTTGCTTCATGAATGGCTCCCTACTAATCTTGATCTTGTTTGGTTGTCCATTGTAGAGTAACCATAAGTGAGACCAATCAGTGGCAAAGTAACCTTTAAGTTTCTATGACCAGTCTCTATGTAGCCACATCCCATAGGCTTCAATAATGTCAGCTACAACAATGTCAATGGTCTGGTGACTCTGAGGGTCAACAGAAAAAGTCAACAATACATTTCTCAGCCTCCCTACTACTCTTACTTTTGATCTGTCGAGCTGGACAATCTGAGTAGAGAAAGGTTCCCAAGCGGCATTAAGTTATCTACAGACAAATAGTGGCATCACATTGGAAGAAGCACAGGATTCTATCATGCAATTGTGTACGTTCTTGTTGAAGATTTCGAAAGTTAGCAAGAAAGGAGGTGTCCTCTTGCTTCCATATTTTTGATCTTCTGGTTTAGTGAAAGAGTCTAAGTTGTTATTCTGTGATTCTCTTGGTTGTTTGATTATCATGCTTTTGGGTAAAGAATCCCTCATTGAAGGGATCTTTAGAAGTTCAAACAGAGAGTTGTTTGCTTTAACTCTTTTTAAATCTTGATCTAAACTATATTCTAATTCAGGAATTACTGTATCCTTTTGAGGAAACATTTTGTTTTTGTTGGGAGGTGGTGTTGAAGATGAAGGCTCCTGAGTGGGTTGTGGTCTAGACCTAGTGTTATAAGGGTGTTGAACATTGAACACTGTCTCAGGTTCCGAATCTCTTCATTCATTGGCAATTCATAGAAATAGCTAATAGTATTTACCTAAGGATCCTCTTCTTCATCTTCTCCTTCTAGTAGCTGTGAATCTTGGTTTGGTTGGTCTTCAAAAGGTTCAGGGGTGTTTTGTGATTTATTGGAAAGGGCTTTGAAAATGGAATAAATATCTTCAGAAGTTAATCCTTCATTAGGATTGGGAGGTGGTGGATTTTGAGGGGGTGGATAAGGTCTCCTGAAAGGTGGCCTTACAAAACCTTTGTTATTGTTTTGATTCTCATTAGTGTTTCTTTTTAGATCCACCATCTCGTTTGACATTTTCTAGAGAAATTTCTTTATGTCAGTCATTTCAAAGGGATCCTTGTTCTGGGTAGTGGGCTTGGGCACAATGTGAGTTTTCTTCCTAGATGTGGAAGTAGAGGGCTGATCTTCTATAGCATCAGGATTATCCTTTAGACAATAGATATCATTTTCGACTTGAATAGATTCAGCATAAGCTTCAAAGAAGTTGTCTTTATGTTCCCTCTTTACCCACATTGCAATAGGAACATAAAGACCCTTTTCATAATATACAACCAAAATCTGTTCTGCTGGAAGAATAGGGGCAGGGATTCTATTCTTTAGGTAAGAAAATATTTGGTTTTAATCCTTAACCCTTTCTTTACCTTTCATTTTCATGGAAGATAATTCCAAAACTAAAGCCTGGGGTGTTTTGTCATCCCCAAACTTATGGATAAATAATTTTTCAAACTCATCCCATGATGTTATGGTTCTGGCTTCCTAGGAAAAATACCATGTGGATGCTTTTCCTTCAAATGTGTAAGGGAAGAGTCTGCAAACCACATCCTCATGTATCACACTCCTAAGTCTAATAGCCTGTATACAGGTTTTAATGTGATCCAATGCAGGCGACTTGTCATCTGGGTTGAACTTGGGAAGCTACTTTTCAGGGTTCTTAGGTAATCTGTGTTGGTCCCCAAGTATCCACACAACATCTTGGTCAAGCCAAGGTCTGTTCCATCCTTCCCCAACCATAGGTTGTTGTTCTTCTTCTTCAGATGAAGAACTTGAGGAATGTTCACTCTTAGATGAGGAGGATGAAGATGAAGGAGGAGAGGGTGGTGGCCCACCTGAAGGGATTGTTTGTGAAGATTGTTTTGTTTCAGTGAATAATAAATCAAGATCAAACTCAGGGAGATGTTGTTGGTTTGATGAAATATTTTTTTCAGTATTTTGCTCAGTATTTTGTTCAACTGAATTTTGATTATCTTGATTTTCTTGAATGTTTGCCTGTGGATTAGTGTTTTATTGGTGAATTGCTGCTAATCCTTGATTTCTCTCTACATAGAGCCTCTGATGTAACCTGGAAGTACTATCATTAGACATTTTGAGTATTTATTCAAGTGAGATAGGTCCTCTATAGGTGATATAATAATAATGTCCCCTTTTCTAGGATTTCGATGAGCTAGAGGGGTAGCAGGGATAGTATTAGGATGTTGCACCGGTTGCTCAACAGAAGTAGATGCTTGAGTGTGGCTACAGGTGACAATCGGTATTCTTTCTGGAGGAGGTTTCTGAGTATTCTGTTTAGGAATAGCTTACTGCTGGCCCTCCTTCTAGCGCCATTTGTTGAGGCCTCGGACGTGCAGGGTATGCAAAGTGCTGGAATGGGTTCCTAAGCTCTCAACAGAGGGCGAAAACCCAGACTGAAAGGATTCAAAAGGCCCTACGCAAGGATGGTTCTATCCCCAAATGTAGTGATTGTTGAGCCCATAATTGGACCTTTTTAATCATCTTTAATCATCTTTCCTGCCCCTGTCCTATACCACTTATCATGTCAATCAGACCTGTTGTCCTTATTTTATTCCCTCAAGTTGCCAAGGTATGACTGATCATTGTTTTATCTTATTAATGCTTATGAGTGTGATAATTAAAGCTGTTTATCTCTCAATTGTGCTTACATGTGATGATTTATGAAGGTAGTTGAGATAAGTGGGCTGCAGGAAGGTGGGGCTGAACAAGTCTTTAAAGGTGTTCGTTGCTTACAAAGGGATTCTCGGGGCTTGAATCATTAATTAAGGCACATGGTTTCAATATAACATCCTAGGTGGAGCTGTGATAGGGAAGTTGTAACAGAATGCGCTATATTGAGTATGTGGCTACTCGAGTCTAGTTGTGATCTGGAAGGATCGCCACTCTTGGGTCAATCGACCGCTTCCTCATATTTTTATGCCTTTATTCTGCCACGTATTGTAACAGCTAGTTATTCAGGGCGCCTGAAGATCAGAGATCTTCATGGCTGCCCAATTATAGGATTGGATGTTATGACTTGTATGTATAAATATGGGGAGCTGCCTCGACCCAGGGGTTGAACAACAGATAATTAATTCATTGTATTAGCAGCCGAGCAAAACTGTGTAATCATTCTTCTGTTAATATAAAGGGTTACTTCTGAGTTAAAGGAATTCACGTTGTTCAGCCAGCGTCTCTGTGTGAAGGTTGGGCCCGTCTTCCATAGAGATTGCTGAGTTAGAATAGGATTTTGAATTCATTGTTGTGTGATGCTTTGTTCATGATATTTCCTTTATACGCAGCAACGACATTTATGGTGTGGATTTTCAGTACAATTAATATCAGGGTTCCTTGAATTTAGCAAGTAATACAGAGTAACAGTCGACTGAGTAGAGACTTTATGCAATTTGTGTGACAATTATACACAGCCTTGTTCATCTTGCAGTTAAGTTGTGATCCCATGAGCCCTTGCAATTTATCTTTCCTGTTATGATTGTTGATTTTCATTCTGCAATTCAAATTCTTAGAACAGTTGACTCAATCCTTTGCAATTGGATTTCTAGATTAATGTTCAGTTTATGCTTTATGATTTTCCAGAGTGATTAGATCGAAGAGGTGATTGTTCTAGAATATGAATGAGATTTCTTTCCTGCAATTGTTTGATTAGATCTTATATCATTTCTTATTGATGCATGGTAGAGAGGAATTGAAGTGTAGCAATTAGAAGGCAATTGGGATTGCATAGATTCTTGGGATGAACATGGATGATAGAAGATAAAAGTATTCAATTCTAATGGTTTGGTGTTTAAGCATAGATTGTGCACTTATCCTTTGAAATAAAAAGACTTTCTCGGGTTGACAATGAATCTCGTATGCTCTGTGTGTATTGGTGATAATCTAATTGCATATAGAGTGCTCGACATTTTGGCGTTGTTCAGTCTGCTAAGCACCCACTTTCCTCTCTCACCCACCATGGCCTTATCAAATTAATGATTGTAAGAACCCTTGCCCAACATCATATAACTTGGGAACAATTCATAACCTGACCTCAGCAACCCGTTCCCTTGCGGGTCGTCCCATTACAACAAATACAGGTTCCACCACAACAGGAGGACCGGAGTTCCTCCCTTGAAGTTGGGGGGAGGGATGAAATGGAAGAAGAACAGCAATCGAGGGCACAAGTAGGACCATCTGGGGTGGGTGAAACCACAGTAGAAGAACAGAAACCGGGGGCACAAGCTGGGCCATCTGGGGGGGATGAAACTATATTAGAGGAAGAACAACCAGGGGCACAATCAGAGCCATTCGGGGGAGATGAACCTCCGGTACAAGCAGAGCCATTGGGGGATGAAACTGCATTTGAAGAAGAGCAATTGGAGGCACAAACAAAGCCATTGGGCGATGGTGTAGATAAAACCTTTGTGGAAAACCCAGATAACAGGGCAGCTTCGACAGCAGAAGGTGAAATTGGAGCAGCATCAAATGCTGCGACAATGGAACCTGAAGATGACAGAGCCAGGGCAATGGAAGAAAACATTGAGCTGGTAACAATTGAGTCTTCACCTGAGTGGGTAGGAGGAGGAGCTGTAATTGAAGAAGAACAACATGAGGAGCAAGAAAACATTCCTTCGACTTCAGCTGTGATTCCCTATGTCCCAGCTCCACAAAAGAAAACACCACAAAAGAAAACACCACAAAATAAAAGAAAGAGAGCCACCAATGAATTTAATCTAATATCACCAATCAGAAAGAAAAGAACTCGATCAGCTACAGCAACAGAGGCAGCCAGGAAAAGATGGGCAACCCTAGAGGAACAGGTTGAGCCCCCAATCCTTGTACCAAGACCGATGGATGCTCCACAAAGGCCAGTGGAGGAAGAACCTGGAATTGAAGGACTTCTGGCTGAGAATGCAATGTTGAAAGAGGACCTCCAAGTACTTAGAAGGGAGTTGGAAATCTGGAAGGAAACTTGCAGAAAGTAGGGTGAAAGAAAAATGTATACATTGATAGAGGTTGCAGAACAACTAGAGGGATCAGATTCTGTTGAAGCTGGGTAGGAGGATGAACGAATACTCTGTCCCACCTGTGGAGAAATCTTCAAGGAAGCAGGGCACAAAATTATACTTAGCACTTACTCAGCACAACATCCCGCGGCCACAATAAAGGAAGCAACAAAAAAAGAAGGTGTTGTCACACAAGAACCAACATCTTTAAATATCCTTGCTGAAGCTGCCACTTCCCATGACACAGAGAATAAAGAACAGTTAGGAGAAGAACAAGGGATGGAGGACACCCTGGAGCTTAATAAGGACGATACTGTAACTCCAGAATGTTCCCATGATACAGATATTATAGAGCAGATGGGAGAAGAACCTGGAATGAAGGACACTCTGGAGGCCAATGAAGAATTCTATAATGTAACACCAGAATGCTCCTAGGCCATAGAAATTCTAGAAGAAGAGACACAAAGGCAGGACAGTGATAACCTGGAACAGGATGCTGTAACACAAGAACCAGCAAACCTGAATATACTTGCCCAATCGGCCAAACAGATGGGAGAAGAACCTGGGACAGAGGACACTCTGGAGTTTAATGATGAACTCTGGGTTGTAACCCCAGAGGACTCCCATGACACAGAGCTCATAGGAGAAGAGTTGCAACAACAGGAGGATGAAGAGGCAAGCCAGGATGTTGCTACACAAGAACCAACATCCTTGGAAGCTGCAGCAGGAACTCCTGAATTTCATTTAAAAGATAACCCTGGAGTGGATATCATTCCCGATACACAGTGGAGTGAAGATGAACAGGTACAGACACCATGCTCAGGTGACACCAAAATATTGGAGGAGGAGATGCACAATGAGAAAGATATCCAATCTCAACAGCAGAGGGACAAAGAAGACATTGTTACACAAGAACCAGTGTCTCTAAAAGCAATAAGGGTAGTTGCTGAAGAGAGTCTAAAGGATGTTGCTGTTACACAAGAACCAGCAACTCTCTTATTAAATTTAGATGTGATAGAAGACACTGCCCCACAAGAACCAGTGCTTCTACCTCCTGGAAATGTCATTGATTTAGATTCAGATTAAAAGATTTCCTTTCAACCCCCCAGGCACAGCATAATGAGACTGCAGGAAGATTCCCACTACACCAACTGCATTTCCAGACACCAGCAAGTAGCAGTGGAAGGGGAACAATGACGCTGGAAGGTATTGGGTTACTCACAGAGGCTTTTCAAAAGATAGATAAGGTGCCTGAGTTTCCTACAATTCTTCCTCTCTCCTTGGATAGAGCTCAGTACAGGATTCAGATGCAGGTTGTTGCATGAAGACATGCAACATGGTAGTTGGGGGGAGATGTTGAGCCCAGAATTGGCCCTTTTTAATCATCTTTCATGCCCCTGTCCTACACCACTTATCATGTCAATCAGACCTGTTGTCCTTATTTCATTCCCTCAAGTTGCCAAGGTATGACTGATCATTGTTTTATCTTATTAATGCTTATGAGTGTGATAATTAAAGCTGTTTATCTCTCAATTGTGCTAACATGTGATGATTTATGAAGGTAGTTGAGATAAGTGGGCTGCAGGAAGGTGGGGCTGAACAAGTCTTTAAAGGTGTTCGCTGCTTACAAAGGGATTCTCAGGGCTCGAATCATTAATTAAGGCACATGGTTCCAATATAACATCCTAGGTGGAGCTGTGACAGGGCAACTGTAACAGAATGCGCTATATTGAGTATGTGGCTGCTCGAGTCTAGTTGTGATCTGGAAGGATCGCCACTCTTGGGTCAATCGACAGCTTCCTCATATTTTTATGCCTTTATTCTGCCACGTATTGTAACAGCTAGTTATTCAGGGTGCCTGAAGATCAGAGATCTTCATGGCTGCCCAATTATAGGATTGGATGTTATGACTTGTATGTATAAATATGGGGAGTTGCCTCGACCCAAGGTTTGAACAACAGATAATTAATTCATTGTATTAGCAGCCGAGCAAATCTGTGTAATCATTCTTCTGTTAATATAAGGGGTTACTTCTGAGTTAAAGGAATTCGCGTTGTTCAGCCAGCGTCTCTGTGTGAAGGCTGGGCCCGTCTTCCACAGAGATTGCTGAGTTAGAATAGGATTTTGAATTCATTGTTGTGTGATGCTTTGTTCATGATATTTCCTTTGTATGCAACAACGACATTTATGGTGTGGATTTTCAGTACAATTAATATCAGGGTTCCTTGAATTTGGCAAGTAATACAGAGTAACAGTCGACTGAGTAGAGACTTTATGCAATTCGTGTGACAATTATACACAACCTTGTTCATCTTGCAGTTAAGTTGTGATCCCATGATCCCTTGCAATTTATCTTTCCTGTTATGATTGTTGACTTCCATTCTGCAATTCAAATTCTTAGAACAGTTGACTCAATCCTTTGCAATTGGATTTCTAGATTAATGTTCAGTTTATGCTTTATGATTTTCCAGAGTGATTAGATCGAAGAGGTGATTGTTCTAGAATGTGAATGAGATTTCTTTCCTGCAATTGTTTGATTAGATCTTATATCATTTCTTATTGATGCATGGTAGAGAGGAATTGAAGTGTAGCAATTAGAAGGCAATTGGGATTGCATAGATTCTTGGGATGAACATGGATGATAGAAGATAAAAGTATTCAATTCTAATGGTTTGATGTTTAAGCATAGATTGTGCACTTATCCTTTGAAATAAAAAGACTTTCTTGGGTTGACAATAAATCTCGTATGCTCTGTGTGTATTGGTGATAATCTAATTGCATATAGAGTGCTCGACAGTGATCTCCCACGAATATTCGGCCTCCGTTGGCACTCTAAGAGTTGCTAGGTTTTGATCCAAAGGATCAGTTTCCAAATGAAGAAAACGTAAATGTAAAATTCTATAAACACAAATCTATCTAAAAGAAATCTAAATTAAGTTAGACCTATGCTAATAAGGTGTTTCGAAATAGGTGTAGATCAGCTTGATATATGAATGAATAAGATCACTTATCAATTAAATAGAAATGTATAAAGGTTAATGATTTATCCAGCTCAACTTGTAATTAATTAATGAAAATCAATTGATTACAGATTGAGGTTTGTTATACATTCAAGACTTAATCTGTAGCTGATATGTTAATTGAAAAATTAACACCATTTGTAACTTACTGAAAGAATCGTTTGCAAAAATCGATAAAATATTTTAATAGAATAAACTCTTTAAAACCTTCATAAACACATAAATCATAAGTAGCGATAAACCAAGGCTGTAGATCAATATGTTTAATAAATTGCAAAGATTAAAACAATGTCAGATAAATAACTTGGAGGAAAATCACATCCATCAAATAAACTTGACAATCTGAAAAAAGTGGATCTGAAAAGTAACTTTACTGTATTCAATAACCAGTTTGTAAGAAACCAGAAGCTTGCATCAAAACAGAGCATTCCCAGCTTCTCTTGTAGATTTTGTCCTCCAAATTCCATCATCCCCTACTCTACGAGGGATCATCTCTTTAAATAAGAGTTCCAAAATAATAATACTCTTTCGCGGACAATCTACCGAGAGCAGACTCAAGGCTTGATCTCCCTAGCGTAACGTAAGTCTAGAACAAATAAGACAGAACATAAAGTACTTTCCTAGATCGTATAGAAATGCAAATGTAAGAGTAGATCGTTTACCTTATATTTGTAGATCCCTTTCTCCTTCGTTGATCCAATGCACCAGTGCTGCTAGATCACAAGTAGCTAAACCCTATTGAACATGTAACAGACCATGAGAAGTGGAATCATATGTCTCATACGATATATCTGAGCTAATAATTAAGGAGGAAAGCTCTAAACATCATCAAGGAGACAACATTTATGGAAAGCAATTATATTAACTGTATTGAAGAGTGAGGAGTACAATAGAAAAGATGATTACAACCATAGTCTTAACGCTGCAAGCTCCTTCCGACAAGCCATGCCAAAGCTCCTAGAGAGAAGTAGATGTTCCTCAAGGTAGAGTGTTAGATCTATTGGACTTGATTTCACCAGCATAAGAGTACCATAGACTTCCTCCCTTAGGATGGGAGTGAGCTTCACTTAAATAGGACTAAGTGGATAGGGTATGGATAGGATAGGTTGAGACATGATAGGAGAGGCTTAAGGGATCCTTCCATGGTGTTAGGAATCGAGTTCCAACTCCCCCAAGATGTCAGGGATAGGGTCCCAAGTCATCAAGCTTCGAGAAGAGACTTGAAGAAGCTATTTTTGCCTATTAACTGACTTCGTCGCACCCTGTAATGGAGCAAGGTGCGATGTCGCATGTTGCATGAGTGAAACCTGCGACGAACTATCAAAACCTAGTACAAATGGGTACAAATCAGTCCAGGTCAATCACTTAGTCAAGGTAACTCCAGGGGTGTATACACTGAATCTCATGATGTGAAGATTTTAGGTGTAACAAAATGCCCCCCAAAGCATGAAGCTGTTGAAGATAGATAGGTGAAGTGCTTTGATAGAAGGAATGGAAATGGACTTTGTTGGATGAAGGACGCTGCTACAGTAAAATTGACTTTGAGTACACAGTCTCAAAATGACTCACAACATGGCTGCTGACCAATACAATGCAGATCCATGGTAGTAATGACCGACTGAACACAATCATGGCTACTAGACAAAAGCGTAGATCCATGATGAGATGGTAACATAGCCACGACCAATACAAATGTGGATCCTTGTGATACAACTCAATACAAACTCCATCACAACCTGGGTAAAACATGACTCCCTAGGGTCTTCAAGCTGAACCTGCAATGATATGAATCTATCCATGTCATTACAAATGTCTTGACGTCGAACATGGTAGAAACCACTTGATTACCAGTCATTGATGTATACTGTTAACAAGTGCGAGGGAAATCACCATTAATGTCAATGATCCCCAAGGCATCACAGTACATATCACGAAAGCGTAAATAAGTGAGTTGACGTCGAACGCAAGATGAAATATTTCACTCAAGAGTCAATGATGTAAACTCATGTTGAAACAGAGGTAACCTACCATTAAGGCATGCAGGGCCAAGTTACTTGTTTTAATTCTAGATTCAATCCTAGGATGATGAGTTGATGTCGACAAGGATGAATCCGTCGAAGGAGGGCCATGATGAATCCCCCATCAATCGACATGAACCACGACAAAAAATGTGGAGAGTATATTGGACAGTATAGTAACATGCAAGACTGACTCAGAGTAAACTGACATGGTGGTGGGTGTACTGACTGTAGATGATAAATGGCGGATGTATTCTTGAACATGGGCATGTCATGACTTGGAAGTATTGACATGAGGAGTACAACACTAACTCCTAATGAAACTGATGAGGGAAGATTTCTTTGAATGACTCAAAGGAGTAACATGACTCAGGAAGTAGGTAAAAATCGAGGACGAATGGATGACCCAAGTACAGTATGCAAATGCAGGTGAGTGCCATGTTCAAGAACGACTACGTACTGCCACTAACAAAGTGTATAACATAAAAACTTTCCTTTTTCCCCATCATGAATGATGAGTGCCTCATGTGTTTTTTGCAAGCTTGATGAGGGTAACTAGATGATCAATATAGCTCATGTCATAGATGAGTCCAATCCCAAATATTTTCCGAACCTAGGATAGGAGGGTTTCGTCCCATGGCGGGTCCTTCAATGTAAGAGTTTAACAAGTCCATAGAAGGTAAACTCGGTCGTCATTTCATGTTTACAGAGTCTGAAAAGAACTAAAGAAGACTCCAATGGTCCTTTTTCGTAAAGTTAGCCTCATCGCCCGAAAAAGGGTAAAACAACGCGGGAGAGGACTTTTCCAGTCATGATTGGTTGGAGTATACATTTTTTGTAACTAGTGCCCCCTGGTCCAAAAAAGGGGTAAACTATCACCAAGAATACTGCCGTTCAAATTCTTTTACAAGCGTGAACGCGACAAGTTTGCTTGGAAATATTTTCATTTTTTGAGAGCTTGAAAAGAGCTTAAAGGTAGACTCTGGGGGGTATCCTTTTCCGTGGGAGTTTAACGAGTCCGGAAAAGAGATAAATCGCAACTCAGTACTTATTCTCATAGTTCCAAGAGCACGAGAATAAATGAAGAGTAAGCTCATCATCATAAAATAATTACAATCTAACCGTTGCAAAATAATGACAAAACATTCAAGGGATTTGTCCATATCTGAGATGACCGTTGTAATGCGAGAAATAGCACAAGAGACCACTTAACAACTCCTGCACACTTGGAAACTAGGTCACATAGTCAACCGATATTCCAAATATGATCAAAGATGATTAAAACTATAGCAAATGACCTAAAAGCATCAAATATTTGAAAAAGGAATATTCTATTTCATTTATAAATAGAAAAATGGGTCAAATATAGTCACCATTGTTTCATTTGCCAATTTGGGAGAAGAAGTGCCAATTTGGAGCCAAAACTTCACTTGTCGATTCTGGGAGCTACCATTTCACCCACTTTCTAGAGTAGGTAAGCCTAAAATTCATCCAACAAAATTGTAGTGGATTACATTTTTATTTTAGGTCCATTTCTTAGGTTTTTTTTATGGATTTGTGGATGGCTATTGCGCCCTCGACTCATCGTAGTGTGCCCTTTCAGGAACTGCAATGAGACCGACTCAGCACAAGTCTCAAAAACATGGAGTGTGATGTCATCGCACTATGTGCAATAGCACAATGCGACGACGGAAACTCATACCCCAACCATCAAATTAAACCTAAAAGGTGGACTTTCTTTGGTTCAAGTGAGGTCTAACATTGTTTAAATGCCCACTTTGACAGGTTGATAGCAAGCAAAAATGGTATTAGAGTGGTGGGAAAGAGAACACGAGGCAAAATATGTACAAGCCACCAATGATCCACAATGCGTAAATGCTTTGAGAAACTGCGGTTTGCTCAAGCTCTTCGAGATTCAGGGCATGAGGGCCCAAATCCCACTGTTGTCACATATGCTCTGGTGCTAGGATGCAACCCAACAACACTTTGTGATCGGTGAGCACATTCTCACTATAGATGTTGAGGACATCTATTTTCTTACCGGTTTATCCTAGAGAGGGGACCCTGTAGTTCTCACCGGATCACGAGCTAGTGATCGCACTGTCGATGACATGGTGACACAACATTGTATTGCTCATGCTTGATTCTCTAGTGGGAAGAATCCCATTAGGGATGTTGTAAACCACCCACTGTGTGCCATATTGTTCACTATTACTAGAGTGGTGGGGAGCCAAGCCCCACACATGGCCACTCGGGCTCAGATGCTTTATGCGGAGGACTGTATGTCCCCTAAGATCTTCAATTGGTGAGAGGGTCTCCTTGCAAACATTCGAGCTCATATTACCAAGTGTCAGCGGGGAGAGCTCAAACAGTTTGGATACGGATCGATAGTGATATCGTTCCTCTTAGAGCGAATCCCTCTCTTGCACCCACAGGTACGAATGGATGACAGGGATCCTAGGGATCCTCACATGCTCAGATGGGAAGAGGTGATGGCCCATCATGGTGGGGGACCTATCATCAGCTTTGGTGTCGAGTTCTATATCTGGCTAGAAGGTCAGTTGCTCATGGTTGAGGACTACCCATACGGCAGTATGGATTTCAGAGAGGATCTCGACTTAGTGCTGCTCGAGGGTACAGCATGGGGAGACATCGGTAAGAACAAAAACCCTTGTATTTTTTAGTTTTGTATATTTATGATTTTTGTTGTTGTTGTTGTAGTGTTGACAAGTATATAACATGTCTATGTAGATGTGGGTCCCATATGGCCCGTAGGAGTCTCTCTTTTGGCGAGGAGAGATAGAGGTGGGGAAGCAGTTGTGCCCCCAGGTGCTCATGTTTCCATCGTCGAGATGGAGGATGTGTATAGGAACTTGTCCCAGCTGACAGTGGATGTTCCTGAGCCAGCAGTAGATGACTTACCGATACCTATGTAGAGGTTCGGAGTTGGAGCGTCTGTACGCTTCAACGCCTTACTCCACAAGGTAGCGAGGACAATGGATTGCTTCCATTCTTAGTGATAGAGAGATGTCCGTCCTAGGGGTGTATGAGCTAGGCGCCAGGCTTGATGACATTATTATACTTGTACTAAGATCTTAGAGGCCTCAGATTTTGTACTACTGAAAGCTACAAGGCTTTATATTTTGTAGAGACTTACTGAAAGCCATCGTGCTTCAGATTTTTGTACCAGCACTACTTTTGATGATATATATATACAGACATTCTCGACGATTTATACATTATGTGTTTCGAAAATGATGAATGATGTGATCTTGCTCATAATTATTTACATGTCGTGAATGCTTTTACATATTATGAGTATTATGTGTGTGCGATGTACCAATCTAGAATTAATTTGGCCATCGAGTCAGCAACTGCGTTTAACTCTCGTGGAATGTGCAGGTATTGAATGGATTCAAATGACCTTTCCAGGAGACAGACTCATCTAAAGAGATGGAGTAAGGTAGGATCATGGATAGCGTAGACCCAGTTAAGATGGGAAACCACTAATTGAGAATCCATGTGGATGACAATGTGGTTCATACCCAAGGAAATAGCATTGGTTAGGGTTCCAATTACCGCTTGATACTCTGCGGCATTGTTGGTTGCAAATCCAAGGAAAATTCCTCCTGAGCTGATGAGCTCGCCTGTTGGGGAATACAGTACCGAGGCTGTCGAGGCAAGGTTACGGTTATGCCGGCTGGTGCTGTCCGTGAATTCGTATAACGTTTCCATCTGCACACGCAGATAGAACATGGTATAATAAGCAGAAACAAGATCTAAAGACACTCAAAAGAAAAGGCGTCACACCACACAAAAACACACAAACACACCATGTACAGTACATACAAGAAATTCTATGCATGACAGGTTCAGGCATAGTAATTCTTCAGGTAAAGCCCATTACGGGGTTCACCCAAAGATATTTCGTCGTAATCTTCAAGCTCGTAAGCTCCCTTTTCCAAAACACGTTTGACAATGTAAGGTCCGTGCCACATGGACTCGAACTTTCCTGCTCCTAGTTTGTCATGTTTTTGGTCATATGTGAGTACCAGGTCACCCTCGTTGAAGATACGAGGTTCAACCAACTTGTCGTATTGAGCTTTGATTCATTTCTTGTGTGCTTCGTTAGCAAGAGCAGCATCTCGGCGAGACTCGTCAAGTTTTTCTAAGTATAGGAAATGTTCTTCCTCGGCAGCAGTATTAGGAAGAAGTTTGACAACGAGTTGTAGAAATGGAATTTTGCACTCTATTGGCAGGACAGCCTCCAATCCATACACCAATTGCAAACGAGTGAAACCTGTGGTAGTTTTAACGGAAGTTCTATAGGCCCATAACGTTGAAAAGAGCATATTATGCCAGTTGGATTTCTACGTACCTACCATCCTTTTGACCATAGTTTTCAAGACCTTGTTAATGGCCTCGACCTGTCCATTGGACTGCGGGTAGTAGGGTGTTGAGTTTTCATGGCAAAAACCCAACCTATCGCTCAGTTCATCAACCATATGGTTTTGATGTTGATGTATATGTAACTTCGGAATGTATTTCATATATGTATTTTGTATGTACTCCTATAGAGATGGTATTATTCCTCTATACGGAAGTGTCGTCATTTATATTGTAAATGTCGTAACTTATACTTGATGGGTTATTAGACCACCTTGTTGGGGTCAGCCCTGTATAAGTCATGTGGGTCAAAGGGTTATTAGACCACCCTATTGGGGGTCGGCCATGTGGGTCGAATGGTTATTAGACCACCCTATTGGGGGTCGGCCCAGTCAGCATTATGTTATGTGGTTAAGTTCGAGCCTACATGATTTATGTAAAAGGCAAGTCAAGTCAAGTATAAATAGAGTGCGGGAGGCACTCTATTTGATCACTCACTTCTCACTCATGTACTCAAGGAGGAGTGGTGCACTTATGGAGGAGGAGGATCTACTGCTAGGATATGTCTATCTCTTATGGTTGGGTTGTATCATTGCTCTATCTATCTCTGAGGAAGTTATTGGGGTTTTTCACCTTTTATGGTTTTCCCCAAGTAAATCTTTGTGTCTCTTGTGTGCTTGCATTATTGTCTCCATGATTGATATGCTGTAGATATGCTGTACATGTTGTTCTCTCAGTTAAGATCCTAGATCATATTGAAGTAAATTCTGAAAATTTAACATGGTATCAGAGCTAGCCTGAAAGAAGGCATGATATGGCATGTATGACACTTGTTGCACTTACGATGCTAGGGCTTGATATAGCAAAAACCAGTCGTCGTAGAACTTTCACTATAAATACGTTTTGGCGATGTTTTCGCATCTGAAACCTTTACAGGTCGAATATTAAATCCCCATGTACCTTGTATCCAAAGTACAACCTCTAATTCGTTGTATTTTGTGATTTATGATCCTTACAATATAGGGTTTCTGCCTCTTCCAGATTTGAGTCAAAATCAGGTGACCTTGGGAAAAAGGTCATAACTTGGGATAGGAAGCTCCAAATGAAATTTCGTAAAAGGTGACAGGTAGTACACATACTGTACTATCTAAAGAAAATGTTTCAGAGGCCGAAGTTGAACCAGTGAAACGTGGCATGCCGTACAAGTTCGCTCTCCTGTATTATCCCATAAACAGGTCACGTTGTGACACTTGGCATAAATCTGTCTCAGAGAATCCAATTGAGGTCAGACCTATCGGGATGGAAAGATAACAGGTCGGGATATCTCAGGAAAACTTTTCTGAGGCCGAAGTTGAATTAGTGACATGTGGAACACCGCACAAGTTCGCTCTGCTGTATTATCCCATAAACATGTCACGTTGCGACACTTGGCATAACTCTCTCTCTCTCTCAAAGAATCCAATTGAGGTCAGACCTGTTAGGATGGAAAGAAAACAGGTCAGGTTATCTCAGGAAACTTTTTCAGACCCTGTGGATCAAAAATTTTGGAGTTACACTAGAAACAATCAGGTACATATTTCTATCAAAACATAATTATTTTTTAGTACCTTCATTCATGGCTTCCGGAATTTAGGGCTTTGGAGAAAGTTGGAATTTTTGTAATCGGAGACCATGGCTGAATGCTACTCATAAAAATAAAAATTTAGAGACCAAGATCAGAATTTTTGGTTGGGAAGAAGGCCGGGCTTGATCATACCCTAGTTCGGGACTTTGATCAGAAAAGTGGAAAATTAGGGCTTCTGTAAAAATGGGAATTTTTGAAATTTGTGACCACGGTTGGAAGCTCCTCAGAAAAATAGAAGCTTAGAGATTTGGATCAAACCTTTTGATTGGGAAGAAGAGTGGGCTTCATCAAACCCCAGTTCAGGGTCACGTCTAGTGAATCTGGAAGTTTCAAAGGCAAAATTGAGGAGTGAAACTTTGCAGTTTTCAAATTCTGAATATACTAGCTTGATCAGCTCATCAAGGCGCATATTTCTATCCTTTCGGAAGTTTGAAATTCAAAGTTTGAATTTTTGGGGTTTCTCTGACAAACCCTATCATAGCTCCAGATCAAGTTCTTGCAAATCAAGTGGATTGGGTTAATCCTAGAAGAAGATGAATTGGTCACCTGCATAAGCAAAGAAGTTCCCGTTTCAGAGGGAGATGAGGCTAAAGCCTTACATAAGAATATTACAAGCGATCTCGACAGGTATGACTCATTGAGGTATGTTTCGATATTTTTCCATGATTAAGTTTATGGTATGTTTGTCTTCATGTTATTACGGTTAGTACAATCTTGATTTTAGATTTGTCGTATCACCTTAAAAAAATTATGAATGCATGATAGAAGATATTCATTGGTTAGGGTGTTGACACTTATGATTGTACTAATGCATTATGGTGTTGTATGAGGTTTATGTTGTCTGCTAATATGAAAGGTACACCAAGAAAGACAAATCATGTTCTAGTTCAAGATCATGATGACATGAAGACAAGGATTCATCCATTGTCATGGATCACATAGAAGATCCATTTACGAGGTATGTATAACTTGGTTCTACAATGGTTAACTTATGAGACATGCAGGTTACTAGCACAAGTCACTGAAGAGAACCAGAAGACATTATGCGGGTATATTAGACATAACTAGCTAGCATGCTAATCCAGGTATGTTTTTCCTATATCAAGCTAGAATCCTACCTTGTGTTAGGATCTTATATTGTTTTGTTGTTGATAATGATTATTCATGAAGTCATAGGTTTGAATAGTCATGGTTGTATGCATATTATGTTTCTTACCATAATTGATGATATGACTAACCAGAAGAATCATGAAGTCATAGGTTTGAATAGTCATGGTTCTATGCATATTATATCTCTTCTCTTGATTGATGATTTAACTAACCAGAAGAGTCCTATGATCAAATAAGAATATGTATGAATAAAAGAAGACTTCCTTGAAACCTTGATTACTAATATTTATTATCTGTGTTTGAATTGATCCCGACTATACATGCTTGAGATTATTGTGTTTTGATAATATTAAGATTATACTAATGAATGTTTGATTATGTATGAGACCTAGAGGATAACACAATGATGATACTAACAAGCATGCATAGGGATCGAGAATGTATATAAGTTCAAGGACAGGTAATCCAAGAAGCAAAGATCAAGAGGGAGCACACTCCAATAGTTTCTTCAAGGATGCAGATATTCAGAGGGAGTTGACCACTTCTCACAATCCACATCAGAATGGAGTTGCAAAGATTCAGAGGGTGTCCACCCAACAAACAAACAAAGATAAGTATTTGAATTGTCATTACTTGCATATTTTATTGTTTAAATAATATTTTTCAATAATGTATATACTGATGTTCCTAGACTTAGGTTGTGTATTATGCATATTAGAATAGTTGCATTAATGAACAGTATACTACTAATATACATGGGTAAGTGGCCTATGGCACTGTACAACATTCCATTGCTACTTATCTAGAATGAAACCTCTTTGCTGACATGTTGGGAGTTGTGCACACTCTTAACAATGTTCTGGTAGAGATTGGAAGGAATCTAGAAAGTTACGAGATATGAATAAATGTTGTATTGAAGAATTGGCTAAGATAATTGCATGATTGTATGACATATTTCTTTATGTGTAAGAATTTGTTCTGAAAACTATGAGATGTTTTCTAATCATGCAATTTAACTTGTTGTGTAGGAAAGATCGTATGCCATCACCTACAAAAGAAGAACTACAACATTTGTTCAGCAACAAAATTATCTATTGAAGATATTGAAGTTCCCAGGATATGGGAAGAAATCCATGATCCATCGATCATGAAGAATGATGTTTGGGATGTAGTCCCAAGACCTGAAGGGAAGTTTGTTATGACTTCCATATGGATCTATCAAGATCAAGCATGCTGCAGACGACAGCATAGAGAAATATAAAAGTGATGAAATAGAAGATGCACCAGATGGATTTCAAGACAGCATGGTGTAGTCATATATGTGTACAGAACTTGGTATGGTAGGATAGACAGCTTTCTATCCAATTTGGTCTCTACCAAGAATAAAGCGATTCCAACCTTTTCTACAAGGTTGAGGAAGGCAATCCAGTGATACTAGTTTTGTATGCGGATAACTTGTTCGTTACAGGTGAAGATAGATTGATTGCCGACACGCAGCGGAAGCTTGCTGCCGAGTTCGAGTTGAGGAGCTTGGGGATGATGCACTATTTGTTTTTGGCATGAAGGTGTGGCAGAGTGATTGCAAGGCCATGGACACACCTATGGCATCGAATCTTAAGCTTCTTTGTGATGCTTCATCTGAGCCGGTTGATGTCTCTATGCATCATCAAATGATTGGGTCCTTGATGTACCTGACAAACACGAGACCAGATATTTGCTTTGCGGTGAACACATTGAGCCAGTTCCTGATGGATCCGAGGAGTGTTCACCTGGTTGCTGTAAAGCATGTTCTGAGGTACTTGAAGGGTACAATGGATTATGGGCTCAAGTATGAGGTGAATCAAAAGTTTAACTTGCAGGGTTATGTTGATTCAGATTGGGCTGGCAGTGCTGCAGATAGGAAGAGCACATCTAGGTGCTTCTTCAGTATGGGATCAGGTGTGATCTCTTAGTTTAGCAGGAAGCAGTCCTGCGTAGCATTGAGTATAGCTGAGGCAGAGTATGTTGCAGCCTGTTCAGCTAGTTGTGAGGTAGTATGTCTACCGAAGCTACTGTCCGAGTTATTTGATCTCCCGTTGGATGCTACTGGTATCTTTTGTGATAACCAGAGTTGTGTGAAGCTGTCCGAGAACCCAGTGTTTCATGATAGGTCGAAACACATAGAGATCAAATATCACTATATCAGGGATATGGTGTAGAGAGGAGCTATGAAGCTCCTGTATGTTGTTGGAAGGATGATCCTTCACATGGCTGTGGATGTAAGCGCTGGATGATGAGCATCAGGATGATGTTCTGGTTTCTGTTGGATATGATCAGTTGGATCATTTTTATGTATGTATGTATGCATCATGTTGGATGCTGGATATGATCAGTTGGATCATTTATATGTACGCATCATGTTGGATGCTTGGACCATGTATCTGTATATGTATCAGGTGGATACATTGTATGATCAGGTGGATCATGTATGGTGATATGTATCATGTATTTGTATTTGTATCAGGTGGATACATTGTATGATCAGGTGGATCATGTATGATGATATGTATCAGGTAGATACTTGGCATGCATCAGGTAGATGCATTGTATGATCAGGATGATCATGGATGACGAGCTTCAGGATGTTGCTCCAGATGACATGAAGCAGGATGTTGCAGTGATGATGATCAGGATGATCATGTATACATCAGGATGATGTATGGTGAGTATCAGGTTGATACTCTATGGCCATGGATCAGGTTGTGCAGATGAGCATGTAATTCGTTGCCCTGGGAGATTTGCAGATAGTCTTTCAAGGTTTTTCCTATGGCATGTAATTCGTTGCCCTGGGATATCTAGCGGATGCTCTTTCGAGGTTTTGTGATGCACGTAATAAGTCCTGAGGATTCCACAGTATGGCCAATGATGATGAAGACCTGCAGGTGGTGGGCCTACATCCAGTATGAAAAAGGACTGGTGTTGGGTATTTGCCTCTTGGTAGACCCGGGTTGGCTGTACCTTCTAGACCAACAGAACCCTTAGCTCACTGGCCCTTGCGGCAACAGGTCGCAGAAGCGACCTGAAGTCTCACCCGAAGTGATTCTAATGGATGGCAGAAGACTCAAGTGTCCTCAGCCAGGTTCCGAGGCATCCAGGGTGCTAAAACCCACCCTTGCTCTCTCCTCAAGGGCTAACTTATCTCATTCTATTACTCCGGCTATACCCCTGCCTTATCGCATCGCGCAGGAAGTGCGATAAGTCTTCCCCTTATATGAGCCCACCTAGCGATACCTAAGGTATCGCGGGTGCAATATCTTCCTCCTTTTTGTCCCGGCGGTATGTGATTCTTACCGCCTCCTAGATTAATACTCGGTCTCTCCCTCCCTTATCCCATTACTGAAGATAGTGATATCATTTAATCTCTAAGCATAACCCTTGCTAATGCGCTTGACCCTAGATGTTCTGTGACGATGTGACTGTATAGAGTATTACTTTGAGCACTGTTCTAATTACACTCTTCATGCATTACATTCATTCCATACTCGAGCATTATCCCTTATTAGACAAAGATCTAGTTCGCTAGGATTTAGATACGATTCTCACAATGATTAAACATCAACCAGAACTAAACTGACGACCATACACAGTACTCATAAACTGAAGGAAACATTCATGTATAACAGAGATAAGTAAATAAGAGCAACAGCTACACAACTACAATCGCGCTACTTAGGTAAGCACGTTGTCATTCCCAGGAGAGGAGCTACATTCACGGGAACTATGTTTCCCGTTAACAACTCGGAGAGTAAAACGCAGTTCTGTCACAACTCTTTGCAACAGAGGTCTTCTGGGACACTCCACCTCATTGGGAGCCCTTCTCTATAGACCTCTCTTCTTCTCCTGCTTCTTACAATGCATTCTCTTTCTTTTTCAATCCCAGTGGATTGCACAATCTCTTGATAGGTCGGACCCTGTCTCTGGGGAATGGTCAGACTCTGTATCACAAAGACTCGACTACCCTCTACTTAATAACTTCTGTCCCTATGTGGCCAACCCCTTTTCATATAACAAGACTCCTATATATAGATGGCCCGAAGGTCTCATCGCTGTTACAAAACTGTGGGCCTTATCCCAACAGTGACTCAACCCTAACCACTTACAGTCAACTAGCTGTACTTCCATAGCCGCCTCCTGTCTCATCGCCGCTTCCTGCAGTCCTTAGTCTTTAATGCATCGGCCCGTTGCTTCTTCTTGGTTCAAGCAACGCTGACTGTGGTCCTTCTTCATAATGAGGGTAGCTGAACCCTCTCTTCATCTTCGGTGCCTTTATTATGGTGGTTGAGCTCTCCCTTCGGCCTCTTCCTTGTAACATACGCTCTGACTTTTCTGTACGTATCGCCGCAATTCCCGTCGGAATTTGCGCTACAGCGATATCTTTGTCTTGTCGCCAAAATTGGTACTTTCTCCCCAAAAATGGCTATCTTTCCCAAAATTAGCAGCTTCCTAAATGCTGCGGAAGGTTCTCTCCAACAACTCCCCTAACACTTACTTGTGGCTCGTCCCCGAGCCACTCGCAACATCAGCCTGCTTCATCTGCGTAAGCTTATCCTTTGCTTCCCGTGAGATTGTTGCGAATTGTGCCTTAAGCGCTTCAATACTTTCGTCCATGCTTGTTACTTCTTCCTGCGCTGCGCTTAGCAGCTCAGCTGTTACCAAGGAGTCTTCTGTGCTCTCAATGACTCCTTTACTTGAGGTGAAGCTTTTCACCTTGTTCTCCAGTTCATCAACCAGATGTGCGACTTTGCTTTCATGCGGGCTAACTTCGTTAGCCAGGTTGATCTGTTGTTCTCTGTACTTCTGCACCTGCTGTTGAAATTGCGTGATTTCTCCTTTCTTCCTTATCTTCGCAAGAGCACTCAAGCCCTTGTACTCTTCTTCATCTCTTGATATCGCATCTTCAAGGTGCCTAATATGCTGATTGAGCTTGGCTTTCTGTGGGAGCTCCTCTAGCTCCAGCCATGTTTTTGATGCATCCTCTAGGATAGCCTCTGTTGCTTCCACTCGACACTGCATCTGTGTCTGTACAATTCTGATAGCTTGCACTCTTGCTTCCTGGATTTCCTCTGGAGTAAGCGGCCTATTCGCTTCCAGTGCAGCAATCCTTGCTTCATATTCTTCCTCCATCTTTTTCTTCTCTTCATCTAGAGCTTTTGCTCTTTCCGCTATTTTTCTGATCTTTTGAGTTATTTCTAACTCAGGCCTGATATCGCACTGCGGAAGTTCTGCTGCGATATTCTTTAAAACTAGAGAGACATCCTGCTCTCGCTGAACATATTGCGTCAACTGGGCACTCTCTGCCTCATGCTGTGCAATGAGCTGCACGTTTTCGTTAGAAAGGAAAACATTATGCTCATATGTGACTTGTTCTCTGTGCCTCAGCTCCGTGCCTATCTGCTGGAAAATTTTGTACAACTGGTCCACAGGTACTTCTGGTAGGTTCACCTCAAGAGGATGAACCATCTGTACTTCCATAGGAACAGGGAACTTAATGCTTCCCGGTGGTATATGAACAATGTTCGTGCGGTCCCTTGCAATACTTTCTTCTCTGGTCTGTAAAGGGGGCTGCGAACTTTCTGCTACTGCGGTTGGAGCTGGCTGAATCTGCTTGGAAGCAGTCTTCTCAGTTATTGCCTTCAGCTCTCGCAATTTCTTGTCAAGGCTGATGCGCATCAGATCCTGCGATGACTGAATCGCAGCGAATTTATCCCGCATCTTCTCATGTATTCGGCTGGCGATGAGATCATACTCATCCTCTGTCATGATCAGTGCCTGCGGTTCTTCGAAAGTGACCGCCTTTGTTCTCTTCTTCTTTGCTCGCAGCGAAGAAGGGCCTTCAGTACCCTTTCTCTTAGAACCTATTGGTTATTTCACTTTATCTTTAGGATCTACCTCTGGAACATCTTCTGGATCCTCAACTGGAGTATCAACTGGAACTAGGCCAGAGGATAGATCATCATACATCTGTTTCATTTCTTCATCAAAACAGTTCTTAATGGTGTCTTCAACCTGCTGGATTTCCATGCGATATGGGCCAGGGGCCCATTCCTTATGTTTCCTGAATCCCTTGGGTCTGATGTATGTTTTATCCCTGTCGACTTTAAATTCCAGCTTGGACTGATAAAGATCAACGACCGGTGAGTCGACACGCGGAATCGTTGCTACGGACTCAAGCAATAGCATATAGTAGTCGTGGAATACCATTGCGTTATTCTTGTGCTTCTCTGGGTGATTACTCGCCCAAAGGTTTGAATACCTCGTGCCTCTACACGCCCCTGGTGCCAGTTGTGGAAACTGCGAATTGGGCGGCTCTTTCCATCCAATAAAAGCCATAAGGATCAGCAGCCACGAGAAGTGGAAGCTGTGAAGCGGGTCCTGCTGCGCCTGCGCACAGTCTTGAAAGAAACTATTCAGCAAAAATAAACTCCAGTTGTAAGGTTTACCTTTTATGACTTCAATCGCCAGGCGGATGACTGAGCCTGTGACTTCCTTTGGCCTCACCTTGATGAGGAGCTTTCCTGCCAACAGACTAACAGTAAATCGCAAGGCGTCATCCTGTATTGAGTTGACGTCGTAGGCGCGACCTCCTCTTTGCAGCTTATACTCCGCAACCTGCTTGGTTGAGAGCCTGGTATCCTTTGTGGCGCCATCAATATTTATCTGGGGGTCGAAGCCAGTCTTCGACAGACCGGTAATGCGGTGAATAAGGTCAACATTAACATCTATCCGGTTACCCAACCATAAGTAACCACCATGCACACATGAGAGTAGCATCCGCACTACAGCATTTACCTCTGAGCCTCGTCCAAAGTGTGGAATGTCCAGGAGATTGAGCAGTCCCGATGGTGCTAAATGGCTTGCATGGTCCATGGGGACGAACTCATCGCGCTCTGTCTTTGGGTTCCTCTGAATTGTCATATAACGATCGCGACGGAAGTGTGGGTAAAGCTTATAATCTCTCAGGTTATAATCAGCAAACTTAACAGCATGCATATTCCCCCACAGGTTACCTTCTTCCTTCACTCGCTTATCCAGTGGTGGGAGTACGAGTTCATATCTAAAGTCTTTTGGAAGGACAATTGCAGGTGCATTTTCTATCCTTGGCGGAAAGTATATGGTAGCGACTGTGACTTCTTCCGGGAGTTCCTGCTCTGGTTCTTCTGACTCTGTGCTACTCGGGGTCTCGCTATATTCCATATTAGCTAAGGTTCTCGGTGACTGTCGTGTGGATGGAGAACCAGTAGTAACTTTCTTTCCTTTCTTAGCCACAGCTGAAGTCATAGCACACTCAATTCCACCCCTTTGGAATCTCTGCAACACGTCTTCGAGAGGCTCGTCTGGCGCGAGGAACCTTCCCCTGTAGTACTCTGGACTTCCTATGATTGCTAATCTGATACAAATCAAAGTCTGCAACTGTTTTTGGCTTCCCTGCTCAGAACTCTGCTGAAAATACGCTTGGCTCGTCTCAAATGCGCTCAACTCTTGCTGTAAAAATGACCAAGTAGCCCCGTTCTTTGAATAAGACATGTATTTATCATAAGGCGGGAACTTCAAACGGCAACGGACCAGTAAACTGGGCCCGTTGGCGGCATTTAATGCATAGACAAGACAGCACCCCGCGCCCATTTATTGAAAACGCCGTTTAAAATTTCGCTGGGAAGCTGTGTGCCGAAGTGGTGTCGCATAGGATTTTCCAAATCTAGAAGAATCGCCGTACTGCTGCCAAATCTTAGTACAACAGATACTTGTCAGTCATACAGTTAATGCTTGTCAGAAGGCGAAGTGACTAGCCCTCTGATCAATTCAAAAATTGGTATCGCATCGATCTGTTTTCTGTCTTCTGCGATACGATATCGCGTCGCTTGGAAATGCAAAGTGCAAAAAACTCGCATCGTATCAGAATTATCGCAACAACCAGAAAAGTTTGCTGCGAATTCTTACCTAAAGTATTTCCCGGTGTAGACTCCTTAGGGTGCGATGCCTCATTTCAACTACACTGGACATCTGCACCATTTGCTTCTTTTCTGCGCTAGGATTAGGAGGTAGCATGGCCCTCAAAATACAGCTTAAGCCTACTGCCATTGATCAAGGTAGGAAGAGAATCCCCACTCATAGTACGAAGCTGGATAGCACCTCCATCTGTTATGTGCTGAATTTGATATGGCCCTAACCAATGAGTCTTGAATTTTCCAGGGAACTTTATAAACTTACTGTCATAAAGGAGTACCAAGTCTCCAAGCTGAAAAGTTTTGTTCTTGATATGCCTATCATGCCAAGCTTTTTCTCGTGCTTTCTGCACTTTCTGATGGAATCCTGCGATAAATCTGTCTTCCTCCAGATTGAGCAGCTGTGCCAATCTCTCCTCTAAAGTATCAGAATCAGCCATCTCTGTAAGTTGAGCAATCCTTAGACTGGGTAAGATGTATTCCATAGGCATAACAGCCTCTTGTCCATATACCAGGCTGAAAGGTGTGTGTCCTGTTAATTTCTTGCACGTGGTCCTGTAAGCCCATAATACAGCATTAACTCGAAGGTCCCAATCATCCCTTTGACTGTTACAGATCTTTGTAAGAGCATGTTCTAGTATCTTATTGAAAGCCTCCACCATACCGTTAGCTTGAGGGTGGTAAGGTGTACTCTTATGGTGCTGGATTTCAAATTCCTTTGTCAAGGATTCTATGGTGCAATTCAAAAAATGTGTGCCTTGATCACTCATCAAAGTCACTGGGCATCCAAATCTAGTGATGATGTTTTCAAAAATAAATTGTGCTGCTGTAGCAGCATCACAATTCCTGACTGGTTTTGCCTCAGCCCACCTGGTGAGGTATTCTGTTGCTGTAATAATATATCTCGCACCAGTTCGTTTTCCTGGGGGGTTAATAGGACCCACAAAGTCTATGGCCCACTTATCGAATGCGCGTAGCGTTATCTGTGGTCGCAACGGCATTTCATCTCTTCTGGAGGGCTTTCCTGTCCTCTGGCAGATGTCGCATGATCTGCAAAACTCTTTACTGTCCTTATGTAATGTAGGCCACCATAATCCGGCTGATAGGATTTTCTGAGCAGTAGGCTTCCCTGCGAAATGACCTCCTGCGATGCCCGAATGTGCTTCCTTAAGAATGGTTTGTTTCTCATGGGGCATAACGCATCTGTGCAAAATTTCATCTGGGCCCAACTTATAGAGATGTCCCGCAATCAAGGTGAAGTCTGCTGCTTTCACCACTAATTGTTTCTTTTGTTGCTTAGTAAACTCAGACGGTGCCCACCCTGTAGTGAGAAATTGAATTATGTCTTCATAATATTCATCTGCGACCTGAATAGAAAACAATTGCGCATCAGGCAAGTTGTCCTCTAAGTTACTTGATGCTTCGCTTGAGTCTATCCTTGACAGGTGATCAGGTCCTGCATTTAGTCTTCCCGGCTTGACAATGATTTCGAAATCATATTCCTGAAACAACAACAGCCATCTGCATATTCTTCCCCCTAACACTGGCTTATTGACCAAGTACTTTAATGCAGAATGGTCAGTGAACATCTTGAATGGGGCACCCAACAGATAGTGCCGAAATTTTTGTAAAGCATACACCATTGCTAACCCTTCTCTCTCTGTGGTGGTGTAATTCTTCTCAGCTGTCGATAATCTCCTGCTCGAGTATGCGATAGGGTGATCAATACCCCCTTCTCTTGGTTGCGTGAGAATAATGCCTAGTGCGATGCCAGATGCATCCACATGAACATGAAAAGGCTTGTTCCAATCTGGAAATACCAAAATAGGTGCTGTAACCATTTTTTCCTTAAGAGTGTCGAGACTCTTCTGACATTCCTCATTCCACTGAAATTTGATATCCTTCTTCAATAATTTCTCCATTGGTGCGGTAATCTTGGCATATCCTTTAATAAACTTTCTGTAGTACCCGGTGTGACCAAGTGTAGTTCTCAGTTGCTTTACTGAGTTAGGTGCTGGTAAATTAACAATGATGGCGATTTTCGCAGGGTCTACCATCAAGCCTTGTCTGCACACAATGTGACCCAACAACATACCAAAAGGCGCACAAAATATACATTTTTTTAAGTTAAGGGAAATCTGGTGCTGTCTACATTTTTCAAACATTAATCTCAGATTTCCTATGTGCTTCTTGAGTAGTCCAAATACAGTCCAATCATCAAAATAAACTTCTAGAAATCGATGGATGTATTCCTTAAAGACAGCAACAACTACTCTAGAAAAAATTGCTGGGGCATTCTTAAGACCAAAGGGCATTACCGTATACTGAAAGGAGCCCCATTCTGTCGCAAACGTGGTCTTGTGCCTGTCGTCTGGATGGATTCTTATCTGGTGATAGCCTGAAAAGCCATCAGTGAATGAATATATTTCTTGTCCTCCAACATTGTCTAAGACTTCATCAGTGAAGGGTGTCGGAAATGGGTCATGCAGCGATGCATCATTCAGTTTGCGCAAGTCGACACAGATCCTGATGTCTCCTTTTGTTTTCTTTTCTTGTACTACCATGGGACTAACCCACTCACTTTCTTCAACAGGCTCAATGATGCCTGCTGCTAGCATCTTATCTATTTCCTCTTTTACTTTTGCTTTATACCGCGGGTTCAACCTGTATGGACGTTGCTTAACCGGCTTAGCATCCTCCTTAAGCGGTATTCTCATGACTCCTAAGTCACCCACTATTCCCTTCATTTCTGTAAAGTTGGTAGGAAATAGGTCCTGATACTCATGTAATAGGTCTGTGATTTGGCCAATTGTCTCATCATCCCAATAATCTCCAATAGAGGCAAACTTAGGTTCTGTTTCTGTGCCAATATTGCTCATTTTAATCTTGATTGGTTCTGTTACAGCTGGGACTTCTAAGTGTGGACCTTCAACTTCACGCGTACCTTCTGTTTCTGCGATATTGATACTGCGAGGACCTTCATCCTCATCGCCTGAATCTTGTGCGAAGTTGTAACATTCCAAAGCATGTTCCATCTGAATAGCCCACTCGGGTTGCGAATCCGCTGGTAATGTGCAATCCTCAAATATTTTAGTCTTTATGATCTTCAGGGCCCGATCAATGCTCGGATACTCAGATTCAAAACTGAAAGTAAGCAAAAAGTTTTCAATCATAATAGGCCATGAGATAGTTCCTTTTCTTAGCTCTGTTTCTGTATACCAGTTCCTTGGAACTGTATCCAGTGTGTGGATAAACAAATGAACCCACTCATCTGCTGGAATTTTTGGCCAACTCTGTTCACAGATCATAATGTGTGTTCTGGGATCACTTTCTCCTGTGTATTTCTGCTGTGTACAGCCTCTTTCTTTAGAGAATCTGATACGCATCAGTCTCTTACAATCATACCACGATGCGATATGTTCCTTGTGTGTGTACCACCATCTTGCAGGTGTGGCTCTAACTGCGAGGTCAAAAACCTCCATCCTCTGCTCTTGAGGAATCTCTTGTTCAAACTGCTGTAAAAAATCATTGACGTCCGCTAATCCATCAAAAGTTGGAATATACCTATTTTCTGCCCCAATCCATCGCAGTGATTTAGTCATGAATGCGCATCTGCGAGTAGAAACTTCGTGGAGTCTATTTTGCCAATTCTCTAAGCCGACATCTGAATCTGATGTGCATGAGCTATCGCATCTCCAGCTAATATGTCCATCGGCTGTAGGATCAATGTAATATGTCTGATTAGAAGTCATCTGGTACAAATTTTCCATGTTGTGCACCTCCTCTTCCGCTTTGATCGGCTCAATGTAGCGAGGACCCTGTAAAGGGTCTAGTGGTGCGATAACCCGGACTTGAGCATCTTCAAATGTCATCTGCCTTTTCTTGAAGTTGATAATAGCCTTGTTATCAAAAGCCCAATCAATACCTAATAGAGCTGGATAGGGTTTGGTATCACCAATAATTTCTATGATCTCAAAATCTGCATACGTGTGAACTCCATCGATGTCCACTGGGACATGCGATAGGCGACCCATCGGTGATATTCTCTGCTGATTGGCTAGTCTCAGATGGATAGGGGATCTGCTTAGTTTTGGACTACCCATCTGTTCCCATGTCTGCTTAGTTAAGACATTTACTTCTGATCCTAAATCTAGGATAACCTCATCCATTTCAAATAGTCCGATCTGCGCTGTGAGCCTCATCTCTCTTCCTGTCCTTGTATGGCCCATTATATGGTGAATAGCTCGCTGTGTATTGCTCAAGGAAGGGCTCTATTGACATTGATCGATAACTTTCTGAAGTTCCTCTACAGCTTTCCCATTTCTCAGAAGTTTCAAACAACTCTGCAGGAAGGATTGTACATTGCCTGTCAATACCTCTTCGTCGCATCTTCCAGATGTGCTAGCCTGCGGTATCTGCACAGTACTAACATCATGTGGTGGCTTCCGCGGTATACCCTGAGATGGTAATAATGGTGATCTGGAATGTGTCTGTTCAGCAAAGGAGGTCTTAGTTTGCTGAAATGCCTCCTTATTCTTCTGTAGATCAAGTGGGATAGGTTTTTCTGGAGCTTTGTGCACCCACTGCATTCCTGTCGTTTTTTCTTCATCCTGCGATATGTTACTTGTAGAAAGACCACTGCGAGTTACAATGTTAACTCGTGGTTCTGTTTCTTTCTGCTCAGCAGCGATAAACTGGATAGTCTGATTGGTTGCTGGCTTGGCGTCCTTGATCTTAGCTATCAATATGGGACACTCCTCTATTGTATGATCATAAGATTTACAATACTTGCATGTTGTAGTAGGGTTCTGGCAGTCCCTAGTGTAATGTCCTATGCCTCCACAATTATAACAGGTAATAGGTCCACGGCCACGGCCAGATTCATAGCCTCCTCCATGTCCTCGACCTCTGAAATTTCCTCCACGGCCTCCCTGAGCCGGATCAGTTTGTGGACGTATTGCTGGTCCAGATGCTTCTGACTGAACTCTGTAAAGGTCATGCTTTCTTTCTATCATTAACTCATAAGCTCTACAGTTGTTTTCGTCATGTCCAACAGATTTACAAAAATTACAATATAGGTTCTTTGGTGTCTGCACATATTTCTGAAGGAGAGGACATTCCTGAGGACTGTGTCCTCTAGTTCTACAAATCTCACACCATGGCCCCTGATTCTGCATCAACGGGTTAGGAGCTCCACTGGCGATATAGTCAACAAAGACAAGGCAGTTATCCTTACTGTGTCCCTGCGCTTTACACTTAGTACACCAAATTTCATGCGCAACCTCCTTTCCTTTCTTAATTTCATGCAGCTGTAAGGTGAGGTTAGCTAGCTGATTTTGCAGATTAGTGATACCTGTGCTAGTCTCTGCTAGAGGTGAAGCCTCTAGTTTCATTTCCATTTCTAATGCTTCATCTTGTGTATTTAATTTCTGTTGCATTAGTGGAAGTCTGATGTGTGGTAATATTGCTGCGATAAACCATTCTTTATGCTGTTGAGGCGCAAGCTCAAAGCTTACCTGATCAATGAGGGTTTTGAATCTCTGGTCAAAATCCCAAACAGTCTCCGTAGGCGATTGCTTAATATCTTTAAGTTCTGCTATGCACTGTGACTCGGATTTAGGTTTTTTAAACTCTTTGATCATAGCAGTTCTAACCTGTGCAAGCGTTCTGTTATGTCCAGTGGTGTACTTCATATACCAAGTTAATGCTCTTTCTCTGAATGTGGTGGCCAACTGGACAAGCTTGACATTATCATCTTGTATTTGCTTAATGGTCCATATGGCTTCGCATAAGAACCAGTGCTGCTCAGGGTCCTCCGACCCTGTACCTTTGAAGGTTGGTAACTTCATATCATCTCCCATCCTGTTTCTAGGTGGTGGGTTCTGGTTTGATGTATTACTACCACTCGGCGGTGTAGATGTAGAGGGTGTAGCGGTAGTATGCGCTGTATGAGAGCTACTGGACGGGGTTCCTGCGGGATTACTCTGAGTCCCGACCGGTTTTTGAGGAGTCCTAGGGTTCTGAATCTGCTGTCTAGGGTTATCTGAGCTGTTTTCTTCAGAAGAGGATGAATCGTTGACTCTATATCTTTTACCACTACGTGTATGTCCAAGATGCTCGTAATCACTCTCAGAGTCTACTGACATTACAATATCATACTACTATTCATCTGAGATCATATCCAGTACTCCTTTTTCATATAGTAGTTGCTTAATGGACAGATTTAGAGAATTTAGGTACTTACCGCGATAACCCTTGAAGAAGTACTGCTCTGCTGCGCTGAAACTCTTTCTTTGATCAACCGCGAACTCGGTGATGAAGCCTTCCAGCAAACTCGCAAGCCAAAAGTCTACTGCGCGTGAGATGGGATTATCGACACCTTTCAAGGTCTGAATCAGCCCTGCTGTCCAGACAACTTCTCGATTCTTCTTGAAACAGTTGTTGTCAGCAAGCTTTGATAACCAATCATATAACTCAATAGCATAAGTTACGAAGAATATCTCATGGAGATCTGTAAAAATGTGCTTCTGTAGCCAAGCCTCAGTGCTCAGTCTAGGATTCTGGTTTTCTTTTACAGCAAACTCTCTTTCTTTTGACTCAACCCACTGGTTAAGTTCTTTCTTGGTAGGATGCCAACAGAACATCAGCTTAATGTGTTCAAACCGGCAACGGAACCATTTGTTGGGTATTTGCCTCTTGGTAGACCCGGGTTGGCTGTACCTTCTAGACCAATAGAACCCTTAGCTCACTGGCCCTTGCGGCAACAAGTCGCAGAAGCGACCTGAAGTCTCACCCGAAGTGATTCTAATGGATGGCAGAAGACTCAAGTGTCCTCAGCCAGGTTCCGAGGCATCCAGGGTGCTAAAACCCACCCTTGCTCTCTCCTCAAGGGCTAACTTATCTCATTCTATTACTCCGGCTATACCCCTGCCTTATCGCATCGCGCAGGAAGTGCGATAAGTCTTCCCCTTATATGAGCCCGCCTAGCGATACCTAAGGTATCGCGGGTGCGATATATTCCTCCTTTTTGTCCCGGCGGTATGTGATTCTTACCGCCTCCTAGATTAATACTCGGTCTCTCCCTCCCTTATCCCATTACTGAAGATAGTGATATCATTTAATCTCTAAGCATAACCCTTGCTAATGCGCTTGACCCTAGATGTTCTGTGATGATGTGACTGTATAGAGTATTACTTTGAGCACTGTTCTAATTACACTCTTCATGCATTACATTCATTCCATACTCGAGCATTATCCCTTATTAGACAAAGATCTAGTTCGCTAGGATTTAGATACGATTCTCACAATGATTAAACATCAACCAGAACTAAACTGACGACCATACACAGTACTCATAAACTGAAGGAAACATTCATGTATAATAGAGATAAGTAAATAAGAGCAACAGCTACACAACTACAATCGCGCTACTTAGGTAAGCACGTTGTCATTCCCAGGAGAGGAGCTACATTCACGGGAACTATGTTTCCCGTTAACAACTCGGAGAGTAAAACGCAGTTCTGTCACAACTCTTTGCAACAGAGGTCTTCTGGGACACTCCACCTCATTGGGAGCCCTGCTCTATAGACCTCTCTTCTTCTCCTGCTTCTTACAATGCATTCTCTTTCTTTTTCAATCCCAGTGGATTGCACAATCTCTTGATAGGTCGGCCCCTGTCTCTGGGGAATGGTCAGACTCTGTATCACAAAGACTCGACTACCCTCTACTTAATAACTTCTGTCCCTATGTGGCCAACCCCTTTTCATATAACAAGACTCCTATATATAGATGGCCCGAAGGTCTCATCGCTGTTACAAAACTGTGGGCCTTATCCCAACAGTGACTCAACCCTAACCACTTACAGTCAACTAGCTGTACTTCCATAGCTGCCTCCTGTCTCATCGCCGCTTCCTGCAGTCCTTAGTCTTTAATGCATTGGCCCGTTGCTTCTTCTTGGTTCAAGCAACGCTGACTGTGGTCCTTCTTCATAATGAGGGTAGCTGAACCCTCTCTTCATCTTCGGCGCCTTTATTATGGTGGTTGAGCTCTCCCTTCGGCCTCGTCCTTGTACCATATGCTCTGACTTTTCTGTACGTATCGCCGCAATTCCCGTCGGAATTTGCGCTACAGCGATATCTTTGTCTTGTCGCCAAAATTGGTACTTTCTCCCCAAAAATGGCTATCTTTCCCAAAATTAGCAGCTTCCTAAATGCTGCGGAAGGTTCTCTCCAACAACTGGCTCTGTAGAACTTCCTATGACAAGTAGATTCAGAGATTGATTGAGATAGCAGTAGCAGTGACGATGATGATGTCTCGATGACGATTATCCAGTGACGATGATCCAGAGAAGAAGACTTGTGCTGAGAAATACCCTCCTAGTTAAGAGGGAGTGTTGATGTATATGTAACTTCGGAATGTATTTCATATATGTATGTTGTATGTACTCCTATAGAGATGGTATTATTCCTCTATACGGAAGTGTCGTCATTTATATTGTAAATGTCGTAAATTATACTTGATGGGTTATTAGACCACCTTGTTGGGGTCGGCCCTGTATAATTCATGTGCGTCAAAGGGTTATTAGACCACCCTATTGGGGGTTGGCCATGTGGGTCGAAGGGTTATTAGACCACCCTATTGGGGGTCGGCCCAGTCAGCATTATGTTATGTGGTTAAGTTCGAGCCTACATGATTTATGTAAAAGGCAAGTCAAGTCAAGTATAAATAGAGTGCGGGAGGCACTCTATTTGATCACTCACTTCTCACTCATGCACTCAAGGAGGAGTGGCGCAATTATGGAGGAGGAGGATCTACTGCTAGGATATGTCTATCTCTTATGGTTGGGTTGTATCATTGCTCTATCTATCTCTGAGGAAATTATTGGGGTTTTTCACCTTTATGGTTTTCCCCAAGTAAATCTTTGTGTCTCTTGTGTGCTTGCATTATTGTCTCCATGATTGATATGTTGTAGATATGTTGTACATGTTGTTCTCTCAGTTAAGATCCTAGATCAGATTGAAGTAAATTCTGAAAATTTAACATTTGAAAGTGAGAACCATGATCGGTGACTATCGCCTGAGGAACTCCAAACCACGTTATTACATGATTGAACATGAAGAGTGTAGCGGTTTTGCCGTCGTTTTGGTATGTAGGCATTTCCTCGACCCACTTTGTGAAGTAATCCACAGCTACAATGATGTAACTATGACCCCCGGCCGAGGTAGGATTACAATGCATAAAATCGATGCTCCATTTTGTGAAGGGGCCCACGGTAATAACCAGGTGTAACGCGGCGGAATGGGTGCACTTCTTCGTATGGAAGTGTTGACATGGAGGACATCATTTCACAGCCTCAATACAATCTTTGAAGATAGTAGGCCAATAATATCCTGGGCGCAAAATATTCTGGGCTGTATCCATCCCAGAGAGGTGACTACCACACACCCCAGCATGACAGTCATTCAAAACGCGTTCAACCTCATTGTGAGTTAGACAACGTCGAAGAATTGAATCAATGCCACGAAGGTACAAAGTATCAGTGATGATCAGATAATACTTCGCATGGTGACGTATTCTACAACGGTCGTCGCGAGACAGTTGGGGGATGAAGCATTGGGTTTGAAGATATAATGTAATATCTCCATACCACGGATCAGTCGTACTGATGAGAAACAATGATTCATCCGGAAAAGAGTCATTGTGCTCAACTTTTTCATCAAGATGGGGAAAGTCATAGATAAGCTCAGCAAGCACCAAGGACTTCTTAGACTTGGCTTTCTCGAAAAGAAGGTCAAATTCTTGCAGTATTACGACCCAGCATGAATACTTTCCCCCAAGCACCTGACATGTCAGTACGTGTTACATGGGGTTCGAGTCTGCAATGATGGTGGTGGTGCGGAGCAAGATCTAGTGCTGCAACTTTTGGACGAGGATGACTGCTGCGAAAGCAAGTTTTTTGACATGTGAATATCTAGTTTCAGTGTTAGTGAGACCCTTACTTGCATAGTATATTACATGTTCCTGGGCGTTTTGATATTCCTGTACCAAGACCATGGCGATAGTAGTAGCAGAAGTAGCGAGATATAAGATGTAATCTCAGAAATAGTTTGGTGGTTGGAGCACGGGAGAATGCATGATGGCATGTTTGATGTTGTCAAAGGATTTTTGAGCTTGATCGTCCCAAACGAACGGGACATCCTTCTTAAGCAATTTCATATACCCTTGAGTTTTCTCTGTGAAGTTATAAACAAAGCGCCTTAAATAAGTCGCCTTCCCTTGGAGACTTTGAAGTTCCATCACATCGGTTGGAGGTGGTAGGTTGACAATGGACTCCACCTTTAAGGGATCGATGTGGATCCCATCCTTCGAGACTATGAATCCGAAGAGGCATCCGGACTCAATGCAAAAGATACAATTATGAGAATTCAGACGGATATTGTACCATCTGCATCTGAGGAAAATGGTTGTCAGATGGTCCATGTGGAACTCACGTTGCTTTGACTGAGTAGGGAGATCATCCAGGTAGGGTTCCACAAAGTCCTTAATGTCATGGAAGGCATACAACATGGCCCACTAGAACATGGTGCTAGCATTTTTAAGGCCAAACAGGATTTTGCGGTATGCAAATGTCCCCCAAGGACAGATGAAAGTCGTCTTATGTTGGTCGACTGGGTTGATCTCAATCTGGTTGTAACCAGAAAATCCATCCATGAATGAAAAGATGATGCTTCCGGCACAATTGTCGATAATCTGGACAATGAATGGGGTCAGGTAGTTGTCCTATGGACAAGCCTTGTTAAGGTCCCGATAATCGACACAGACGTGAATGGTACCCTATTTTTTGTTCACAGGGATGATGTTTGAGACCCAATCTGTCAACAGGACAGGATAGATGAAGCCAGCCTTTAAGAGATTTTCAATCTCTGCCTTGATTGCTGCAATCTTCTGGGGGTGTACCGGTAGCAACTTTTGACGTACATGTTTGATGTCGGGATAGGTTTTTATTTCATGAGAAACAATCGCGGAGTCTATCCCAGGAATCTTGTCACGCCCCCTCCCATCATACCAGTGCGATGGAATCGTGATGCTAAAACCGGGCATCTAGCCCCATGAACTTATTAAATAAGCATTCACATAATATAAAAAAAAAACATATGGAAATGTATAATTATAAGCAAACACAACAGAAGTAATTTCAATTACACATCCATCATACATTCAAGATATTCATCAAATAAATAATTGCAAAGTTAACACAAGAGAATACTTATCTTATAACAAAGTAGTCCCAAGCAACTGGCTATGCAACTGCAACGTTCCACCCAACCATAGGCCAGTTGTGATCATCAATATCTCAACACACTGCCACCCCCGAGCTGGGCATGATCTCTACAAGGAATCAGGGAACAACAGACTCACACATATCTCAAAGATACACCAAATCAGCCAAGCCAAGCTACAGTTGGGTTTATCAGGTTGTTAGGCAATGGAAGGAAGAATTACTAAGCTAGTGAGATCATCCATAGAGTTATGGGCACCCTATGCAAGATCTATCTAGCTTAGTCTCCACAATACCTACACACCTAGCACAAGGAAGTATTCCCTTCACTAATACACAGTCCCTCAAGCCATACGTCCCATTCTAGTGTTCTTCAAGGTGTGCATAGAAGAGCAACCAGCCCTTTTGATACTCTTGAGAGATTACCTCCTCACTAGGTTTATCAAGCCAATTCTGGTCCACTTCCACTCCTAACTCTTGCTCATAATTTCCAACCAACACAGGAATGCACCCTACAACAAAAAACAAGCACTGAAAAATGTGGGCAACCAAAACGAACTGGTAGATGGGGAATAAACCCTGGGAGAGCAAATTCGTTTTCAGAAAATGTTTTTTTCTGCATTTTAGGGGCAAAAATGACCTCTATAAACCCCCAAAACGTGACTCCCTTTTTCCCAGCCACTGTGCAACACAAAAACGAGCTCCCCAACTAAGGAAAAATGCAGGAAATTGGTAAAAACATGATGGGGAAAGCCCAGCTAGCTCAGATTGCGTGAGAGAGGAAAGACTATGGGTTTAGAATGGCTTTGGGCACCATTTCGTGGGTGTTTTCTTGCCCCAGAAGCAAAATTACATTTTCCCAAGTTGATGGCTTGCCCATGCACGAAATTGGCTGCCATGCCTCTTCATTCCCAAGGCATTAACTGCCTCAACCAATATCTGGAAGAATTAAATGATTGGGTGCATAAGTCAGAATGGGTAGTTGAGTGTTTATGGGTTTTCTCATTGACACATGGATTAACACCATTGGATCAAGGGTATGAATAATCCCCCCCCTATTCCTTGTAGAATCATGCCCCCATCTCTTTGTTGCATTGCATAGCTAGTTGTGGGTTTTTCATTAAAATTTGTATTTACATGATGTCTTAATTTACATTGTGCCTGTCTAGCACACGAACCATAGGCATCTATTTTTTTAATTGCTGATACATAAAACGCTAAATCAATGGTGGGGCCTTGGCCTTGATCTCCTCACCATGATTAAATATCAATATTTACATCATTTACGAGTTAATGCGAAGGGGGTCAAAATGGGGACGTGACACATCTCATCATAGGACCAAGCGAATACGTCTCGAAATCGCTTGAATAAGGCCGTACCAATAGCTATTTATTCAGGGGAACACCTCTGGCCTATGAGAATGTGTTCCACTATACCAGGTTTCACTAAAATGTCTACCAGGGTGGTAGGCTCAATGTTGGCCAAGTTGCCCTCAGTGTCTGAAAGACATGTGAGTATGGGGGAATGAGGGAACGGGTAGATATCTGGTGAAAAGATGGTGGTAATGTTGTCCTCTGTGTACTCCAAAGGAGGAAGAAAAGACGACCTATGGTGGAGGTCATCCCATGGACCATCATCAAAATTCATAAATTCCATGATGGAATCGTCTGAATGAAAAGTCCGAAGTAAGAGATCAGGTATAGATGATGCCCGTCGTAGAGAACGGGATGGGGAGGCTATGGTTAAGTGGTCCTCCGATGCTGATTGGATAGCTTCGTAAATGCGTTCAGCGGGTGAAAGAGGCATTGCGTTTCCAATCAGATGTGTCGTGGCTTTGTCTGGTATAAGCCAAGTATCATTGGAGTAGGATGAAATCTCTGTGGAGATCATGTTCACCGAGGAAACATGATTAGGGGGGTCTGAAGTCAGAAAAACGCCCATGAGAGATGAATCTTTCAAAAGGCCAACCCCTATACTCTCATACTGTTTTGACATTTGTCCAATGGAAGGAACATGGTCACTAGGATGAGTAGCAGTGTCCGGTGTGCAAAAATATAATTGGTCAACTATAACAATTCGTCCTTGGTGGGGGAATTGTACTATGCAGAAGACTGAAGAAGCTACCGCCTGCATGGTGTAAAACCAATTGCAACCAAGCAAGAGATTATAATCTATCGGGGCTGAGACCACTTCCAGATTAATGGTTATGGTCTTTCCGCCCAACTCAACTACAAGAGCTTGTAGGATCCCATGAGGTTGAAAGACATGCCCGTCAAATGCTTTCAACGTGGTAGGAGACCGATGCAATTCAGGAGAGCCGATGGCTCTCCAACAGGCGATTGACATGACAGAAGTAGAGGCTCATTCATCCAAAAGGGTATGATGGACGACTTTCCCAGCAATGTTTGTAGCTACTTGGAATGGGAGCTGATGGGAAAGTCTAGGATTGAAGTAGTCAAGTTGGAAGATGATGGTATTCGAAGAATCAGGGTCAACTGCATCGATTGCTACAAGGAGAGTTTTGCGTTGATTAGGACAATTCTGCAAAAATTCCAGTGTGGACATGGCACAAGGAGCTTGGAACCAGTCCTCAACGATATTGTAATTCTGTGCCACCCGAACATTAGGATTGAAAACAACTTTTCGAATCGTGCTCTTGGGTGGTCGCAATATCGAATCTAAGGATGGCTTCTTAATGGTGAGAGAAGCTGATGGTATAGTGACATCAGGTAAGGAGTTGGAAGCTTTTTCAGTATTACTTCCAGCAGGTTCCTTCGAAGGGACCGAGTCGTATGATCGCGAGAGAGTGTTCAAATTGATCATTTCATTACGCACCATGAGAACATGCGCGGTATTGGATGGTTCCCCCTGGGATGGAGGAGGTTGAGCAATCATCTGCTGGTTTTGAGTGGGAAATGGATCGTTGAGGACTACAGGAGTTGGTTTACCCCTAAGAAACTTTTGGACTTCGTCTCTATGGGGAAATTCTTTGGATAAGTGATCATCTCCGCACAGTAAACAAGGATACTTTAGTTTTCGTTTCTGCTTGGTATCATTAGGAGTGCTCTTTTGTTCCTGCTGGGCGGAAGACTTCTTGGGTTTCCCCTTGTTCTTCTTCTTGCCGCTGGACTTCTGAGATGAATTTGATTGGACAAAATTCACCTCTTCAGTTACAGCGGGAGTGGTCAATTTGGTGGTGCTATTCCCATCCTGAGTTGGTAATGGGGAGGAACCATGAAGGTTCGACTATCCAACAGTGTTAGGAGTAGGCTGGGTGGTAAGGGATCCAATGATTCCATCAGTTTGGGGTCCCTTAGGAGGTTTCATGGGGTCATACATGTCGTGGGGTGCATCAGGAAGAATCTCAAATAGTGTGCCCGATTGAGAATAGACCAAGTCTAGATAATGGGGACGAGCAATAGCTTGTTCTTCAGTGATAGCACCGCCCATGGCAACATCTTGAGCTATGTGAGGAATGAGAAACTTTGTAAACCAATCTGTTAGGAGTTGTTCTGGAATGGGAGCCTTAATCAAACATATTCTCCTCCACCACTCATGTATATGAGTAGAGATATGGGTAGTGGTATTCTGGCAGAGAGAGGTGAGAAGGTCCGTACCAGTTTCATACCGTATAGGAAGTTGGAAGTGGGTCAAAACGTTCATAGCAAGAGACCCAAAATCATGAAAATAATGAGGTGGTAATTCGATGTACCACTTGGTAGCCGAACCAGTGAGAGTCTGTTGAAATAATCTCAAACGGATCGAGTCGTCCATCAGAGAGTTGGATGAACACCATAAATGGTATGTCATCACATGGTGCTTAGGATCCTCGTCCGGCTTGCTGTCAAACTTAGGGATATCCGACGGAAGTTTCACCAAAATTGGGGGCCAATTAGTTTCATGGTAGATGGGGTCGTTCATCAGTCGAGATAGATCAGGTAGGTCCAAAGTAGCCAAAAAGGGTAGCTGTTGATTAGGCTGCAGGTACTGGTGGTACTGATAAGGAAAGTAAGGAACGATAGGACCTCGTATCGACTGATTAAAGGATGACCACGGAGGAAACTAACCGTAGGGGGGTGTGCCGCCCGGACCGTAAGGGGGTCCACCACCAAAAGGTGGTCCATTCCAATAAGGTCGGGTTCCACCTCCACCACTGGGAGGAGGTGGTTCCAGCTCCACCACCGGGAGGAGGTGGAGGTCCCCCGCCACCACCGGGGGAGGTGGGGGTCCATAACCATAATAAGGTGGCCCACCACCGTCTCTGCCTAGAGGGGGTGGTGGACCACCTCCGTCGTCGAAAGGATAAGGGTCTCCACCACCACCACCACCATAATAATTAGATCCGCCACTGCCTCCGCTCGGAGGGGGTGGTGGACCACCTCCACTGCCCGAAGGGAAATGTCCTCCCCCAGCATAATAGGGTGGTCCTCCTCCTCCTCCTCCTGAGGGGGATGGTGGACCATTCCCGCCACCACTGGAAGGGTGGGGGCCATTGTTGGTAGAATGAGTTGGACCTATGCCTGAGGGGAGAGGTCTTCCTCCTCCAAAGTTGGGTGGGGGTCCACCGTCTCCAGCGGGAGGTGGGGGTGGACCAATCAGGGGTGGTGGTGCTTGAGGGATAGTTGGTTGGGGTCCATGTTGTAAAACAGGTTGTTTCCCCCATAGAGTGTATGGGTTTCTAGGATAGGGTACCCCGTATGGTGCATTTCCAATATTAGATTGACCCGGCACAGGGTTAAAGGAACCTGGATACGCTTGACTCCATGAGGGTTGAGTTACATTGGATGGCCCCCCAACATGAGATAATCCCATGGTGGATGGTCTAGCGGGTTGGGAAGGTCCAATGGGAGTTCCGTTGGGGATTCCACTGTCTATGTTTTGGTTAGGAAGCGGGGGTTTCCCCCCAGCCACAACGGGCTGACCACTAAACAAAGGTTGTTGACTAGCTACCGTAGTAGTAATGTTACCAATAAGATAATCCGGGGGAATGGAGTATCCTACCCTCGAATTTTTAGGTGGGGGAGGAACTGCTAAAGTAACCATGGTAGTAACAAGTGTGTTGGATTGTTGTTGTTTAACTGGTTGGGTAGTAGGAAGTATCGAACTAGTCTCCTTTCTAGGAGATGCATGTGCAGGGATGGATGGTGGACCAGTTTCAGTAGTGGTTGTGTGTTGTGTGGATGATTTCGGTGACTCGAAAGGTATCGGATGAACTGAGGGGGGATGAGAGGCAGGTGAATCTGGAGGGGTATGTGAGAATAAATGTCCTCCAATATTCAAAGTGGGGTTTTCCACTTCTTGTGACCCGACCCTGGCTTGAGGATCGATCCTTGCCCTCGAAATTACCTCCCAGTTAAGGGGATATTCGGGTGGTAAGTTTTGGATTCTATGGGACCTTTTCCAAAGAAAGTCAGCCAGAGTGACTGAAACAAAAAGTTTCTCCTAAGTCAAGCTAGAAGAAAAGCAGACCAGACAAAACCCTATGCAAACTAAGGCCACAAGCAAACTTATGTGATAAGAGTGGATTCAAAGTCTAGAACCTCACGGGATTATCAAGGCATCGCAAACTGCTATATACCTCAAGGTCCAACAATATGACGTGACAAGGAGAATTGGGATCGTACCCTTGCCTGCATACCCGATTACCTGGACAGCACGTGCTAATCTCCCCAAGTGTTGTTCTTGGTGTATTGCTTTGCCAAGATGGCCAAATGGTTAACTCAGTTGGTTCAAGAATCCTAGTGGTGTCTCCCGATATACGCAAGGTACGTGGGAGCTCAAATCCGTACTGGTGCTGTCTAATGCACAACCGTTCGGCAAGAGACCTTCCAATATACTACCGAGTACGTGATACACCCTTCGATATACGCCAAGTACGGATTATGGTACTTGGTGGGTGCGTGAAGGACCTCGATATACCGATAAGTACGTGGAAGACTACAATACCCTCGGAATACAGTGCTAACAAATAATGACAACTGCCACGCTTAACGACGCCGAAATACATCACTAACTTACACACAAGTTGTTATAAAATTTTACCTAGTTCTATCATTAATTTTATCTAGATGGTTAGGTGAATGCATGAGGTGAGAACATAATGGTAAGCATAATGCAAGTCCTAGCTACATGCACGAAATATTCTTTTCTTTCGATGAATGCTACCTATGGGAGGGAGAAATATTGTTCTTTCCAACAATTTCACCAAAGAAAATGCAACGATTCCCAATTCAAACAAGTTTGACTAAAAAAGCATTCTTTTCAATTTTGTACGAAACTCAAAAATCACAACACTACTAATCCAAATCACAACATTTTTTCCTTTTCTTTACCTTTTCAAAACGAAAATGATGCTAAGTGATGAAACGAGAGAATTCTAAGATGGAGTATGCAAGCTTTTCAATTTCACTTTCAATGGCCTAAAAGCAATGAAAATAAAAAATGCATCTATCTTTCCTTAGCATGGAACTAATTTTGCAAAAACTGAAGTATATTTTGGATTTTTTCAAGAAAATGAGAAGCTCATAATTCAAGAAAAACACAAGCGATCACACATTCATTCAATTTTTCCAAAAGATGCATAAGCAAAACATTCCAATGCACGAACAATTTTCTTCAACAATGTTTGAGAAATGATGGGAAAGAAGCACTTTTTAATTTTTCAATGGATGCATCAAAAAGACTAACTGGACAACAACTACACTTTCAGATCTAGATGACTGAAAAGAAAACACTACTTGCAACACTCAGTACACTCAGAAAACTCAAGAAAAGACAAGCACTCAATCAAGCTGAAAGACACACAAGACTCAAAATCAGACAATAGCAAGCAAACCAAGCAAGCAAAGCTCAAAAAATAATGCAAATGAGGTCTGGGAGCTGATCTAATGTAGTAACCAGATCAGTTAAGGAGAGGAGGGAATGCAAGGGTGAGCGGATGAAGGTGGAGGAGACAAGAGTATCCACCACTACTGGTTCTCAGACTTGTCCAAGACGGAACCGAAAATCAAGCCAAACAAAACCAAACACTCAACACACAAATCAAAGGTGGTATTTCCGGCTGGATCTTGCAGCACAGAAGGAGTTCATACAGCAAACCAAAGCTCAAATTAACAAATGGAGAGGGGATGACTGCATGCCAAATCGACAAATCAGTGCACTCTATGCTTGTACATAGTGCGACGTCGCAGTTCACTAATGCAGGGAGTGCTACGGTGTCGCAATATACCAATGAAAGGACTGCGACGAGTGGCTAATAGACAAAGAACATAGACCAAAAATGACATAGTGTCACTTTATTTTCATTAACTAGGTGCGACAGGCGAGGTCTAAGTTCAAAAATGAATCAGATCTCCAAGCAATCAACTATGGAATGGTTTGAAAATGAGTAGTACAAACTCGGAGGAAGTAGATCAGAGTCTTCAAGATGAAGATATGATAGTGAAATCAACTCATGAAGCAAATGACAAATAAAAGGCTTGTGTCAAGCAATCAACTGAAAATGACTCCCAGATTGACAACTACAGAACAAGATGTATTCCCTAACATGGTTTCCAGATTTGTTTCACGGACAATCTACCGAGAGCGGACTCAAGGCCTGATCTCCCTAGCGTAACGTAAGTCTAGAAAAAATAAGACATAACATAAATTACTTTCCTAGATTGTATAGAAATGCAAATGTAAGAGTAGATCGTTTACCTTAGATTTGTAGATCCCTTTCTCCTTCGTTGATCCAATGTTCTAGTGCTACCAAATTGCAAGTAGATAAACCCTATTGAACATGTAACAGACCACGAGAAGTGAAAGCATATATCTCATATGATAGATCTAAGCTAACAGTTAAGGAGGAAAGCTCTAAACATCATCAAGGAGACAACATTTATGGAAAGCAATTATATTAACTGTATTGAAGAGTGAGGAGTACAATAGAAAAGAGGATTACAACCGTATCCTTAACGCTGCAAGCTCCTTTTGACAAGCCATGCCAAATCTCCTAGAGAGAAGTAGATGTTCCCCAATCTAGAGTGTTAGATCTATTGGGCTTGATTTCACCAGCATAAGAGTACCATAGACTTCCTCCCTTAGGATGGGAGTGAGCTTCACTAAGTGGATAGGGTATGGATAGGATAGGTTGAAACATGATAGGAGAGGCTTAAGGGATCCTTCCATGGTGTTAGGAATCAAGTGCCAACTCCCCCAAGAGGTCAAGGATAGGGTCCCAAGTCAGCAAGATTCGAGAAGAGACTCAAAGAAGCTATTTTTTCCTATTAACTGACTTCGTCGCACCCTGTAATGGAGCAAGGTGCGACATCGCATGTTGCATGAGTGCAACCTGTGACGACCTCTCAAAACCTAGTACAAATGGGTACAAATCTTTCCAGGTCAATCACTCAGTTAAGGTATCTCCAGGGGTGTATACACTGAATCTCATGATGGGAATATTTTACGTGTAACAAATACAAATAGTAAATTCCCACAAACCGGGATTACAAAATAAAAAATAACCTAATGTTCTAGGAAAGCTTGCTATTTGTCCCAAATTTCTAGCAACTCATCTATAATCGGATAATTGGTTGATTCAAGCCCCAACTGGGCATTGCATTCGAATGTTTCCATCTCATTCCTTGCCAATTTATGCCAAATTCGGATAAAGACTTGAATTTTATGTTCCAGGGAAACCGGTTTCTTGATCAATTGCTCCACATCATCAACTTTGACCTCTTCTAGAAGTTGAATTTGCTGCTAGGATTCTTCATACTTGTGCTTAATTTCCTCGATCTTCAATTTTGGTGGATAGGCATCTTCGATGAGTTTCATGGCAAGAAATTGGAGAACCAACATGACATTATCTGCTGCATACCATCGCCTGCTACAGATGGCTTGGGCTCTCTTGAGGATATCTTCAACAGATTCATTGAGTTCAAACCAAGTATTCAATGCACCTCCGATTTTCTTAAATTGAAAACTATTAAGAATTGGGAAGCCTTTTGGAGTGTCTTTGATGTATCTCTGCCACTCAACAATGTTGTCATATGCCTTAGAAGCCTCCAACCTTTTGTCTTTCTGCTCTTCAAGGGCACTATACATATTACCAAAAGTGATTTGAGTCTCCTTGATCTCATCCCAGGCACAAAATAGATTCTCTAGGTACTCATGATACTCTTTATTTACTTGAAGGGCCAAGTCTTTGAACTCCTGAGATGACATCTTAAAGAAAGTGGAGGAGGCTGCACTTGCAGTTGCATCCTCACATTGCTTTTGCAATAAAGCAATTTTCTGAGTATTAGCAGAATTCTTAGCTTGTTCATTTTGAAGTTCATGCTGTAGCGAGGTGTTGCTTCATTCCAAAACTTCTAACCTGTCTCCACATATATTCCTAAGATCATCAACAAAAGTTTCATGCTCCTCCTTGGTCTTTAACAATTCTTCCTACAACCTTTCCCTTTCTTATTTCTTTTAATCAATCTCTCTATTGAGAATCTGGATTGAATCAAGGTTTGCACCTGCAAATGCTCCCAAGGTAGTGGCTGTTTCAATTGCTCCTGACTGAGGATCATTAGCTTGATGGGCCCATACTATCTGATTGGGAACAGACACTTCTAAGCCATCCTAATCAATGCTTCTCTTCTTACCCCATTTCACCACTGCCTTATTATCCTTACTGTAGAAGTAATGTCCAAGAGGGACTACTTCATCATCTTCCCATTCAGTTATTATTTTAGAAGTAATTGAAACAACATTTTCTGTTGAAACCAATGAAGGAGTCTAAGTGGCCATGGGATTAGGCATGGGCATAGTAACTTGAGGAATAGCCACAGGGATAGAAACAGTCCGAGGAACTGATGAGAGAATAGTTGGAGAAGGGATTGAAGTGAAATCTTCAGAAATAGGAACTTGACCATCATTAGCAGATGGTGATGATGGAGAAAGAGTTGAGGGTGGCTCATTTTCAGTAAGTAATGATGAAGTGGATATGGATAATTGTAGGGGGATAGTCGAAGATTGGGATTCTACAAAAATAGATGAAGGGATGGAAAAATAAACTGAGTTACCAGGACAGGGGGTGGCTCTATGAGTCAAAGTATGAAACAATTGGGAAATAGAGAATGGTGGCATCACCCCTGTAGGCAGAGTAGAAAGATACTGAATAGATGGTAACAATAGCGATGGAATTGTGATGTCAGGGGAAGTGGTGATGAGTTCCAAGACTTGTTGATCAGGATCACAATGATCCATTTCAATAGTGTCCAATAGGTATGTGACTTCCTGTGAATTGTCTATAACTTCTGCAGTGATTTCCTCAATAACCTTATCAGCCACCTTCTCAGTAACTTCTTCAGTCACTTGGACTGCAGTATGTGGTTCATCTTCAACATCACTATCAATGAGATCAACAGTTGGGACTTTTGATGTAGAAACCTGAACTTTATGTCTCTTGGGAGGGTTACCCTCAACCATTGTCAAATCATCAACTACCTGCAAAGTTGCTGCAGTCACCAAAGCATCTATAGTGAACTTAGGTGGTTCCACTGTCCGAGTTCCCAATACTGAACTCAATTTTGCTAATTGTTGATGGGAATCATGAGAGGTCTGCAATAAAGCTTTAACCTGCTCAGTTGTTTTCATCCAAAGAGGCTCTTCCATGGGAGCTTTACCTTTATCTCCATGTGTATAGGTAAGCATCATAGGGGTATTAGCCTGCTGAATTTGCTTTTTTTCTCTATCCCTTCTGACTTGCTCAATGACATTCAAATCCATTGTTCTTTGCCTATAGACTTGAGCTTTAATGTCTTTCTGATATGCCAGGATCTGATGTTGTTCATCTAAACTCTTGGCCCTTTCCAATACTTCAGAAAAAGTATTCGCTCCTTGATAGATGGAATCATATGGGAGTTCTTCATGAATGTAGTCCATTTTCTTGTGATATTGCTTGAAATGTGCATCCATAAACTTCTTAGGATCATTCTTTCTTTTGGGTGCTTTACCTAATCTCCAAGGATCCAGCTGATCACCAAGCACTGTAGCCCAGGTTGAGGTAGGAATAACTAATGGGCCAAGATTCAAGGATAATTTAGGCCAGCCTCTCTTTTTGGGACCAGTACACCATCAATGACAGTCTGATAGGATACTTCTTGAATAACCAACCTGTTAGGTACAATTCTTGGGAGAAGGTGAATAGTGTGACTTCACCAAACTCTCATATATGAGAAGGACTCATAAACATACCAATCTCCAATGGTGTTGATGAATGTTCTGGCATCAGCTGAGAAGGTAGGAGCTTCCTGTTTGAAAATTTTGAAATAAATAGTGCCCATAAAATCGTCACAAATTTCATAAAGCAGGGGCACATAATTACTTTCCCATAATGCAGAATGGTATATATGGACAGGGGGAGCCTTATGGGTCCAATTCCACCCTAAGTTAGGATATTGAAGCTCAGAGCAGAAGACATCAAGGATGTAGGATGATAGGTAAAAATGTGGCTTCTTTGAGGCAGGTGCCTTCTGATAGTCTTTAATTGTTGTCTTAATTTCCGAAGAGAGGATGGATGCCCAAGGGAAAGAATCTCCCGTTGTTAACACATTGTGGGCTATGGGAGCCCATTTAGCTTTAAAAACTGAACAATTGGGGAGATCGAAGAACCTGCAGAGCATGGCTGCAAGTAAAGAGTAAGATTCCTTCAACCAAACAATTGGATAAAGGTCATCCGACTTCGGCACAAAACTACTAGGTTTAATCATCCAGGATTTCATCATCTCATTGAAATTATATCTGGTCTTGGAGGATTGAATGAAATTAGGGGTAAGGGCCTGTGCTACTGGTTTGAGAGCAAAATATCTTATAAAAACTTCTAGGCGAAAGGTAGTCAATTATGACCCTGCACTGTCATTAAACGACTGGTCCTTAGGGTTAGCATTTTCTACAATCCACTTGACAGGATCAATATAAGGCAGGACAGCAGGGCGAGCAACAATAGCATGAATTTGGGAAGCCCTAATTTTTTCATAGGTAGGTCAGTTTTCTTTGATGTCTGACAGGTCATCATTGTCAAAGATTTCATATATTTTAGCCCAATCCATTTGATATATTTCAGTGACTCTTTCACTGGTGTCTGAGAAAATGCCAGAATTGGGGTCTTTGGTAAGTGAATCCTTGTGAAGTGCTTTGGACCGAGTAGTTCGAGACATTTTGGCGAAGCTTGGGAAATTCTGATAAATAAATAAACCAAAATCAAAACCAAACCGTAAACAGGAAAATCGCGGAAAAAGGATGCAAAAATGACAGCAAACCGACCTAATAACAGTTGAAAAACCGTGAAGGTGACCCTAGTAAGAAATCAACAGTAAAATCCACGTAGGAGCGTAAATTTCCGACAGTAAAAATGATAATGAAAAATAGAAGAATCATTTATTCATGGTTTTTTTTAGTCGAATCAAATTTGGACCATAGATTTGGGAAGAAAAGAACGGCTAAGATTAGCCCCTGCGGGATGCGGGATCAAGTTCGAAAATAAAATTTTATTCAAAATTCCCTAAATCCGCAATTCGAATTTGCGGGTTTTACAAATTGTACAAAATAAACAAACCTATTTCCGAAATCCGCAACCCGCAATTTCGGGTTTCGGGAACGAAAACAAATAATAAAGACTGGATAACTTTTTCCGCAACCCGCAATCCGCAAATTTGCGGGTTGCGGGTTTCAGAAACACATAACGCGATTCATTGACGCAACGAATTCCCACAATCCAAAATCCAAAATTTTTGGTTTCGGGTTGCAGAATCGGAATTCATAAAATATTTACACGGTCTTGCCTTAACCCACAATTTCGACTTGCGGGTTTCAGGTTGACGAAATCCTGGAATAAGAACAAACAATTCCCGCAATCTGCAATTGTGGGATTGCGGGATTTTGGGATTTCAGGATTTGCAGTAAGAAAATGATTTTGGGAAAAAACATAAGGTTTTCTGCAAATCAAGAAAAAAACCAGAAACTTAGATCTTCAAAGAAGAAAATAATGATAACTAAACAAACCAAGCAAAGGGCAATATGCCATAGCAAAGCAAAATTTAAAAACTTACCTAAATACCTTGATACTTCCAAAATGGGGCTCCCATGCTCAGAATGAAGCATGGGATCTGTTGTCCCTACAACAGTAGCTCATGCAGATTAGTGATCTAATAATAGTGAATTTAATTAAAAATTAGGAGGAAAGGAATTTAAATTGACTACCTAAACGAAAATCTAGAAAATAGGAGGCCTAAATGGAAGTTTGGTGATCATATTGATGTGCTTCAAATGTTGTAGGTGATAGAATATAAATTCAACAATCCCTAAAAACCAACCCATGTTAGCAATGAGCAATTCAAATGTTACTTTTGAACGATGCAAAGGCCAACAAGTATAATATTTTATTTAATATGAAGGTTGAATTAGAAATATACTCCATGTATCTCAAAAGATTTCAAATTGGTGGATAGAAAATGAAATAACACTGTCATACTACAAATGTGACAGGTTGTTCATCAATGCACACATTTGAATGTCCTTTCAAAAGGAATACTAGTAATTTGGGCATTTTCCTACAAGCTCTAAAATGTTGATCTATTAGGGCCCAAAAAGAGAGTCCTTCAAATGCTAAATGAAATTGTGTCAATTGGGAAATTCAACTTGATTGAGGTATAATGTGTCAAAGTGTGTCCTTTGAATGTTAGAAAAGGTGCCCTGATTGTAAAATTGGGGCTGATTGAAAAAACATGCCCAAAATTGAATCTTTTGAGCACCATATCAAAGATAAATTATCGAGGAATCAAGATTTATTAATTTTCGAAGTGGAGTAATAAGGGTGATCAAGGAATCCAACCTCATTTCCAAATTGGGAAAGATTAATTTAGGAAGTAAATCAAACGAAAGAGCCTAATCTTGTGATTGGTCCTAATAGCACAATCACAACAAAATTTTAAATAAATTGAGTAAAAATTTCAAATGTTAATTGAGGCATGTGAGTTGATCATTTCATTGGGCTTGATTATAAAATTGGGAGAAAACCATCATTTGAATGCACCGATTGAAAAAAAAAACGAGTTTGATTTTCAAAATGGGGCTAGTTTGACCATATGGGAGAGCTTACAATTCAAAGATCAAAAGGAAGAGATTGATTAATGAATTAGATCTTATTATTCAATAGAAGGAAAACAAATGAAGGCTTCCAAAAAGAGGGCCGTGATTTGAAAATTGACTTGATTAGGAGATGGGGATTGATTTGGAAATCATGGGAAATACGCATTCAAAATATAATATGAAAAGACCGAATCCAACACACATTCAAAATATAATATGAAAATACTCAATCCAAATATTTGGTCCGATCGGACCCATGCTGAAAGGAGTAAATGAATAAGATTAATGATTGCCTTGGTTGATAAATCAAGTCCAATTTTGAAAGGCTTACTCAATCAACATAAGGTAAGGTTGATTGATTTCCAAAATGAGAAAGACCAACAAAATGTTTTAAGACAATAAAAGCCCAATTTTCAAGTTGGAGAAAGTAAACATAATCCCTTTCAAAATAATCTTAAAATAGAGCTCTCAAATGAGTGAATTGATAACAAAAAATGTGATATAAAAAAATCTTTAATTAATAAAAAATATACTTATTTCCCCTAATATAATTAGAAAAACAAGATCAAATCAAAATGAAAGTTGAAATATTTATCTCTCGAAACAAAGAAAAAATCCCATTTTTTTAAAAATCATAAAACTTGTCAAAACTTCAACATAATCTCAATCAACTATACTAATCAACATAACTCACCTTATACTCATTTCAATAAAAAAAATACAACCTCTACATAAATAAAAATCAAAATTATTTTCCTTCACCACTGTATAGTTATTTTCCTTATGTAAACATTATTTTATAGTTATTCTCCTTATATTCTCCTTATGTAGGCATTGTTATAGGGATGTTTAAGGTCTAGACATCTTAAATAAGTCAAGCTTTTAAATCAACCATTTTGACATAAGATTAAATTGTGACTATTCATATCATATTTAAGATAATTTCTTTCTTTTTAAGTATTGTAAAAGATTTATATACTAAAATTGCTATGCAGGTGGAGCATCATACTATGCCTCATTATCGAATCATAAAGATACTATCATATTGAATCTTTTTAGGCACACGGTTTATACACTATTCAATTAGATGGGTCCTATTTTAGAGGACGTACACCATATGATAAGGCTTCCTATTATTTATCAAGAGTCTTATATGATGGAGTTTTTATGTATGACTATCCTTGGGGTAAAAAAGTTAGAATAGTTCATGATGTGTAGCGAGAAGCATTTTTTTAATGATGCCCAGAGAGGCATGAGTGTATTACAATATAGTATTTATGTGAAAGAAATATATAATAATTTTTAATTATTTCTCATATTTTAAAGATTACAATTATAATATAGTAATATTGAAATGAAAGTTTTTAATTTTAAAAATATCTTTATTAATTGTTATTAAAAAAACTAATTTAATTATTACATTTTACTTTCATTATTTCTAAAAATATCCACTTTATAATATAATTTTACATTAAAATTATAAACTTAAATCCCTCCTCCAAACTCTTATAAGTCAACAATATAAATATTTCTTAAAAGCTGAAAAGATAATGTATCCCTTGACTTTTTGTAGAGATAACGGATCTTTCTACGTCAACAAAACCTCTTTATACAAAATGTTTTCTTTTGTGTATGTTGAGTTAATTGATCTTCCTACATCAACAAACCCTCTTTATACAAAATGTTTTATTTTGTGTATATGATGAAAGGATATATTTTCAAAGGAAATTTTTACCTGTAGAACTTCGTTTATTATGAGATGCAAGCCTATGTTCTCAATGTTGCAAACATGATAGGCCTAATTTGTAATGAGTTTGGGATCTTTGGAATCTTGTAATTGAATTATCTTTTTCTCTTTTGTTACTTTCAATAAAATCTAAAAAATATAGAATTTAAGACTATTGTTTTTTTTACCAAGAACATATTTTTCACTGAAAAATGTAACTTACTATTAATAAATGAAATAGTAAATGTTGCCAACTGTCAGAATCCAAAGCATACATCTCCACACTGTCCTGCAGTGTAAGTATCATGTGTAAAACAACATGGCCTCCGAGCCAACAGCCATAAAGACCAAAAACCATGTTCCAAGTGTTCATACATAATAGTCAGGAACCCCTCCCATAGGAGAAACAGGTTCTACATCCACAATGATATCATCCAAGAGTCACAATAAGTTCTCAAAAGGAGCCAAAAAAAGTCATAGCTGCCGATCCAAAAGAAATAGATATAAGTCCAATATGCTAAGTAACCAAAACATACACATAAATAACCGATAAATAGCCGCACATAGGAGTAAAACAAAAAACCAACAAGGCGTTGGAGGCATCCCCTATGTGATATCTGCACATAGAAAAAACTAACAGCGCACATAAGTATCACATCTCCTCAATGAAAAATCTACACAACAACAAAATGTAACTAAAATAGAAGCAAAAAAGCCAAACCAATCAAGACCAATGTAGAAGATGTGAACCCTGTGAAAACAACGTGCCCTCCCGCCAGTCTTGCCACATAATGACACCAAACTCGGAGGAAAGTGCCTTCTTCGAGAGCATGTCCGCCACCGTATTAACCTCCCTGAAGACATGGTCGAAATGTATGTGTTGGAAATCCATCACAAGCAACCGAACCTCTTCCATCCAGTGCTTAAGTAACAAATTATTGAGAGATGCCTTTCCTTTCACCCAGGAAATGATCGAAAGAGAATCGCCAAAGACCACGAGGTGGGTGATGTTCCGCAGCCGGGCCCAGAAAAGTAGTAACCAAAGGGCACAAATCTCACTTCTAGTATTGGAGCCACAGCCCAGGTTCAGCCATAGATGAATGGAGACAGAATTAGTCAAGTGTAGAACAGCCCCAGTACCTCCCCTCCCAAGAGTACTAGCAGCAGCACCATCAAAGAAACCACATGGGAAGGTCAGGACCGGAGGGGATAACCGTAAGAACCGATCTGATATGGTTCTGCCACTTCTCCGAACATGGATAGAGATAAATTCCTGGTGTGCGGCAAGTGTTTTTACGCCAAGTCCTGCCAAGAAAAAGTCCCTGTTATCAAAAATTTTCCGGTTCCGAGCCTTCCAAACCTCCCAGATCATAAAGTAAGGGAGCTCGCGGACCCCAGAATCTAGCCGGGCCCAATCAACAAGACACTCACATAGGGAGCAATAGTTCCAAGGAAATGAAATGCCAGATCTGTTAGTAATAAAAGACCAGAGTTCTTTAATGACAGTACAGGTGGAGAAAAGATGATCAACCGTCTCCTCCTCAGAGCAGCATAAAGTACACCATCCAGGGCTACAAAAACCACGCCTACAGAGGTTGTCCCATGTGAGAATCCGGTTGTGCAGCGTTAACCAAATGAAACATTTTATCTTGAGAGGCACAACTAGTTTCCAAATGGATTTATCCCACCATTTAACCAGTACCTGAGACTCCGCAAATAAGGCCTCATAAGCCAGTTTAGCAGATACCCTTCCACCCGCCACGTCCCAAGACCACACAAGTCGGTCCACACCATCAGAGAGTCGCAGGTTGGATTGGTACAAAGACTTGGTATAAGCCTCCCATTCCTTTCTCAATATACCTGCAAGGCCCAACTGGGAAGCCGAGATCCATCTGGGGCGATTGTCCCCACCCCAACCTGCTGCATGAGCCAAAGTATAGTAACCTTTTGAACAGAGGAACGTTCGCAATTCCACCGAGAGAGAGTGTTTCGGTGGCCCCCCGATGAAAGGGTCAAGGCCCAGTTTGATGTCACGCCCATTGCCGGGCAACCAAGCAATCCAGAGCGCAATAACCCGGAATGCGCCTAGCAACCCGTTCCAAATATTTGATACACCCACAGCTGCAGGGCGATTAAGACGAAGCCAACTTGAAACCGGCATGTTACGCAGGTATTTGGCACGAATGATCCTTCCCCAGGTCGATTGATCAAAGAGAACCCGCCAGAGGCTTTTAGCATGAAGGGCCAAAACAAAACTATCAATGTTCTTAATGTTCCAGCCTCCCAGATGCCAGGGACGGGCCAATACCTTCCAATTCATAAGATGTATTTTTTCCGGATTTCCACCGCCAGACCACAGGAAACTATAAATCTTCCTTCTAATTAGATTCAGGATGGAACGAGGAATTTTACACAGGGAGAACCAATATACACCCAAATTCTGTAAGACAGCTTTTACCAGGGTGAGCCTGCCTCCCAACGACAGGTGTCGAAAGCTCCAGTGTCCCATTCTTAATTCAAATCTTTTTATGAGCCAAGTCCAGTCGTTTATCAAATAATTTGTTGGCTTAATGAAAAAGCCCAAGTATTTTGTTCCAGCATCGATATCTCTGAATTCCAAAGGCAGCACGTTGCTTATTGACTGCAGAACATCCTCTGCCAGTGAATGTTTCAAGAAGAAAGATTTAATATAGCTGATAACCATACCTGTAACCCTACAGAACAGATCAAGAATCTGTTTGTATGTCTTCCATTCCGCCAGACATCCCATGCCAAAAAGCAAGACATCGTCCACAAACAAGGAGTGTGTGACCGGGACATCCCGGGTAGCTTTAATGCCTACAATCCGACCTTCTTGTCGAGCTTTGATAATGGATAAACTAAGGCCCTCAATGACCAAAAGGAACAGTAGAGGAGAAAGTGGACATCCCTGTCGGAGTCCCTGAGAGGCTTTGAAAAAATCTGTGGGGAAACCATTGATTAGGATTGCATAGTTAACAGATTTTATACATGCCATAATCCATTTCACAGCCTTCCATGGTAGGCCAATCTGGACAAGGATAAGTCTCAGAAAATTCCAGTTCACCTTATCATATGCTTTCACCAAATCCAATTGTAGAACAAGGGCTTCCCTCCGTCGCTGCTTGATAGTGTGAAAGGTTTCCTGAGTCACCCCCACAGCGTCTTGGATCTGCCTCCCAGTAAGGAAACCATATTGTTCCTTAGAAATGTGCCTAGATAGCACCGGTTTAATCCTTTCAGCAATAATTTTCGCAATAATCTTATAGACTATATTGCAAAGCGCAATAGGTCTGAATTCATCATAATTGTTCGGATGGGAGTTCTTTGGTATGAGAGCCAAATATGTAGAGTTTATTGCTCCAGAGACCATGCCAAGCTTCCGAGATTCTTCCACTACCATTCTGAGTTCATCACCCATGATATCAAAATTTTGTATAAAAATCTCCACCGTCCACCCATCTGGACCAGGAGATTTATCTTTGGCTATCCTCCTCAGAGTATTCTCCACTTCTGCCAGGGAGACATCCAGATTAATATTATCCCCCTCGTCCTCATTGAACATACTGGGGTATTCTTTAATAAGTTTGAATTGCTCTGCCAAATTAGTGTCCTTTGGGTCACGATAATACTCCTGGAAATGGAAAACAGCTTCATTCATCAGGTTCTCCTCCCCCCTGATCCTCCGGCCCAGATGGTCATTCAAATCCCAGATTGAATTTTGTATCCGACGGGAGTCTGCAAACTGATGAAAAAATTTTGTATTCATGTCTCCCGCCTTGATCCAAGTAGCTCTGCTCTTCAATCGCCAGGATTCTTCTTGCAACATGAGGATTTTCATTTTCCGACTCTCTAAGGTAGAGAGTTTGGCAAGTTCCCCCTTATCAAGTTCATAATCAACTCCTCTGTTCATCAGATATTCCACTTCCAGTTCAATCTGTGATAGTTCTTTTCCCATTAGTGTTTTTTTGTTCTTTTCCCACTTTGTTGTGTATTCTTTCAATGAATTGAGTTTCACCGCCATCTTATCCATGGCCGATCTTTCCCCCGAAACATCTGTCTGCAACCACAAATTTCTCACTCCCAAACAGTATTCCTCCTCAGTAAGCCACGTAGAATTAAATTTGAAGGGAAAGGTTTTATGCCAGGGGTCATCGTCAAATTGTAGCACAATAGGTAGGTGGTCACTAATTTTTATTTGGTGCATCCAGGACCTATAGTTCTGGAGACTTGAAAGAAAAGATTCCGAAATTAGAAATCTATCGATACGCTTCTGAATCATCTGATCCCCTGTTCTGCTATTTGACCATGTAGGTGCCAACGGTCTAGGAGCCACATCAATCAAAGAAAAGTCCTTGAAGAGATTTGTAAAATAAGGTCCCAGAGGGTCCCTCCTCGCCAGACCCCCCCAAACCTCCCCGTCGGCCCAGGTAAAGTTTAAGTCGCCAGCAATTATAAGATTTTCCAGATTTAATAAGTGCCCATTCCTAGCCAGGTTCCAGAAAGACTCCCTGTCACTATACGGGCCGTAGCAATTAATAATATTTATATTTTTCTCTGAACCCCTTATGTTCCCAGAAAGGAGAATTCCAAGTGAGACCTGAGAAGGACTTAACTTCAGTATAAGAGGATTCCAAGCCGCTAACAGACCACCCGAGAGACCTATAGCGTCCACCGAGCAACACATCCATCCCGGCTTGACTTTATTTATGAAAATACGAGCTTTTTCTCCACTAACCATCATTTCCTGTAGCAGAATTATATCAGGTTTGATAATTTCAAGCATCCGTTTGAAGGCCAGTTGTTTGGGGAGGCCCCCCACCCCCCTAATATTCAGGGATAGAAAAATCATTTTCTAACCCTCGCAAGGGCTTTCATTCCTCTAAGAGCCCGGGAGTCAGAAGTTTTGGGGGTGTGAGTCGTGTTCCGGTCATTCTCCATCCCCTCCAGAATGACCTTTTTGTTTTTTCTGGCACTTCTTGTTTTCAAAGGAGAGAATTCTGGGGCGAGTCCACCTCTATGTGCCCCTTTGTGTGTGGATGCTTCTCCAGAAAATTCGGGAATAGGATCTGACGCCAAGATTGGGTCCCCCCCATCTGGCACAGGAATCTCCAACGTGTTAGTTCCCGCCCCCCCAGCAGCCGATGGGTCCATATTGGCTACCCCCACATCCGATTCACAGGTTCCCAAAACTATGGGTTCATGTTCACCACAAATCGGAATTTCATGACAATCCACCACCCGGTTTTTGAAATATGTAGGTATGATCGATTTTTTTACCATATCCGAATATGATGGAATGAGTGACAGTTTCCCACCCGTCCCAACGGGCTGATTGCTACTCTCAATGACACATTCCTTCCCGGGAAACGGCTCCATTAGCATTCCACCGGACCCCGATAACCCACATACCTTGGCACCCGAGGGCCTATCAGCATTATGTCCCGGACCCTCGCCGAGTTTCATCACATCCCGATTGGGGCCAACTAGTGTATTAGCAACCGGGAAGACAGAAGTAGTGGAAGGTTCGGGAGGTAAATTGTTTGGTGAATTTCGCACCTGACACAGGTTGTTCATCTTGATCAATAGCTCAGTCTCAGACTCAGGGTCTTCGCTTTCAGAATTTTCATTTGTTGTCTGTCCCTTCCCGGAGGAGTTGGATTCAGAGTTATGGATGTGGCTCATGTAGTTTCCATTATTTCCATTGTTCAATTCTAAAGAATTTATAAACGAAGTGTCCAAATCATTTAAAGACTGAAAAAACATGGGGTCCTGTAGTTCCAACTTACGGATGATTGACGAGTCCGGATCAAGGGGGTTGAGCACCCTGTTGGAGAAACCGTCGAGGGCGCCCGAGCCATCCATTTCAATATCGCTGCTTTCATCTGAAGACCACATTGGCCCCCCATCCGTGGCACGACCAGAAGACGCCGGAGCTGTGCATTGTCGCCAAAGGTGTCCCACGGCCTTGCAGTTTGAACAGCGAAATGGGATGCCCCAGTAGTCTACGATCTGAGTCAGCTGGCGGCCCCTCCAGTTTATGTGAAGCACATCAATGAGCCCAATAGAAATATCAACTTCCACCAACAGACGCCCCATCCTTCTATCAAAACCATTGAGGTGTGACTCCTCAACATGCAAGAACCGCCCAAGCCGATTACCTATGGCCTCGAAAGCCCCACGGTTCCAAAAGACTAGTGGAAGGCCAGGTAGGAGCACCCATAGATGTCGAAACCGCACCGACGAAGTTTCTAGGCTGAAATCTGTCTGCCATTTCTGCAGCATCAGGCTTCCGGATCCATAGAGCCACAATCCCTCCAGGATGCGGTTGCAATGTGCCTCCTCCCGAAATTTGAATCCATACCACCCACATGGCATCGCAAACACCTGTGGAGAGTAGTCTAATATGGGACGCCAAATCCCTTCAATCCATTGAACCACATTCCGCCTGTTCATGGCATGGTAGGAAAACTTTCCGACGAGCACAGTCATATTGCAATCAACGATTTCCTCAACGCCAATGTCGCGGCCGACCGTCAACCATGCTTCCCCGGGTCTGCAAAAATATTTGCCCAAACGTCTCCCATTTGCGCGGGAAGCCCCAACCTTTCCACATCCACCCCGGCCCGGACGAAAACTATTGTTACCGGAAAATGGGACAGAGCCCGAAGAATCGCCAAGTGTCTCACCTGTATCCAGGTGTCGCATATTTGTCAACCCTTGTGGCGCCACCTGTCGGCCTGTGGGCTTTGACGACCGCAACTCCTGCAGCTGGTTTTTGAAGAAATCATCCGGCTGCAGCAGACCGGCTTCCGCAAGTTGGGATTCCGTAAGAATCATGTCAATTTCCGGACTTGGAATGGTTGCCATCCCCGTAATGACCACAAACCCCGGTTTCCCAGGCCAAAAACGGGGTCTTTACCGGCGAATAACCCTCGAATCTACTGACAGGGGCAGGCAATGATAGATACCTCCACAGTCAGCCAGGTAGTAGTAGAATAAGAGCTTATATTTCGGAGGACCACACAGATGTCCGCTGGCAACACCTTTTTCCCATGCCCGGCCGGAGAGGTCCCGAGGCCGGCTCCACTCCACAGTAAAAACTATAACCCCACCGCTATGCCACCAGGGTTTCCCAAAAACCTGCTAAAGAGACAGTTATTAACCCAGTAAGCAAAAACTCACGGTTTCCTCGAGTCCCGGGCGTCCAAAAAACCTTTGATCAACAGCAGCTTGAGTTAACGGTTTAACACAGGTATCCCGTGACCCTTTCAGAGGAAGGCCGCGCTGTCTGTATCCGAAACTGCCATCATTTTCGCCGTGAAACCCTCCATCGCCGTCAAACAAGAACATATTTTAGTAACTAGGAATAAGATATGTTGAAAAAAGAAGTGCCCCTATTCCACAATTACTCAGAACCCCTTGACATGCTTCATGAAAAAACCTAAGGGCTTTCCTTGATTTGTATAAGGCCATGAAATCCATCTCGTGGGATTTTCTTATGGGTTTATTTGTAGGGTCCCTTTCACCCCTATTTTATTGTTGAATATGTTGAAATTGTCGAGCTTGGTTTTTTATACAAAATTTCAAATTGTGTACATGATATGTGTATGACCAGATTTTCCATTTATTCTAGTTTTTTTTGTTTCTAGTGGATTTTATTGTCCTTCTTAATGCATCCTCGTCTTTAACCTCTATAAAAAATAAAATAATTACATTAAACTAATTTTCATTCAAATTCTAGGTATGGTAATTTTTGTTCTGTGCAAAAAATTCATAAAATTTAATATACATACAATTTTATTGTACTTCCCAGAAAATTCTGATTAATTTACAACTTAGCATAATATTTTATCATTAATCAATTGAAATCTATAAAAGTAATTTACAACATAGCATAAAATTTTACCATTTCTCAATTGAAATCTACAAAAGAGAATACCATTTGAGAAGTCCTTAGCCTTTTTCTGAAGTTTTGAAAATCAGTAAGAACTACTAATATATTTTTAATGATATAGGAATATAATTTTCATCTCTTTCAACTTTAATTACACATAATCATACACAGAAATGCAAGAGACACAATAGTTTACCCTAGGAAAAGCCAAACTAGGGAAAAACCCAGCCAACCTTTCTTATTCAGAGATTTAGTAAAAATACAAATAACCAGATATAGAAGTGATCTAGAACAAGAGAGGTCACATGAAAGGTGATTCCAAATAAAGAACCCGAGAAAAAGCAGTCATCTACAACCCTGGATCGAATTTCTCCTTGATTGAGCGAACTTGCTTGAGTGGTGCAAATAAGGAGGCTGTCACCCTTATTTATACTTGATTTTTTGATAAATTTTTCATTGGGGTCGACTTGTCTTCTAAGCAATAAAATATTGTTTATTTGTTTCTTCTGGGATGGCTTAGCTGGTGAGGATACCTCATGTAGCTACAAACATCAACACTCCCTCTTATCTAGGGAGGTATCATCACATTGGAACACATCTGGATATCGTTTGATCATCACGGCTTGTCTAATACATATTGTCATCATTAGAAAGGTCTCTTTTAATCAAGTCCCTTTGATCAAAACAATTGTTCCCACTGGAACCTTGTTCCCCACTAGAACCACGTCATCTTTCCAAAGATGATATCTAATCCATCTGATCATCCGGGTCATCCTAGACCACATAGGATTACTTCCTCATGATTTATCAGTCTAAAACTGAAAGGATGATGCACTCCTCAAGAAGACACTTCTTCCAAGAACTTTATCGATCTCAAATTGGAGGGTACACATCCCTAGGAAGAATCTTCTTCCAATTTATTAGTGATTACAATTGGAAGGCGATGATGACTGCAGCTATTCCACCCATATGGGACAAAATTCCACACAGGAGCACTCTCCACATATCAGGACATCCCTCACAGGGATCATCCCAAACAAGGATCATCCCACACAGGGATCCACTCCAAAAAGGAGAACGTTCCACACAGGAACCATCCCACACATGGATACACTGCACAAAGGAGTCCTCTCCACACAAGAGAACATCCCACACATGGATACACTCCACAAAGGATTCATGCACAAGTCTTTGCTTGTGCCTCATCAACAACCATAGTGGTCATTAATCTCCCTTCCAAAGGAAGTGAATTTCCACCACCCAAAAATTTTCAAGGAAATATGTAAACTTCACTCTAGACAAAGGCTTGGTAAGGATATATACAATATTCTCATCTGTGGAGATATACTAGAGCTTCACTACTCCCTTCTGAACTATCTCTGATGTAGTGATATCTAATTTCAATTTGTTTGGATCTGTCATGGAACATAGGGTTTTATGAGAGGTTTACATAGCTCTAGTTATCAGAGAATATCACTATCACATCAAGCTCATGACCATACAAATATGTAAGCAGCTTCCAAAGACATACTACTTCCTTGCTAGTTGCACTAGCTGCGAGGTACTCTACCTATATTGTACTAAGTTCCACATAAGACTATTTCTTGTTGAACTAGGAAACCATAGCTGATCCCAAGCTAAAACAACACCCAGAGGTGCTCTTTATGTCAACTGCACTAGAAACCCAATTTGAATCAATGAATACTGCCATCTTCACTCCATTATCTGAGGTATATCTCAATCCATAACCAATTGTATCGCAAAGATATCTCAGCACATGCTTAGATACTACCCAATGTACTTGTCTCAGCTCGACCATGTGCTGACTTAATTTGTTCAATGCATAATAGAAATATGTCCTGGTATTAACCAAATACAACAAGGAACCAATCAACTAGCGATACATGGTGGGATCTACTAAATCTGAATATATGGCAGAATCATGTAACTTTTTCAAATTTTCCTCAATGGGTGTAGCCATGGAATTACAGTCCATCATACCAAATATACGCAATATCTCAATAGTATACTTCCCTTGTCTAAGGAATATCTCATCAGGTCCCTGCCACACCTCTAAACCCAAGAAATAATGCATCAAACCTAGGTCTTTCATCTCAAATTCACGATTCAATTCCCTCTTGCATTTGATAATTAGAATCTCGTCCCCAGTGAGAAAGAGAACATAAAGTACTAGGATCAAGGGATGATCTTCAAAAACCTTGTAATAAATATTCTTATCTGCTTTGAATCACTTCTAGTGAAGCCCAACTCTGTCAGGTATGATCTGCCAATTCTAGAGTACTGGGCCTGGGGTGCCTGCTTAAGTCCATAAAGAGATTTCTTCAACCTACAAACATGAGACTCCTTCTCATGTATAACAAAACCTTTAGGTTTCTCCATACATACCTCTTCTTTCATTATACCATTGAAGAAAGCAATATTTACATCCATCCAATGTAATTTCCAACCCATGGCAGAAGCAAGATAAATAATTGACCTTATAGTAGAGTACCTAGAAACTGGAGCAAAAGGCTCCTCATAATTGATTCCCGCTTTCTGAGGGAAAGCTCGGGCTACAAATCTGGTTTTGTGCTTCTCGATGATACCATCTACAACATTCTTGATCTTGAATATCCACTTGGAAGTCACTACTGACTTCCCTTCAGGTCTCAGAACAATATCCAATACATCATTCTTCATGATAGATTGATACTCATCCATTATGGAATCTCTCCAAACCTGATGTCCAAGTGCTTCCTCAAAACTAGAAGGCTTTGAATCACTGATGTGACTCATCAAGGATGAATATCCTGAGTATATGTTAGGTCTCTTGCTCTATCTAAATATAGCTTTAGGAGTTGCATGTCCTTTTGCATCCTGCAAAGTATCAAAAATCCATCCTAACCTCTTTCGGGTAACATCTCTAGGAGGCTCTAGCTCTAAGATAGGTTCTAAAGGGGTCTCCTGATGATATGGATCATGGTCCTCAATAATAGGAGCCTCCTGATGACTTGGATTAGGATGATCTAGGAGCACTAGGATCACTTTGGAAAGTTTTCTACTTTTTGCCTCAACATCTTCTTTCATTTTCTCCTGAAAATCCACCCACTAGTTGATTTTTGGTCACTCATGAACTAGCTAGGCCCACTTAGCTAATTCATGACCATCTAATATGAGTTGGAGATTGATACTTTCCATATGGAGATTTTTGTCTTTTCTAAGCCTGCCACATGTGAGATACTTGATTTGCCTCCAAACCTCTCGAATTCTCTCTATGAGATGTATTATATATTGTATCCATATTGTTCATTAATATAGAGATGAAGTTTACATCAATTGAGTTCACTCTCTTCTGTTTCTGCTTCAATATTTATTCTTAATTCTACTAATCTGTGTGAATTCTTGGTGAGGACTAATTTGATTCTAAATTTGGGTTTGTTGAAATTCTTGCATGGTGTTGAACCTATTTAGAATTTCTACATGGTATTAGGGTTAGGGAGCTTAGGTTGAGCATAGCTACTTGTAGTAACACACTAGAAGTAATGGAGTTACCACACAATTCTTGGGAATATTTCCTCTGATCACGTCGTGGTATGCCCAGGTGTGATGCACTCCTGAATGTTCCTACTGACTAAAGCAAAGCTTGTAGCTTAGATACAAATAGTATTCCAGTATAAGATTTTCTATAAATTTTGATTTGCAGGTATTGAATATCATATGGAATAAATATCAACACAAGTTCGAATTGGTGAAAGTCCCCTTGAAGTGACTCCTTCTCATGTTGCTCTAAAATTTCAAGAGAACTTTGATTTCTCATCTTCTTATACAGACAATCCAAGAGAATACACTCAAAACTCTATTTTTGAAGAATAATTCCCTTCCATCTCTCATCATTGTTCTCCTCTCATACTTCAGATAATAAGGATCTTATACCAGTTATTGGTGTGCAAGAAGGTAATCTAATGGCTATTGGGAAGTCCAATATGCAGTGTGAAGCTGTTAGTTGCGGTCTCACTTCCACTGTCTAGGTTCCTGCAAGTTCCTACATGGTTTCTCACACATTTCCTCAAGAAGTTGGAGACACCCCTTTTTTCTCTCATATGTATTCTATTTCAAATTATGATAACCATCAACCAAATACTGTGAAATTCTATGTCACAAAAGATATAAAGAGCTGAGGATACCTCACAAAGAAAGAATGAGCAGAAAATTTGAATAAGAGTGAAAACTGCAGTAAAAAAGAGCAGAAGAATAATAATGCAGCAGAACTCAGACAGGAGCAGAATAATGTCACATGTTCCAATAATCAGCATAATAAACAATGATGTTACAATTGAGAGATTTCGAATCATGCAAGAGAATTCGAACCTCAGTTGGTCTAGCATAGGGATTATCACCACTAGAGTGCTTTGGAAGAGTCAAACTCAACTGAACTGAACCTAAACTTAACTAACTGAAGTCACAATCAGTTAATTGACTTAGGAGGGCACAATAATGAGTCTGTCATGCATGCAGTCAGAAAAGGGTGCATGAGGCCACAATTAGTGGCATCTGGAGCTCTAACCCCCCACAAGAGTCATATAAATCAGGTGGACTGCACTGGAACACTTATTAGGTTTTTATAAGATAGGGAACTGAATGGAGTGGTCCTAAAATGATGCATGCAAGGCTCAGAAAGTGGTAGATGGATCCTGGATGAAATTTACACACCACTAGGGGGGAAATGAAATCATCAACAACTAGGAAAAATAAATAATGCTAGTTAGGTCAAGGATGGAGTATTGAAATATCCTAAAACCCACCCTTAGACCATACTTTGCATCCTCGGCCCTGGTTACTAATACCAAAGGTAACCCATACAATCAAATAAATGATAAAAAAATTAAGAACTGTCCATGAACCAAGGAAATGGGGAAAAACCTTATGGGAAAAATACCCCCCCTCAAAAAGAATAGCAGTAGGGAACTCAAAGAACCTTCATGCTAAGAAGAGAAGGAAAAAAAATTCCTTAGTGAAATCCTTTGCAAAACTATTGGCAAGATGCTCCTCTGTAGGATAACAATGCAGGAGCTAAATCTGGATTTGCTCCTCTGATGTACCTCCCACTGTGTAGAATTTCTATTTTCCAAAACAAGTCTTTCATGAACCATTCTTGCTACTGGAGTGAATGGATCATTGTGGTCCAAATCATGGACCTTTGAGTACCTTTTGTCAGAAAACCGATATTGTTTCCTGGTTGTAGATACCCCATGGAAAGTCTCTCCAAGAGATTGTGGATCAAACCCCACCATCATGAAGCACCTCTCTGAGAGAAGTGGCTCTGCATGACATAGTGCAATTTTTGCATGATACTGAGATATGGTGGTTCTATGGTCAGATGGATCCCCAACATTGTTCCCAACAGCTACAAGGACTTTGTGAGCCCATATTGGCCTTTGCCATGGATTGGGAGCATGTGTTGGATCTGGATCTGAATCTGAATCTCCTTGAACTTTATTCTCAACATCAAGATCTTGATCCTCATCTTCATTAGAAGAGGTATCACTCTGATCTTCATCATATTGTGATGGGGTAGGGAGAGAGTATGGAAAAAATGTGAGAATTCATATGCCTTGGAGGCATGGTTTGTAAACCCTTTCTCTATAATCTTCCCAGTGGAGATCTTTGCAATCTCAACTGTGTCAGGACCAAAGACCACTTTATTCGGTGAACCTGTGTGAGTCTTATGATATATAGACAAAAAAATTTCCAACAAAGAAGGCAAAAATAGAACATTCTTGAACTTTCCATGCTCCATATGTACTATGCCCTTCCCTTCAGTAGAGATTTGAGAGTTTTCTCTCATGTGAATAATCATACCATCTTTGAGATCTAAAGAATAAAATGATTCTCTAGAGGAAACCATGTGGTTGGAGGCTCTTGAATCTATGAGGAGGGATTGTGATTTTGAAAATCCATCCTTCAGTGCATGTCATCTCTCATGACCATCAGACTCACTTCCAGAATCAGTCTCTCTTGCACATTTTGAGAGGGCAACGTTGTGTTGTTCAAGAAGATTGGTCAACTGATCTATCTTCTTCTGCATGCAAGATCTCTCTGGATTGTTTCCTTTCTTGAAATAGGAACACTTGTATTTCTCAAATCCCTTATGTTTTTCCTTCTTAGAGTTGGAGGCTCCTTCTGATGGACTTGAATTGGCATTCAACTTGGGTTCAAATTTCCTCTTATCATCGCCCTTGTGCTTCCCCTTCCCATTCACACTTTTTTCTTCTCCAGTCATAAGAGCTTGATATTTGGAGGCCTTCAAGGATCCCATCTGAATCAACTTATCTTTTTCTTGGATGAGATATTTAGTGAAAAAATCTAAGGACGACATCTTCCAACCAGGGATTGACGTTCGCCCAGAATGGAAGGTAGAGACAAAGATGGAGAACTTAGGACCTAGTTTGCTCAAAATGGATAGCACCATCTTATTATCGTTCTTTTCAATGCCACACTGCTTGCATTTCATAACCAAAAATTTTAATTTTGAAAATAATTGTTGAGTGGTATCAAAACTGCTCAGTTGTAGAGCAATCAACTCATTTTCCAGAATATGGCCTCTTAGCTCATCGTTTTTTACAAAGAGGGTCTCTAACTTCAACCATAACTCTCTTGGAGTATTCAATCCTTCGATTTGGAAGATTAGATCTCTGGAAATATGAATACACATGAAACCAAATGTTTCATCCAATCTATTTAGATACTTGGTTTTTTCCATAGCTGAATGTGGTTCAGGATCCTTTCCCATTGTCACCATGTATAGTGATTTGTTGCGCAATACCATCTGCATATCATCCCTCCAATAAATATAATTGAAGGGTGCTAGGATCCTTGGAGTGAGAGGAGGGTTCGAATTGACCATTACAACTGCTAGAGCGAATACAAGGTGAAACTGTTGCTACTACAGAAAAAACTGCTGCAATTGCTGTTGCGCTCAAAAAATTTGAATAACCTGCAAAAAAATCACAATAATGGAGGTATACTACTACTGAGCACTGCTTTAGGATAGTAGGCACATTTTTCTGGATCCTTCACACCTGGATAGACCTCATTGGATTTCTCCAATGAATTCAATGCAATGGCACCAGGATTTGCTGTGGAAATGCAGAGGCTTCTAGTGCACTACCGAAATCAGTTTCTAAACCTATTTTCCCAAATGGATCTGATACCATGTGAAATTCTATGTCACGACAGATCTAAAGAGATGAAGATACCTCACAAAGAAAGAATGAGCAAAAAATTTGAATAAGAGTGAAAGCTACAGTAAAAAAGAGCAAAAGAATAATAATGCAACATAACTCAGATAGGAGCGTAATAATGTCACATGTTCCAATAATCAGTATAATAAACAATGATGTTACAATGGAGAGAATTCGAATCATGTAGGAGAATTAGAACCTCAGTTGGTATAGCATAGGGATTATCACCATTGGAGTGCTCTGGAAGACTCAAAGTCAACTGAACTGAACCTAAACTCAGCTAACTGAAGTCACAATCAATTAACTGACTACGGAGGGCACAATAGTGAGTCTATCATGCATGCCAGTCTGTTGAGGTTTATTTACTGTCTTAAAGAATTGCCAAAATATTTAATTATCGACCAGGGTTGGTAATATTTGAGTTGTGGCACAGTATATGATGAGGTAGAATGGGGCCTAAGTTTCGGCTCGACAAACCTTAGAAAATGTTTAATAAAGAAAAGATCGAAAGATATTTCAAAATGAAAAAATGAGTCAAACTTCAGAAAAACAACAAAGGAACTAATTAAACCTAAACCAACAGATCAGAATAGTATCAAGCTATACTACTCTACTCTATGATTAAATAATGGGAAAAGAACAAATGCTAATAAAAAAAACAAACTACTTTTTATGAAAATAGAAACTACTTGACTAACGACAAAACTACAAACTACTTAGTGAATTCAACAACTACTTATGCATTCAGTTAACACCTCAAGACTACACTAAAGTATCTAATTCCATTCTCCTTGATGTTGTACGTCAAATGTGATAGGAACTGGGGTGAATGTATCGTAATGACTTTCAAATGTAACAACAAAACAAAATGGAAGTAAATCTAACCTAATTTCTACAAAGAGATGTAAACTACAAAGAGACCAATTACAATTAACCTTAAACAGTATGATCTATATTTTATCCATAAGTAAAATGATGTAAAACTAATGAAATCTAGAAGCAAGTAGAAAACTTAATAAAGATATTTATTTGGACTGAATCTGATTTGGAAGCAAGTAGAAAACTAGATAAAGATATTTATTATAGAAGCAAGTAGAAAACTTGATAAAGATATTTATTTCTGAACCAAACTCTATTTTATGAACATCTTTATTATCTGTATGAATGGGAAATTGATCTTGTGCTTTAATGAAGAAACTATCAAAACTGAGATAACTTGGAGAATGAAATTATTAACTCTAATCCGAAATAAACCTTAAGAACATACAATAAATTATACTAAAAATAAAATTGATAGATTCTAGAACAGTAACCTATTGGCAAATCAAACATGAAAGACATAATTTGGAAAAGATAGTTAAAGCAAAGTTAAGGGAGATGAAATGGAAACTAAGAACAATGAAAAAACTCAATTAAACTCTTTGTAATGTAAAACAAGATCTCAATTACAGTTAAGAATGCTAATTAAAAGCAAGAAACATTACAGTTGAAAAGCCTAAGAAACTGAATTCTTAATAAGCATAAAACAATGCAGAAAGGATGAAAGCCTGAATGACGATCCGGGTGACTGTCCGAATGATAGTCTGAATGACAGTCCGGATGGAAGAAAACGATTTAAACTAAGGGAAGAAACAATTTGGATGATCTTAACTACCAGTTGGCTGATGCATATGATCCTACAGTGCAAAGAAGTCAGTGAAAAGACTATTGAGAAGCTAAGATAGCAAGAGATAACCTACTCTAATCATTGTTTAAAGAAATAAACTATTTCTATGGCCTAATCAAACAAAACTAAGATATGAATAAGGTTAACCTACAGCTACAGGAAAGGAATTAACAGGACTAATTCTAATTATAAACTAAACCTGAAACAACAACTAACTAAACTCTATCTAATTGCAAAGGACTGAAAGCAAACTATAAACACTATGCTTGGTTGACCATTATCAATTCTGGAAAAGTAAATTAAGTTAGCAACAAAATATAGATTACAGAAAAATAAGGAAATGACATATACAGGAAAACAAAATTAATTACATATACTGGAAAATGAACTATTTACTTGCAGAAAGGAAAATACAAAACTATACATAAAAACCTCCGGTTGATGAGGGGCCCTTCCCAGCATTCAGAGATTGGAACTAAATCAACTTAGTCACCAACAGAAGAATATCAACAGTAAAATTCAGGAGCTTCCATTAACTGAGAAAACTATACAACATTTCTATGAATTACTTGATAGCGTAAATGCATATATCTACTGTACTATAAAACGTCTATTTTCCCCCGTCTGCGTTTCTTTAAAGGAGACGTCTATTTATAAGTTTACAATGGGAGAGAGGGTTGACATAGTCGACCTATCTAAAAATAGAAGTCTTAATGTCTATACAACGACTGCTTGGTGGTTGACGACAGTGCAAAGGCCGTCTGCCTGCTTCCACGGTGCCGATTCCCTTTGAAACGAACAATTGTGAGTCGGTTTCCTTCCATCGTGGGCAGATAATGCATTGGTAGGATGAGTGTTGGAGAGCAAGGATCTTCTGGAACATCGACGTGAGTAGAGGTGCGTGCTGGAAGGATGAGCTAACAGGAAAGATAGAGCTTCTGGAGTGTTGACATGAGCAGGAGGTGTGTTATTGAGATGGGCAAGCAAGGAAACGAATCTTCTAGATTGTTGACTCACCAACCATAACCACCATGTTGCTAACATAACTCATATTTCTATTTTTGTCTTTAATGGGAAGGAATATTCCAATCGATGATTCTGCGGGCTGAATGACGGACTGGATGCGACAAAACGTTTGCAACGTAAACACAAGTCTCAACGGAGGTCCTTTTGAAACCCATAACCTACAAGCCAAAATCTATTTTCCAAGCTAGTCAAAAAATATTAAATTAATGTTAATAACCCATGAAAATAATGATATTGAGCCAAGATTCACGTGATATGTAAATACGATCATACTTGGGTCTGATTGACGGTCTGAATGGCAAGAAGAGTGATTTATTATATCAAAATAGTGAAAATAATGCCACTCAAAGTATATTTGATGATAAAAAATGGTGACAAAATGGACACCAACATTCCCCCAAACCGGAGATATGCGAGGTCCCATTGAGAAAAAAGGAAAGGAATTCAAGAAGAAGGTTGAGCTGTGATAGCAGTTGCCTTCAACTTGGAAGAGGAAGTGAACTTAGCACTAAGCTTCATGAACTGATCGTTCAAGTCATCACACCTCATCCAAAGAGAAGTATGGGATGTTGTTTTGGCGCTAGCCAAGCATTCAAAGCTTCTTACTTGTGTGCGCAATACCTTGTTTTCTTTATGAAGCTCAGAGATTGTTTCCACATATTTCTGATTTTGGTCTTTCAACCGTGCTATCCCTCGGGTCCACCTATCCACTTCTTGCTAATTCAGAATGGGCTGTTCTATGCGATGTTCCAGGTCCTTTTGAGGACTCAGCTCTTTTGAAAAGGTTTCAAGCTCAACAGTATGTTCTTCAAGAACTCTGTCTTCATCGTGTGCAGGAGAACTTCCAGTAGCAGGGGCTTCAGACAATCGAGCAGATACATTGGATAATGTGAGGAGGGGTGTTTCGAGGATATGGTCGTCTGACTAGTCATTTGAACATGATGGATGAATGACAGTCTGGATGACAGACTGTTCAACGAACTGGTCACAATTTGTTCTCTTGGATTTAGTGGGTACTGATGAAAAAAGTGGGGGTTCCGAAGTAGGGTCACCAAGGGAAAGCTCAGGAGAAGGCGATGTATGGACAAGGTGAGCCTCGCCTGAGGGATCTTCATCAATCTGTACACGCTTAGTGTCTCATTCTGCTTGTGTAGAGGCTTGGGTAGGCTCACTAATACCGGTTTGGAAACGATGGTGTTTTAGAGAAGCAGAGGGTTTGACAATAGGCTTCTCGATCAAATGAGGGTTTAGTATTTCAAAGACAAAATGATCCCAAGTTTTCCCTCTCTCTTCCAACTAGTGAATGATAAGGATTCTAACAAGACAGTGATGGTACAAGCTACCAGAGGGATTAACAGTATTCTTCCTAACCTGAATTAACATTTTCTCTAAACTTTTCAGGAAATAAAATGGGAAATTGAGGATATGATTGTTAACAAAATGTGCTAGCAATCTAAAATGGCAGACTTTAAAAACAGTAAAATTACCCTCACAAGTGATCAGATGGATGATGACAGTTAAGGGATCTAGGTATTCTGGCTTGACCCACTCCCGGTGGAATCTTTTTGTTTTAGCAACATGTTGATATTCGGTATTTAAAGCAAATTCGTGAGCCTTCCGTGGAAGGAAGAGATGTTTGTGCCAACGGGAACCCTCCCTAGGAAGCTTTGTGGCTAATGTGATAGATTCTTCCGTCATAGAAAAAGTGAGATGGCCAACTTTGGCCATCTTTCCATCGAATCCCTTAGCGAAAAGCAGTGAGATTTCATGGTCATGGCCTTGGAGAAGGCAGAGAAATGGATCCCATCCGGCTCGAAGGAATACCTCACGGCACTCTTTTGAACTCGGGGACGTGAAGTAAATCCTGGTAACTTCTAGGTTCATGACGGATCGACATAATTGGACAGAGGTTGAGGGATGCAGATAGGTATAGGGGATGCAAGAGATGCAGGAGACGCGGCTTAGCAAAAAAGATGGAAAGCGAATAGAATGAAGTGAAATTCACGCAGTCGTCAATTTAAATTGAAGTTCGTTTGAATGGTTGAACGATGGACAAGGTGCATGCTTGAGAGATCATGCTTGTCATTCAAAGATCTTGAATCGAGTGCCAACATAGAAATGCATGAATTAGTGAATACGTGTGGTTATGATATATTCAACCGTGTCCAAAGTCGAGCTTTGGACAGGTTGAATGAAATTCTCGAAATGAAATTATCAACATGGATTATATGTGAGAGATCATGATGACTCAATTAATATGATGGAAGATCATATGATAGGATCATTCATACCATATGGCGGTCATGTAATGATTATGAAGATCGAAATGATGCATAATCCATTCATTTAATGGAGGCGAGATGGATAAGGGAATGAGACCACATGCGAAATTGACATTTCATTGATTCTTGACATAATTAGCCAATTAGATTTATCAATAATATTCAAATTTGGACACCTCAGCATATTTAATAAAGCCATTATATGCTATGGTTTCATTCAGAAATCCATTCGGATCGTTTTTCCGTTTTCCTCGTTTGTCACCTCATTCGGATCAACATTCAACCCGTCATTCATCCCTTCATACAGACTTTTGTCTGTACAAGATCTGCTTGTTGATGCTGATTGAAGCTGATTTTGCAGGAAATTTATGAGGCTGTTAGTGCACAAAAGATGCTATAAATTTTTCTTTTTTGGATCTTTCAGTTGCGTTCCTCTTTATTTTTCATTGATTAGAATGAGCTTCTTTCTGCTTTTCCGCATTATCTTGAAAACACCTATCATTTTATCAGAGATAAATAAACTTTTTTTTTCATGAATATTTAGAAAATAAAAAACAATTATGAGTCTCCCCCTAACCAAAAATATGGCATGTCCTCAAGCCATCAAAGAAAAATTGATTACTATTCAAATATTTCAATTAATGATCTAGGCAGTAACTTCTAAAATGCTATGATAATTTTTGTAAGAAAATGAAATATTAACTATTAAATGGAGATGATTCAGATATGTACATTCATAAAAAAGAATACAACAGTGCTTAAGAAGACCATATGAAGAATGATAGTATAATTGATGTGAAAAATCCCATAGGAAAACTAGTCATCCATGACTCATTGTAAAGATCTCTTGTCATCTAAAGAATATAAATAAGGTTCACCTTAGATTTTGTGAGATTTCCATAGTTATGGGTCCCATTTCTAGGATAATCATACCCTGGGTATTGTTTGAATTAGATGACAGGGTCCAAGTCAAACTTACAGCCATTCTCTAATGAAAGTATAAATAATAGGCCTAAACATGTATTTTTATACTTAGGTTTTTATGAGCCATGTGCATAGCAATGCATTAACCAAACCTTTTTTACCCGATATTGCCCCACTGCCAGCAGGCCTGTTCAGTACCCTAACGGGTTTATCTTGGTATCATGCAAGCATATCCCCGCTGCCAACGAGCCTATTCAGTATCTCGACGGGTTTAATTGCATTTACTCAGCTTCCTTGTTTAAGATTTTACTTAGCATGGACCCATTGCCAGCAAGCCTGTTCAATACCCCAATGGGTTTGCTTTGTATAATGATATTTTTAGTAAGGAAGCTGGTTGGCACTAGAGTGTGCTAAGCCTGTTAAACAGATAATTCAAATTTTTAGAACGAACCTTATGAGTAACTTTATTTATAATGGCCTAAATTATAGATCATGTCAAAAGATAATAAGCTAAAGCTATTCTTTGAATTCTTAGTCTATCCTCTTCATAAAAGATTAGTAATGTTCCCCTCAAAATAGAAATATCACTCACTTTTGGGATACCTTTTAAAAGTGCTTAAGAGACAAGTTTTGATAATGAGTCTGGGATGAGCTAGTAATTCATAGGTGTAAGATAGAACTTTTGAAGATCATAGTAATTAAAGTAGGTCTTAAGGAACTATTCTAATGATAAATCAGAAATGTACATGTCTAAATCAAATACCATATACAGAATCATAAAAGAAAGTGGTTAGAAATTATATAAAGAATGCTTTAACCTTTCACTATAAATTTCAATTTTCAACAATAATCGAAAGAGAAGGAGAACTATAAGTATTTCTTTTTAGAGCACTCCCCTTTTCAGATAATATTGCATAAGCTGATTATAAGGTTCTTGTAACCAAACTGCAAAACCACTTGTTAGATGATTCCAATTTATTCAAAACAAAAACATATGTTCAGAGACAGTTATGTAAAATTTTCAAAATTAAAGAAAAGAAAAGAGTCTTCCTGTTTTAATTGACAAAATTTTATAAGCTGATCTTAATAACGAATTTCCTGTAAAAAGTGCAATCAATTGTTAGAAATGACTCTTATTATTAAGAACAAAAACATATTTACATATATACAAATTAAAATAACCCAAATAATTCAAGGACCAGGAGAAGGAGGAATGACTTCCTCTTCTACCAGCTCCATTTCCTTCTGTTGTAAAGCATTTTGCACAAAATTTTGTTTAGATATTCGTTGATGATAAAGTCTAAGTCTATGTCCACTTACAACAAAAGAAATTTGAGAATCATCAATTAGCTTAATTTTAACAGATCCATTATCAAAAGATGTAACAATTTCATATGGATCCATCCATCGAGTAGTTAATTTACCTTTAAAATTTTTGTATCTTGAATCAAAAAGTAATGCCCAATCTCCTATTTTGAATTGTCTCTGTTTAATGTATCTATCATGCCACTTTTTACGTTGGTTTTGAATTAAAATTGTGCGTTGGATAGCATATTGCCTAATTTTGTCTAATTCATTTATTTGCATGATCCATTGTCTCTATGCTTCTTCTAGATCCATCCCTAATTGTGCAGCCATACTAAAAATTTTAACTTGAAATTCAATAGGTAGAAGAACTTGTTTACCATTAACAAGTTCATAAGGTGTATGGCCAGTGGTGTTCCTCCAAGTTATTCTATAATCCCACAAGGCTTCTGGGAGCCTATATGCCTAGTCTTTGTGGTATAACTGGATAGTATTAGTCAGGATGGCTTCTAACACTTTGTTGGTGGATTCTACCTGACCATTGGCATGCAGATGGTATGGTGAAGATTTACAATGTCTAATACGATATTTTTCAGTAAGCTCTTTCATTAATTTGGAGGTAAACTGAGATCCTTGATCGGTTACAATTTCCCTAGGTACATTGAATAGGGTAAATATTTCTTCATACATAAACTATACCATGGACTTCTCTGTGGCTTGGAATAAGGCTTTAGCTTCTACCCGCTTGGTGACATAATTTGTACAGACTAGAATGTACTTCTTCTTACGGGACATAGGAGAAATTGGCCCAACAAAATTTAGAGCCCATTTTTCAAAAGGTTCAATCATAACTTGAGGTCGTAAAAGCATATCATTGGATGGTGTAGGTCTACCCATTCTTTGGAAACTATCACACCCTTTGACATACTTGGCAGCATCTTTAAAAATGCTTGGCCAATAATACCCAGAGTGCAACACTTTTTATGTTGTTCTCTTGTCAGAAAAATGCCCGCCACAAGGTCCACCATGACATGCATGTAGGATCTCTGCCATCTCATCCTCCCGTACACATCGTCTATAATAATATCAGGACCAGTACAAAAGAGATCATTGTCCACCCAAGAGTAATTAGAACTCTGAGCTATGATCCTACGTTTCTCAGGTGGGGAGAGATGGTTTGGTATCTTTCCAGTTCCTAAATAATTGGATATGTCTGCAAACCATGGGGTTCGAGCAGACACATCGAAAAAATGTTCATCCAGGAAGCTATCATCGACAGGACTAGCATTATCATCAATTTGAATTCGAGAGAGAAAATCTACTACCACATTCTCTCGACTAGGACGATCGACAATGGTGATGTTAAATTCTTGTAACAAAAGAAGCCACTGAGTCACTCTGCCATTGGTGATAGGTTTATTCATTAAAAATCTAATGGCGGGGTGGTCAGTATGTATAAAAATTTCATATCTTGTGATATAATGATGAAACTTGTTAATGGCATAGACTATTGCTAGAAACTCTTTTTCAGTAATAGTGTATTTCGATTTTGCAGGAGTCAAATTTTTACTAGCAAAATAGATGGCATGTGATGTTTGTCCCTCCTTTTGACCTAAGAATGCCCCTATAGCTATGTCGGAAGCATCAGTGGATATATGGAAGGGAAGGGACCAATTGGGGCCCCTAAGTATTGGTGCCACTGATAACTTTCCTTCAATGTTTCGAAGGCATGTTGGCAAGGTTCAGTCCATTAGAATTCTGTGTCTTTCATGAGTAGCTTGAACATAGGTGCAACTATCTTAGTGAAATGTTCAATAAAACATCTATAATAGCTTGCATGGCCAAGAAAACTTCTTACCTCCTTCGGATTTTTTGGAGGAGGAATATTAACAATTATTTCTATCTTGGCAGGATCCACCTTGATACCTTGAAGAGAGACATGATGTCCCAGAACTATGCCCTCGGTTAGTAACATCTTACATTTTTCATGGCTGAGAGCTAGGTTCGTTTCTTGGCACCGAATAAGAACTGTTTCGAGGTTGTCAAGGGATTCTTAGAAGGTATTACCATAAACTGTAAAATCATCCATATAAACTTCTACACAATCATGTATAAGATCAGCAAAGATTCCTAGAACTGGACGCTAGAAGGTAGGAGGTGCATTACATAGGCCAAATGGTATCACTCGATAGGCATATGTCCCCCAAGAACAAGTAAAGGTTTCCTTGTATTGATCTTCAGGTGCTATTAGTATTTGATTGTATCCACTATATCCATCAAGGAATGAAAAATATTGTTTCCCTAATAAGGTATCTAACACCTGATCGATGAAAGGCAAAGGGAAGTATTCCTTAAGAGTGGCCTTGTTCAATTCTTGAAAGTCAACACAAATACACCATTTCCCTGTGACTTTCTTTGGAACTACCACCAGAGGAAACACCCATTTACTGTTAGAAATTGGGTAAATAAAAATGACATTAAGGAGTTTTTGTAATTCATCTTTTACTATATCCTTTAGGGATGGATTCATTCTTCTTTGGGGCTTCCTAACAAGAGTTATGTTTGAGTCTGTGTAAATGTGGTGGATACAGGTATCTGGGTGTATACCTTTCATATTGGTATATTCCCATGCAAATGCTCCAGTTTGACTCTTGAGAACTTTTAGTAATTGTTTTTGCCGACCCTCATCTAAACCTGCATTTATATATAGAAATTTGTCGGATCTAACCTCACAAGGTATGGTATAGGATCCTAGATGTTCTTCGATTGCGAAGACACAGGGTGTACTTGTAAATGTTGAGAGGTTCATGTTTTCTTGAAATTCATCTCCAAAAATCTGGTCAAGTTGGGAAAAAGCTTGAGGAAAGTCTATACATGTTGTGGAAGAGATAAATTGATTCAACACATTCTTGGTATTTTTTTCTTGAAGTGCCCAGGAGAAATCACTAACAAGGGAAATTTCTTCCAAGTTCTCATCCCCGAAAGGACAATCTAACCTGTTGGATTTTGTACAACTTCGAAAGATATTATTCATTGTATTTTATTGCACTTTTATAGTACTTGATTGTACCTCCTAAGGGAGATGAACTAGATGCAATTATTTATGTAATCAAATGAAATAGTCAATAGAAAAATATTAAAAATAAATTATTTATTGCCCCCAGTTGAAGTCGGCCTAGTTAGGGAATTTGGTTTTTGCACTTGTATAAATAAGAGGCTAGTGCACCTCATTATCTCATTCTCACACTTAGCAAGTGCGCATCACTTGGAGGAGGATGATTTCGCATCACTTGAAGGAGGAAGTTTATTTGGGGCATCTACTTGTGAAAGACACTTTCCTATTCTTTCTCTTTTCTTATTTCTACTATGATCTCGGAATTATCATCTCTCTACGAAGGTTGCTAGGTTTTCTCCCATTTGGGTTTCCCAGGTCAAACTCTGTGTTGTTGTTTTGTGATTTGTCTTGCTTCTAGTGATCTTGGTTATGCATTTATGTTTTATGCTGTGAATGTATGAAATATAACATGGTATCAGAGCCGTTCTAGAAGAAGCCATTGCCAAAGCGTTGTCAGAACCCTACTGGAATTAGGGTTTCATCTTGTGAAGTTTTCACCCACCATTTTGAAGAAAAAGAGCCATGCGAATTTCGTTTTTGGCAAGGCGAATCTATTGGTGAAGATGGAATTCAATTACGAGAACTTTCAATTTTTGACCTAACTCTATGGCTGCAGCAAAATTAGGGTTTCAGTTTTAACTCATTTCTCTCCACAGATTTGGACCAGCCCACCCTCTATTCAACTCTCCTTGGCATGGTGAATTTATCTGTGCATTCAATTTTTCAAATTATTAACTTTCATTTTTGACCTAGCTCCTGCTAGGGTTTCTGAACCAAATTTGCAATCAAGATGATTGGGATGAAGGTTGAAGATCATTTGGAAGGAGCCTCTAACTTATCTCCTGGAAGTCAAGGGTTCTTCTACTCCTAGAAGAAAATGATCTCTTGCTATATGTAAATGAGAAGGTCCCTGAACCAGAAGCCGAACAGGATAAATCCCGATGGAGAAAGAATGATGCTAAAGCAAGAAGAATTCTTGTGGATTCAGTGAGAGACCATTTGGTTCCTCAAATCTCAGGAAAGAAGAATGATAGGAAAATGTTCAAGACCATTATGAAGCTGTTTGAACACACTAGCCTTAATGTATCCATGACTTTGAGAAACCATCTCTCAAATATGAAGATAGCAAAATTAGAATCCATTGCCTCATACTTTATGAGGATCGCAGAACTCAGAGACAAGCTTAGCACCAGTGGAGATCCTATTAGCGATAAGGAGTTTGTCCTCCACACTTCATGGGAGCCCTTTATCCAAAGCATAAGTGGTAGATCCAAACTACCAAAGTTTGACAAGCTTTGGGAAGATTGCTCTCAGGAGGAGACAAGGATCACAGCACGTCAAAGACTCCATGGCCATGGCACTCAACCTGAGGAGAAACAAGCTTTTGTTTCTCATGCCACAAAGGGTAATGGAAAAGGTAGGAAGTTCCATAAATACAAGCACCAAGATCATAGACCAAGTCTTTTCCCAGATCAAAAGGAGAAGAAGGACATATCTCAAGTTCAATGCTATAGGTGCAGAAAATATGGACACTACGCAAATAGCTGTCGAAGTTCAAGTAAAAGGAAGCATCAAGCCTCAACTGTTGAGTAGAAGAGGATCATCATCGCAAGAAGCAAAGGGATGATGATTGTTCGAAGTTCCTCTTCTAGAAGATCCAAAATGCAAGAACATAGATCTCTTATGGTTCCCACAAGAAGGCAGTGGGGGGCCACACACCAAAACAATAAGAGATAAGTATTTTATTTTCTTGCTTACATAGATTTGTTCTTGTCTTATATGCTTTTTATATGTAGATCTAATGTATTGAGCAGTTGATATAGTTTACCTTGTTATATTATGCATATGAGCTACACAACATTTCATGAAGTTAGTCTAGATGATGTCTCCCTCCTACATGCTTAGGGTAGTGCACACTCTTGATGGCATGGTCTAGTGGAGATAAAAGACATCTAGATACTTCCCAGAAGTGTTTGTTAGACATGTTCATAAATGTTGTGATAAATTATTAGCTAAGATTCCTGTGTAAACTATTTGTTTTTCCATTTGATTATAAAATGTCACTGATCATCAGTCGAGATTTGACTTGTAGGGAAAATACCATGTGATTTGGCCTACAAAAGAAGACTTGTTCCGATGGACATATGAATCTCATTGATGTACAGCAAGAAGCTTCCTGGAATATGATTCTCAGCCTAGAAGGATGACCTCAGATGAAGCTTTCACAGAAGTGAAACCAGAAGTAAGCCACCTTCAGATATTTGGTTGTCCAATCTGTATACATGTACCCAAGTTGGAACCTTCAGGAAAGAAGGGAACCTTTGTGGGATACAGTGAGTCTTCAAAGACTTACAGAATCTACATCCTAGGGTCCAAACAGATTGAAGTCAGTAGCTGAAGGGTTTTTGAACTGAATGGACTCACCTGCACCTCTCTTTATTTACTCACCTGGATTGCAACTCTTCTCTCATCTTTTATGTCCTAATGATGAATCTAGCTTAGGATTCGAAACGTCGAATCAAAATGAATACCGTGGACATTCTAGAAAATTGTTCATCAAACACCATCCACCACGAAAACCTTAGATCTTTAATCACAAAACTGTAGGGATGTGACATTTGAAGAAGAATTAGCTATCAAGAAAGGTAGAGGATCAGACATGGAGATCGATGATGAAATGATAGAACCAAAGGAGATGAGATCATCTCCCCCTCTAGTTCAAGAGGGAGTTAGCAGAAAAGGATGAACCTATCGATTCCATTGATCCAGTTGATATCCCCATAAATGTTGCAGTAGGTTGGAAAATACCTACATGGGAACAACAGACTTAGCATGGAGCATATGGGAAATACAAGGCCAAATTTGTTGCCAGAAGATTCTCTCAGAAAGAAGGAGTCGATTATGATGATACATTTGCTCTTGTGGCTTGAGATACTTCCATCAGATCGATCATTGCTATTTCTTCAGCTATGAGATGGAAGGTGCATCAGAATGATGCAGACCCCAACCTTTGCTTCAAGGTTGTAGATGATGAGCCACTGATTTTTGTATTATATGTTCATGACTTGTTTCTCACAGGAAATGAGAAACTTATTTGTATGGTATAAGAAGAATATTGCCTTTGAGTTTGAAATGAAAGATCTTGGATTGATGCACTACCTCTTGGGATTAGAAGTATGGCAGAGGCAGAAAGAGATTTTCCTAGGACAAGGAAAATACACCATTGATATATTGAAGAGATTTGAGATGTTGGACTGCAAGTCCATGGCTACTCTGATGGATGCAAATTGGAATAAGTTGAGAGATTTTACTTCAGATTTTGATTTGATTGACCCCACTATTTATCACCAGTTGATTGAGTATTTGACCAACACCAGACCATATATATATGTTTTGCTGTGAATGCCCTTAGTCAGTTCATGTGTGAACCGAGGCAAATTCACTAGATTGTTGAAAAACATGTGCTTAGATACTTACATGGCACTGTGGGATATGGTTTGAAATATGCTTCATATGTTGACCTAATATTGCAGGGGTTTATAGACTCAGATTGGGCCGGATGTGTTGCAGATCAGAAGAGTACTTATGGATGTTGCCTCAATTTGGGTTCTGCAGTTATTTCCTAGTGCAGCAGGAAGAAAAACTCGGTAGCACTCATTACTACAGAGGCCGAGTACATGGCTGCTAGCACAACAGCTCGAGAAGTAGTTTGGCTTTGTAAACTCCTGGCAGGATTGTTCGACCAGATTCCAAAGCCGACCGTGATTCACTATGATAACCAAATTTGTGTGCAGATGTCAGTGAATCATGTATTTCACGACAGGTCGAAGCATATCGAGATTCGATATCACTTCATTCATGATATGGTGCAAAAAGGTGTGGTTGAGTTACAGTACGTGCCAATAGACGACCAAACTGCAAATGTTCTCACCAAGGCTCTTCCTAGGGTGAAGTTTGAATACTTTCACAGAAGACTTGGAGTCGAAGAGAACGTATCCCTCCTTGAGAGGGAAAGATGACATTAAGATGCTTGCCTTGCTTTTCCCTGGTGCCTTCTGTAGTCTAGTTACTCAACCAGATATGGGAGAAATCCCATAAGCAGATGAGTAAGGCAGTCAGCAGTTGCTTGGACTCACCCTGGTGCCTTCTACAGTCCAGTTACTCATCCAGATATGGGAGAAATCCCATAGGCAGATGAGTAGGATAGTCAGCAGTTGGTTGGGTTCACACTGGTTCCTTTGCAGTTCGGTTACTCAGCTAGATATGGGAGAAATCCCATAGGAAGATGAGTAGGACAGACAACAGTTGGTTGTGTGGTTGCATAGGTGCCTCTACAGTCCAGGTACTTATCCAGTTATGGGAGAAATCCCATAGGCAGAAGAGTCAGACAGTTAGTAGATGGCCGTGCCCTTTTGCTCGTCTAAGATCTCAGCCATGTATGGGAGGACCCCATTGGAAGATGAGACAGAAAGGTAGAAAATGGTATAGCAGAGATGGCACAACTGATTATCTTAGATATCCAGGATTGAGTGATTCTTCTGGATCCAAGATCGAGTGATTCTCTTGGACTCATCGAGGACTGGTGAGGATGTCATAGATATTCAGGATTGAGAGATTCTCCTGAAATCAAGGATCGAGTGATTCTACTGGACTCACCGAAGGACTGGTGAAGATTATACACTGAGAATCTGTGGAAAACCTTCAATATGCCTAGAGATGATGGAGACAGTGTAGAGTACAAGATGAAACCCAGATGATCGTGATGCTGATGAAGAACGAAGAATACCTTCCTCATTGAGAAGGAGTGTCGGATTTTGTGCAACTTCGAAAGATATTATTCATTGTATTTTATTGCACTTTTATTGTACTTGATTGTACCTCCTAAGGGAGATGAACTGGATGTAATTATTTATGTAATCACATGAAAGAGTCAATGTAAACCTTGGGGTGCAAAATAAACAAAAGAAAATTATTAAAAATAAATTGTTTATTGCCCCCAGGTGAAGTCGGCCCAGTTAGGGAATTTGGTTTTTGCACTTGTATAAATAAGAGGCTAGTGCACCTCATTATCTCATTCTCACACTTAGCAAGTGTGCATCACTTGGAGGAGGCTGATTTCGCATCACTTGAAGGAGGAAGCTTATTTGGGGCATCTACTTGTGAAAGACACTTTCACATTCTTTCTCTTTTCTTATTTGTACTATGATCTCGGAATTATCATCTCTCTACGAAGGTTGCTGGGTTTTCTCCCATTTGGGTTTCCTAGGTCAAACTCTGTGTTGTTGTTTTGTGCTTTGTCTTGGTTCTAGTGATCTTGGTTATGCATTTATGTTTTATGCTACGAATGTATGAAATCTAACATAACCAAAATAGGTTTTCAGTTACTGGCTGAGATGGTGGGTATAAGTCTAGTTTTCTTGTAGATAACCCATCAGAGATAATCATCTCTCCATCCCTACATCCTCTAAATGCGTTGGCAGTAGCCAACCAAGTTCTTCCCAGAATAATGGGGTGACCTTTGGAAGGGTCTTTTGATTCTATGACCATGAATTCCACGGGATATTCCCATGAAGCTACTGATACATTGATGTCATCTAAGATCCCAGTGGGTTGAACCATAGTGTGGTCTGCTAATTCTAGCATTGTTGGGGTAGGGCAGAGGAACTGTCCTAAATTGAGATTTTCTAAAACTGTGGTAGTCATAAGATTAATAGCAGCTCCTAGATCAATAAGTGTGTTTCCTATGGCGATGTTATTGATGATAATAGTCACCACAGGGTTTCCTGGATTTGAATACTTTGGGAGTCTAGGTTGGTTTGCTATACAATCTGACATTTCTCCTATTACATGAATCATCGGAGGGTCTTTCTGTTTTCTCCCTGGTCTTTTAATACATAGTTCCTTTATTACTTTACTATAGATTGGGATATCCTTAATGGATTGTAACAAAGGGATCTTAATACAAATATTTTTCAATTTGTTAATGATATCATACTCTGGATAAGTTACAGGTTTTTCTATTACTAGATGCTCTGGATATGGAGGTGATTTTTCCCCTGTAATTACTTCTTTATGTGGGTGGTTGTGTGTTGAAGACTTAGGAATAACCACATCTTCAAGAATAACATCATTCAAAACTTTGTTAGGTATGTTTTCTTCTTCATTCTCTTCTCAGATAACAACTGATGACTTGGGATGATCTTGCAAAACTCTTCGAGACCGTAGTTGAATCTCATGTATTGGTGCGGTCGAAATGGCATATGATGGAAGAGGTGACAACCCAATGATATTAAGAGCTTAGGTTGGTTTGTTGTTAGGGTTTGGTATCGGTTGTACAGGTAATATTGTGGGTCTTGGAGGATTCATATTCTGGAAATGGTGAGGTTCATTTGGGATAGGGGGTAGTGAAGGAGGTGCAAATCGAGGCAAAAGTTGCTAGATATTAGGTGGGTAAGGATAGTTAGGCATAGGAGGAGGTGGTTGAGCATAAGTTTTTCCTCTCCATCCCTATGGACATTGTTGTTGTTGAGCATTCTGAGGAGGGTACTGAGGTGGCCAATTTTTCCAACCTGAAGTGTTCCATTGTTGAGGAGGTTGATAAGGATAGTAATAAGGTGGAATTTGTGATGGATCTTGGTATGATGACTGATCTCTAGGTTTCCAAGGCCTCCTAGATGATTCACCAAAGTTTCCACTCTTATGCATAGATTGCAACCTAGGCAACAATGGACAATTATCAGTCGGATGTTCTTCTGTACAAAGGTGACAAACTGAAACATTGTTCAATGGACATTCTCATTGGGGATGTTTAGTTCTACACCTAGGACAGAAAACACTCATTGTTACCTACTCTTCTTCTTGTCTCTTTTTAGCTTGTAGTGCATCTAGTTGAGAACCCATAGCTCCTAAGATATATGTTTTGAAATTTCCTAATAGGTTTCCCAACTCTACCCTTGTAACTCCACCAAGACTGGATGTGTTTCCTTTTAGGTTTCGAGCATAAGATTCTCGAAAGTGTCTTCCACTTTTCCCTCTTCTCCTAGAGTAATTCCTACATAGTTCACAAATCTGTGAAAAAGGCTAATGAGAGAGGTTTCCTGCTGCCACGAGATTAAGGTTTTCTAAGAATTCCTCCGAGATTCCCTTGAGGAAGAGTGTTCTTACTACATTTTGTCAAAGATCACTATATTTAGATTTATGTAACACATAGTTAAATCTTTCGAGATAGTCTTCTAGGCTCTCGTCTTCAAGTTGTTGTCTTTTGAAAATAACATTGCGAGAGTCTTTAGGTTTACAGTAATCTTGATATTTTTGTAGAAACGCAGTCTTCTTGTCTTCCCAAGTTCTAATACTAGATTCTCCTAACCCCATGAACCATCGAAGAGAATAATCTTTTAATGCGGTAGGAAAGAGTTTTAGTTTTTGGCCATCTTGTAGGTAATTATAACTCCTACACAAAATGTCAAATTCAAATAAGAATGTATCCGGATCCTCACTACTCTTCCCATAAAAGGTTGGTAGTGAGGAAGGAGGGATGTTTTTCATAGTTACATCTTGTGCAATGTCTAAGATAGGGAACCCGAAGGTACCTTCACTTCTAACTTCTCCTTCTTCTTCATCTTGTCGAACACGATCTTCATTTTCATCCTCCATGAAGATTCGATTACCAAAGAGGGAATACTTAGGTGGATCCTTTCTTGGTGAATATGGGATATCCCAATGTTCTGTTTCAGGGAAAATATTTCCCTTTTTAAGAGAGGAATTATCAGCTATGTGGGAGTCCAGTTTTGTAGGTCCTACAGTTGTTGTCTCAATTTGTGAGATGACTATGTTCAAAAAATTCTCAACAAGAGCATCTACTTGTGCAGGAGAAACAAAATTTACTAAGTTTGGACCACCTACTATTGAAAAAGTAGTGTCTTTGGGTTTTTTGACTAATGGAGAGTTGGGAGGTTCTGAAGTTTTATCCTTTTGAGTTTCCTCTTGTCTAAGTTCAGTCTCAATATGAGCTTGAGGTTCCTGTGGAATTTCTTTATGAACAAAATTTTATGACGTCCCTATGGTTTCCCCTAATTGATTTCGAGAAAGGAACTCCTTTGCTTTCCAAGTAGGACTATCCCCTTTAGGTGTCTTCTGATACCTTTCTGTTGAGTTAGTAGTTGGGGTGGCACGCCCCCCATATAGGTTAGTGAGAATTTTAGTAGGGATTTTAGTAGGAAGGCTAGTTTTAATAAATCTACCTTGTGAATCTCTAAACCTATTCATGAAAACAAACAATAACTTAAATAAATTCTAACTGCATCACTACTATTGCTGGGTTTTGGGGATGCTTGTTATAACATATGCGTAGGTTCTTACCTGTCGTCTTACCACTCACCACCACCAGCCTATTTCTAAATTTCAAAGTAGAAAATTCAAATCTATCACTAAGTTTCAAAGGAGAGTTCTACCTATCTACAACTAAGTTCTACCTATCGACAATTGAATTCTACCTATCTACAACTCCCCGGCAACAATGCCAAAATGTTGAGGTGTATTTACTATCTTAAAGAATCACTAAAATATTTAATTATCGACCAGGGTTGGTAATCTTAGAGTTGTGGCACAGTATATGCTGAGGTAGAATGGGGCCTAAGTTTCGGCTCAGCAGACCTTAGAAAATGTTTAATAAAGAAAATATCGAAAGATCTTTCAAAATGAAAAACTGATTCAAACTTAAAAAAAACAACAAAGGAACTAATTAAAACTAAACCAAAAAATAAGAATAGTATCAAGGTATACTACTCTACTCTATAATTAAATAATGGGAAAAGAACAAATGCTGATAAAAAAATAAACTACTTTTTATGAAAATGGAAACTACTTGACTAACGAAAAAACTACAAACTACTTAGTGAATTCAACAACTACTTATGCATTCAGTTACCACTTCAAGACTACAATAAAGTATCTAATTCCATTCTCCTTGATGTTGTACGTCAAATGTGATAGGAACTGGGGTGAATGTATCGTAATGACTTTCAAATGTAACAACAAAACAAAATGGAAGTAAATCTAACCTAATTTCTACAAATAGATGTAAACTACAAAGATACCAATTACAATTAAACTTAAACATTATGATCTATCTTTTATCCATAAGTAAAATGATGTAAAACTAATGAAATCTAGAAGCAAGTAGAAAACTTAATACAGATATTTACTTGGACTAAATTTGATTTGGAAGCAAGTAGAAAACTTGATAAAGATATTTATTATAGAAGCAAGTAGAAAACTTGATAAAGATATTTGTTTTTGAACCAAACTCTATTTTATGAACATCTTTATTATTTGTATGAATGGGAAACTAATCCTATGCTTTAATGAAGAAACTATCAAAACTGAGATAACTTGGAGAATGAAATTATTAACTCTAATCCGAAATAAACCTTAAGAACATACAATAAATTATACTAAGAATAAAACTGATAGATTCTAGAACAGTAACCTATTGGAAATCAAACATGAAAGACATAACTTGGAAAAGACAGTTAAAGCAAAGTTAAGGGAGATGAAATGGAAACTAAGAAAAATGACAAAACTCAATTAAACTCTTTGTAATATAAAACAAAATCTCAATTACAGTTAAGAATGCTAATTAAAAGCAAGAAAAATTACAGTTGAAAATCCTAAGAAATTGAATTCTTAATAAGCATAAAACAATGTAGAAAGGATGAAAGTCCAAATGACGATCCAGATGACTGTCTGAATGACAATCCGGATGGAAGAAAATGATTTAAACTAAGGAAAGAAGCAGTTTGGATGATCTTAACTACCAGCTGGCTAATGCATATGATCCTACAGTGCAAAGAAGTCAGTGAGAAGACTGTTGAGAAGCTAAGATAGCAAGAGATAACCTATTCTAATCATTGTTTAAAGAAATAAACTATTTCTATGGCCTAATCAAACAAAACTGAGATATGAATAAGGCTAACCTACAACCACAAGAAAGGAATTAACAGGACTAATTCTAATTATAAACTAAACATGAAACAACAACTAACTAAACTCTATCTAATTGCAAAGGACTGAAAGAAAACTATAAACATTATGCTTGGTCGACCATTTAAATTCTGGAAAAGTAAATTAAGTTAGCAACAAAATAAATATTACAAAAAAATAAGGAAATGACATATACAGGAAAACATAATTAATTACATATACTGGAAAATGAACTATTTACTTGCAAAAAGGAAAATACAAAACTATACATAAAAACCTCCAGTTGATGAGGGGCCCTTCCCAGCAATCAAAGATTGGAACTAAATCAACTTACTCACCAACATCAGAATATCAATAGTAAAATTCAGGAGCTTCCATTAACTGAGAAAACTATACAGTGTTTCTCTGAATTACTTGATATCGTAAATGCCTATAACTACTGTACTATAAATTGTCTATTTTCCCCCATCTGCGTTTCTACAAAGGAGACGTTTATTTATAAGTTTACAATGGGAGAGAGGGTCGACATAGTTGACCTCTCTAAAAATAGAAGTCTTAATGTCTATACAACGACTGCTTGGTGGTTGACGACATCGCAGAGGCCATCCGCCTGCTTCCACAACGTCAATTCTCTTTGACATGAACAGCTGTAAGTCAGTTTCCTTCCATCGTGGGCAGATAATGCGTTGCAAAGCTGAGCGTGGGAGAGCAAGGATCTTATGGAATGTCGACGTGAGCAAATGTGCGTGCTGGCAGGCTGAGTGAACAGGAAATACGGAGCTTCTGGAGTGTTGACGTGAGCAGGAGGTGTGTTGTCGAGCTGGGCGAGCAAGGAAGCGAATCTTCTAGAGTGTTGACTCACCAACCATAACCACCACATTGCTAACATAACTCATATTTCTATTTTTTTCTTTAATGGGAAGGAATATGCCAACCGACGATTCCGCAGGCTGAACGAAGGGCTGAATGGTGGATTGGATGTGGCTAAACATTTGCAATGTGAACACAAGTCTGAATAGAGGTTTGTTTGAAACCCATAACTTGCAAGCTTAAATATATTTTCCAAGCGAGTCGAAAAATATTAAATTAATGTTAATAACCCTTGAAAATAATGATATTGTGCCAAGATTCGCGTGATATGTAAATACGATCATACCTGGGTCTGATTGACGGTCTGAATGGCAAGACGAGTGATTTATTATATCAAAATAGTGAAAATAATGCCACTCAGAGTATATTTAATGATAAAAAATGGTGACAAAATGGACACCAACACAGTAAAAAAAGGGCGCATGATGCCACAATCAGTGGCATCTGGAGCTCTAACCCCCCACAAGAGTCAGATAACTCAGGTGGACTGCACTGGAACACTCAATAGGTTAGTATAAAATAAGGAACTAGCTAAAGTGGTCCTAAAATGATGAATGCAGGGCTCATAAGGTGGTAGATGGATCTTGGATGACATCTACACACCACTAGGGGGAAAATGGCATCATCAACAACTAGGAAGAATAAATAATGCTAGGTAGGACAAGGATGAAGTATTGAAATATCGTAACAAATGTTGCAGCTCATTCACACTCAGATCCTCTCATTGGTTCTCAATTTGGTTTGTTAATGGATGTTTTGAAGGATGGATCAAAGTTTGGAGATTATGCATTCGCTCTCCTTTGTCTCATGCTTCCTATCCACTACATGATTATGATCGGCACCTATTCTTAGAGTTGCACAGAAGATAAAGAACCTCAAGACTCATTTGGACTTGATCTCAAGAAGTGCAACTCTAGTGAGCACCTATATTCTCTCTTCTATCAGTGGATCTCAATTGTTCTACATGGTTACATTGTCCATCATGCAATTGTTTATGTTCATGATTTAGTTGAGCACATTCCACTTCTTCCCAAGAAGAAGATTCCTCTAGACATCTTCACCAACTTCACACCTACTTGGATTTCTGGAGAGCATTATTATGGTGTATTTCATGTCCATTTTTAGGGGGTTTTTTCTTCCCATGTGTTTTTCTCATTTTTCTTAGTTACATGGACATAATAAATTGTAAAGGGTGACTGTAAGCGTTTGTTTCTTGGGTCCTAATTTTGATATTTCACTCACATAAGTCAGGCTTAAGGGGTGTGTTATAACAAATTAACCATCTAGACCTTGGTATATCCCATTATTTTGTTTTCTGGGTATTTAGAACAATGTTAGTTGGATATCTAATGCATTATTTGTCCACCATATCCACTATAGCATCCTCTTTTTTCTTTAGTTTCAGCTTTTATGAGCTAGAGTGTCATTCCTGCTTTATCCTGCTTTTATATACCTTTTGTGAGTTTAAAGTAGCTTTATTCTACTTTTCACTTGGATTAGGATGAGCTAGGAGTGCTAGGATCACTTTGGCGAGTTTTCTACTTTTTGCCTCAACATATTCTCTCCTTTTCTCCTACAAATCCACCCAGTAGTTGATTTTTGGTCACTCATGGACTATCTAGGCCCACTTAGCCAATATGTGACCATCTACTATGAGTTGGAGATTGATACTTTCCATAGATGAGGATTTTTGTCTTTTCTAAGCCTACCACATGTGAGCTACTCGATTTTCCTCCAAGCCTCTCATATTCTCTCTATGAGATGTATTATATATTGTATTCATATTGTTGAATAATATAGAGATGAAGTTTACATCAATTGAGTTCTCTCTCTTATGTTTATGCTTCAATATTTCTTCTTAATTATGCTAATCTTTGTGTAAATTATTGGTGAAGACTACTTTGATTCTAGATACTTTCTTGTCAAAATTCTTGCATGGTGTTAAACCTATTTAGAATTTATATAGGAATATATACTCGATATGACTTTGAAGTCTTACTGTACCCAACAAAGATGCCTTTCTGTCCTAAAGGATCCAACTTTTTCCTCTTTCCTTTACGACATAAATATAGGTTGGACAACCAAAGATCATCAAATGTCCAAATTTTGGTTTCACACCTGTGAAAGCCTCTTCAGGGGTATTTTCTTCCAAATCTCAATGAGGACATCTGTTATGAACATACATAGTAGTGTTGGCTACTTCAACCCATATAAACATAGGAACCCCATGATGATGGATCAATGCCTTAGTAGATTCAATGATGGATCTATTCTTCCTTCCAACAATCCCATATGTTGGGGATTATAAGGTACACAAAACTCCCTCTTAATTCCTGCATTCTTGCAGAAATTGTTAAAATCCTTGGAAGTGTAATCTCCTCCATTATATGATCTAAAGACTTTGATCTTCATGTCTGTCAAGTTTTTTACTTGAGCCTTGAATTCCTTGAACTTGGAGAAGATATCATCCTTTCTCTTTAAGAAATAAATCCATGTCTTTTGGGAGAAGTCATCAATGAAAGTAGTAAGATACAAGTATCCTCCCAAGGATGGTATTGAAATAAGTCCACAAACATCTGAGTGAACCAAGTCCATAATTTTGTTGGATCTTCTGTCACTGGATATTGGAAAAGAATGCTTGGAAGTATTCCCAAGTGCACATCCCCTGCATACACCTTCATGATCATTTGGAAGATCTGGAAGACCTGAGACCATTTGTATCAATATTGGAAGAGCTCTATTATATAAGTGAGAAAATTTGTGATGCCATAGCTCACTTAAACTGTAAGAATCATGAACTAGATCTTGAGTTGGATCACCTGTCAATTTGTAAAGACCCCCAAATCTAGGACCTATAACTCTGGGTGAATCAATTCTTGATTCTTTAGTCCACATGAGGATTTGTCCATCCATAAATGCAACTCTCATGCGCTTATCTTCCAGGGATAAAATGGAGATAATATTCTTCTTTAGGCCTAGTACAAGAAGTACCTTTCCAAAATGTAAAGAATCACCCGAGTCTAGCTGGAAGGATGTTGAACCAACTCCCTTTACTTCATACTTGGTATTATAACCAAGTTCAACCGAAAGAGAGGCATGTTTATTTGACAACCTTGAGAGAGAGTTTTGAGAACATATCATGTGCCTAGATGCACCACTATCTGTCATCCATTCGTCATTAACCGAAATAGAACCGTTGAGAGATAAGTAACAAGACAGTAATCTTTCCAGATTTCTTCTTCATGTTTCTTATTTTCTGGTGCATGCTTCTCTTTAGCTGTAGAGGCATCATTCTTGAGTTTTCCTTCCTTCCAATATTTTGCAGCAAAGTGACCTAATTTTCCACAATTGAAACATTTGAGCTTGGATTTATTCTTCTTGATATTTGGATTTTGGACTAACTTGATGCCTTTCTTTCCCTTGTTCCAATTTCATTTCTTCTTTCCAATTTTGGTTGCAAGAACTAGATCTTCTTCCTTTTCCTTTGAGGTGGAGGAAATCTCCCTTATTTCCTCTTGAATACACTCTGACCAAAACTAACCAAAACTAGGTAATTGACCATGAGCACATATTCCTTTCACAAATGTATCCCATTATGGAGGAATCCACTCATAGATGTCAACCCAAGTTCTCTTTAAGGGACACTTTCATTAACAGTTGTGAGATGATCTTTGATTTGAGAAATCTTCAATAAATAAGAAGAAAGCGAATCATCCTTTATGAACTTCACTTGACGAAGTTGGTATTTAAGGGCCAATATTCTTCTAGGATTCTCATTCTCATAAAGTTTCTTCAAGGAATCATACATCTTCTTCGTAGTTTTTTGACTTGCAATAAAGAGCACAATATGATCTTTTACTAAGTCCATCAAAATCCTCATGGCTATGGCTTCATTCTTCTTGCGTCATGTTTTCTCTTAGGCTCCCTCCAGATCTGGAATATCTTTGAGTATATGATCCTTGACATCATGTTCATTTAGAATCATGAGCATCCTACTCTTCCAAGATCAAAAGTTTGAAACTCCCTCCAATGTGTGTTCTACTTTGAGTCCAACAACTATCTTGAACTTGGTTAAAAAATAGGTCAAAAAATGAAACTTTTCAGATCTGAAACTAGTTGCAGAAACCCCAGTAGGAGCTAGGTCAAAAGTGAAATTTGGAATTTGGAAAATCCAATTCCATAGGTGGATGCGCCCTCCTAGTTAAATTTGAATAGCCCTGCTTTTCTTCTGTATCAGTGGTCAGAACATCTCGCAAACTAAAACCCTAACTTTTGTAGTTTCGGTAGTTTATGCAAAATTTGGGTCAAAACTGAAAATTCACCAATTTGAGATTTGCCTCTACAGAAATTTGTGCCCTCCTAGGGCAAATTGAGCAACCCTCCTTCTCTTTTGGATCTGTGGTTAGAAACCCTAGAATCAAGAAGCCCTAGTTTCCAGCAATTGTGTAGTAGGACATGGTGTGGGCCCATAACCTGTTAGATTTTTAATGATATAGAAGTATAATTTTCATCTTTTTCAACTTTAATTACACATAATCATTCATAGAAACATAAGAGACACAATAGTTTACCATGGGAAAACCCAAACTTGGAAAAACCCCAGCCAACCTTTCTTATTCAGAGATTTAGTACAAAATATAAGTATAACCAGATATAGAAGTGATCTGGAACAAGAGGGATCACATAAAAGATGATGCCAAATAAAGAACCCCGAAAATAACAATCTTCGACAACCCTTTAGTGAATTTCTCCTTGCTTGAGTGAACTTGCTTGAGTGGTGCAAATGAGGAGTACGTCACCCTTGTTTATACTTGGTTTTTCTTTTTTCACTAGGGATGACTTGTCTTCTGAGCAATAAAATATTGTTTATTTGTTTCTTCTAGAGGCCTACTTAGCTAGTGAGGATACACCATGTAGATACAAACAACACCAACAACACTATCCTAAACTGGTTTAACCTCCCAACTTACTGGGAACAATATTTCTAACATCCTGACCTAGAAAACTCTTGTATATTTATCATCCCCCATGCCCAAAACCACAAGAACGGAAGTAGCAGTCTATATCCATATTATTTCTATTGTTCAATAGATTTTCACAGTTCCCAAATATTTTCACAGTCTCCAAGAATTTTCAAAAATATTTCCACATTTCAATATATTTACACAACCCCCAAATATTTTCACAGTCTCTAAGGATTTTCACAGAGATTTGCACAATTCATTCCAATCCCCATCCACAGGGGGTTCACTCAGTGAACTTGTTACATAGCACGATCGTTCACAGGATATTAAAGAATATCCCTAATTTCACTAAATATTGGAAAATGCCTCATAAAATTGTATTGTTGACCCCCCTCCCAATATACCTTTCCAATTAAGAAAACCCTTAGTTTCACGAGATATTGTAGGTATTCGTTTTTATCAACCCAATTTTAATACCCCCTTTATATCATATTATCAAGTTATAACAAACAACAACCCTAACTCATCTTAGTATCAACAAACAAGATGCTAAAGAAAATAATAGTTTGTATTTTGTATATGATATATAAAAAATGTATATAAAAAAACACAATATAGAAAGCATGAAAGTTTGTATTGTTTATATGATGTTGATAAAAGAAAAAAACAAGAGTAATGGGGAGGTGACTCATAAATTAAGGGTGGGGATTCAAAGTGGAGAATGGGGATCCGATGAACCCATATTAGGAGGTAGGGGGAGGACCTTTGAGGTGGGAGGGGGAGGCTTCTTTCTTTTACTTAAAAAGGTCAACACAAAAATTTTCTGCAACAAGTCAAAATTACAATAGGTCATATTTCTAGTTTTTTCCTATAATAATTTGCAATTATTAATAACAGAAGAATGTAAAAGGAACTATCTATGCATGCCAAATGATCATATACAAGGACCCTTGGAAGCTAAACACATTCATGGAACTTGAAATCTTGGACTGAGAATTCTTTTTATAAATTAATTAAGGGCTTCAGAAAGTATAAATAAAATTCTATTGATACTTAATTAATATCTATGCATGTCATATGATCATATAGAAGGACCTTTGGAAGCTAAAGACATCGATGGAAATTGTAATCCTAGTCTGAGAATTCCTTTTATAAATTAACTAGGGACTTCATAGAGTATAAATAAAATTCTATTGCTACTTAATACTAATTTGAAAGTGGAAAAAGGCTACTTAACTATGATCTTTCTTAAAAAGGAAATAAACATTACATTTGAAAGTATTTAACAACTTCAAAGTTAACTCTTCTATACAATTGAAAGTCTTCAACAACTCCAAAAACAACTTTTTAATATAATTTGATGTAAGATAATTGTTCTTAAAATGGTGCTACTTATTCAGATTTCTCTATCAATTAATAAGTTATCAAACATTTGAAGATTATAATATAATATGAATATTTTTTTTTAAATCTATTTAATAAAATTAATAAAAAAATTCATAAGAATAATGACAATATTATAAAAAAATTATTTGAAATTCAATATTCTAATACAATATGTTTTCATATACAACAATTATATGTGTATATATAGTGTAATAATATTATTTTTTTAATTTAAAGGCTATAAAATAAAAATAATAAAAATATTATAAACATAATTATAATATTATAAAAATATTATTTTAAATTAAATATTTTAATATACAATAATTTTATGTGAGGTTAAAATGCCATTTTTCTTGTAGTGCAGGGATGTGTTTGCATTCAACCATGAAGGCTATTATGATGATATTGATTGTATATTTTTTTAAATTAATAAATGCAGTAATTAACTATATAATAATTACAATAGACACAAAGAAAACTCAGTTCCATCAACACAAAGGGAACTCGAGGTACCTTTTTCGGAAGGGCTTTCCCACCTCTGCTTGACTGGGTGCTTGAGATGACAAGGAATCCTGCAAAACAACCATGCAAATCACGAAATGATACCATTGGCTAACAACTGATAAACTATAACAACAATTTGCTAAACAAAAAATAGGTGGTGGTTATCTATAACATAATATTTGACAACATAACAACCGAGAAATGTGCTAGCAAGTAGGATGACTCCAAGCCTGCCTGAAATAACACTGCAATCATTAAGAATATGAAAGCATACATATTTACTAGATAAAAATAAGATTCAAGGTAAAGCAATTGAATATATTATACTTAATACAAGAGTTTATAAATTAAAAAATACATCATGACGATAATCTAGAAAATAACTATACCAAATCCACATAGGTTTACACAACTATGTCAGGCCCAAGAAGTTCCAATTCTAAGTTCTCACTTTCTCAATGAATCATGGTGTAAATATTTTTTTTAATACTAATTTAGTGAGTTAAAAATGTTTAAAATTAAACTTATCTTATTTGAACTTGAATGCTAATGTAATAGTGAGTGATAACTAAGACTCTCGTGTTTGATGATTGATGCACATGAATGATTAGTCCAAGCATGAATCATAACCTTGATAGGGGATCTGTCATCTCTACATGGGAATATGAGCATCACAATTATGTATTGTATACCAAAGACACATATCATGGAACAATGGTTAGGGAATGAAATCAAGGGCCTTAAATGGCCTTGAATAAGGTTTCTTAGTCTCAACGTCCATGAAGAAAACCTCAAACAAACACACATGACCACAAGAAGGAATATTCGGTCTACCAACAGGAATATGATCATTGTTAGGAGGTATTAGATGCCAAAAAATGATATTTGGGATTGATAATGGCGATGAAATTAAAACATGTGACTTGGTACCTTAATTGAGCTTCTTTGAATTGATGACTTTAAACAAGGTCTCAAACCACTACACATGACATTTGTAGAGAGTAATTGGCCTCCAACTGAAAATAAATAGGCACCATTAAGAGGTATTGCACACAAAAAATAGGTATTGGTGCCTTCATAATCTCATGGGATGAAATCAAGAGCCGTAGGACCTAATTGATTATTCTCAAGCTCAATGGCCATGGAATAGGTCTCAAACCACTACACAAAACTTATGTATGGAGCCTTGGATTTTGACTAGGAATGTTATGAATGGACTAGCATGTATCGATATTAAGGCCTTAACATTGGTCAAGGGGTTAAATCAAGGGCCTAAGGCCTTCAATAATCTCCATGAGGGTTGAGGGCCATATAGAAGGCCTCAAACCACCACTCATGACCCTAGGTGTATAACCTAACTTAAATAAGCATTCTACTAAGATATGTTTGATAAGAATTGACCAGAACATATCAATTTTGTGTCCTTGAAATTAGTTGAGGGAATAAATCAAGGGCCTAAGTAATAGTGATCATTATGCTCAAGGTACATGGATGAGGCCTCAAAGTACAAGACATGACCTCTATATGGGATATGTGTCCGCCCATTCAAAATATGAGCATTGTTAGGAGGTATTGTCCACCATAGACATGTATCTAGGAGGCCATGATAGTGGTTGAGGGATGACATCATGGGCCTTATGCCTTCATTAATGCTCCATTGGGTCAACAACCATCAACGATGCCTCAACCCACCATACATGATCTCTTTCAAGGATAATTGACCTCCAACTAAAATCTAGTACTCTATTTTTTATGTTACAACGTTTCATGAATTTAACCATTTCCTCTCTCTCCACCCACACACACATAAAAGAAAAGCAAGTTGTACACCATAAAATTAAATAATCAAAATTTCCATTATATTATGTCCCTAAGTGTGAGTCATGGTTTGAGGGCTTACTCTAATATTTTATTAAAGTATAAAAACATCATGATTTAATTTTAAACGATAATATCAGATTAATACATAACTTTACATTTTTTTATAAATTAAAACTATAAATTAAGTTATAAGTTCATAATTGCACATAAACATATATTTTTAAATCCCACTTTTAATATATATATATTAATTTTTTATATTTATATATTTTTACAAGTTTTTGTTTTTTTGAAATAACTGTAATCATCTCTTAAAATTAAGATTTATGTTTTTTAATCTCATGTGACAAATAACCTTTTATTTTTAAACTTAAAATTATGTTTTTTTTTAATTTTATATAACAACTAACCTTTAAAAATTAAAATTATGTTTTTTTAATTTTATATAACATATAATAAACATTGTCCATAAATTTTTATATAATTATATTAATATTTAATACATAAAATAAAATAAATATAAAATCATTAACTACATGCAAACTCTCGAAACTCTCGAGAACAAAATAAATTTGATGAAACGCTTATCTCAATGAAATTGGAAAAATAATAAGTTATTTTTTTATTAAAATTTTTAAACAATTGTAGCATGAATATTATACTCAATGATAAATATCTTCTTAACCTATAATATGATGTCAAATATCTTCTCAAATTTGTCTACCGGATAATAGTTTCGCTCTTATATGACTTTGTTAGGAAAGAAATTAATACTATAAAATGTAATAGATGTGTGACTTTGTGAGTGAATAATGAAAACGTTCTCATGTTCATAGAACAAAATATTATCATACCTTTTATAATAATGACATTGGTAGGTAAACCATCTACCACAAGAACAATTTTGACTATACAAGATAGGTATGAAAATTTGTCAAAAATATCTACAATCAAAATGGGATGAAAATGGAATAATTCTATTTGAAAGTATGATAAGAGGCATTGCTTTCTTCCTCCTCGTTGCACTATCAAATTTAGCATTACTATTAAATATTTGCAGAGGAGCAGACCCTTATTACTGTATTAAAATCACATTAAAAGTCATCGAGTGCCATAAATTCTGAAATCCTAAGAGGCAATTTTAGTACAATAAACATATTCATATGAACAAAAAAATTATATTTATTCTACGTGTAAAAATAAAATAAACCTATAGGCTATGACTTGTAATAATTATTTAAGAACAAAATCATCTTAAAGTAAAGACACACTCCATTTTTGTATGGTAAAGTATAATATATATACGGAAATTGAGGATATTTCGCTCATTCAATCAAGTCAATATTATGATGCAAAGAAAATCAAGAAGTAATTACAATGCTCATAAACACTGAGTAAACAAAATGTAAGTAACAAGGGCTTAGTATTAAAAAATAGTTTATACATTACAAGCTTATATCCAAGGTTGCGAAAAGACCCATATTTAAATACAAGTGAAAGCATATTATTATGATTGAGGTTCGAGCCTTTCAGGAAACAAAGAGAGAAAATGTTTCATACCTAGACTAAGGGCTTATGCATTGTGTTGAATGCGGATGAATAAGTTTGGGTATGGCATCAAATAAAATGGACAAAATTAATACAAATCCTTAATGTGTATCTATTATTTATATAAATGTATAGTGAATCTTGTTTTCTCTCTAATTTACCAAGAGTTGCAACTGGGGCCATGAGTTGGCTTAGTTTTTGAGTCGGTTGGTGGTGTAGGCCTCCAAGTGGTCCATCGACAAAGGTGGTGGACACGATCATGTCGAGTTTGATCCCCAACAACACCTGTGTCCAAATAACATATAATAAGTCAATTAAATAATGAATCAAACCTTGCATTTAATAATGCTTATGTATATAGCAATATAAGTGTATAGGAGTAGAATGAAATGGACATAGTCATTTACCTATTATTGGTCGCAATACTAACCATCCCAATGCATTATTTTCCATGAAACCTGCGCAGAGGTTGGTGGGATTCTATACCACTCTCATGATAATCCTCGTAGAGGAGGAACCCCAAACAATCACCAACTAAATGCTTGAACGAAGATAGCACTTACTATGTAAGCAAAACAAATCTTAAGGATAACCATCAAGGCATTAACCCGTGAAACAATCTCGACATAGCCATAATAGAGAGACAAACGATATTGTTAGCAGATATATAAATTTATCCATACATAGATTTTCAAAACATTGTGTGCTCATGCTCTATGAAGAGTGGATGCACTCTGCATAAAATATAAATGATAAAGAATTAACTATACGTTACCTAGTGTGAATGGTAAAAAGACTTTACCGTAGATATCAAATGAACACTTTGCAATGTTAATGAATATAATGCCCCCTTTAATGAGATTAGAGGTAGTCTCAATTTATAAAAGGGAAATCAATTAAACAAATATATTTTGTTGAGAACATGAAAATATTAATTAGAATGTTATTATCTAATAATTATATTGGTACAAAGGAAAAATAATAGGTTATGATTGGCATTTTTTTTTTTTTTAAAATGGGTTATTAATGTAGGTATCTTACAAGTGGTGTCTGTGAAATACGAACTATAGGTCATGTCAACCAATTTTGGATGAGGTGTTAATTCAGATTTCCATTTATTGTAATAAGAAGTCTAAAATGTTCCTTAGCCAACCAATCATGGTTAGATTTAAAAGAAAATGGAGGTTTTCTATCATCATTTTCTAGTTGTATAAGAATAAGTAGATGGTCAAATAAGCCATTGTTTCCTACCCAATAGTTGTATCTTTTAAACTCCTCCACCAAGTTTTCTACCATTAAGAATATATTTATCAATCTAGAATTGCTTGGTCTTCCATGTTAGCACACAAACTAGCATCTTAAGGTTGAATACCTAAAATCAATGATAGCTGATGGACAACTAAGAGTGAGGACATTGTCATGACATCTAACCTTTATTGCCTCTTTCTAGGCTATCTCTTCTCTAGATCAAAGGTGGAGCCTAGAGGGTAGGATTACTAGAGTTTAACAATGGATTACATGTTGAAAATGAAGAGTAACTTTAGAAAAACAAAGTATTTTGTTTTTTGTAAAATATAAGAGTCATGAAGGAATTGGAGACTAGTGTTTTATACAATGGGAAATTGGGTTCAACCAAGGATTGCATGAGGATTTATTTAGGAAGATTAGAAAGGGACAAGGTCACAATGCACAAACCTAGATGCTCTCTAGTGGATGGGTTGACTTTAGAGATCACGCAAAAGGAAATTTCTAGAGCAAAAATAATTCAAATGGACTCAAGGAGGAAAGCTACATTGAAAGGCATAAAAAACAAAGGATTTCTAGACACGAAATATGCACCTAAGATACACTTTAAATTAATAACAATCACATAAAATATAGAAATCTTAATCCTTCATTAGAGTCAATTCCATTAACAATTTGAAGATCCATTAACCAACCAAGCACATGAGCAACATGACAACCCTTCAATAGAGTACTAGCATCAACCGTCCTACATGCCAATTGAGTATCCCTTGTCCATCAAACTCAATACCTCGTGCCCTTATCCCCTGATTTTTCCTCTACCTTTCCTCCACCGCTTCTATACGAAATGTAATAAAATATACCCTAAATATTTGTATTTCCATATAACATAATTAAGCCCCCTTGGCCCCTTAATACAAGGAAATATATTTTTTCAGTTATATATCATAGTTTATTCCCCAATATGAATGGACGTGATAGGACATTTCCTACCAACTGACCCCCCCATGTGCCCATCCAACCTCTCCCCGAAGTCCATAATAAATCCCTAGTAAAAAAAAAACAACCCCCCATATCAACATTCATCCCCTTTAAATAATCAAGGTACCTTCTTTTCCAAGCCACCTCCCATCCTAACACCAACCCAACCTTGTGTGCTAGCTACCATTGCTAGTATGACCTCCTTGTCCTGAAAGACTATTAAATTTCTTTCCATCCAAATACCATAATTTGATTGCTTTCAATTAGCATTACTTCATAACTCGAATAAATCTTAACCATTTCGTCAATTACTTCATAACTCAATTAACTGAATTAAATCTTTTAGTAGTGTAAATCTCGAGACCCTTGTTTCTAGACCATTTGAGGTCTAATTTTCTTCTTTTGAAAGTTTAATATCTACATACTTATCCCACTCTTCTTGCCAGCTCCCATTTTATAATTTTATATTTATGAAGAGGAAAATGTATTTACGTAGTAGTTTCTAATGGACGAGAGGAAGGGAAACGGCGCGACCCATTGTGATAAGAAATATGAAAGGCAGGCAGGAAGGATGGATGTTGGAAGAAGCTGAGCAGCAATCTGTACTTGTTTCTGGTTATACATTTTGATTTAACATTCCGTTTTCACCGCGATGGCAAGCTTGCGTGAGATGCAACGTAACATTATTTTCATGGCGGAAACTTTGCCAGGCGAGGTGGGCAAACAAGCTCTGCATGCAATGCACAGCATGTTTGCTACGTGCGTGGTAGGAAGATGTCGTAGCTTGAGTTTTAACGTTGATGCGCCACCTGGATATAATGTGGACTGTGCCATTTGTTTGGATGCCTTCATAGGTGGCAGCCTTGTCAAACAACTGCCCTGCCAACACATCTTCCATTACCACTGTCTTTTCCAGTGCTTCTCAACTGCTACTCCCCCTATTTCCTGCCCACTCTGTCGGAGGGACGTCATCAACACTTTGGAACCTCTTCCTCATCATTCCGACTCCGACTCCGACTCCGAGTCTGAGTCTGATTCTGATTCATAATTGATTCATCTTTCACATATTAAACTTATTAACATGTGAAACAAATGATGAGAATGTAACCCATTATTCAAAATATCAAATATCAATTTCTTTTAATAGCAATAACAAATATTTACATTTTTATACATATCATGATATTTTTTTTAAATATATTTATGGGGTAGAGCAATTGGTAATGAGTAATTGAAATGAGAAGTTGTAAATGGAAGATTACCCCATAAATACTTACAAAAAAATAAAACACTTTTTAAACTATAAACATGTTCAGTATCGACAAAACTTTTACATTTAGTTATTGTCATAATTATTAATTTATAAATAAATAAGAAAAATATTTATGAAAATATTTTAACACTTAATTATATAAAAAAAAAATTAGGTAAAAAACTCAATTACATACCACCTTGTTATGTTTAGAATTATTGTGGAGAAATGTTGTATGAATAAATCTAATCTCTTATGCTATTTTGTAGACTTTAGAAAATCTTTTGATATGGTTCCTAGAAACAACTTGTGGAATAGGTTAGAAGAGCCAAAGGTTCCACTTTAGTTGAGAGTTGTTGTGGTAAGGTTGCACGAGATTGTCATTGCCATGTTTAAGGGCACTGAGGGTTGGTCTGAAGATATTAATTGTAACATTGGAGTTCATGAAGGTTTCCTCCTCCCCCCTACCTTTTTTGGCATATTCATTGATAAGCTAGAAGGTTTTTGGAAGAAGTAGGTTGGGGTGGCACAACCTTAGATGGTATAGTCACCATCATTTTTCTTTATGCTAATGATATTTTTTTTATGGAAAAATGTCCCTTTGATCCCTATAAGCAAATAATAATTCTCAAGGATTTGTGCTCTAATATGGGTATGTTTGTTAACGTTGAGAAAACAAAAGTTATGATTATAAATTCTAAGAAGGTCACTTATGTTAATTTTGTATATGACAAAAGTAACTTGGGAGATGCTTCTTCTTACAAGTATCTCAAAATTGATATTCATCACAAGCTCAACTGGAACTATAACATTGAGAAAAATGATTAATGGAGGGTGGAAATATTATTGTGGTCTTGGAAACAATTATAAAGTAGAAAACCTCATTATGTGGGATACAAAGAATTTCATCTTTGAATATCTCTTCACTCACATTATTTGTATAATTGTGAAGTTTTGGGTTGTAGCATCTCTAGAGAATCTTGGAGAAAAATTGAAAAAAATATAGAAGCTTTTTATAATTTACGACCTCAAAATTAAAAAAACAATACGCCCTATCCTATTCTCCTAATAGAAGTGTGTCTTTCCTCCATCAAGAGTGTCGCTATGACTAAGTGCCTAATGTACAATTACAAGATAAATAACATGGGAGACCATAGACTCCCTAAAATTACTCTAAAATCTAGTCAAAACCACATGCGACTCGAGAGTGGTTTATATAAAGATGCCATGTCTTGGTTAAACCATTTGGGTATTGACAAATATGCCACTTTGCAAAATATCGATAACATTAAAAATTTTATTACATCTAATTTTAAAGAGAAAATGTGGTGCGAGGAGGATTTAAAGGTTAAAAGAAAAATAAGATACTATAAGGAGGTCATTAACCCTAATCTTGAAGATCAAAAGTATATCTCCATTTTAACTAGCTCGGAGAAGAAAAATAATATAGCCAAAATAAGAATGAAATCTTATGAGATTCATAGTTAAACAAGTCCCACTAGATAATTCCTAAAACATCATGGGTTGAAAGGATTTACCATTTCTGTAAGACTAAGAGCGTTGATGATAAAAGTCACTTTCTCTTAGAATGCCTTGTGTACACCCACATTAGATTGTAGTTCCATAATATTTTCGACAATACTTATCTCCCTAACCTTCTAACTTGTCAAAACTATGGTGACCTTCAGAACGTTTTTTCTAAGTTTTTTTTGCATGGGAATAAAATTTTACAACAAACCAAGTAATTTCTTTCTTTCTTCTTAAGGTTTGATAGACCAAAATTGATTTCAATAGACTGCTGCTGTCATCCCCACCGTTGAATATTTATGTTTTTATAAATAATATAATTATTTTGTGTAACTATAAAAATTGACCACCACCATTATCATCACCTTCTTTTATAGTATAATATACTTTTTGTAATTATAAAAATGATTAATTACATTAAATTATAAATATCTCAAAACTTTTACATACCATTATAAAATATTAAACATTTATAATAACCATAACAAATATTTACCTATATAGTTAATAGTAATTTTGAATTAAATTATAATCTTTTTTATATAATACAATAGTATTTTTGTAGATATAAGAATAATTGATTACATCAAATTATGAATCTCTCAAAGCTTTTACTTTTAGTATTTTCACATCCCATGCTTTTTATGAGCAATAAGTTTGGCCATAATCGTAATTCATCAAGTAAATATGAAAAAAATATTTGTGTAAATTTTTTCTTTGTGATGTTATTCATATACTAACATCAAATGTGATCAATCATATAAATTGAATCTTTTTATAAGTATTAAAATATAGACATTTTGTTAATGATTGGTTTTTAAAAATATTTTGTGAATTTTATCTATCAACACCTTATTCATACGAATTGAATCTATTAATATTTTATTTATATAAAAAAATGCAATTTATTTATAATACAATTATTAAAAAGAATGTAAATAAATAATTAATATATAGTTAATTCTTACATTAACCATTATACATTATAAACTTAATATTTAGATATTCAATATATATTTTATTCTTTGAGTAATAGATAAAAAATGAATAATCAATAAATAATATATGAAAAACAATGTTTAATTATATATATTTTTATAATAATTTAAAAAATATAAAATCATAAAAGGATAAATAATATATGAAAAAATAAATAAAATTTAGAAATAATCAAAATTTATTCATACAAGAATAAATATAAGAATATAGAGAAGAACCCCTAAAGTAGGGCAACGCCATCAAATACTATTTATGCAATGAACCACTATACAAGCCATGCTTGTTACAAAATAATACATCCAACACATACAAATACAATCATAATTATGTAAATTTATAATTTATGATGATTATTCCTAGGGGTTTATGCCAACTATCTCTAATTATTATATTATTCCTTTAATTACTTAGTGGGCCTATTTAATATCCACCAACTACCAAATAGGCCTATTATGTGGTCACATTATATACTTTATCTCCTTCTATACCTCTTGAAGTATTCCATATGAAGTTCTCTAGGTATATTACATTCCATTCCATTTCATCTGTTTCATGTTTAAAACATGGGAGGGAGCCATAGAATACAATCTACTAAGTAATGTAGTCAACTTTGATCAAGCACACATATCCATCTATCCTAGTGAAATGTGGACATGGGATCCAACTACTTCACTTCCACCTCAGTATTGATTATGGTTGCTCCTTTGATTCCATGTTGTGAATGTAATACTCAAAATATTTCCATGCATTACTTTTACTTCTCCATGTGCCTCCATACTAGTTGCATTTATGGTTCCATATTTGTTCATAATAAGTTTTATAACACTCACAATCTTTCCTTGATGAATATTGTTTCGTACAATGGTGTGGGTGGTGATATATAACAATCTTAATCGTTGGTTCATTTGTCTTTGACAATTTGACATTTGAGTCCTGTAGCTCCATATAGTCTTCCTTTTTATGCTTTTCTTGGGGCACGCCTTCATGTTCTTTTGTAGATATTTATCCTAATACAAACTTGAACCCTTCATTTTATCTATCTATAGATATTTGAATTAGTTTCCCTATAGGGAATTATTCATGTGCCCCTTGGGTCCCTTCTTGTTTAGTAAGAGAAATATCCTAGAATGTGTGTTTTTTTCTTATACTAAAGCTTTATAAACCTTTTTTACACATTAATATTAATTGTACCAACTTAGTCCATCTAAGCATATCCCAAAAAAATATTCACATCATCCATATCTATAACATCAAAAATCTAAATGCAACACATATTTTCTAAAATCAAAATATTTTAATACTTAATCATATAAAATAAACCTTTGTATGAATATTAAAGTATGAGCTTGTTATGATTTTTCTTTTAATCATATTTTGTAAACGTGTAGCCTAAACGTTCAATGATTTTGCTCGTCCACAACCGTATTTTTTGGCACAATTTCCTCAGAATTCAGTAAACAAATTTAAGATTTCACATATTAGTGTTTAAACATACTTAATCTAGATGCCTTGGGGGTATTTGATGGTGTTAAATCCATTTATGCATTTAGAAGAATGATTTGAACAACAAAAAATTTGGATTAAAAATAATAATTCAACGGATTCCCATCAAAAACTTGTTGGATGAGCGAAATCGTCGAATGTTTAGACTTGTTCTTTTTTTAATTGTGTGTATCAACACCTATTTATATAAATTAAAATCAATCTTTTTTACCAATAAAATTAATTAGTTGAAATAAATTTGGATTAATTTGACTAAAAGTCCCTCTTACATAATTCAAATTCAATGTTTTTAAACTTTGAAGTTAGACTAACACAATATGAACAATGAAATCACTAAATGAGTTTCAAAATATGTAAAAATGAACTCATAGTGTGAATATAAGATTTGAATAGTATAAAAATGGATTTCAATATATGAATATAATTCATTCACAAATTAGTATTTGAATAATTATTATTAAGTTTTTTATAAATTTATATTTTTTCAAGCAAAAATATAGTTCTTTGATATTCAAAGAGAATTAAAGTGAACAAAGTGCTTACATAGGGTATTCCCCATTCTTTGCATCTCAAAAAACTAAGCTATAAAAAAACTACAAATTAGAACTCGATTTCATACAAAGAGTCCTAATTGCAAGCAAGCCTTTAATGAAGGTATTGCAAAAGACAAAAAAATTCATAGATTCCAGATCTGCAAAGGAAAACTCCATCTTATGATGCTCAAGGAGAGAAATGATGAACTGAACCTATATTGACAATCTCATTCTCCAAATGTTCTTAAAAAAATAAAAAACCTTAATGCATTCCAACTGCTTTTTTTAAAGAGGAAGTACGCAATATCATTATACTCTCTATAAACATGATTGATACTGAATTGAACAAAGGAATCAAGAAGAGAAGTAGTCATGTCACACCACTAATTTAGGGAAAGAACCTAAATACTAGACCTTTTATTTTCCCAAATTACAATGACCATAAAGTCTCCAAGAATCTGTAAAGTAGGAATACCAGTACTAGAAGCAAAAACTAGCAATCCCTAGAGGTTCAAGAGCTCAGCTCTCATATTATAACCATTGCCACAAATTAACCATAGTTTAAAATTATGGTCCTCATTCAAAACAATAAAAATACCAGCACCAGTGCCATTAATCTGGGCAGCCACGTCAAAATAGACAACAACATAAAAAGTTACAAGAGGTTCTGCAATTTTCCTATGTATTTTTGGAACTTCCTCTATTGAGTAATGTTTATACATTCCCAAATCTCTTATAATGTTGTTCAAAACATTAGGTAATTGATCTTCAAAATTTTCCTTATTTCTAGTTTTCCATATCTCCCAACAGAAGAATATTGACAACAATTTATGTGAATTTTTGCTTTGGGTCCATTGTTCTAAGCTAGCAATGAAAGAACAAGTTCCCCAAGCCTAAGAAATTTGTACATCCTCAGCAACAACCTAGCACAAAATTTCACTAAAATGACAAGATACAAAAATATGATTAAATTGATTCACCAACCTTTTTGCAGAGATGACAAAGGTTTGGCCTAGAACAACCCCTTTTAATAAATTTGTCCCATGTCAAGATATAGTTTTCACAACACATCCAAATAAAACATTTGAGTTTAACTAGCAACTTCCACTTCCAAATTTTCTTATACCACCACATTTTCTTAGTGGGAGAGAGACTGTGCAATAAAGGAGTAAGCATGTTTAGCAGTGACATGTCCAACAAATTTGTTAAAGGGACAGGAAACATAATCTTCCTCCTACTTAAGATCAATACTAGCTCTATTCAGATTCCAAATGTACTTATTCCATTCCTCATCCCAATGGATTCCTAGTCCCAAATATTCAGTAGTAAGCCAATATGAGTTTGAAGGCCCCATCCAAAATGGCCTTCTAATATGCTTCAAAGTAGAAAAGTTGAATTCATCCAAATAGTCAATGCTATGTGGAGATAAAATGTAATTCTCTTCTCCACCAATAAAAGGGTCAATACCATGCAAACATGTTCACCCTTGCCTACTTTCCAAGTTAAAAACCTATTGATGCATGTGAAATACCACAGAAAACCATTCCAAAAGTTGGAAACACCACAAACAAATTTATCAACACTCTTAAGGAAATTAGTTAATGAAATTATTTTTAAATATTAGCATGGATGACTTCATTCCATAAGCCTATTCCAAAAACACCATGCCACATAAATTTCATCCTCAAAGTAGTACTTAACCAAAATATATTCTTTATATACCAACCGCCCAATAACTTTGGTCTAGATAACATTTCTCAATATATTAGATGAATTTTGTTACCCGTATTTGAGCCAAACCAGAGGAGATTAAACATTTTGTGTCTTATAATATGCATAATAGACATTGGTACTTTCACCAAAGAAAACCAATAAATTGGTATCCCAACCAACACTGATCTGACTAAAGTCAGTCTTCCTCGCAGTTAAAGCAATCTAAATGACCGATTTCCAATTCGATTTTCAAATTTCTTGACTAACCATAACCAATCACATACCCTGTAGCAGTGAGCTTTCAAATAATAACCCAAATATTTGAATCCATTATCAATATTCTCCACCTTATAAGAGAAAATAGGGGAAATACATTGTTATCAACACCATTTCTGAGAATGATAGACTTTTAAGTACTCACCTCCATACTTGAAGCATCACAGAAAAGGGAAATAATTTCTGCAAATGTGGACCATTCCTCCAATGAACTAGAACCAAAGAGAATCACTTCATCAACAAACAAGAGATGAGTGATATTCATAGCAGAAGAAAATTTGGTTCCTTTTAGTTTTCCTTCCCTTTTATCCATGATCATAAACCTACTGAGACCTTCAATAACCAACAAAAAAAGAAAGGTGACAGAGGACATCCCTATCTGAGACCTCTAGAGCATTTGAAGAACCTTGTTAGAGTTCCATTTATAAGAACAACAGAGCAATATGATGAAACATAGGCCATGATCCAGTTTGTAACTCCCAGAGGTAGATCAATATGCAGAAGTAATAATCTTAAAAACCCCCAATTTACTTTATCATAAGATTTAATGAGGTCCATCTTTAGAATTAGTGCATCCAATTTTTTAACTTTAATGGAATGTAAACATTCTTGAGTGACCCCCACAATATCTAGAATCTTCTTGTTAGCAAGAAATCCAAATTGTTCTTTCAAAATTACCTCATCCATTTTAGGCTTAATTTTGTTGGAGATCATTTTTGTAATGATCTTATAAATAACATTACAAAGTGAAATAGGACGATAATAAAAAAAAAGTCTTCAATCTATCACATTTGGGAATTAGTGTTATGAAAATTGCATTAAGAGCCCTAGACACATATCCCTTTGGTCTTGATTGTTTCACCACCTATATCAACTCATCCCTAATAACACCAAAGAAGGCTATGAAAAATTACATAGGCCACCCCTCGGGCCCAGGACTTTTATCCTTCGCAAAATATTTTAGAACAATATCAATTTCTTCCAATGAGACATCACTACCAATTTGACAACCATCATCTTCCAAGAAAAATGAAGGAAATTACTGAGAATTTTTAAATGAGAGGTAATTGAATATCCCCCCGGGTCTTTAAAAAGATTGGAGAAACGATCCGCTGCAACCTTTTCCATATCTTTCTGAGAGTTGACCCAATTTCATTTCCATCCTTCAATCCCCAATTAGAATTCAAATTATTTTTATAGCTGGCATAGCTGTGAAAAACTTTTGTATTATTATCTCCTTGAGAGATCCAAATAGCTCGACCTTTTTAGTCTCCAAGCCATTCCTTCTTGTTTGAACAAGTTTCTTTTCTATTCTCCAACTCAAAATGAAAAAGTTTTTCCTCCTTGAATAAGATACGAGATAAGCTAAATTAAAAAACTGAATCCATAAGAGATTCAATATCAACAATATTAAAAGTGGTTGTATGGGAAAAGCAACATTCTATCTCGATATTGTTATAAATTTATATTTAAATTATAAATTACAATATTAGATTTTAATATTAAAATGGTTATTAAATTTGTAATTATTGTAATTTTATTAAATAATTTAAATTACAAATTAAATCAATTATAAAAATATAACACTTAAAATAACTATACAAAATATCAAAACAATTTATTAATGATACAAAATATTCTTTTAATAATTGCACAATATAGCAATAACATTAAATTTATAAGATTTAGCTAAATATAATTATAATTAATTATCAATCACATCTTGATAATTATGTTCCTAATAATTGTATTCTTTTTGTTGAACTTAATATTAAAATAAATTTACAAAATAAATTAGAAGGTGTCTAAAAATTCGATGATTTGGATTAGAAGACCATTTTTAGTCAGAATCTAATGTTTTATTATTTTTCAAAATCAAAATTTAGTTGTGTTTTATTGGTATTTTTTGTTGTAAAAATGGATTCAGCACCCTTAAAAACTCCAAGGCATAAAAAATTCTAGAATTTAATAACTGTAAACTAGATTTTGAAAAATTACAGCAAGATTTTTTCAAAATTATCTCAGAAAAAAACATCTAGTTCAACACAAATCCTAGAATTTTTAAACTCTACAAATAAATTATAAAAAAATATAATTCATTCTTAAAAAAATAAACTAACAGTAACAAAGCTTTATACTTTTTATATAATATTATATTATTATGTAAATATAAAAATAACCAATTACTATGAATGTGTCACAGCTTTGACATATTATTTCACATCCTCTATGTCTTTTAACAATAACAAAGTGGTCCATTTAGCAAAATTTTATGTACATTTTTTATGATGTCTAAAAACCAACATCAAATAGATCAAGCATTTAAGAAGATTTTATTACATAGGCATATAACATAAGTCATGGTACAAATATTAAGGAATGGATATCTTTTTAATGATTTTTTTTTTAAAGACATTATGTCAACTATATATATATACATTCATATATACATATACATATACATATTCATATATATAGATAGATATATACATATACATATGTATGTATATATATATATATATATATATATGTATGTATGTATGTATGTATATATATATACATATATGAATATATATCTCAACATATCATTTATATAAAAAATATTATTAATTTATTTATCGATAAAAATAAAATTATTTAGAATGGTGTAAAAAAAAAATTAATATTATTAATATATATTTAATTTTTATATTAATCGTTATATATTTTATACTTAATAATTATATATTAAATATATATTTTAGTCCTTGAATATTAAAAATAGATAACTATTATTTTTAAACTAAAATAATAATTAATCATTTATGGAAAATAATGTAAGTTATATATTTTCTATGGTAATTTAAAAATATAAAACTAAAATGATGAATAATATATGAATATTAAACTAATTAAAATTACTAGCAATTACAACCACAATTAAACACTATGTTGATTTTAAATGTTTTTAAGCATTCCCTACACTTGGTTTTGGTCCCGGTGTCTTTATAAAACAATTTTTCATATATACCATCAAATGCCCACAACTAGATGGTAAAAGGAAGCTTTTTTCTTGACTATTTTATACACAATGGTACTTGAAAAAATGGATAAATGATTTATATTAAAAGGTTTAGGAAAATAACCGAGAAATTATATAATGTCCCAATTATACAAAATTTCTCTAGTCCCAATAGCGTTGTATCAAAAAATGTTCCGTCAACTAGTAACACTACAACATGTCTTACTTTCTTAGTAGGACATTTAAAATTGTATATTTGGATGAATTATCCTAACAAGACTATGCAAAAAAATTACATTTAACAAAGAGTTAATGAAAGAAGTAACCATTGAGGGATTCATGTGTTCCTTGACCATCTTCAATAGACCTTGAGAACCTAGAATTTATGCCTTCATTATTTCAATTTGCTAATTTGATCCCTCCTCATTCATCCTAGTGCCAAGCAACGATGTATTTTGTGAACTACCCCCTTGTGTAATAGCTAACAACATTTCATGATGGACCTTAGAATCATTAACTAGTTTATCTATTGGATCCCCTTGCACCACAAATTTATTCTTCATATCATCAAACCTTGCATCTCGATGAGCCATGTGTGAGGAGATTTGTGTATTTAACCTTGTCATCATGATTCTAAGCACCCTAATATTAGTTGTCACTTCACCCATTCTCGAACCGTAGCTTAATGAACATGATATGATCTACTCAGCTTGTAGCTTCTAGGTCCCTAGGTACTTGTCTAGTCCCCAAATCGAGAGAATACAAGAGTGAATAAGACAACAAGAAGGAATTTCAAGCAGTTCACCAGACTTTCTAAATTCTTGAACTATGTCTCAACTTGAAACAAGCCCTTAGAGGGAGCTCTTACCTTTCAAAAGATGCTAGAGCTCCTATCAATTAAAATTAGTAGGCCACCCATAGCATAAATAAATTCTAGTTCTTAAACCACATCGTCCTGCAACATGGATATCCCTTAATAAAGATACTGTTAGAAAAACATGATCATAGAGCTATAACAATAAACAAAAATGCAAATATAATCACACACACATTACAAGAGAGAAATAGATATATCGTGGCTCACCCCAACTTGGGCTATGTCCACACTGAATTTGCCAGTCCTTATTATTATTAACGTCCTGCAAGGTGAAGGGATACAACCTGCAGCACAGCCGCTGCACTTCCTCTTCACTGTCTCATAGTCTCTCTCTTGATCTTAGAGATATTTACAATGCAAGAAACCTAATACATCAACCCTAGCCATATTACAATGTCTTTCTTTTATAGGGAAAATACAATGGGAAAAATACCACATGATACCCAAAACCATGGGCCCGCAAAACCGCTGGCGAAAATGGCCCCAAATTTTTTTCTCGAGGGCGTTGCCCCCGAACCCCCATTTCTCGGGGGTGCTGCCCCCGAACCCCCATTCACAAGGGCTCCACACCCCTGTGACTTGGGGGCGTTGCCTTGAACCCCTAAAAATGTAGAATGGGTGTACAGTCCTCCGGGGTGCACGACTAAGACAATATCATCTATGAGACTGGAAGATCTGGCTCCACAGCCAACAATCTGCCACTTGGAGACTGATCAAAGCAACTCCACCACTGCTGCACTTGCTAGACTTGGACTTGGAAAATTTCTCCTCTTCACCTTCATGCTAGAAGGCCAACTACAACCGAGCAAGAACCCATTTTCTCTCTGGTCACTACCTTTGTGAACATGTCTGCAGGATTCTGGCTAGTATGTATCTTTTCCAGCTTCAATAGTTCATCTTCCATAACAAAGCGTATGAAATGGTACTTGAGCTATATATGTTTAGTCCTAGAATGGAATGTTGAGTTCTTTGCAAGATGAATGGCACTCTGGCTGTCACTATACAACCTGCTATCCTTCTGCTTCTTACCCACTTCCTCCATAAACCTCTGCAACCAAATCATCTCTTTACTAACCTCTGTAATAGAAACATACTCTGCTTCCATTGTTGAAAGTGAAACAACCTTCTGCAGTTTCGAAATCCAGCTTACTGCTATTCCACCTACAGTAAACACATACCCTGTGGTGCTCCTCTTGCTATCCTTATCACCTGCCATATCTGCATCAACATATCCCTGTAGAACAGTGTCTGAACCTCCAAAACATAATGCCTGAGTGGTGGTACCTCTCAAATACCTAAGAATCCACTGTACTGCCCTCCAATGTTCTTTACTTGAATTTTTCATATATCTGCTCACAACTCCCACTGCATGTGTAATATCTAGTCTTGTGCACACCATGGCATACATCAAGCTACCAACTGCTGATTGATTGGGAATCTTGGACATGTAATCTGTCTCTTCCTGTGTCTTGGGACACATTTCCTTACTTAGACTGAAATGGTTGGCCAAAGGTGTACTAACTAGTTTTGCATTCTACATTCTGAACCTCTCCAACACCTTTTGTATGTACTCACCCTGAGACAAAGTCAACTTGCGATTTTTTCTGTCTCTTGTTATTCTCATACCAAGTATTTGCTTTGTAGCACCCAAATCCTTCATCGCAAATGAATTAGCTAGCTTCCTTTTGAGTACATTTATATCCTGCATGTTAGACCATACAACAAGCATGCCATCCACATACAATAACAAGATAATATATCTTTCATTGTCTAGCTTCTTGAAATAAACACAGTGGTCAGAATGACATCTACTATAACCTTGTTCTGTCATAAACCTGTCAAATTTTAAATACCACTGCCTTGGAGCTTGCTTCAAGCCATACAAACTCTTTTTCAACCTGCATACCAAGTTCTCCTTACCTTTGACCTCATACCCTTGTGGCTGCTGCATATATGTCTCTTCCTCCAAATCACCATGGAGAAAGGCTGTTTTTACGTCTAACTGTTCAAGATGCAAATCTTCTATCTCCACTAGACTTAATATAGTTCTAATTGAAGTCATCTTAACAATAGGAGAAAATATTTTATCAAAATCAATACCTTTCTTCTGTGCAAACCCCTTTACAACAAGTCTGGCCTTGTACCGCTTCTTACCTCCTTCTTCTTCCTTCAACCTGTAAATCCATTTGTTTTGCAATGCTCTTTTACCAGCAGGCAACTGAACCAGATCCCAAGTCTAGTTTCCTACCAATGAGTCCATCTCCTCATTCATGCCTTGCTCCCACTTCTTTCTAGTTTCCACTTGCATTGCTTCTTCATAACATTCTGGTTCACCAGCATCAGTCATCAACAAATAATACATTGAAGGAGAGTATCGTTCAGGGAGTCTACTTAACCTGGTAGATCTTCTTGTAGTTGCAAAAGTTTCAGGTACTTGCTGTTGTTCTTGATTTTTTGGCACCTTTGGAACTTCATTTTCTTGAATTTCATCAAGTACTGTGTACTCTGTGGTTTCCTTTTCTTGTTTCTTTCCCTGCAACTGATCTTTATACATGACCTTTTCATTGAATATCACATCTCTACTCCTGATGATCTTTTTATTTTCATAATCCCATAAGCGATAACCAAATTCATCAACCCCATATCCAATAAAGGTACATTTCTTGGATTTAGCTTCAAGCTTTGTTCTATTTTCTTTATCAATATGGACAAATGCTTCACAACCAAATGTTCTCAGAAATGAGTAGTTTACCTTTTTATCTGTCCATGCCTCCTCTGGAATACCACAATCCAAAGCACTTAGAGGTCCTTTGTTTATTAAATAAACTGCAGTATTTACTGCATCCGCCCAAAACTGTAAGGGAAACCCTGCATGCAGTCTCATACACCTTGCACGCTCCATGATTGTTCTGTTCATCCTTTCTGACACACCATTTTCTTGTGGTGTTCTTGAGACCATCTTCTCTTTACGAATCCCATGGTATGAATAGTAAATATCAAACTCCTTGCCGCAGTACTCACCTCCATTATCAGATCTGAGACACTTCAACCTTTTCCCTGTCTCATTCTCAACCAAACCTTTCCACTTCTTAAAATTAGAAAACACATTAGATTTCTGTCTAATGCAATAAACCCAAGTTTTCCTAGTTGCATCATCAATAAATGTAACATAATAATGAGAGCCACCAAGAGATTGTACCTGAGCTGGTCCCCATACATCTGTATACACTAGCTCTAACTTTTAATTATTCTTTTGTTTCCCAAACCTGAGAAATATGACTCTCTTCTGTTTTCCATAAACATAGTTTTCATAGAATTCCAAACTTACCTGCTTCAAATCTGGCAGCAACTTCCTTGAGTGGAGAATCTGCATCCCCTTCTCACTCATGTGGCTAAGCCTATGATGCCACAATGCTGTATTTGTTCCTGTGGAAGCTAAAGAGATAGAATGGTCAGTATTATGAGGACATAAATACAACGTACCTATCTTGTCTCATTTTTCTATCACCATTGATCCTTTAGTGATATTCCACCACTTTTCTCCAAATGTATATAGATAGCTGCCATCTCCCAACTGCCCTGTTGAGATCAGATTTCTTTTCATAGCAGGAATATGCCTACCATCTTTCAACATCCAGTCAGTTCCATTCTTAACTTTTATCCATACCTTATCCATTCCAACAATTTTATATGGCTCATCATCACCCAATAAAACATGTCCAAAATCCCCAGTAACATACTCATGAAAGTATTTCCTATGGGGTGTAGCATGACATGAAGTTCCTGAATCTACTACCCAATAATCACTAGTATTATCTAATGCAAGAATCAAAGCATCTTGTAACACATCACCTGCTACATTTGCTTCCTGGGTAGTTTCCTTCTGTGCATCTCCTTTCTTCTTTAGAGATATGTAGTCTTTCTTTAGATGTCATTTCTTTCCACAGTTCCAGCATTCTATTTTTCCCAGTCTGGACTTGGATCTGCTCATTTTAGACTTGCCACGATTACCTTGGCTCTTTCCTCTCTCCTTTTGTCTTCCCCTGCTCTCCATGGTCAATGCATTACCTGATGTCTCATCTGTGCTTTTTCTTAACATTTCCTCGCTAAGAATAACACCAATAACATCATCAAATTTCAAGGTGTTTGAACCAGAGACAGAGTTACTTACAACCATGACCAAGCTATTCCAACTTTCTGGCAATGAACACAATATTAGAAGAGACATAACCTCATCATCAAAGTTCACACTTACAGAACTTATCTGATTTGTAACCGTATTAAACTCATTTAAATGATCAGTAACAGATCCACCTTCAGACATCTTCATATTAAATAAAGGCTTCATTAGAAATACCTTGTTGGAGGCCGAGGGTTTTTCATACAGCTTACCCAATGTGCTCATCAAACCCTCCGTTGTCATTTCTTTTGAGATATTGAAAGCCACCGATGAAGCCAGGCTCAGCCATATTGTTCCCTAAGCCTTTCTATCAAGAACCTCCCATTCTTTGTCCTCCATGACTGTTGGCTGCTTTGCTCTTCCTCCCAACAGTAGGAATAGATCCTTCTGGTACAGATAGTCCTCCATTTGCATCTTCCATAATTAGAAGTTTTGGACGTTAAACTTCTCAACCTTAAACTTTCCTTCTTCCACCATTGCTCCCACTTGAACTAGAAACCCTAGCTTCCTGCGGGTTTATCTGCCAAATAGACCTTTGGCTCTGATACCAATTGTTAGAAAAACAGGATCGCAGAGCAATAACAATAAACAGAAATGCAAATATAATCACACACACATTACAAGAGAGACACAAATATATCGTGGTTCACCCCAACTTGGGCTACGTCCACACTGAATTTTCCAGTCCTTATTATTGTTACCATCCAGCAAGGTGAAGGGATACAACCTATAGCACAGCCGCTGCACTTCCTCTTCACTGTCTCACAGTCTCTCTCCTGATCTTAGAGATCTTTACAATGCATAAAACCTAATACATCAACCCTAGCCGTATTACAATGTCTTTCTTTTATAGGGAAAATACAATGGGAAAAATACCACGGGATACCCAAAACCATGGGCCCGCAAAATAGCTGGCGAAAACAACCCCAAAAATTTTTCTTGGTGGCGTTGCCCCGAACCCCTAAAAATGCAGAATGGGTGTACAGTCCTCCGGGGTGCACGGCTAAGACAATATCATCTATGAGACTGAAAGATCTGGCTCCACAACCAATAGATACCCCATAACCAAATTATGAACACAAATACAAGTCCATAATGCGAAGAACCCACTTCGATATTACAACGAGAAGAGGGGATATATGAGGGGGAGGATCTCCCTTGCTTCAAATTAATTTCAACCATGGGCTCGTACCCAAGTAATAATACTGCACTACTTGCCATTAAACCCATATATGTTAGACCATTGTTTGATTTGTATATTGTCAGTTAAAACCTTAGGGGAGCCATTGAGGATGGGGCTGGCCCCTATTTTTTAAACAAACTCCCTGATACAAAGCAACAATGTTTCTTTCCAACTTATCAACGCTGAGGTTGTTTTGAATTTTGATGTGCATAATGTTAGTCTCCCTAATCTGCTTCAAATTAACGATGGTTCTCTATTGTATTCTTCCAATGATTGTTTCTTCCTTGGAAATCCATTTCCTTCTTGATTGAACAGTAACAAGGAGTCTCCTAGGATTATAAATTTATGGATTTTGAGACAAATAATATATTCCAATTTGTTGGGCGAGGCCCAAGCATGCGCAGTTTTTCCAAGGTTTGCGTAGTTGTGCTAAAGAGGCTCAAGAGTAGCGTAGTTTTGTTGAAGCATAGCTTGAGGACAAGTTAGCGTAGTTTTGAGGATAGCGAAGTTATGATGAAGCGAAGTTAAAGTACAGCAGCTTCAAGTCAGTATGGATTCAGCGAAGGATGGTACTGACCTAATTTTGGGGGAAGCATCTCCACAATTCCTGTGTGAAGGGTGTGGAATAACGCATTGTCATAGGAGAAGGATCTGTCTCCATAGTAAAAGTGAAAGTACTAAGGACATCTAGGGTAGTTGGAGCATTTAAGGAAGAAACAACGGCTTGACATCTACAATTATGGCATTGAAAGGAGAGAAGAGCTAAGGACGCAAAAGGGTACTGTCAACACCACATGGTCAAAAGAAGCACCTATCAAAGGAAGTGGTTGTCAGAAGAAGCGCCTGTCAGAGGAAGCGGTTGTCAGAAGAAGCTCCTGTCAAAGGAGGCGGTTGTCAGAAGAAGTGCCTGTCAGAGGATGCGGTTGTCAGAAGAAGCTCCTGTCAGAGGAAGCGACTGTCAAAAGGGCATCAGAGTCAAGGAAGCGATGGAAAGGACGTGAAGGACAAGTAGAGTATATGAGAAGTTATGACAAAGTATGGTTAGCGGGGTAACCACGCAGCTTTTTGGGCTTCGAGGGTACTATGGAGGCTTGTGCCCATAACTATTGTAATGACGTGACCTTCGAGTACGATCTATAAAAAGCACGATTTTGTAAGGGAAGAGTTGGTCTCTCATGGTCTTATTTTTGGTCTTAAGTATTTTGGAAAATACTAAGTATAGTAAGAGCAAGATAAGAGGAAAAGGCTCTGCAGTTGTGTGCGCAGATACCTATTGTAAAGAGATGAGTCTGCAGCTATGTGCACGGACTGGAATTGTTGACCCTTCCCGTTAATATAAACAACAGTTCCCGTGGATGTAGCTCCTATCCTAGGGGTGAACCACGTAAATAACTGTGTTGTGTGAATGTATGAGTGTGATTGCGTATGGTTATGTTTATGTTCATGCTTATAGTTATGTGTGTTTCCTCTTTTATATGTATTTTCACATTAATGGTAGATGAGAATAATATGTTAAGTATCGAACACATATAGCTAAATGCGCGAGTACTTTTGATTATATTGAATGTGTAGTTGCACAAGTGACTCTAAGTCAACAGAGCCTATAGAGTGTAAAATTGTCCCTCAGCGCAGTCCCAGAGTGCACTGTTACATTGCGTTGTGTAGCTTCCAGTAAGCGTAGCCCCAGAGTGCATTGTAGTATCTGAAGTAAATGTGAAGTAGGTGTGACTTTGCTCAACTCACCGGTTATTATCTGCGCATCACCTGGTTGTAGAAACGTGCTTCTGTAGCCCCCCCATAACTTCTCCTCGGGTGAGACCTCAGTCTGTTCGCAGGATGTTGCCGAAAGGGACGGTGAAGAAGGGTTTTGTTGGCCCACAACTATGCTGAATATGGGTTTGATCTAATTATTAAAGAAATAGAAGAGGAGAACCAACAAATGGTTTCGTTTCTGTGCTTGAACAGGTGATGTGCTCTGAATATTGGAATCCCAAGAGAACAAAAATACAGAACTGGGTGACTAAGATAGAAGAGGAGTTTGCAAGGAAGGAGAACAAACATCTGTGTTTGTTTGATGAGGAATGGTTGCAAAAATACCTATTTTCTGACATACACGAAATCTTCTTCGTAGCTTTTGCTAACAAGGTACATGAGTGGCTATCAAGGCTCGCAGAACATAAAAATTGCTTTCAAGGTGGAGAACCTATAGACTGGACTCCATAACTGATTCAGAGTATTAAAGAGGTTGATAGCCCAATCTCGAGAGCAGTAGAATTCTGGATGGATAGCGTTCTAGAATTCTACGTGACAGAATTTGCCGTGAACACGTTGAAGTCTTATAGCGGAAAAAAAGGTGATTTCTTCAAAGGATTTAGAGGTAAGTACCTGAAACATCTTTAGCTGTAGGATTCCAGTAGCACATTGCCTTCAAAATAATATGGTTGAAGCCGACAACGAAACCATTTGTTGGCTGAGCAAGTCTCAAGGAAACAAGTCGCAAGGCAACGGAACCATTTGTTGGCTTCCTTTTTCTCTAGGTTGCGCATCAATCTCGCACGTCGCCGAAATAACAAGTCTCAAGGTAACGGAACCATTTGTTGGCTGCCTTTTTGGACAGACCCGGGTTTTTAGGATGCGCAGCAACAAACACCCCTTGGCGCACTGGCCCTCTCGGCAACGAGCTGCGCAGCAGCCCGAAGTCTCACTCGAAGTGGCTATGGGGGGGCTAAGGAATCAGGTTTCCTTAACCTAAGCGACGCGGAGACTACACTCTTCCGTCTCTCTCTTACAGGAGTATTCCTCAAAGCGGAACGTCTTACTCTTTCGCAGATTTCTCAGTGCAACAGCGCTGAAATTCACGCTCACCAGCGTAGTTGCACGGTATCTCCGCTCCGGCGCATGAGGCGATTACCCTCTGCGTCCAATACTGTACCGTTTCCGGCCATGCGCCACGGCACAGCAACACACTCCTCAATCACCGCAGCGACAGCGTTCTACAGATTCCTTCGACACTTAACGATTATAACTACCAAGGAAGCTTCGATAACTTACTTAACATATTCATAAAGATAACGCAATGTTCATGTATACACAGATAGTGAACTAAAACATGCAATCACATAACACAGCATCCTAACAATGAGAATTAGGTAGTTCACCTCCACGGGGAAACCACGTCCACGGGAAGTGTATCTTATATTAATCACAAATGGAATTACACAGTATGTTGCGCGCACAGCTGCAATCTTAGATCTTTCCAGGAAAATCCACGCACACAACTGGGAGCCCTTCTCTAGATCTAATCTCTTCTTCTACAGAGATTACAATGGTTCAGACGTCAACTCAGACTGTCTGCAACCTCAACATCAACTTACAATGGCCTTCTCACCACTCTATCTCTCTAACATCTAAATATCTAATGGCTAACGTCTAACGTCTGACCTTCTTATGTCTAAAACATCTAACCCTCTTCCTTTACAATTTCACATATATATAGGTGGCCTTGACGGTCGCACCTTTACAAAACTGTGGGCCTTTCCCAGCACTAATCCCCAAAAACCCTAACCGCGGACATGGCTAGGTGTACTATAGGCACCGCTTGCAGTCACGTCGCCGCTTCCTGCAGGCTCCACGATTTTCGGCGCAGATTGCGGGTATGGGCGTCGCTTCATCATTCACTGCTCCTTGTACTTCACCTTCAATGCTTTGGTTCGTTGCTCTTCCTTGGTCAGAGCAACCATTACTTCTGTACTTAGCCTTAATGAGAGTAGCTGAGCCCTCTATTCCGTCGCTTCATTTATTGTGGTAGTTGAGCTCTCTACTCGGCCACATTCATTCTCCTTTGACGTGTGCGCTTGAGCTCGTCCATCTGGCACCGTACTGCGCACTGTTTACTTCTGCCCAAAAATTGGTGCTTATTCAAAATTAGCACTTTCCCTTCAACACTTGTGCTTTTTCCTCAAAATTTGCATCTTTACTATAGCTGCGGCCTAGGCTCCAACACCTGCTTTCAATTTGAACAAAGAAAAAGAGGTATTCATGGAAGCAAGAGAAACCTTCAAAGAATCAGAACCTTCAACTCCGAAGATCAAGTTGCGAAGTGAGACAGCACATGTGATGGATATGCCAGCTTCGTATGATCGATCACGTATTGCAACAGACATGATGAGTCCTGTTGCGCAGCTTTTACATAGCTGCATGAAGTTGCTAAAGCATGAAAATGCTTTGGCAGAACTACAGAGCCTACTAAGTCATTACGAGCAGCGTAATGTAGTGACTGAAGCACATAGAGTGGTTCACCATATTAATGATCATAAAAGCATCGTAAGAGAAATGAGACTAAGTGCGTAGATTAGGGATTTTGAAATGGACAAGATTATCGTTGACTTAGGCTTAGAAGTAAATTTCCTAACAAAGAAAACCTGAGAACAAATGGGGAAGCCAAAGTTAACATGGTCACCAATACAATTGAGGCTAGCCAATCAGCAAAAGGTTCTACCCTTTGGGAATTTAGCAAATATTGTTGTTGACATTGATGGAGTGTGAAGTAGAGCAGAATTTGAAGTGATTGAGATCGTAGATAATAGGCATCCCTATCCTGCACTATTGAGGATAGATTGGGCAAGTGATAACTTCGCGATTATCAAATTGAAAAAGAAGCAAATGATATTTGAAGGATCAGATATCAGGGTCATCGCACCCCTGGATACTTCACAAGGACCTAGATATATTGAACCAATACGAGAAGAATGCATAACTCAAGATTTGGATCACATCTACAAGATGACGGTAAATTAGGTAGACTACATCAATCCTACTGATGATGGAACATTGAGTTGGCGATGTGACAGTTATTTCATATCCGAATCAGATGCAGGAGTAGAGAATTGGCAAAGCAGAATGCATGAAGTATCTGCAAGGAGATGCATGCAGCTCATGAGATCACTACGTTGGATTGGAACAGAGGTAATTTCAATCCCTACTTACGATGGCTTGAGTAAAATTCATGCATTTTTTCAACAATATCTTATATCAGCTTCATATGAACACAAGTTAGCAGCATTTGACATAGCACTATGCGCTACACCTGCTAGATGGTGGGATGCGCATAAGCAGAATTTGACCACATGGGAAGAATGTAAGCACATGATGGAGATCAGATTTCTAGAAGCGATTGAACTTGTGCAAGTGAAATATAATGGTCAGACTGATCCTAGAGATCACATAGAGCATTGTTCTGAAGCATGGATACATAGGCTGCAAACAGAGTGGGTTCATCTATTTGTACACACATTAGAGCAGATTCCAAAGAATTGGTACACATAAACCAAACTTCGTAGAGGAACGGTAGAATGGTCTGTCATGATTAAGAACTTCCTAGCGAATTTCAGTTTTGAGGACAGCTGCCCAAGTATAAATGAGTCATTGCAAATCATCAAAACAAAGGTATTCAATGACACACTGGAACCTATGTATCAACAACCAGAGTGGGAAATAGAGTTAGAACATGCCCTGGAATGTTATAGCTTCGCTTTAGACGAAGACAAAGAAGAAAGCGAGGATGACGACCCACGCAATGTTAACATACCTAAGTCAGAAGGAGAGCATGAAGTAGAGGGACTTCCATTGGAAATTCTGGATCTAAACAATCCTATAAAAACTCGAGGGACCTCCATTGGAACTAGTGAAAAACCGAAGTTCGCTTCTATAGGGGATTATTGGGATGAGGAAACGGTCGTGCAGATAGCATATTTAATCCGCGAATATGAAGACTTATTTCCTACGAATTTTTTTGAAATGAAAGGCATTTTCGGCAACTTGGGAGTTATGAAAATACCTCTCAAGCCAGATGCGAAGCATATACAACAAAGACCCAACAGGTTGAATCCAAGATACAAAGAAAGAGTAAAAGCAGAACTAGAAAAGATGCTCGATGTAGGAATTATTGAGCCAGTTGAAGAATCAAAATGGATAAGTCCCATGGTTATCTAGGATAAGAAATCTAAAGGTGAGATCAATATTTGTGTAGATCTGAGAAAACTAAATGATGCATCGCTACATGGCCCGTTTCCTACTCCATTTACAGATGAAGTACTAGACAATGTTGGAGGGAATGAAGCATACTCTTTCACTGATGGATTTTTTGGATATCATCAGATCAAAATTGATACATCAGACATGCACAAGACCACATTTCCACTGAATGGGGCTCATTTCAATACACAGTTATGCCCTTTGGTCTAAAGAACACACCTGCTATCTTTTCTAGAGTAGTTGTTGCTGCATTCAAGGATTTTATCCATAAATTTTTAGAAGTATATTTTGATGATTGGACAGTATTTAGTTTACTAAAGAATCACTATATGAACTTAAGAATGATCTTATCAAAGTGTCGACAACATCATATCTTCCTGAACGTGAAAACAAGTGTTTTCTATGTTCCTTATGGTACACTATTAGGCCAAATTGTATGTAAACAGGGGCTGATGGTTGATCCAAAAAAAATTGCAGCTATTGTGAATTTACCAACACCTAATTCAATAAAACAGCTATGCAGTACATTAAGACACACAAGGTACTATAGGAAGTTCATCAAAGGATATGCGCATATCACTGCGCCTATGGAAAAATTATTGAAGAAAGAGGCAAAGTTCACATGGATTGAGGACTGTCAGAAATTTTTGGACACATTGAAAGAAAGGATGGTTATTGCGCCTATCTTAGTTTTTCAAGATTGGAGTAAACCATTCCAAAAAAAAAAAAAAAAGTATACCACGATAGAAAGAGAAGGCTTAGCTACGGTGTATGCACTGCAGAAGTTTAGACACTATTTTCTAGGTGTGCACTTTTGTATGTTTACAGGCCACTCGGATTTGAAATACTTGGTCAATAAACCAGTGTTAGGGGGAAGAATATGTATATGGTTATTACTCTTTCAGGAGTATGACTTCGAAATCATCATTAAGCCAAGGAGATTGAACTTAGGACCCGACCACCTTTCCAGAATTGAGTCTAACAAAGAACCTACCAACTTGGAGGATAGTCTACCAGATGCACAGTTGTTTGCTATCCAAGCAGATGACTATTATACAGATATTGTAGAATTCCTGACTACAGGGTTGGCACCTACAGAGTTTACTACGTAGAAGAAGAAGCAATTAGTGGTAAGAGATACTGATTTTACCATAATTGCTGGACAATTATACAAGCTAGGACCAGAGGAAGTGCTTTTTAGATGTGTACTAGAGCATGAGAAACCAATGATACTTGCTGAAGCACATTCAGGGGTATTTGGAGGCCACTACACAAGAAGATTCACTGCGTAGATAATTTTAAGAGCAGGACTATGGTGGCCTACATTGCATAAGGATTCAAAGGAACATTGCTGCAGTTGCGATGATTGCCAAAGGGAAGGAAATCCATCTCATAGAGGTGAGATGCCCTTGATGCCACAAATGACTTTGCAAGCATTTGATAAGTGGGATATTGATTTTGTGGGACTTATCAACCCACTGGGAAAGCAAACTGGTTCCAGATACATCATTACAGCTACAGAATATCTAACCAAATGGGAAGAGGCAAAAGCAGTGAAGGATTGCAGTGTAGTTACTGTCGTGTAGTTCATTTTCGAAAATATCCTCACAAGGTTTGGATGTCTAAAGATCCTAATGAGCGACCAGGGAACGCACTTCTTGAATAAAACTATTGAATCCCTAACTGAGAAATTTCATATTTACCATCAGAAAGTCATACCATATCATCCACAAGCTAATGAAATCGTTGAAGCTTTTAACAAAGTATTGGAAAATGCGCTGACTAAGGTATGCAACATAAAGAGGGATGATTGGGATCTACGAATACCAGCTGTGTTATTGTCGTATAGGACAACTTGAAAGAAGTTGACAGGTCATACACTCTTCAGGTTAGCATATGGATAGGAAGTTGTGATGCCAATGGAATACATAGTACCAAGTTTGAGAGTTGCAACATTCACAGACATGGTCGATGATGCGACAATGGAAGAAAGGATTCTACACTTAGTTGGACTGGAGGAAGATCGCTTCATGGTAGGATTTCAACAACAAGTGCAAAAAGATAGAGAAAAATCATGGCATGATAGGCATATCAAGAACAAATTCTTTCAGGTAGGAGACCTTGTCCTCCTATATGATAGTAAGTTTCTGAAATTTCCAGAAAAATTTAAAATGCATTGGTTAGGACCGTATGGTGTCAAACGTGTTACTAGTGGTGGCGCAGTTCAGTTAGCCACGCTACTTGGGGAAAACCTAAAAGGACTTGTTAATGGAAGTAGACTAACTCCTTATAGGGATAGTCCTCATCCACCAAGCATCAGTTAATCAACGAATTAAATTCCAAGTGTCAAGTGCAGTTGAAATTGGACACTAAGAATGCAAGAATATGAGTCTGCACGCAATTTTGGTAAAATGTGAAGTGTTTACAGATATGAAAGTTGTGTTGTAATGCACGCAAAGGAAGATGAATTGCGGAGTATCAGAACACTAATGCTGCGAAGTTAAGAACAAGGAAAGGAAAATGCGCAGTGAACCTTGCAATTCACATACGTAAGCAACCAGAAAGGGTTCGCACTACAAAATCAAATGTACAGAAAAAGGAAAATGCACAGTAACCCACGCAGATCACATAACCGCTAGCGCAGTTTGAAGGAAAAATAGTTATTACAATGGTCGGTCGATAAAATGGTCATTGTACAGTTTGTTGGCACCGACAAATTTCCGCATTTAAAGAATTTTTTTTGCGTTCGAGCATAATCAATGAAGGAAAGGACCAAGATCTGACCAAGATTTGGCCAACAAACACGACATTTAATGCCTAATTAGCCATTAACGAGGGCACCTTAGGTCAAGCATTTCCTATAAATAGAATTAACCAAGCAATTACCGGCTTTACCACGATTTTATAATTTTACTATGTGTAAATTCCAAGTTTTTACCAGTAAGAGTACATCAGGGTAATTTTTAAGGGCAAAATTTCATCCATTGGCTATTTTTGGGGAATTTTTTCAAAAAATAAATTCGCTATTTGGTCATTTTTAGTCTCTAATGTCGCCTATATATACATAAGATATGTTTTTTATCATAATATTCATCAAAATTTACAAGTTTCAGTAGTAAATTGTACGTTTCATATTTAATATTCGCCTACCTATTTATATATATGTTTTTTTCAATCCAAAATAATCACCTAGAATACTATACTTAAGTATAATAATAGAATCCTTAAAAAATACCCTGGAGTACGTCAAGGGCTTTGCATGTGAATGTCTGAGCAGTTCACGCTTGGAGATATTTTGAGAAGTTTTAACCAGTTTGGCTTTGAGGGATTGATGAGAACGCCCTCAAAGAAGTCTGTTCCAGAAAAATGTGCACCGTCCCGAACCTCACCAAGATACACAATAGAGATGAAGAAGAAAGAAAAGCAGCTGGCCCGAGAGCAAGAGAAGCCAAAGATAGTGAGTATGTCGAGGCCACCACCACCAGAACCACCCCGTGACCAGCCCATTCATATCATGCATGAATACATTCCACCAAGAAGAGATGATACACCACCCATTCAACTTATGAGGAATGCACAATATGAGATCCTGTTGCCACCGATTTCAAGTCATGTATGCATCCGCAAGAACCTATTAGGAAAAATTCAAGATTTCAAGATTGCGGACTATGAGTCTATGACTTTTTAGAAGGGAAGGAGCCTAAGGAACCAAAGTATAAGCAGTTTCAACCCGATCTGTATATGTGTCGTCGGGTTGATGAGTAGACGGGAAGCAAAACCATTCATGTGTAGGAATGGATCACACCATTTGTGCCATCCGGGTTTCTAAATATTCTCCGTATCCCACACTTCAACAGAATCCCTAAGCTTACAGCAGTAGTGTGCACTTTTCTATCATGCACGCATTCAGGTTACTTGTGGTTAGATCGCAGGATCGACCTGAAAATTGACCTCATACATGGGAACACGCAACTCAGTAAGAGAGGCACGGATTGTGCAGCAGAGTTCATGGGGAAGAGTCAAGATAAAGATATTGCAGCTAAGATGAAGGAAGAATTCGGTTTACAGAAAGGAAGCCGTGGATACACCATAGTTGGCATAACGGACAAGGCCACTCACTTCACTGTTCAGTTATTAGCAGGGAAAGTGCTCAGAAAATGCAGACTGACAGAGGTGTCAACCACAACATTTCTCCTAGATTCGAAAGTTAAGGATGGAACCCTGTATAACTGGTCGAAATACTTGTTGAACGAGTTCTTGGACGATTTCCAAGAGACTTAAGAAAGTGGATCTGCATTCCACTACAACTAGCTATTGGTATTAATTGCATTTGTGGGATAGAAAGAGCCACTTTACCAGCAGGGCCTTCCAGTCTAGTCAGGAGATTGTCGAGGAACGTGGTATTCTAACATGTGGGAAAACGCGAAGTCAGACAAGCAGCGGGTAAACAATGAGCAATTATTCACCTATTATGAACAATTGCACAATGTCATTCAGTGCACTCCACACATTTTCTATTTAAAGCTTACATGCATTTCATATATATTCAGCCAAGGGATGATAAGGAAAAACCACTGTGGTACCCAGGGTTCTATCAGTTAGATGCCACAAATATTGAGTTAATGATGGAAGATTGGCCACCGAAATGGAAGGAGGATGCACCGGAGGAAATCAACACAACATTTGAGGAAAGTGGAGGTAAGAATCCAAAGGATGGTGAAGGCACATCAAGTTTGAAGAAAAAATAAGCTCAGCAAGGCACTGGTACAGGAATACCGAGAGAGAAAAGAAAATAACCTGAAATCCCAGTGACAGAGAAGGGGCATAGAAAGAAGCAGAAATCCACTAAGCGGCCACTTGAAGCGCAGTTACATGACGATGATTATGAGAGAATCGCCACAAGAGTCAGGGATCACTTGGAAGAAGTGCTCTCTTTAAAGGAAACTAAAAGTGAGGAGGTACAATAAAACCTCATTCAGATCCTTGCAGAGCTAAGAACTATGGTTGCAAAGATTGAGCAAGTCCAACAGGACTTAGTACGAGAATCAAAATCTAAGGATAGGTTAGGCAAGTCCAGCAAATAGAGGAGACAATAACCGACCTTGACCATGCGACCTCGTTTGGTAAATATCGATCCAGTAAAGGTAATTTTTCCAAACAACGAGCCAGCGAAAAAAGCAAAGAAGTTGGCACACCTTGACCTTAATGTCGGGATGTTTCCCATTGAGGATTTACACAATCTGCACTTGCAGGTTTTGGAGGAAATCCGCAATAGAGATATCACTACTTACAACAAGAATATACAACTAGAAAAGAGCTATGATGAGCTGAAGCGTGAATCTGCGTGAAGCAGTAGAGAATTGTCACATGTCTAGGAGCAGCATCGCCGAATTAAAGAGACAGTCTCATAAGTCTGCGCAAAAATATCCGAGTGTGAGGAAGAACCTGAGGTTGAGGCCACTATACTTAAGATTGGAGCCGCAGTGGATAATATTAAGTCTGATATGATGGATATGGAAGTTGTATACAAGGAAAAGATTGTTGATTTACAATCTCAACAGCCTAGCACTCCTAAGGATGACAATGTAGCTCGCAGCGAAGAGGTAAGGGTCACATTAGAAAACATCTCCACGGAAGTGGGGGATGTCAGGACTTGCTCGAGGAAGCCACTAGAGTGTTGGCTACGTTGCAAGAAGATCCCGCACTGCATAAAATATAAGAGGACCTGCAACAAAGACAGCAAGAGATCGACTCCATGAACACAACAATGAGGAATTTCTCACCAAGGAAAAATATACATAAGTTCGCAGAGACAAGGGAGCTACAAAAGGAATTGAAAGCATTAAGGGAGAAAGAGGCTGTCAATTCAGCAAAGTTGTAGACAATGCAGGGAGAAGCGCTCACGCTGTTGGAACACATAGATGAGAAGTTCCTATAAATTCAAGCAACAAAGGGCACAATCAAAGAACAAGTTCCGGAAGAAGTATCACAGGCGATGTTGGAGACTATCAAAGAGTTTGAACATGAGGAAAAGGACACAATTCCAAATCTCAGCACAACTCTGCATGACTTCACTGCGAAGTTGAGTTCCCTAGAAGGTACGCAGTCGAATTCGCCAAACAAAAGTGGATCTCAGACGATCCATGAGTAAGTCTTAGTATCTTGTTGGGCGAGGCCCAATGTGTGCACAATTTTTCCAAGGTTTTCGCAGTTGTGCTAAAGAGGCTCAAGAGCATCACAGTTTTGTTGAAGTGTAGCTTGAGGAAAACTTAACGCAATTTTGAGGATTAGTGAAGTTATGATGAAGTGAAGTTAAAGTACAACAACTTCAAGGTAGTATGGATTTAGCGAAGGCTGGTACTAACCTATTTTTGGGGGAAGCGTCTTCACAATTCCCAGGCAAAGGGTATGGAATGATGCATTGTCAGAGGCAAAGGACCCATCTCCTTAGTAAAAGCGAAAGTACTAAGGACATCCGGGGTAGTTGGAGCAGTAAGGAAGAAGCAATGGCATGATAGCTACAGTTATGGCATTGAAAGGAAATAAGTGATAAGGACTCAAAAGGGTATTGTCAGCGTCGTGCGATCAAAAGAAGCACCTGTCAGAGGAAGCGGCTGTCAGAAGGGCATAAAATTCAAGGAAGAGACGGAAAGGACGCGAAGGACATGCAAATTAGCTGAGAAGTTATGTCAAAGGATGGTTAGCGGGGTAACCGAGCCTCTTTTTGGGGTTTAAGGGTACTATGGGAGCTTGTTCCCATAACTATTGTAATGATGTGACCTTCGGGAACGATCTAAAAAAGGGCGATTTTGTAAGGGAAGGGTTGGTCTCTCATGGTCTTATTTTTGGTCTTACGTCTTTTGGAAAAGACTAAGTATTGTAAGAGCAAGAGAAGAGGAAAAGGCTCTTCAGCTCTGTGCACAGAGACCTATTGTAGAGAGAAGAGTCTATAGCTGTGTGTGTGGACTGGAACTGTTGACCCTTCCCTTTAATATAAAAAAAAGTTCCCGTGGACGTAGCTCCCATCCTGGGGGTGAACCATGTAAATAAGTGTGTTGTGTGAATGTATGAGTGTGATTTCTTATGGTTATGTTTATGTTCATGCTTATAGTTATGTGTGTTTCCACTTTTATATGTATTTTCACATGAATGGTAGATGAGAATAATATGTTAAGTATCTAACACATATAACTGAATGCATGAGTACTTTTGAGTATGTTGAATGCGTAGTTGCACAAGTGATACTAAGTTAGCGGAGCCTATAGAGTGTAAATATGTCCCTCAGTGCAGTCCCAGAGTGCGTTGTTACATTGCGTTGTGTAGCTTCCAGTAAGCGCAACCCCATAGTGAGTTGTAGTATCTGAAGTAAATGCGAAGTAGGTGTGACTTCATGCAACTCACTAGTTATTATCTACGCATTACATGGTTGTATAAATTTGCTTCTGTAGCCCCCCCATAACTTCGCCTTAGGCGAGACCTCAGTCTGTTGTCGAAAGGGCCGATGAAGAAGGGTTTTGTTGGACCACAACTGCACCGAATATGGGTCCGATCTAAGTATTAAATAAATAGAAGAGGAGAACCAACACAATCCCATAAACAAGTCATGTCTCTCTTCTTGATTATTAATTTCCTATCCCATTCCCCATTCATAGGTAAGAATTGTATTTCCTTTGGGATCCAGTAGGATCCCCCCTGCACCTGACACCTCGCTACACAATAGTATTGATGTGGTGATATTTAATCATTTAAATTGAATAAGAAATTATATATAAACCTTAAAATTAAAAAACAACCAAAATTCATCAACATAAGAATAAACTCAAGAGTATGGAGAAGAACCCTTAAAGTAGGGTAACACCATCAAATACTCTTAATGAAAAGAATCACTCCACAAGTCATGCTTGTTAATAAAAATACATTCGACACACCCAATAATGGTACTCATGTATATTTATACTTTCTCATGAGTATTCCTAGGGATCTACGCCAATGACCTATTATTATTATATAATTTTCTCTAACAAGTAGGTCTATTTATTAGGTACTAACTACCATGTAAGTCCATTCCATGGCCACATTGCATACATTATATCCTTGGGTACATCCATAAGTACATTACATTACATCCCCCTTCGCAAACTTCATTCTTGAAAAAAGGGAGGAATCCATATAATATGATCTATTAAGCAAAGTAGTCAACTAGTTCCAAGCACGAGCCCATCCTAGTGCAATGTGGACATATGGTCCAACTTATTCTTTTCCACCTTTATCTTGGTTATGGTTTCTACTTTAGTTCCATGTTGTCATCGTGTTACTTAAATATATCCATGAATTTCTTTTAGTTATCCATGTCCCTCCATATTGGTTTCCTTTTTTATTCAATGTTTGTCCACAATAAGTTTGTTGACACTCAAATATTTCGTTAAATATGTTGTTTCTTAGGATAGTGTGCGTGGCGATATATAATAACCTTATCTATTGGTTCATTAGTCTTTGACTCTTCAACATGTGATTCATGTATATTTTTAGAGTCATCTTCCTTTTTATGCCCTTCTTGGGGCATTCCTTTAGGTGCTTTTGTAAGCCCTTCTCCTAATTCAAACTCAAACTCTTCATTTTTTCTATTTGTAGCTACTTTAATTAGTTTTTCTATAGGGATTTATTCATGTCCCCCCTAGGGAACTTCTTGTTTAGTAAGATAAATATCTTGCAATGTGATTTTCTTTTTTCTTGTGCGAAAGCTTCATAAAATTATGTTGCACAATAATATTAACTACACCAACTAAGTCCATCCAAGGATACCCCAAAACAATATCCACATCATCCCTATCTATATCATGAAAATTTGTATGCAACACATATATCAATGTTGACCGTCAAATATTTAAAATCTTGAACAATTTCATCATCAATCTAGGTGCTTTGAATATGCTTTGTATAAGACTTCCAATATTTTAGAGAAATTAACAATGATGAAATTATGCTTGTTATTAGGTTTTATAGAAATAATTTGTTTTTCTCATTGAATGCATCCATGTATTTGTAGTATGAAGTTTGCGCATGAAAATATAACATTTTTGTTTTATATTTTATTCCTCATGGTGTGAGACCACCTATCAAAAATTACTTGTCGATTTGCTTCATTTGAAAGTGCCTCGATCTTATCATGGTTGTGCAAGTTTTTCCATGTGGTAGCATCATCTCCTTAATCACCTTATACCCAAATTATCCAATACTTTGACCATATTAAATCATTTGCCTTTTATGTATTCTTCAATAGTAGGACCATCATCTTTTCCTATAAATTGCATATTATTTGGAAGAAAACTTGCAACCAAAACTAGAGTTTTGAAGAACCAATTTACTTTTCAATGGAGCTCCTTTATGCAGCTAGGGTTTTGAAGAAATACATTTGAAATGATCATAACTCCATCAATATTGATTAGAATTTATATTATGACCACTCTTATGAAATTCCACATCCCTTTTACATCTACTAACATTGGCTTGATTGATATTTGCACACTTTATCAAAAGATATATGATCTACAACCCACACAATTGTTACCAAAAAAACCCTTAAATGACTAATTTTGAATTTGTGATAACTCCACTTCTTATACTCTAATTTGGAAGATTTTATTTTTGAAATTAAGTGTTCTTTGACATGAATTTAGATCTACAACTCATTCCTTCATATTCTGCTAAAAAACCTTAAGAAAATTATATGAATATTGTTATCCTCTTTTCCTTGAGAAAACCTACAAAATAGAAAAAGAGGTATGATACCACTTGTAGTGATTCTTAACCCTTGAAATTGAATCATAATTAATATAGAGCCCTTAATCTTAAGAAATACTAAAATGCACTCAGCATAAAGAACATAATAATATAGATAGCAGAACCCCTTAAGCTAGGGAAAAACCATCAAATACTATTTATGGAAGGAATCACTCCACAAGTCATGCTTGCTACACAACAATACATCTAAGACATCCAATACAATGACACTCATGTATATTTCTACTTTCTCATGATATTGTTAGGATATATGCTAACCACCCATTGTTATCATATTATTTCCTCTCACTGCCTAGCGGTTCTGTTTATTATCCACTAACTACTAAGTGGGTCTATTCGATGGCCACATTACATGCATTATCACCTTTAGTACCTCTAGGTACCCCATATTATCTTCCCTAGATACATTACAATTAAACTTCAACTATAAACAATATGTTTTATTTTCATGCGTCTTTAACTGATTAGACTATTGAGGGCACTAGTTTTGAAGCGACCCGGCTAAATAAAACATGAACCATAGAATTTGCTTTGAATATTATTTTATGAAATGAAAATGATTGAACGATATATGCTAGACTGAGAAATTATGAAATGGAAATGATTAAATGAAATATATGCTCGACTGACTGAGAGACTATGAAATGAAAATGATTGAATGATATATATGCTCGACTGACTGAGAAATTATGAAATGGAAATGATTAAATGAAATATATGCTCGACTGACTGAGAAACTATGAAATTAAAATGATTGAATGATATATGATAGACTGATTGAGAAATTATGAAATGGAAATGATTGAATGATAATTATGTTTGACTGACAGAGATATTATGATGACGTACGATGAGATGATTTTATAGTGCAACACTACTAATGTGCACTTTAAGTGTGTGCAGTGGCAGGTAAAACGATTTACCGACTGACCCACAAAGGAAAATAGGGGTCGTAAGAACGAGAAACATACATAGGAGTACGATGACGGACTGTCAACTCTGATTTAGCACTCCACGCAAGGGTCAGAAGCAGGTTAGCTCACCCAAAGAAGCGTGTGCCATACGGGCGAGGCCACAACGATGAGTTGAGGGGTGTACGATAAGGAGAACCTTATCACTCAGCCTCCCTTAGTATCCAAGGAAGTGTAGTCGAGAGATCGCGGTAACGATTCCCCGATCGCTACACAATACTCCCCACAAGAGGAAAAATGAAGTTGTCGGAAGGACCTCCCGAAGCAGTACCTAGATAATGATGGAAAAATAATACTTCTCAAACTATTATCATTTAGAAAACTGTGCATATATGATTAAAGAGGCATATAGAATTTTAGAAAATTTAATAAAAGAATATTTTATTATTTTTTTCTAAGCTTTAGAAAAAGAGAAAAATTTGGGATAAATATATGTCCATATTTACTAGAATAAATATGCATGAGAGATAATATTCAACAAATAAATTATAGAACAAAACTTGAATAAAACTCATGTAAAGACCACTCCACCTACATCCCACTGATTTAGGGATTAGAGAAATTAACTAAGGAGACAACAAGGAGACAATTTAGGGGTTTAGGTGCACACTCATGTGAGAGTGACACTTGCTGCATGAGAGTAAATTTTAAAAGAATTATTAATTAAATATTTTTTTGCATGGAAAGACACATATCTTAGAATTTTTTGGTTATAAAAGAAAGCGAGGATAAGGAGAGGGACTCTCTTGCTCCCTAGTGATGGACAAGCAGCGTAATAGCGATTTTTGATTAAAGTGTGTTTCCTTGGAGTTGGGTTGATAGCTTGTTCGGGGATTGGGAGATCCCAGCGGAAAGCCAAGGCATTGTATGTTCATACGACCCCACTTGCTCGGGAGTTCGGGGAGAAGAAGAGTACCCCGATACGGTAGGAAGGTAGACCGAGGGGTCTTCGGTAAATCGCCAAGCAAGGATTGATCCGGATCGGACGATACTTAAACGTGCTCGCCACCGTGAAACTGGTCGTCGAAAACAGGTTTAATTATTTAGTCCATTTATGTTTGTTAAACTCTCGTGGAGGAATAAGTGAATATGAGTACATAGTTTTATTTACCGAGATTTCACGTATTATACTTTACTGGAGTAGATAGATACAGATCTATATCTCTACTGATACAGATCTATACTTCAACGTGCTCGCCACCGTGAAACTGGTCGTCAAAAACAGGTTTAATTATTTAGTCCATTTATCTTTGTTAAACTCTCGTGGAGGAATAAGTGAATATGAGTACACAGTTTTATTTACTGAGATTTCAGGTATTATACTTGACTGGAGTAGATAGATACAGATCTATACCCATTATATTTTATGAATAATCGTGTTGAAATTATGGCCTGTTTCATTAGATCTCTGTTTAATTAATGAATGCAATCATGGTTAATTGAATACGTATTTAGGCTTATAAGTGAAATCGACTTCTGTCTATAATTATTCTTTAGATCTCTGTTGATTAATATAGAATATGTTTTCAGGCGTTTCCAATGAAGTTCGACTTTTGTCTATCTTTATTTCATTAGATATCTTTTGATTAATATAGAATATGCTTTTAGGCGTTCCAATGAAGTTCGACTTCTGTCTATCATTATTCTTTAGATCTCTGTTGATTAATATAGAATATGTTTTCAAGAATTTCCAATGAAGTTCTACTTCTGTCGGGATTTATTTCATTAGATATCTGTTGATTAATATATAATATGTTTTTATGCGTTTCCAATGAAGTTCGAATTTTGTCTATATTTATTTCATTAGATATCTGTTGATTAATATAGAATATGCTTTCAAGAGTCATTTTTTCTATACGTTGTATCTATGTCGCTTTATGAAAAGTGAATGTAGATCTATTTCTAGGATTCACATAAACCACACAGCTTCGGTTCTGTTCTCCTTGATTATACCTCTGTTTCTGAACATTGAATGTTGAACGATAATAACCATATCTGTCTTCCAGGCTCTTCCAATGCCTCATGCCTTGTTATGTTTGCATTTATTATGTTTATGTCTATAAACAATGATTATAGACTGATCAATAAGCATCGCTAGTGATATCCCTATCCCTTTGATTGGTTAATTAGATATGTTATGGATCCATTCTATACGCCCAGTCGTAGTAATTCTAAACTCCGTTTGAATTGTCAAAAATTGGTCTCAGCAATAGAGAAACTATTATAAACATATAGAGATATCTTAGAATAAATATATTGTTTTGTTTATAACTCTGTGATGTATCTAATCCTTTCCGCCCTGATTGTGAAGGACCTTCACCTCCCATACTCTGTTCTAGTATCATTCATTGACATCTGTGATAGCTAGCGTTGAACATCCGGGTCGTAGGTTCTAGTCCAAGAGTCTCCCAGATCTGATTTTTATTTTTAATTAAACACACAGTCAGTTCACATAGCCGCCAATAGAGATTCAAGGCGCATGCATAGTTAGGAACTATAGCTTGACAAGTGGCCGTAATCAATTTATATATATATATATATATATGTCATTTTACGCAAAATTGTTAGATACATAGGTAAGTTTAACTCCAAGTGTGAATTTCGGTTAACTGATTGATGTGTAACTTGGTAGGTATGAAATATTATAATACCTTTACTTGAACTTTTGTTTAAATGTATATTAAGCTATGTTAGAAGTTAGCAATTAGATATTCACTCGAAGTTGGAATTCTAGTGGTGGTGAAAGATAAATATATGTGTGTACATTCGTTTAGTTTCTCTTTTAATCATACAATGTACCTGTGTATATAGTTATCAAAGGTAGTTATACTAAATTATTGTGAAAATGAGGATTTTTGGCATATGCACTTATGTACCTAATTATAATTATTGTCATAAAGATAGATACCACAGATAGGAATATGTAAATGTGTCGAACTATGGAAAAGGAAAATGCACTTAAGTTTCGTGATTATAAAAGTAAAGAAAATAGAAATTTACTTTTTCAAAGATATAGTTGTGCTTTAGTTAGGGAGAAAAGGAAGTATACATATCTATACTTATTCAAATTATATGAAGGTGACCAGATATAAAAAGAAAGAAGTGTATTTAGGGTTGTTATTATAAATTTATTTTCTCAATTACATAATTGTGCTTGAGAATCATATTTATATATATTATGAATATAGAAACATAATTATATATTCATGTATGTGGAACATATTTATATATCATGATTATAGAAATATAATTATATGTTATGCATATAGGAACATGACTTTATACATTCATGCATATAGAGACATAAATATATATTGTGCATAAAGGAACACATATATAGTTATACATATAGAAAATTATTTATATGTTTAGGTTGGGGCGGCATATCACTTAACCTTGGAATCTTAATCATGTTTTAAACATGTGTAATCTATATGGGGTTGATATGTTGGGAAAATTATTCATCGTAACTTATGTTTAGTAGGAGTAAAGGAAGGAACGAGACCTTGCATATTAATTAGTAAGGTATAAAAAAAATGTCCTTTAGGAATGCATGAAAGAGATCTCACATGTGGTATCTCACATAAGCAAAGAGAAATGGTTGACTATCCTCTTTGTGATATCTCATATACAGTGTTATGCATTTAAATTAGGTCATATTTATGCATAAATTAAGATTTTCATGGTGCAGTAAGAGCCACCCGTAGTACTAATCTCCTTGCAGGAAAATTGGTAAATGGAAGAAACTATTGAATGAGGATTCCATTGGAGAAGAAACCAAGGGGATGTAGGAAACATTCACTAAAAATCATGCCAAACAAATGGAAAATCAAGGGAGAACCTCTCTTTCATTACCTTAGTTTTTCATTACCATGAATATTTTTAGCCTTGAAGGACAATTTCACTTTGTCAGTGAGTTATCAAATTTATGCCCATCTTTTTCATTCACCTTTTGTTCTTATGACCAATTTCAATCTTGCATAATCTAAATTTTATTCTAGGGATAGTTGGTCAAACCAACTCATTCCATACCTTGCATTCCTTGTTGACAACCATTGATCAATTATGTTTAAAAGTTTAATGACGATATAAGAAGAAGAAAAATCACAAGGGTTAATTTTCCATGCTTGCTTGCCTATCTATGAATAAATTTTTGACCCTCTAATTTATCCCTCTAGTACACTAACTTTAACACTAACATGGATACTTGATACTACATAATGGCTTTGCACTTAGTTCTCCATGTTACATTATGATCTTAGGCTTCCAAAGAGCCATTTGTTGTTTCCATAGTAAATTGAATTTTTACATTGCCAAGGAATCATGCGTGATGTCATGTCATATCCATAAAATGCATACTCTTTGTTGTCAACAAGATACCTCCATAACCATAATCAAGGTTATATTCCTCATCCATTACAAACCTCCATTTAATGTCTTGTATTCATGGCTCCCAAATTTTCCATCTTCCATATCATTGGAAAGTCAAATATATCGAAAATTTGATTATAAAATTTGGCCTTTATATCGGATGCCTACTCATTTTGTTCTAAGATGAGATCATTAAATTTTTTCAAGGATATATTTTTTAGGAGAAGGAAAATACTATATATTTTTGTTAATTTTAGTATTTTAATACTTAGAATTGATTTTCAGTAATATTGTTACTAATGGTGAAATGTTGTGTTTCAGAAATCACTTCATGTTGTTCCAGCACTTGATACGGCACTCATTCCAACACTTACAAGGAATACCATTTATTTTCATACTTTTGGTTCTCCTGAATAAATTTGGACACGTGTATTTTTAGATAATGATTTCATATACCTCCCATAGAAACAGGTTTGGATTTGGATGCACGAATTCCAAGAAAATTGAAGATTTCTAATATGTCAAACCCATATCTTTAACAGTGAATATTTCTGAACTTCCATATTGTGCCTCGATTTGTGTACATGTGGGAGTATATATATCCAAACGGTCTAATGGGTTTTGAGATAACCAAGCCATCTACAAAACCTATAAATCGTTTCTCAAAATTCGCAACCACCGGAGAGATATGGGAGGGGTGTTTTTCCAAGTGTTGCCAAATATGCGTTTTCTGAGTTGGCCGTTTTCTGAGTTTGTGGAACGAATTTCTGAGTTTGGGGGATTGATCTTATCCATTTATCCATGGATTTTCATGTATAAATAGATCTGCATAGGGATGAGAAGGGTAGATATCAATCAACATTTGTTATTTTGTAATTATAGCTATTGTATTGAAGAGCTGAGTATCATTTTGTAATAGTGAGTTTCTTATGGAAAGAAGAGCTGAGTTTTGTTGAATCTTGGTGCATCTTCCTAGCTTGATCTAAAATTATTCTAGCAGTGTTGGCCACCTGGGAAGGGCCCCTCAATGTGGGTAGGCATTGTTATGCTTTCATTTTTTTACTAGATTAGAATTTGAATTATTGTAGTTTTCATTTGTTTCTTTAATTTTTTCTGTCTAATTGTAGATTTGATTTCCATTTTATGAATTTAGAATGATAAACACTCAAAGATTGATTCTTCATGTGTATAAACTTTTTTATTTCCCTATAATTCATTTGTTATTTCTCCCATCGATAAGTCACTCCCATTCTAATTATGTTTTGCATCTTTTTGTTCCATGTATTTGCTCCGTCCTTTATGAACTTGAGCCAATGATTATTTCCAGCTATAACATTGATTCTTTGTTTAGGTTGAGCACATTTGGTTCCTATTTTTGTTTTGAGAATGGTGAACACATGTTTAGTCATTAGAATTGAACATCAAACCTTTATGATCACAAGAGTAAACACAATCAATTGATTTCTCTCACAAATCATTCAGTTAAATTTATCATTTTATTTGTTGATGTGATAAATTTCAGAATTTTATTTGTTCTTGAAAAAATTTAAGTAGAATTTCAAAGATTGGATTTTACCCATATCTATATTCAAGAGGACGAAAAACATAAATACACTCTTGATATTTGAAAGAGATACATATTGCAAACTTAACAAGGAATGATATTGTCATAATCTCAAGCTTCCACATTGGTTAAGCATTACTTATTTGGGTAATTTGGTTATCAAAGAAGATTTGGCATTGAATTGATTTGAATAGAGAGTTGTTTTAACATTTTACAGGATTGAAGTTTAGATTGATTCAAACTTGTTTGAAGAAGTGGCTATGCCCTAGTACCCTGTTTTCATTTTCAAATTTATATTTGGTTTGATCAAGGGTTTTGAATACCTTGCTTTTATGCATGAGTTGATCTTCGCTTGAAGAAAATTGCTTCGGAAATGATTTAATTCAAATGGATACATGATTAATAATTTTCTCACTAAAATCATACGTCTTGATTCATTCTTGAACTGAATTAAATTATTTGAATGAAAAGAACAAGTTTGGGATTAATAATTTCTTGTTTAACAAAAGAATCAATACCACATCTTTATTGATTGAAGGACATTGTTTTCAATACACAGGAAGAACTTGTTAGATATCAGCAACTTTCAGTTAGCAAAGTTGTTAGAGGTCTGATTTAGTAATCCCATATATTTGAGTTATTTACAATTTGGTACTTGTTTGGAATTTCTTGTGGATTTTTTGTTTCGATTTGGTTTATTTTATTAGATATAGTGTGTATTTAAATTTAATTGCTCTTATTCCTTTATTTTTTAAGTAAGCAAGGAAATATTGGATATTGATTTGATCTTGAAGTCCTTGCATTTTATTTTTAGTAGTTCCGATCACCAATGAAGGAATTAATGACCTAACTCGGTAGATATGGTCACCTTATGATGGGTTTCCTCCCAAGATGATTGGGATAGTTTTGATTGTTTTGTGTATGTTTCTCCAATCAGACATCAATTGTACAATTTATCATCAAAATAATGTCTAGGTGGCCACCACTCCTTAATAGGAAAAAAATAAAAAATGAAAATTTCTTTATGTTTATGTTTTAGATCTATTTTATATGCACTTTTTGAAAATATCTTTTATACTTTTTAGGAGAAGAAATTTTGTAGATCCATGTGATTGCCCTCCTTCTTCAACCATGGTAGGGTTTCTCGAAAAGGATACGGTGTGTCGTAGGGCTGCTAAGTATGAAAAAATTAGTTTAGTAGTAAAACAGGATTAATCTGGGATGCAAAGGGTTTTGCACAATGAATCACTCCACCATTGTTAGACAAAATTTACAACGATGGCTCATATCGATTGAGATGAAGGTGTCCACCATAAGGGTGTGGTATTCTGCATCCTGAATTTTCATTTCTAACTACATCCATAATATTAACTCAATATCATTTCTACAATGCTAAATGTTGACTACAAACATAATAGTATTAACATATTAATCAAGATTAGAAAGTAGTAAGTAGTTTAGATTTGATTTCTCAGGTGTGAATTCAAACTGTGATCATAAATAAGATCAATTTGTTCTGAATTAATACACTTTGAAGATTTGATGCAGTGAATGTGTATTGGATATTCTATTCTTAGTATAAGATCAATTTGTTCTGAATTAATACACTTTGAACATTTGATGCAGTGAATGTGTACTGGATATTCTATTCTTAGTACATCTGAAGTATGTGTGTCTATTATTAGATTAAATTGTTATTTTCTTAGACTTTAATATTATTTAAAATTTTAGCTTGTTTGTCACAGGTTTGATATTATATTTCTGTTTGAAAAACACTCCACAGAGTAAATCAAGATACTTAGGATCCCTATTTTAAGTTGTATATTTCTATCAAGTTTAGATTCAAGTTACTTTCCTGTGTATATATCACTTTTAACTGTTACATTAGTGTGTATATATATCTATAGATTTTTTACTTCCTTTTTAGTTTAGCTTCTAAGTTAGTAACAATCTCGGCTAACGGAGCCATAAAAACCGTAATGGCTAGCCATTTCAATGACTTGGGGTAATTAGACGCCTCTGAATCAGGCTAATCCCTCCTAGTTGACACAATTGTACAATTCCCGCGTCAACAGGACCCTGGCATTCCTTAGGATGTCAAGTTTCCTCACATGACACTTCCACATCGAGATTTGCAGTTGAGGCAGTAGGATCCAGGCATTCCTTTGCCTGATGATTTTTTTTGAATGGCATTCTCATTGATGGGAATGAAATACAAGCAATATGATCCTAGAATTGCTTGTATTTGGAGAAGTTGGTTTCATGTTGGCTTGATGGATCAAGTCAACATTCTCTCTCATGAGTTCATCTATGTTGCACTTGGTTTTAGTTTCTTAATTGGGGAACAATTCTTTGGATGGACTTATGGTTTGCATGCATGGTGCATTGGAGGATGTATCTTACACCTTGCATTTCTGAGGATCATTTGGGACCCTGGAATCATATTGGGGCTCATTTGTTTCAGCTGGGTTAGTGGAACGATAGTTGGTCGGATGGAGTTATTCATTTGGGAGATGGTTATGATCAGTGTGGCACACCAACAACACGATGGATCTTTTTATCTTAGATTGGAATTAAGGTTCCAATGCTAGACAGTTCAGCAGTAGATTTTGATGGTGGGAATTCATTTGTTTGATTCATGTTTTCTACGAAGTTGATGTCATTTCTTGAGGACAAGCAATATTGGGAGGGGAGGACTTGTAATGTCCCCAAATTTGGCCATGGACCACAATTCCCTAGGTCACCTAGAATTGTTCATGCTTATTCACCTAGGTGGTGTTTGGGTTGATTATTTGCTAATCCTAAGGTCCAGAGTTAGGAATAATGGCACATTAAACTATACTAGACTTGGGAATAATGCATAAGGGAATGATGGACTTTAATTGACTCATAATATAAACCAAGTATCCATGTGGTCAAAAATATTGGAGATATCCTAAGTTGGCAATCCTAAAGTTGGAAATAATTATTGAAGAAGAAAAGTCCAAGGGAGGAAACTCCTAAGTAGTGTGAAAATGGATATTCTTGTTGCAGGTTCATCAATGGGTCCAGTAAGGGGAAAAGTTCCACATAAATAAAAATATGCCCCAAATTAATGTTTAAGCACATCAAATTCAAAATTGTTGGCAAGCCAAGTAATTTTAGGTCAAAGCACTAATGAAAGTCAATTAATATGCCCAAGGACCCACTCTCTCATAAAATAATGAGTTATTATTATTTTATTTAATATTATGAGAGAATATTGACTAAAGGGGGCACCCAAGTATTTAGTTGGAAAGGATAAGAAAGTGGACAAACTTGGTTCCACAAATTAAGGAAAGTTGGTTAGCATATGGGCAAACCATGAAGGAAGTGGAAAAAACTAACCAACACTCTTCAAAAAGGGGAAGAATTGGTCAAGGTAATTAGAGGGTGCATTAATGAGTTCAAATTGATTAAGAGATGGTTGAGGAACTTAGAAGGGCGCATTTATGAAGGCCAAGTTGGTTGGAGGGCGCACTCATGAAGGTGGTGGAGCTATTATGGGCCACTAACTAACTAGTCCATGGTTTTGGGATGTCCATGGTATTGGATGCATTTAAGAGATTAAAAGCATCATCAAGGCACACTATCAAAGGTTGGTTATGGTGTTGAAGAAACTGTATTGGATTGCATTTCCAATTCATGGCTTGGGTGATGCTCCCCATGCTTACCAAGAGGGTGATGGTCCCCTCATTCCATTGAATCAAGGAGTGGAGTACTCAAATCAATTAAAATATGTTATTTCAGGTTTTATACATGTCGTGGAAGTCATTAAGTATTTTTGTGGAAAATCATACTCCTCGTTTTGGCTTAAACTACTCATAGGGTGTTTTTGGTGTGTCTTTGGGTTTAGAGAGTTGGTCTATGGAATCTATTGGCTCATATGGATGTAGAATGCCATACCTGATGTAATGAAATATATGATTTCATTTGATAATAAAAAAACCAACTCTGTACTGCAGAAAATTATTTTGGTATTTCCATGTTAATGAACCTATGCTCAATGTGTGTTAATTCTAACTAGTTTTCGTAATTTGCCTTAAAAAGTACCCTCTGCTTATCCATTTGAAAATATGAAGCCATATTTGGAAACTAGAGAAACAATTGGTCAAGAACCCACTTTCAGATCTTAAATTTGACCCCCTTTGACCCGATTTGAATCGAGTTGAAAATAAGGCAATTGCGTAGTCCTGAATTGAAAAATCTCACTTCCAGAGATCCAATTGACAAAATAGACGTATGCAGTTTTTTACAGACATTCTTACTACATAAAATGTCATAAAAGATACCAAATAAATATTCCAGAACCCTTCCCTGAGTTCTAGATCGTCCTACCTTCCTGGAAATCAATTTTTAGTGTCTTTCTTGTCTCATTGAGCTAGTGTGCCTATTCCTTTTGTAATTTTTGTCTTAGGTACATTACAGTGGTATCAGATATGTAGCAGTATTATATCATTAGTACATCATATGTTTTGAGTTCGTGTTCCCAAATTCCATTTGGTTTACATTACAACGTTTAACACACCATCCAAGATGGTCATGTCTTGATCTTCCAAGGATTGATATGAGATGGTCGTCGAGGTTTGGTGTTCCAAAGGATAGATTTTGATTTTGCATTTGGCTTGAGACTTTTACCCTACATTGGCCATGAAGTCAGAAACTTTATTTACATATTGCATTACAGGAGAAGGAAGGACAGTAGCCATGTGAGTATGCACCATATCAACAACTGCAATCAGAAGGTTCTCTAGATGCCAATTGGTTGAAATATTGGCTACTGGGTACAATTTTGGATACGACGTAGAAGGTTGATAATTATTTTAGAGTCACATTCTACAATTATCTTTGATAATTCCTGATAATATGCGATCTTGATGCCTCCACAGAGCGCCCAGATTTATGCTACATTGTTTATTTCAATCCCTATCCCTCTAGCATAAGTTCAAAGAATCTTTCCCTGGGTGCTTCTAAAGACTCCTCCAAATATGGCTTGTCCTAGATTTTCGTTGGAGGCTCAGTCGAATTTTAGTTTAATGAACCCATGATATGGATCTTGCCACTTTGATGGAATACAGGGAACCATTGTTTTTTATTGAGGGGTACTGCAGGGAGAAGGCCCAACTATCCATTGGTTTAGGATTATTTTTTCCCCACTTTGTCCATAAAATTCCTCTTTGTGCCATCCTATGATAACCATTGTTTCCATCATGTGATTCCTAATATTATTCCAAACATCCATGAGGGAGAGACTAGACGTTTTAAAGATATGTCTATTCCTTTCTTTCCATATTTCCCACATTATGAAGCCACGCATCAGCTTCCAAATCTTATTAAGGATAGGATTTTTATAAACCTTGTTGCACAATTATTTCATCGTTTCTATGACATTGTACTTCTGGCTGTCCGATTGGCACATTAAGGAAGCGATTCGGTCCCATATTTGAGAGCTGAAGGGGCATCCATCGAGAAAATGGTTGATGGTTTCATTATCTTGATAGCAAAGGTGACTGCTAAAGGGGCCAAGAAATCCCCAACATTGTATATTGTCCCAGGTGAGGCTCCTGTCTCTCCAAACTAGCCAGAGGAAGGAACATATTTTGGGCCAGTAGCCTGTGTTCCATATATTTTCCCATAGAATGTCCTTATTCAGGAGGTGGGCCCCAATCTTTAGCTAGTATCCTTCCTTGACTGTGAATTTTCTACACAAGGAGTAACCCCATCAGAGAATATTCGGTCCCTAATTTATTTTATTTTAATCCTTATTTTTCTTATGGCATCAATCCATGGTTGAATATTGACTTGTTCCTGAAGACCGAGCTTTGCATTTGTGAATTTCCAATTCCTCCACATACTTCCTTCCTCCTTTTATTTCTAGTAGTGAGGGGTCTGGTGGTTCTGAAATCCTTTGATGTATGCTATGAATTCATGGAGAGAATCATCCATTTGAAGGTGTGGAAGATGCTTCCAGGAGTCATTCCATAGACAAGTATCATTTCCATACCAAACTTCTCAAAAGTTGCGATCACAGAAAAGGCCTCTATGCTGCCATTCTACATTCCATATTAATGATCCTTGTTTTTGTAGATCCCATCGCATTAGATCGACATCGGCTACATTAGGAGCATATTTGGAATTCAATAGTTTGAACTAGCTGTCATTTGGACCCTTAATCCATCTCCACCAAAAATTTGCACTCATTACTTGGTTAAACGTATCAGGGTATCTCAGACCCAAGATGTTGGAGCTTTTAGGTGCATAAAGGTCAACCCATTTGACAAGATCCCACTTCTTTCCATCGTCGCTTCCACTCTAGAGAAAATTTCTTGAATGTTGCAGATCTTGTTAAGGACAATATTTGGGGATGCTAGTGCTGAAAAGAGGTAATGTGTGGAATGGATTGAAGAACTGTTTTGAGGAGGGTGATATGGCTTGGAATATTTAATGTTCGTAAGGACCAAGAGGAGAGATGCCTTTCCAAAGAGGTTAGTAGTTTCTCGCAAGAACTGTTCCTTAGGGAATTTTCAATTAGGGGAATGCCTAAGCATTTGGATTGAAGGGAGCTCCTAGTGAATCCTATGAGCCTCAATATGTAGTGTTGAATGGAAAGAGGGGTATTGAAAAAGAAGATTTGAGATTTGTCTTTATTGATGGAAGTTCTAGAGGCATCACAAAAATCATTGAGGATAGACTGGATGGTGGTAGCTTCTTTAATAGAGGGGGCACCCATGAGAAAGGTGTTATCGTTCTCTAATTGACCTCCCCCTTCATATCATGAAGGGGGAGGTCAATTAGAGAACGATCATGGATAGCAACTTTGATTTTCCTGTTGAGGCCTTCAACCATTAAGATAAAAAGGAAAGGAGACAATGGATCATCTTAGCGAATGCCTCTGGAGGGTGAAAAGTTTTTAGTAGGGGATCCATTTAAGAGGATATAAAAGAAAGCCTAGGAGGTTAGATTCATGATCCAGTTAATCCAAATATTACCAGAACCGAAAGCCTTCAATACCTCTCTCATATATTTCCAACTTAACTTGTCAAAATCCTTTGAGAGATCTAGTTTTATGAGCATACCTGGAGTACATGTGACTTGGAGAGAATGAACTATTTTGTGTGTCATGATAATGCTATCCATACTATGTCTTCCCTCCACATAGCCCATTTTTTTCCTAATGAGATGAGGCTCGATAGCAAGGGCTTCAAATGGAGCGCTATGACTTTGGTGATGATCTCGTAGATGACATTGCAGGGAGCTATTAGACTGGATTTCTTTGGGTACTCGACTCTGTCTTCCTTGAGAATGAGCACGAGAAAGGTTGCGTTAAGAGTTGTAAGAACATCTTGAGAATTCTTGGAATCCTCCACAAGTTTCCAGACTTCTTCCCAGACAAGGGACCAACAAAGGTGGACTACATTTGTTGTAAGACCATCCGGGATTGAAAATTTCCATAACACCATCTCGTTCATTATGCTATCCACTTCTTCTTGTGTGATGGGCCACATGAAGATCACATTTTGTTCCTCTGTGATCAATCGAGGGATGTGTTGAGTGATTCTTCGTATGGCCTCCTCTCGGTTCCTATTCGCCTCTATCATGAGTTCCTTGTAGAAGTCTGCAAGCTCGTTCTCAATGTCTCTCTTGGTAGTGACCATTTCCCCTGCAAGGTTTTCAATTTGTTGATGTGGTTGACATGCCTATGTGGAATGGCTGATTGGTGAAAGAAATTTGTATTGCATTTTTCTTCTTTTAGCCAATGAACAAGAGATTTTTTTCACCAAAGGATTTCTTCCTGGGCATTTCGTTCTGCAATTTGTTTTTCCATATATTTTTCCTTCTGAATAAGATTATCTGTGCATCCCATAGAAATAAGATCATGTTGAGTTTTTTTCATCTATAGGTCCAGATCCCTTTGGGCTTAGAAAATATTTCCAAATCTTGTTCTGGTCCAATGCTTGAGTTTTTGTTTGAAATTATTTAGCTTATGTTGAAATCAATACATAAGAGAGCCTCTTTGGATAGAGGAATTCTCCCACCAGGTGGTATAATTTTCTTGAAACTCTTTGTTGGTAATCCAAATTGTCTCAAAGCGGAAAGGTTTTAAAAGAGTTGGGCCACTGATATCCATTGAGATACTCATTGGCCAATTATTTGAGCTAGAGAGAGGGATTATAGAGGCTTCTAGGACTATCCCAACAATAAATAGAGAGTTACTTACTAGGAAACGATCTAGGAAGAAAGCCACATGATGATATCCAGATCGCCTATTGCTCCAAGTGGAAATTATGTTGATAATTTTCAAATCAATCAGCTTCATCCCTTCAATAGTCCTATTCAATGCCTCGATGTCCCTTTCCAGTCATCTGATTCCTCCTCGTTTTTCATCGAGGTAAGTAATCATATTGAAATATCCTCCCAGGATCCAAAATTTAACTTTTATGATCTCCTTGATGTGATTGATGCTTTAGAGGAATATGAGATTTTATTTAAGAGTTTGTGGCTTGCATGCATTAGTTATGAATCTAGATAGCCCCGATTCTAAAAGTTTATAATTGATGGAGATTATCTAGGGGGTGGAGAAGGAGGTTGTGATCTCCACAGAACTTGGGTTCCAAATAATGGCAAAGCCGCAAAAATTTCCCCTTGCATCGTTCTCTATGATTTCTCCATTCCTCCACCAGTGTGGGAGAATCCGTTTGGCTTCTTCTCCCAAACATTTGGTTTCTTGAAGGAAGAGAATTTCTGGGTGTTCCTCCATGATCATTTTCTGCAAGAACCTCTGCTTTCTCCTGCCATTTATGCCTTTAGAATATTCCAAGATTGTATCTTCATTGCATTATATTTTTGGGTTTATAGGGGTGAAGGTGCATGTGAGAACGTCCATTTGGCCATATCTTACCATTATATGTCCAAATTCGAAATTCCATTTGGGTATTTCCTTGGAAATACTCAGGCTCTATTTCACGTGGGCCGCTTTCTCTGCTCTGGAGTTGAGAAAAACCTTATGGAATTTTGTTAGTTCTTCCATCAGGACCACATGGTATTCCATTTTGTAGCAAGCCTATATGATGCTCTCCATATTCAGGACTTCCAAGTCATTTTCATCACTCAAAGTCTAGATCTACTTCGTCCTCCATTGCTACATCTACTTTTGGTTGGGGATGGGAGTTTTTTCGGCTCTTCCATGATCTCTTCCAATACTAGTTCAAGCTTCATATTCTTCTTATCACTACCTTTTTCCCCTTTGCTTCCTTGTGGTTCTTGTTGTTTTTCCTCCGGATTTTCTTTAGGATCGACTGGGATATTTTCAAACTGGTTTCTAGAAGCAAATTTTTTCCTTGAGTTGCCCTCGATTTTCTCATGTGTTTTCCTCCTTCTTCCTTTTGTGGAAATGAAGTTCTCTTTGTCACGATTTAGATCCTGTTTTGTGGTATTTGGTGGTTGAAGAGGGCATTCTCTGAACAGGTTCTGATGAACATGAAATTTTCAAAATTTAAACGGTATGTGCTTGTAGTCTATAGTTTGGATCCAGTCTTAGTCATGCCTTGAGAGATAGATTTCTCCAGGTAAATCTTGCAAAATATTCAAATATACACATATTTTGGCATATTAAGTGTATCGTCCTATTTTTCTTGCCTCATAAATATTTATGAACTTAACTAGGGTGTTCCCGATCCCTTCTAGTGTTTTCGACAACCAAAAATCCAGTAGAAGAGAGTATAGGCGTATCCAAACCAGAGAATAGGTGGTGATCTCTTTTTATAGGATAAATTTCTCCATCTAATCTCTCAAGAATAGGCCTACAAAGTTGTAAAAGTATGGGTCATTTTCAAAGATCCAGTCTCGATCCTTTAGGTTCTTTAAAGTTGCAGTGAAAAACCCCTTGGAACTGAGGTGAAGATCAAAGCATCCCTTTGGATTCCTCCACCTTCCGATCCATCGGAGCAGGTATTTCTCTGATGGCCACACCCTTAAAAATGTTCCTATGAGCGCATGACCTCTCATGTATTGAGTAAATCCCTCGAAGCGCTTTGAGAGGTTAGCATATTTTGGTATTTCCTTTTCCTGTATCCCAAGCTCGATCCACCTTTGGATATGAGGTGGAAGCTTCCTTTTCATATGCTTTGTCTTTTCCTTTGTCTAGGCTTGGATCGCTTACATCAAACACATGCCTATTTCCATCTGGTCACCATTGTTCCCTGGTGCCTGTGGGTTGGGTTGCAAAGATATGTCCAGTTGCATCATTTTACGAGTAGGGAGAGATATGGCCATATCCCCCATTGGCCTCCATGAGAGGGCATGGCCCTAGATACAATATTGACTTCGAAACCCTACTCGTCTAAACCCTATATTTGGTGATTTTTTCGGTCCACTCCACACTAGTGCTATGGGATTGTGTTTAGAAGCACAAGATATTCACCATTCAAAAAATGTTGCAAAATCTTGTTAGGGGAAAGATACCAAAAAACAGTAATAGGATAAAATGAATAGCCACTTCACCCCACCAATTGTAACATGCCATCTTCCAGCCACCATCCTAGGTCAATGGTACTTCACCATCGACTAGATCTCTTATATAACACCCTATCAATATGTGGTTGTTAAAAATGTATTGATCTAATATCCCTAGTTTTGACCCTTGGAATGTATTAATCAAATTATGTAAATGATGTAAATATGCTAGTAATGATTCCTAGTGTGGAACTCAAGGCCAATGACTAACTGGTATTGAATGTCTAGGAATGTATAATGTAAATATTTTTATAGGTGCCATGTGGTTGGCTTGTCACAATGATTCAAAATGTATGTAAATATTATGTTGGAAACTAATAAAATGTCCCAATATGTCTATGTAAAGAGCACCAGATGGGATATGATTCCACTAGAGGGGAAGAGGAAAGGGGTCTTGTGCGATATCAAATCCTATTTTTCCAAGTGTCATCCTTAGAACTAATCCATTTATACTAGATCCCCTAGATGAACCATTTACATATTTTTGACTTATCAGATCCAATTATTGAATGCATGTGTGAGGATGGTGGGAGAATATTCCCATGTAGTTATGGAAGCTTGGGATGAATATAATTTTATGAGAATTGTAATATTCCTTCATTCTATATTTAGAAATAATGGAAACTATATTTTCATCAATCTCTCATCTCCATTAGAATATATCATTGATTTTCCATGTAGAATTCATACACTATATAGACTTCATGTTGTTTTCTCCATCCCCAACTAACCAGATTGTGAAATTAACTAGAATTAGTATTGCGAGAAGGAAATTGTTGACAATAGAGGGAAGAGGAAGGTTGTAGGTGAGCATAGAGGTTGGGTAATATCATAGCCTTTATCAACTATTTGTTTTCTACTCCTAGATGCTTGAGAAGCCATAAATTTATTTTATAGGAGGTTCTCTAAAAGAATGCAAAAGGTTGGACCTTTCCTACACACACTGAAGAGCATTTTAAGGGTTGGTTACTATGAGAGATTGTTGAGGAGAGAAATAGTAAGCCTTCCTTGTGTTGTGTGGGGAATCTGAAGATAGTCCCATGGTTGGGATGGATGAATGAGATGCTTGTAGTGCTCAATAGTAAGCAGATTGGCTAAGAAGGAGATAAAATGGGTTGCGTTGAGAGAGAGTTAAGCCTATAGGTGTTTATGTCATGTCCCAAATTTTGAATTGGGTCACAATGACCTAATCACATTGGCCATATTCATTAGAGTTGTCAAATTGATGCTAAAGGTCAAATAATTGCCAAGGAGGGAAATTACTAGTTTCCTAGGTTTGGGGTGGAAGCTTTGGGATTGTGAATAATGGGGATAATAAATGATGTTGGAACATTAGGATGGCATAAATATTTAATAAAGGAGATAAATAAATATATGCAAGTGAAAATGAAGTGGTATTTGATCATGAATACACATGGAGGAAGTGGGACCCACACAAGCTAGAATGTATGTGCCACATGGAATCCTCTTCTTGCAATTTCGAATCTATGAGAAGCCTAGTGTTCTTGGGATGAGTTATAAGGTCAATAATACTTGTCATCAGTCAATGAGGTCGAAATATAGAGGAAGAGTAACTCCCATGGAAGAGGAAGAGGAAATTTGGAGCTAGTGAGACACTTGGGCTAGATTCCTTCGCTCTATGACAACAATGATGAAGATGCTATGACACCTATGACACAAATCAGACCTGAAGGACAACATATGACATATATTACATGTCAGGGCTAAAAAAGGACTCCAAGAGGGCGCTCAAGGGTGTTAGGGAAGCTAATATGCTTCCACATGTGATTTGGTGGAAGTGGGAGACTAGGAATTGTTGTACAAGTGGCAATCTTTGGAATCTCTCCCCAACTTGAGTTGGCATGAGTCTCTTGGAAGGAATTAGACCCATGGAGGACATTAGAAGTTTATAAATTTAAATAACAAAGAATCAAACCAACGTTTGATAATTTTTATAATTTTCAATTGCATTTGTGAAGAGAGAGCTAGTGGATGACTAGTTTCTTGCCTTAGCCAATTTCAAGGGTGAAAGATTCCCATCCAAGTTGGTAATTGGAAAGGCCATTCAGACCTTTCATTTGGAGCTTTAATGGAGTCTTTATTTTTAGGTGTAAGATACAGGGCGGCTCATGGTTTCTTCTATTGCAGCACATTCTCTCAACCATTTCCAGTTTGGATGGCATATTCTTGATCCTTGAGGGAGTGCGTTTTTGGTGAGCTATTGTACTCTTTGGGGGAGCTTCTCATGCCCCATTTATTTTGTAATATGAATTAAATACTATTTTATTCATCTCCAGAAATTTTCAGGTCGAAATTCCAAGTAGAAATGTATAAACCGCATTTTTAATGGAAGAACAGTGCCATTTCCCCACTACCTTGTTGTGAACCAATGTATTGATGATGATTTCGAATGGAAGAATGTTTCTCTGATATATTTATGATGTATGGAATTCAATTGATTATTATTACAAGTTTCATGTTCAACACTTAAGCATTTGAAGCCATTTCACTCAATTTATTTGCATTTGGATAGGATTTGGTGTCATTTCCCCAAGGGTCGAATTTATGATTTTTGCTAATGTTCGGGAGAGGTTTGGAACAGGTCTAATAATTTATTAATGGTGCATGTAGAACCTTAATAACATCCTTGAGACATTCCCCACTTCTGTTCAGAATTTCGAGTGGGTTTGGAGGCATTTGGAAAGCCATTTTTAGAACTACCCTGGGGGGATTCGAACCCCAAATTACTAGTTAATTCCTATACTTGGTCCAGAACATTAAACAAGTTTTCAGAAGTATTTGGATGGTCCTAAATGATCATTTTACATCATATTAAAGTATTTATATCATTCATACACCTTCTCTGAATATTTGGTATCATTTGCAGCCAATGGGAGACCTAGAAACCAATATTAGTCAAAGGGAAATCACTAGCAAAGTTACCTACATTGAACAGAATTGAAAGAGGATTTGCAGAAGAATTTTTAAGGTCCAAAGGCATCCCTGAAACACATATTTATGTTCTAATATCATTCATATACCTTCTCATAATATTTGGGATCATTTGGGGCAAATTTGGGACCTAGGAATCAAAACTAGTCAAAGGTTGAAATTGGGGAAAAAGTGGAAAATTGGGCATTTTAATAAAATTCCTAATAAGGGACATTACAGTGGTATAAGAGCATGATCTTGGAACATGATGTGGTCTGATATTTATGACGACAAAAATTTAGTGACCAATCTTATACATTGGTATCAAAAGTAATATTGTTGAAGAGGAGGAACTAGGAAAAAAAAAAAAAAGGAAAAAAAAAGTGCATTTTGAGAAAACTATGACTAGGGAAAAAAAAGGAACCTTAGAGGAGAATGAGGAGTTTATAAAATTACTGAAACCATCCTTTGAAGACAAGTGGAGGCAACTAATGTAAGGGTTCGAATTGTTGGTTAGTCAACTTGAAAGCAACTTGGAAAAAAGAATGAGCAATGGTTTTGTTTTCAAGGAAAAGAAGGGAATGGATGAAATAATTGCCAAGGAGGAACCTCATGTAATGGTGGAACATGAGGTACATGTTGATATGCAGGTTCTTGAATATGCTACACTCAAACAAGAAGAAGAACAAGCACTTGCCTCTGTTCAGATGGATTATGCTGTGTCTCATGGGGAGAGCTGCAACGCCTTGGAGGAGGCACATGATCTCACAATAGTTGGACCAAACAATTATGGAGAAGATGAATTAAATATTTCAATGGGTAAGATTTGTAAAGATTTAAAGTTGGTTCATAATTCCTCACCCCATACTTCTTTTTCAGCCACACCAATTGGGGATGAAAATTGGGTGAAAGGTTTTTTTCTAATGGTGCCACATGAGGGGTATGAAACTCCTACCTCTCCTTTTGATGATGACATGAATAGAGCACCTCATTATTTACATTTGAAGCAGAATTTTTTTTTACCTTATGATGATACATATCTTCCTGGATGTACTTATGATGTTCACTTGAGTCACTTGAAGACTCATGATTTTCCTTGCTCCTTGCTTAGTTCAATTGATGTTGGAGGAACTTCATTCACTTCTTGGATGAAAGAATACATGGTTGAATATTTTGATGTATATCACATCCTTTTGGAGCAGCATGATAGGACATGGGATCCTCACCTATGTCATTGGAGCAGATTTGATTGGTTACTTGATGCTTGTATGCACTTGGAAAATGGTGGTCTACTTGCTTGGAGGTATAAGCACTTTCATGATTCTTTGATGAAGCATATTCTTGATGTTCATTTTCATTATGTTGTTATGTACTTTGATGATATATATTTTGTATTCATGATGTTTGGAAGAATTCATACAAGAAAATGGGATCTGGGAACTATGAATTGGAGAGCACTTCTAATTGTTGGAGTGCAATACAAGCAATGGGACCCTGGGATAATTCTTAGTCTCATTGGTTTCAATTTTTGGGGGAAACAAGAAGTATGGGAGATGGATTTCCCACTTAATAAAGTGATTTTTATTAGAGTAGTGCAGCAGCAAGCATGGTGGTTCCTCTCTAAAATCTTCATGGAAACTCAAAGACTCAAGGTTGGGCAATTCAATGGCAACTTCAAAGAATTATACAAAAAACAGGTTCTTCAAAACCCATGTTTGAAATTGCTTGAGGACAAGCAATACTGGGAAGGGAGGATTTGTCATGTCCCAAATTTGGCATTGGGTCACAATGGCCTAATCACATTGGCCATATTCATTAGATTTGTCAAATTGATGCTAAAGGTCAAATAATTGCCAAGGAGGAAAATTACTAGTTTCCTAGGTTTGGGGTGGAAGCTTTGGGATTGTGAATAATGGGGATAATAAATGATGTTGGAACATTAGGATGGCATAAATATTTAATAAAGGAGATAAATAAATATATACAAGTGAAAATGAAGTGGAATTTGATCATGAATACACATGGAGGAAGTGGGACCCACACAAGCTAGAATGTATGTGCCACATGGCATCCTCTTCTTGAAATTTCGAATCTATGGGAAGCCTAATGTTCTTGGGATGAGTTATAAGGTCAATAATACTTGTCATGAGTCAATGAGGTGTTAGTTTTTCAGAATTTAATACATTCTGATCTAGGATCTTAATTGAAAGAACAACATGTACAACATATCAAGCATAAGAGACAAGAGACAAGAGACACAAAACATTTCACCGGGGAAAACCAAGAAGGTGAAAAACCCCGCAACTTCCTCAGAGATAGAATAAGCATCAATACAAGGATCACCATGATCAAACCCAAGAGATAGATATCTTCAGCAGCATGCTCCTCCTCCACTTGTGCGCACTCCTCCTCTCTCTCACTAATGCGACGTGAGTGAAGAATAGAATGTGTAAAATGAGAGAGACACACTCTCTATTTATACACTAACTTGACTTGACCTTAAATCAAATAGGTCGGCCTCAACTTAACCACTTATCATAATGCTGACTGGGATGACCCCTAATAGGGTGGTATAATAACCCTTTGACCCACATGACTCATACAGGGCCGACCCCATCAAGGTGGTCTAATAACCCATCAAGTATAAGTTACAACACTTACAATATAACTTGCGACACATGCAAGTACACATGACGACACTTCCAATCGGAGGAACAATACATCTCCGTTGGGGATACAATAAAGTACAAATGTAATACATAGAAGAATATCTTCCAAAGTTACAAATACATCAACATCAGGTCGAAATATAGAGGAAGAGTAACTCCCATGGAAGAGGAAGAGGCAATTTGGAGCTAGTGAGACACTTGGGCTAGATTCCCTAGCTCTATGACAACAATGATGAAGATGCTATGACACCTATGACACATGTTTGTGTCAGAAATTGTTACTAAGGCTAAGGTAACAAGCCAACACAATCTCAAGAATAAAATCAATCCAAACTAGGTTTTTAGGGTTTTGTTTTGTAGGTTTTGGTAAGAAAACTTCAAGAGCATAAGGGAATACATTCAACAAATAAGTAAAAACTAATTCACATACATATATCCATGAAGATGTATATATATCTCAGAAATTCAACAAAAGATTGCAATGAAGTTCATTCAATAAAAGACAAGCACCACTGGAAATTATACCTAAAACCAGAAATGAAATTGTCAATCAAGAAACTGTATAAGTTTAAAATGAAGCCAACACATATCAGAAGTGGAATAAGGAGTCATATATTCATAGTTTCATAAAAAATGCAATATGAGAGTTTGCAATACTTAGCAGTGAACAAGTCTGGATGAAAACACAGTTTGCAGACCTCCTCTAGCTCTCCAAAAATTCGAACCCTTACAATGTCTTTTTCCCTCATTAAATAGTTTTTCATCCCCCAAAAAACAGTTAGGGTATCTCCTACTAATCCTCCATCGAATGACTAAATTAGGCAAAATAACATTTACATTTTTTACAAATTACAATTTTGCTAAAAATAGCAAATCTTTAACAAAAAGCTTTAAATGAACCTAACTGCCCTAGATCTCTTTCGATGCCTCCACTAGCAAAGCTATGCCATCTGGACTTGAGGATCTTTTCTTCACTTTTTTGTGCTTTTGCTCCAGCTCAGCTATCCTTCTGTGTAGGTGTTCATTTTCATGCTGCAAGGTCTGAACTGTCCTTTCTAATTCTGAGCAATTCCTGTCAGCCACCCTTTTCCTCCTGAGTGCCTCCTTTCACAAGTTATATAGCTCTGAAGAATTCTTAAAGGTTCAATCCATTCCCTCTTGAAATTATGAATGATGATACCTTTGTTCCAGTCAGGAACAACATTGGGCAATAAGTATCTTTGAGGGTCAAACTCAAAAGGAGATTTCTTAAACCAGAGCTCGCCTTCATTATCAATTTCAGTGGCTTCTGAAATTAAATCTACAGTCAATTTGAATCTTAAAGGATCCATTATGATCATCTCATTCTTAAGTCCTTTGGAAAAATTGCATGATACTTGGGCATTAAAGCCATCTATCTTCTTGAAGAATTTCAACCATCCTGCCTGTTGGAACATCTCTGCACAATCTGGAAGTTTTTGGATCCATGTCAAGTCAGTGGGTTCAGCCCTATTAATCTTACCACTTTTACTGTTTTTTCCCATCTCTTTCTTTTCAAGGAACTGGAACAGTCTAGTTTTAGGTTTCAGAAGTGTCTTATAAGCTGCTTTCTGGGAAAATAGTACTGCAGGTTATAACAATTTAACCCATGCACAAATCTACAAACCTCCCTGTGTAACACCCGTATCAAACTAGCAGACTTCCCTCTGTTTAAACAAACTGAATTCTACAGGCAATTCTGTGAGTTTTTCAACGCCCTATTCTGATTAGGTCATAAAAGGAACAGTCATGCTAATTCCTCCTATCATGCTTCAGCTAACCATTTAAGTGATGAATTCTTCATCCTTTCATTCTATTACACCTTTCTCAGCGACCAATTTTTTCAGAAGAACACGCAGCAGCAAAAACCCCAAATTCTTCAGTTATGAGGGTTTACGTAATACCTGTCAATTACTCCTGCATCGTGGCGTAATGTCTTCAAATTGAGGTGTCAATAACGTTCCTCTTCGAGCACAGGTGTCCTCCTAACGTTTTCTTGGCTGCAGGTGAAACGAATTCAAAGCCCTAATTTCTGCTGGCGCCGGAATCACAGCTGTCTTCTTCCATAATAACGTAATCCAACGTTCCCCAGTGAAGTCTCCTCTTCAAACACTAACTCCTCAGTGATGATGCGTGTGTCGAGGCAAACTTGACAGCTGAAACCGGAATTGGCTCTGTGCAACTGAACCCGCATAACCTGTAATGATGCCCTTGTCTTCTCTTCGTGATTATCAACCAACGAACATCATGCTAAAAATGCTGCATACACGTGTTAAACACTTCACAAAATGCGATTAGACACTCACACTCTTCATGATGATTGAAATCAGATCGAGATTTTACGAAAAACTCATGCCACGATATTCCTGTAGCGCACTCTGTGTTAAACTTTGGTGTAGCGCTACAAGAATATCTTTAAACCAAAATTTAGCAGATTTTCTAACTTTTGCCAAATTTATCGGAGATTTTGGCAGCTTTTTGATTTAGGCCACTAGTTTAGCTACTCTCTAAAGTCATAATTGATTCTCCTTTTGAATATATAACTCACCTTGACCCACTTTCAATATAAAAATGACCAAAATCAAATGAAATGTAAAGACTGGGCTCAAACTTTATTCAAGCATTCATAAGATTCTTAAGAAGGCAGAAAACCAAAACTGAACACCAACCATTAACTAAGGTAAACTCAAAAAACAAACCAAAATTTGGAGAGAAAAAACTAAAAATGCAGAAAAATTTACTGACTTAACATCTGGCTCCAGCTGCGGGATGAAGTCCTCCCTGTGAGGCTTCAAGAACCTGTAGACTAGTGCCTTCAGTCTTCCATTGGGCTATGGAGTCTTTATTCAATCTCACTCACACCGGTATATACAATGAAAAGTGACCATGATCTTCATTTAACTGTAGAAATGCTTGAGGAATCGCCCATTAACAGGGCTGAGCAATTCCTCTCCTTCCAAAGACTGCAATATGAAAGTATTATTTTCCAAAACCTTAGCTATCAGAAAAGGGCCAAATCATAAATTATCAAATTTTCCATGTTTCCCCTTCTGTTCCTTTCTTGCATCCCATCTTAAAACCATCTCACCTTCTGAAAAAATATGATCTTTGATATTTCTGTCAAACCTGGTTTTCATTTTAGCTCTATACAGCTGGGCTTCTTTATCTACTTTCTCTCTGTTCTGCTGTAACTCAATCATCTCAAAAATTCTCCTTTGCAAATCATCTGGTTCCTCTTGAGAATTTTGGAGGAACTTCATTACTGGGATTCCCAATTGTACTGGAAATACTGCTTCTGTTCCATAAACCAGCTGAAAAGGTGAAGTTCCAATGGCTTGTTTTACAGTAATCCTATCTGCCCATAATGCATATTTCAACATTGAATCCCAAGATTTTTTATTTTGTTTGAGCAATTTTTTGATGCACTGAATGATATTTTTGTTAGATGATTCAGCCTGACCATTTCCCTGAGGATAATAGGGAGTTGAATGTTTTAGCATAATACCATTTTTTTCACAAAAGGCCACCATTGCCTTGGATTTGAATGCTTTGGCATTATCAGTAATCAATCGTTGTGGGCAGCCAAACCTGCTCAGAATATTATTTTCTATGAAATCCATAATTACCTTATCTGTGGCATTTCTTGTGGGGATAGCCTCCACCCACTTTGTAAAGAAATCTGTGGCAGTCAAAATCCAATGATGTTGGCCTGAAGATGCTGGGTTTATTTCTCCAATAAAATCCAGGCCCCACTGCTGAAAAGGGGCATTGACTACAATAGGCTTCAAAGGTAAAGACAGCAGCTTCTGTTTTCCTGCAAACTTTTGACAAGGTATACAAGCTCTTACAGTTTGATAAACATCTGTGAAAAGTGAAGGCCAATAGTAACCAGCTCTTAAAATTTTATAAGCTGTTGTTTTCCAATATTTATGCCCTCCACAGGCTCCTTCATGAGATTCTGAAATTACTTCCTTTATTTCAGCTTGATCTAAACACCTTAATAAGATTCCTGCTGGATCTTTCCAAAACAATTGACCTTCTATCAGACAGTATTTAGTAGTTTTCAATTTCAAGGACCTGGCAGCTTTTCTGTCTAAATGTTCTGGACATTGCAAAAATAGCAGAAAATGAACAATGTCAGCATACCAATCTGAAGATGAATAAGAATCCATGATTCTTTCTTTTTCCAGGATTACTTGATTTTCTTCAGGTGCTGATTCTTCTGTCATAGCATGTAACCCTAATGCCTGACAATTTGAGTCAGCCAGCAGTTTGGCCAATCCTTGTCCTTTGACCAGCTTGGTAGGTCTGATTTCCACTTCATATTCCATAATTTTGGCAATCCACCTTCCCCTCTTTCCTTCACTATCAGGCTGTGTCAAAACATCCTTCACTGCAGCATTTGGAACAAATGAAACAACCTTGGAGTGTAAAATATAAATTCTGAAAAATTTTAAAGCCTTTACCAGGGCATAGGCTTGTTTCTCCAAGATACTGTATTTTAGCTCGGAATCTCTAAGTGTTTTGCTAAAAAAGGAAATTGGTTGTTCCAATCCTTCTTCATTCTTCTGAAGTAATACAGCAGCAATAGTGTCTTCTGAGGCAAAAGAGAATGTAAGAAATTCTTTGTCAAAATTTGGACTCACCAGAACAGGTGCTTCAGTTAGAGCCACTTTAATCTTTTCAAAAGCTGTCTTTGCTTCCATATTCCACTTGATTTCATGATCCTTTTTTAACATGCCTGTAATCTGCTTAATGGTCTCAGCAAAATTAGGAATAAACCATCGTAGAAAATTGATTTTGCCAATAAATGATTGCACATCCTTTTTACTCCTGGGAAAACTAATTTTCAGTATTGCTTTGACTCTCTCAGGGTCAATCCTGATACCATCAGCTGATACCAAATGACCCAGTAACTTACCTTCCTGTACAGCAAAATGTGATTTTTTAGGGTTTAAGGATAAGCCAAATTTTCTGCACTTTATGAAGGTTTGCTCCAAATGTTTCAAATGTTCATCATCAGATTTGGAGAAAACTGTAATATCATCCAGATAAATCACCACAAACTTATCTTTTTCACCCACAAATGCAATATCCATGGCTCTCTGAAAGGTTGCTCCAGCATTCATTAAGCCAAAAGGCATCTTGTCATACATAAATGTCCCCCAGGGGGTTGTAAAAGCTGTTTTTTCTTTATCATCAGGGTGCATAGCAATCTGATTATACCCTGAGAAGCCATCTAGCATTGAAATCCTTTGAGCTCCAACCACCTGCTGCAAAACCTGTTCAATCTTGGGGAGAGGATAATTGTCTTTTAATGAGGATCGATTCAAATTTCTGAAATCAACACATAATCGAATCTCTCCATTCTTCTTTCTAACAGGAACCAAATTTGCCACCCAAGAAGAATACCTAAGAGGCACTATTATTTTTGCATCTAACAACTTCTTCAATTCTTTTTCAATAACAGGGAACAGTGCTGGATTGATTCTTCTTAATTTCTGCCTGAAAGGTTTAACATTAGGTTTCAAAGGAACTTTATGCTGAATAACTGCAGTGTCATAGGTTTTCAGCTCCTTGTAAGACCAAGCAAATGTATCTACATATTTTCTCAACAGCCTAATGTATCTACTCCTTTGCTCAGCTGTTAGATTTTTAGACAATTTTACCATTCTGGGCTGTTCTGCTGAGCCAATATTGTAATCCTCCACATTGTCTTCTGAAGACTGGATTACTGGTCTGGAAGGTGTATCATCCTTAGTGAATATTCTCTCCAAAGGTACTAGGCCTTTCGGAATGAAATTACTCTTCAGTTCAATAATCTTATGTCCAGCAATCTCTTCTGCAGTAAATTCATCTAACTGTTCATCCTTTTCATCAATTTCTTGATCAATTTGATTGTTTGAAAATTCATCTACCAGTTCAAGAATTTTTTTTATTTCAAGGTCATCTTCAAAAACCCTCCAATGTTTCACATTATCTGGGACACATGGCCTATATCTCACTTCTATTGGATACCTTAATTGAGTGGTTTTTGGAATTCTGAAATGTGTGGCAGCCAGGGCTAAAGAATCTGCAGTTTCATTATGATTTCTGGGAATATGAGTGATATTAAAAGCAATAAAATAATTTTCAAGCATATCCCATACCTCATTTCGATATACTTTCAACAAACCCTGCTTTACTTGATATTTGTTCTTTACTTGTTGAACAATTAGTTCGGAGTCGCCAAATGCAGAAATCTGTTGAATTCCTAAATCCTTTGCAGCCTTCAATCCCAATAATAGGGCCTCATACTCAGCAGTATTGTTGGTGGTAGCAAATTCTAACTTATACATAAGTTTCACCATTTCACCTCCAGGAGAAATCAATAAAACTCCAGCTCCAGCACCTTCTTTGCATGAAGACCCATCAAAATACAACTGCCATAATACATCCTGTTCTTCTTGACTGTGTTTTACAGGCTGATCTTTTTGTACTTGTAACACACCAGCAGAATTCTCTTCTTCACTAAATTGTAGTATGCATGAACCAAGGTCTTTATCCACAGAATACATTGGGTGATTTGTAGGGTTTTTCTCATCTGTGACTATGTAAGCCAACTGTAACTCTCTATAAAGTCTTCTGTTTTCCCCACCAAAAACAGGGATAGTTGCATAAGAGAGATCCATCTGTAATGTTCCTCCAACTTTCTTAGCCCAAGACCTAGACAGAAGTAAACCAAACTTTGGTGTGATGTCAGCTACCACAACATCCATTATTACACTTTTCATGGGTAACTGAGTAAGATTGACAACCATATCTTTTATCACTCCTAGACATTTTACAGCTCGGGAGTCAAAGGCATATAGATCATGGTAAGGCTTAGTGACATTAAGGCCCAGGGCTTCCATCACAGATTTTGGCATCAAATTATGGGATGCTCCTGAATCTAGTAGACAGTTATGAATCATCTGCTCATGCACAGTCAGAGTTATATAAAATGTAGGAGAAGCACCAGCTTCATTTTCAGTCTTCTCAGCTAAAGCTGATCCAATAAAAATTCTAGGGTTTTCTTCCTGAAGGTTCACTGTATCTGAAACTGGCTGATTATTTTGCATATTCATTACCTTCAAAACTGTATTCTTGTATGATGGATTTTTTATAAGCTCAGAAAATGGCACAGGAATTTTGAGTTTTCCTAATTCATTTTCCAAACTAAAATGTTGACCTGACTTGTTTACCTCTTCAATTTCTGAACTTTTCTTGGGTTTTTCTGCAGGTTGCTTCTTTTCTGCTACAGGATCAACAGTTGGTTTATCAAGAATAACTGGAGCAGGAACAGCAGCTTTCTTCTTAGGAGCTTGAACTACTTTTTTTGGTCCAGTTCTGAGATTAACAACTTTCTTAACTCCATTCTGACTGGTAGCAGCATTTACAGCAGTCTTTTCACATTCCAAATCATCTTCAACCTCATATAAATCAGCATCATAATATTCAGAATTTAGAAAATCCTCTTCAGTAACAAAGCCTGTAAACATTTTATCTCCAATGTGGTTCATGTCTTGATCAGTCTCAGTTTCTTCAAAAAGCATCTGCTGATCAATTTCTTCCTCATCAACCAAATTATTTTGGAAAGGTGGGGGCACTTTTTGATCTTCATTTTCTCTCCTTTCTTGCTGAATGTCATTGTTTCTTCGCTCCCTTGGCATGAATCTAGGTGCAAATTGTCTTCTAAACTGATTTTGGTTGGTTGGATTCCTCTGAGCTTCTGGAGCAGGTTTAGCAGAATTCTTTTCAAGCTCTAGTTTGTTCAACTTTGCAGTAAGGATTTTAACCATTTTGGCCATCTCATCTATTTTGGCCTCAGCAGATTGAGAAGCAGAGCCTGCTGTGACAGCTTCTTTCTTTCCCTTTCTTTCATACAACTGCTGAGATGTTTCATTCTTAAGTCTATTTGAAGCTAACAAATTAGACTCTACCTCTAGGGCTGCATCTTGCATGTTCAACAGAGTGATAGGTCTCCTTTCTCTGAGTAATAAAGAAAATTCATGATCAAAAGCATTGGCGTATGTCAACTTAGCTGATGTTTCAGTGGGTTTAATTTCTGCTGGAATTCTACTGTACATCTTATTAAACCTCTTGGAAAAATCTGCAACAGTCTCATCTTTCTTTCTTCTGAGAGCTCCAAACTCAGTTATATAATATGTGTGATCTTTAGTGTCTCCCCACTGTCTCATGAAAAGCTGATGAAGTTCTTCAATAATAGTAATGGAGTTAGCAGGCAACTCCCTAAACCATTTTCTTACATCCCCATCTAGACTCTGAACAAAAACCCTCATCCACACATCTTTAATTTCAATATTCTGATTGTCAGCATAACTCATAAAAGCCTCCCAATGTTCCTCAGCAGTATTTTCCCCTTGACCATTAAATCTAGGCATATATTTCTGATAATCACCTCCGGGCAAAGGATGTAGAGGCTGAGGTAAAACTAATGGTGCATACCTAGCTGCTACCATTCTGTCCATCATATCCATAGGTGGGTTTTGAGCTGCCATTGTGGACTGAAGTTTAGACTGAAGTTTCAAATTAGGGTTTGAAAATGAAGGAATTTGACTGGGTCCTTTTTGAAAGGTATTCTTTCCTAGTTTCAGCTGAAATATTGGTATTTTATCAGGAGAAGAGGTTTTAGCCTTCAAGAAACTTTTGGGATTAGTGAAAACCTGAAAACTGCTCTCAGAGAGGATAGGTTTTATACACGGTGAAATGTCAGCTGGGTCTAGTGATTCGCCTAACTGATGAGAATCACAACAAGTTGGCAAAGATTTGGATTTTCTGAGTTTGTTTGCTGTTTTCAGAATCTGCTCAGGATCTGTCACACCCAGATTTATTGGAGAAACAGGCTTATTCCTGGTCCCAATCCCTTTAGAAGCCAGTGTGACTTTTTTGGTGAAAATATAGCCTTCAAAGTACTGGTTCAAGTCCACCTCTTAAACCAGGAAAAATGATGAGTATCCCAGGGAAGATATGCTTCAGCTTTGTCCCCGGCAACGGCGCCAAAGATGTTTGTGTCAGAAATTGTTACTAAGGCTAAGGTAACAAGCCAACACAATCTCAAGAATAAAATCAATCCAAACTAGGTTTTTAGGGTTTTGTTTTGTAGGTTTTGGTAAGAAAACTTCAAGAGCATAAGGGAATACATTCAACAAATAAGTAAAAACTAATTCACATACATATATCCATGAAGATGTATATATATCTCAGAAATTCAACAAAAGATTGCAATGAAGTTCATTCAATAAAAGACAAGCACCACTGGAAATTATACCTAAAACCAGAAATGAAATTGTCAATCAAGAAACTGTATAAGTTTAAAATGAAGCCAACACATATCAGAAGTGGAATAAGGAGTCATATATTCATAGTTTCATAAAAAATGCAATATGAGAGTTTGCAATACTTAGCAGTGAACAAGTCTGGATGAAAACACAGTTTGCAGACCTCCTCTAGCTCTCCAAAAATTCGAACCCTTACAATGTCTTTTTCCCTCATTAAATAGTTTTTCATCCCCCAAAAAACAGTTAGGGTATCTCCTACTAATCCTCCATCGAATGACTAAATTAGGCAAAATAACATTTACATTTTTTACAAATTACAATTTTGCTAAAAATAGCAAATCTTTAACAAAAAGCTTTAAATGAACCTAACTGCCCTAGATCTCTTTCGATGCCTCCACTAGCAAAGCTATGCCATCTGGACTTGAGGATCTTTTCTTCACTTTTTTGTGCTTTTGCTCCAGCTCAGCTATCCTTCTGTGTAGGTGTTCATTTTCATGCTGCAAGGTCTGAACTGTCCTTTCTAATTCTGAGCAATTCCTGTCAGCCACCCTTTTCGTCCTGAGTGCCTCCTTTCACAAGTTATATAGCTCTGAAGAATTCTTAAAGGTTCAATCCATTCCCTCTTGAAATTATGAATGATGATACCTTTGTTCCAGTCAGGAACAACATTGGGCAATAAGTATCTTTGAGGGTCAAACTCAAAAGGAGATTTCTTAAACCAGAGCTCGCCTTCATTATCAATTTCAGTGGCTTCTGAAATTAAATCTACAGTCAATTTGAATCTTAAAGGATCCATTATGATCATCTCATTCTTAAGTCCTTTGGAAAAATTGCATGATACTTGGGCATTAAAGCCATCTATCTTCTTGAAGAATTTCAACCATCCTGCCTGTTGGAACATCTCTGCACAATCTGGAAGTTTTTGGATCCATGTCAAGTCAGTGGGTTTAGCCCTATTAATCTTACCACTTTTACTGTTTTTTCCCATCTCTTTCTTTTCAAGGAACTGGAACAGTCTAGTTTTAGGTTTCAGAAGTGTCTTATAAGCTGCTTTCTGGGCAAATAGTACTGCAGGTTATAACAATTTAACCCATGCACAAATCTACAAACCTCCCTGTGTAACACCCGTATCAAACTAGCAGACTTCCCTCTGTTTAAACAAACTGAATTCTACAGGCAATTCTGTGAGTTTTTCAACGCCCTATTCTGATTAGGTCATAAAAGGAACAGTCATGCTAATTCCTCCTATCATGCTTCAGCTAACCATTTCAGTGATGAATTCTTCATCCTTTCATTCTATTACACCTTTCTCAGCGACCAATTTTTTCAGAAGAACACGCAGCAGCAAAAACCCCAAATTCTTCAGTTATGAGGGTTTACGTAATACCTGTCAATTACTCCTGCATCGTGGCGTAATGTCTTCAAATTGAGGTGTCAATAACGTTCCTCTTCGAGCATAGGTGTCCTCCTAACGTTTTCTTGGCTGCAGGTGAAACGAATTCAAAGCCCTAATTTCTGCTGGCGCCGGAATCACAGCTGTCTTCTTCCATAATAACGTAATCCAACGTTCCCCAGTGAAGTCTCCTCTTCAAACACTAACTCCTCAGTGATGATGCGTGTGTCGAGGCAAACTTGACAGCTGAAACCGGAATTGGCTCTGTGCAACTGAACCCGCATAACCTGTAATGATGCCCTTGTCTTCTCTTCGTGATTATCAACCAACGAACATCATGCTAAAAATGCTGCATACACGTGTTAAACACTTCACAAAATGCGATTAGACACTCACACTCTTCATGATGATTGAAATCAGATCGAGATTTTACGAAAAACTCATGCCACGATATTCCTGTAGCGCACTCTGTGTTAAACTTTGGTGTAGCGCTACAAGAATATCTTTAAACCAAAATTTAGCAGATTTTCTAACTTTTGCCAAATTTATCGGAGATTTTGGCAGCTTTTTTATTTAGGCCACTAGTTTAGCTACTCTCTAAAGTCATAATTGATTCTCCTTTTGAATATATAACTCACCTTGACCCAATTTCAATATAAAAATGACCAAAATCAAATGAAATGTAAAGACTGGGCTCAAACTTTATTCAAGCATTCATAAGATTCTTAAGAAGGCAGAAAACCAAAACTGAACACCAACCATTAACTAAGGTAAACTCAAAAAACAAACCAAAATTTGGAGAGAAAAAACTAAAAATGCAGAAAAATTTACTGACTTAACAACACAAATCAGACCTGAAGGCTGACATATGACATATATGACATGTCGGGGATAAAAATAAACTTCAAGAGGGCACTCAAGGGTGTTAGGGAAGCTAAGATGCTTCCACATGTGATTTGGTGGAAGTGGGAGACTAGAATTGTTGTACAAGTGGCGTTCTTTGGAATCTCTTCCCAACTTGAGTTGGCATGAGTCTCTTGGAAGGAATTCGACCCATGGAGGACATTAGAAGTTTATAAATTTCAATAACAAAGAATGAAACCATCTTTTTATCATTTGTAGAATTTTCAATTGTATTTGTGAAGAGAGAGCTAGTGGATGACTAGTTTCTTGCCTTAGCCAATTTCGAGGGTGAAAGATTCCCATCCAAGTTGGTAATCGGAAAGGCCATTCAGACCTTTAATTTGGAGCTTTAATGGAGTATTTATTTTCAGGTGTAAGCTACAGGGAAGCTCATGGTTTCTTGTATTTCAACACATTCTCTCAACCATTTCCAGTTTTGATGGCATATTCTTGATCCTTGAGGGAGGGAGTTTTTGGTGAGCTATTGTACTCTTTGGGGGAGATTCTCATGCCCCATTTATTTTTTAATATTAATTAAATACTCTATTCTTAATATCCAGAAATTTTCAGGTTGAAATTCCAAGTATAAATGTATAAATCTCATTTTTAATGGAAGAACAGTGCCATTTCCCCACTACCTTGTTGTGAACCAATGTATTGATGATGATTTCGAATGGAAGAACATTTCTCTGATATATTTATGATGTATGGACTGAAATTGATTATTATTACAAGTTTCATTTTCATCACTTAATAATTTGAAGCCATTTCACTCAGTTTATTTGTATTTGGAGAGGATTTGGTGTCATTTCCCCAAGGGTCGAATTTATGTTTTTTGCTGTTGTTTGGGAGAGGGTTGGAACAGGTATAATAATTGATTAATGGTGAATGTAGAACCTTAATAACATCCTTGAAACATTCCCCACCTCTTTGCATAATTTCGAGTTGGTTTTGAGGCATTTGGAAAGCCATTTTCAGAACCACCCTGGGGGGATTCGAACCCCAAATTACTAGTTAATTCCTATACTTGGTCCAGAAAATTAAACAATTTTTTAGAAGTATTTGGATGGTCCTAAATGATCATTTAAAATAATATTAAAGTCTTTATATCATTCATACACCTTCTCTGAATATTTGGTAGCATTTGGAGCCAATGGGAGACCTAGAGACCTATACTAGTCAAAGGGAAATCACTAGCAAAGTTACCTACATTGGACATAATTGAAAGAGGATTTGTAGAAGCATTTTTAAGGTCCAAAGGCATCCCTGAAACACATATTTATGTTCTAATATAATTCATATACCTTCTCATAAGATTTGGGATCATTTGGGGCAAATTTGGGACCTAGGCATCAAAACTAGTCAAAAGTTGAAATTGGGGAAAAAGTGGAAAATTAGGGATTTTAATAAAATTCCTAACAAGGGACATTACAGTGTTTCCTTCACCCTATTCATAACCTGTCATGGGGGTATCATTTATAGTTGATACCTAAGTGTGAGTGGAAAATTTCTCTTACACATCAATTTGTTTGGATCTTCTTCAATTGAAATATAACTACTATATGTTGTCTATGAATGTGCAATGATTATATTTACTTCATGTTATGAACATGTTTTCTTATGCATGATGTGTGTGTGTGTGTGTGTGTGTGTGTGTGTGTGTGAATAGAGTTTTAATTCCACTGTGTTTTATACTCATGCATCCACACATGCATTTCTTAGTTATCTTAATAATGAGAGGTTTAAATTAGTTATAAATTTGAATAATGGCCCCGTGGGGTGAAAGTTTGAAACTAAAATTTGTTACTACCCCCTCCTATAGTCAAAATGATGAATGGGGATGCTAGAGGGTGGTATAGGAGATATTGGTTGCAACATTGGGGATGCATGGGACAAAATTAGTATGTACATGAAGAAATATGAGTTTTTAGGCAAAGTGTTTGACAAGATGATTCTATGAAAACCAAAGCTTTAATTATTAGATGGTTTTTTTGATAGATCCCAAGGATTAAATATCTTGGTTATCAAGAGGAATGGTATATTTGTATGGGGGAAATTTGGGAAAATGTTTATAATTGATGAAAACACCCATTCTACTAATTAATAAAACTTTGAATGCCAAATTGTTGGGGCCACAGATTCAATGATGATCGATGACAAAGATCAAACAGGGATTACTAGATCAATAGGCCTAAACTATTCATGCAAGTGTAAGTGACCATGATTTAATAGAATGGGGCAATACATGATTGTCCTATATTAAATCGATCACCTTCTACCATCATATCTGGATCATCCGCGCAAAGGTAAGTCCTTGAGTCTTAATGTAGGGACCCTCACTACAAACGACCCAGATTGAATCAAGCAACTCCCATCATTAAAGATGATTTTTTCATGCAAAGGAACACAATAAGAGTATAATCGGAGGGGTCATGCCCTGACCAACCCATCTTAATTGGGATATAGTAGATCACTAGATCCTGACTGTTCGTGCACATGAATCTAACTAAACCATGATGTGAATGGTTGAGATTAAACCAAGCAAGTTGGATGTTTAGATCTTGGTCATTCACGCAAAACAAGGTAGTCAAGAGTTAATAATGGGGATGTTTCAATGAGTGGCTAGGATTAAATTGTCCACATTGGATCAGTCAATACTAACTATTTGTGCAAATGAGGTGATCGAGTCTTATCAGAAGGGGCATCAATATGAATGGTTATGATTGCATTGGGAAATTCAAATTGGTATATATCGTTCATTCATATTCTAATTCACCTGTTTTACGATATTGAATTAGTCAAGGTGGTCTCATGTCATTGGATGTTCTTCTTAGAGACGTACGTGAAAACATTTGAAGGGGTTTGTTTGAAAAAGGAAAAAATTCAAGGGGGTGTATTGTAGAGGGTTACACAGTATATGAGTCATTCTTTTATTCTAGTGAGTACATCAAGAAAATCATTGACACACCTGACTTAATGGATCGGGACAATGAATGGGATGAAGAAAAAAGGGAAGGGAAGATACTCCAAACGAACAAAAAATGGTGCATGATAAAGATTAAATCACTTATCTATTGACAAATTTCAATAGATTAATTGTTTACACTGAACTTGATAATATATATTTCATCTCATTCTATTATTTATTATTTCATGAATACATCAACGAATTTAGAAATTGTTTCCATCAATAAATTCATTATTTAAAACATGGAGGAAATACAACTATGAGTGACCTTTAATGAATAGAAGAGATGGAAATGAAAGGATGGAAACAAAGAATTCAGGAGGTTGAACTATAGAATCATGCATTATGCTGACCATTTAAAATAAAATATGCCAATGATTTGTCCAAATAGTCGAGTGGTTGAATAGATCAAAGAGAAATATGTTGCATCTAATTGTTACCCTTGTGGTGAAGTGGATCAATGAACATAGGGATCAAGTGCAACAACTATGTAATAATATTTCTATGTACATTTTTAAATTTATATACACATTTTAATTATAACATCTAGATGTATTTATTAATTATCTTGTTATCAAATAGATGACGTCGTCATTTGTTCACATGTTTGCAAACATTTATTTCCATCTATGTGAGCATATGGATATCATTTTCACATTGAGGATGTTGATAATGGATATGCCACACTTAACTATGTAGTGGAAGTTGAGTTCAACCAATCTTCTCATGTTATCCATTATGATTGAAAAACAATAGAGGAGGAATTAGGTTATGCTAGAAATCTATAAGAGATCATGCAAGTGTATTTTTCATCTTTCCAATATGAAGTTTTTAGGTGCAAGTGGTAGGATACCTTCGTTCATAGTAATGTAAAGGAATATCATGATATTGGAATAATATGTATCGAATCTATAAGGATGTGGGATGAAATTAAGGAGCCTTATGTTTTCCCAAGGCATTGCAACCAAGTATTTTTTTACCAAGATGTGTTGGATAGGAATTGGTGGTTTGTATTAAGACACAACCGTAGATTAAAACATCTTTTTCAAAAAAACAATGTTTTTTTTTTGTAAGTAAGAAATTTTATATTATATCAAAAGGATATTACAATGGGTGCAACCTGCTCATAACACAGGCTTACACAACCAAAAACTTCATGCAGGACCAAACTTACAAAATCGACCATGAGAGATTGAGTCCAAAACATCCAGGTGTCCTGAAAATATTCTTCACCCCTGAACTGTCTAAACCAAAGACTCTGAGATGCCACATACCCACAACGAACCCAAGAGTTAACTATTCAAAAATCATCCTTACATGGGCTCGCAGACCCGGACGCAGCATATCTTTGAAAAACATCTAATCCTGAGTTAACCAAAAACCATCTAGACTTACGACTTGAACTATCTACCATAAAGGAAAAAACAGACACCAAACCAAACATCAGTGAATGATGAACGGAGCCTCAGGAGAATTCCCCGGATGGGTGGAATCAGCAGAAGATAGGGGATGTGGAGGAGGTCGGAGCTCCATCGGGGGACATGGAGGAGGTCATATTTCCATCACATGCAGAAGGAAGTCCATCTTCCAATTAATCGAGCGAGACTCCTTCAGAAGCCGCTGCGTCAGAAGAAGAAAAACTGCATCATCTTTAAGATCTTGTCGATCACGAATGGCAAAACCTACAAGGTTTTTCATCATCTAGTAAAGGGCCACCATATGTTCATATAGGCTAAGCTGACCCGCAGTGTTACTAGGGTCCATAATCCAATTTTCTAGTTGTTTGTGCTCCCCCAAGAGAGTCTCCTTGCTCATCCTCATCCACCATTGAAATTCATACTCTTGGATATCCCGCTAAATGTCCTCAGAGACATGGATAGAGAAATCAGTGGCTTCATGATGAGCATTCAAGCAGGCCCGTGAAACCACACCGCCCAGATCACCTGAAGGATCCCCTCGCTGTCGTTTCTTATTGCGACCAATATCTGCCCCTACATCCGAGCATAAATTGGAGACCCCTTGATTCTCAATCCTCTTAACAGATTCAGGTTCCATAACTAAGAAGACAGACAACACTTGCATGCATGCAGCGAGAAGGCAATGACGAGCCCTTGCACTGCCCTGCTCCTTCATATAGACACATTTTCCACCTTCCCTCAGAATTAAGCAAGTACAATCAATTAAATGGGGGTGGTACCAATAGTGACGCTCTCCCTGCAAAGCACTAACTTGTCTTAAATCTCGTTCCATTATCCCCCTGCCCGAATTATTTCTCACAGCTTTGGAGAGGACGCTTCCCAAACCATTTCGCAGGATGAAAAGACACTTCCACCTCCAATTTCTAAAGGTCAGGATGATCCATATATGGGAATGATGGTTGCGCATCCCAAAGTCCCTCTGCCTGATGTCACCTCGCATGAGCGGCACGAAAGGTCATCATGTCAGCGTCCTGGGTAACCTTGCAGCTGTCCCGAATCGCTAAGTCCAGTAAAGCCTCCCACTAGTTAGCACTCATCTTCCTGTGAACAGCAATTCCAAATTTTGCCAGCACATCTGCCAATTTGTTACCATTGCGCTTGATATGTGAAAATGTTAGTGCCATACCCTACGAAAGAACTAAGGAAAGATCAGCTAATTTTCTCTCAAGGTGCCAGGACGAGGCCACCAAGGAACTAGATCTGCCACATTGGATTTTACTAGCCATTTGGAGGATGATCCTTGAGTCTCCCTCCACAATTAGAGGGGTCCATCCATTCTAGTAAGCCATCCTGAGCCCCTGTAACAACCCTTCTAACTCAACAGCATTATTCGACTCTGTTCCCAAGAAATCCGCCATGAAACCCACCATAGTACCATCAGGGCCATGGAAGACACAACCATAACCCGCAGGACCAAGGTTACCCTTAGAGGCACCATCAAAGTTCAATTTGTAAAAACCATCAGGGGGAGGGGACTAGGTGGTCAAGCTCGCTGACGACTGAGATGAGCGAATGGATTTTCCATAGTAGGGGAGAGGACCCAATATGCCCCATTCCTGCAGAATTCTTGACTCAGGCTCAATGGTTTCCCAGTCCAAGTTCTCCCACTGTTGAAGCTTAAGAGTTTCCAGAATCACATTCTTCATTGCCTCCCAGGTCCTGCCAACGTCTTTTGTTTTATCCTGAAATATCCGGGAGTTCTGTTCGAGCCATATCTCCCACAGAAGGAAAAATGGAAAATTTTTCCATAATCTATTCACCACTTGACTCTGGAACGGGTCCTTAGACCATTCCGAGATGGAAGAAACCGGATCATTTCATTTTTTGTCCAAGCGACGAAAGCTGGTTGCGCCATGTTCTCAGAGCTCCGATGCAAAAGAGCACGAGTCAAGGAGGTGCAAAATAGTTTCTTCATCTTGGTTGCACATGACACACAGGTGAGGGCCCAGGATACCCCTTTTTTAAAAAATTTCCCTAGTTAGGACACGTTTTTCAGAGTGAGCCAGATGAAGATGGTTATTTTCGGCCAAATCTGAGCAAACCATAATTGTTTCCATTTAGGAATGGGGTCTAATTGGTTGAAACCCATTTTAATGTCATACGCCTCTTTCATGTTGAAGCATCCTTCAGGATTGTATCCCCATCGGAGCTGATCTTCCCCATTCTTCTTTTTGACTCTGCGATTGTTCAGCTCTTCCTCTACCCACAGAACTTCCTCCTCCGGCCCTAGAGGAGTCCACCAATCATGAATACGCCAAACTCTGAAGTCTTGTTCCTGAGGATCATCATTCCATAGATCCCTAACCCTGACCATGTTCCTGTTAGCACATCTCTAAATTACACTAGGAGCGTCGACAGAGACCCCAAGTGAGGGCAGTTGCCGCCACGAATCTTCCCAATCTAAGGCTTAGCTTCCATCTTGAATCTCCTAGAAGCTATGGTCTTGGACCAGGTTCCACCCCTGGGTAGCCGAATTCCAAATGTGAGACCCGGGGCCTAGTTCAAAGAATCTAATTAGGTCCTCTTTTTCCAACTCAGCAGCATATTTGGAGTGCCACAGTCTTTACCATGGTTCCTCCTTATGGGAGACCCACCTCCTCCAGGTTTTTGCTCCCGAAACAACATTAGCCTGTTCCGGTTCTATGATATTAAGGCCACCCTAGAAATTCGGTGAGCATATATCTTCCAATTTGACCAGAGCCCACTTCCTATTATCTCCTGACCTACTCCACATGAATTGTCGTTGAAATTTCCAAATCTCTTTAAGAGTGACATTGGGGGCTAACATAGCCGAGAAGAGATAAGTGGGCATAGCCTGGAGAACCGATTTCAGGAGAACAAGGCGAGAAGAAAAATTCAAGGGGCGATAGGTACAGTTAGAGAGACACTTCCGCATCCTATCCACAAGTTCTATCCATGAGCCCTGCTTAACCCAAGAATTCACCAACGGAGCCCCCAAGTATTTGGATGTAAGGGAGTGTTAAAGAAAAACACCTGAGATTCCTGAGCATTGACCTACAGACCAGAGGCTCTACCAAAGGTATCAATACATTGACGAATAACCCGAGCCTCCTGGACAGAGGGATGTCCCATAAGAATGGTGTCATCAACGAATTGGTGGTGGGTTTGACAATCTACTCTGGGATGAACGATCAGACCCTGTAGCTCATGACTTCCTTACATAGCTTTAATGGTTCTTCCAAGACCCTCCGCCGTTATAATGAAAAGGAAAAGGGGAAAGGGGATCCCCTTGCCGAATCCCTCTTGAGGGTTTCAAAAGGCCAGTGGGAACAACGTTGAGAAGAATGGAAGAGAAGGACGAGGAAACCAGATTCATGATCCACCTAGTCCATCGCTCAGAGAAGCCGAAAGCCTGCAACATAGCTCTCATGAATTGCCAATTTAGTTTATCATAGGCTTTGGAAATGTCCAGTTTCAACATCATCCCCGGGATTTTGTCTCTTTTTAAAGAATGTAGGACCTCGTGGACCAAGATTATGCCATCCATAATATGCCTTCCCTCCACAAACCCTGACTGTTCAGGCGAAATGATGGCTGGCAAGATTTTTTTTAGGCGATTAAAAATTACCTTCATTACAATCTTGTATATGAGATTACACAGGGTGATGGGTCTAAATTTGTCAGTGGAATCAACTCCCTCAGTCCTAGAGATAAGGGTGAGGAATGTAGCATTAAACGCTGGTAGGATCTTTCCAGAGCAAAGGGAAGACTCAACAATTTGCCAAACCTCTGACTTCACTAGATCCCAGAAATGATGAAAAACATTTGTAGTAAAGCCATAAGGCCCTGGGGCTTTACCATCAGCCATCTGAAACATTGCTTCCTCAACCTCTTCCATGGTGACCGGTCTCAGAAGGACCTCATTATGCTCCAGAGTCAAGAGGGAAGGAATATTGTTGGTAATTAACTCTATATCTCTTTGTCTCTCTACCACATTTTCATTCATGATATCTTGGAAGAAGTGACTCAGTTCACCTTCAATATCCTCCAATTTAATCCCTTCCCTGTTCTTAAGTTTGAGAATTCTATTCTGCTGACGATGCTGAATGGCAGAGTGATGGAAGAACTTTGTGTTACATTCCCCATCCTGCAGCCATTTTACTCTCGCCTTCTGTCTCCATAGAATCTCTTCCTGTTTCTCCCTCTCCAAGATTTTATTGTGGACCAATATTTCCTCCTTCTAGAGCTCGAGAGTGTAGCCCTCAAGCATTCCCAACTTTAGGATCTCCTCCCTGCGTGCTTCAAGGGCTCTTTTATCCTCGAAGATATTCCCGAACTCTTCCTTATTCCATTTCTTAATTTTGGCTTTTAGGGCTTTCAGTTTATGCTGAAAATTGTACATATTGTTGCCTTTGCCCGGATCCATTTCCCCCCGCCACTGAGAGACTTTATCTTTGAAATCCATGTGTCTTAACCAAATTTTTTCAAAACGAAAGGGTTTTTTGAATTGAGAACCCACGCCACTCCACCATAGGTCAATGGGCCAATGGTCAGAACCCGAGGCCGGAGAACGGACGAAGCAATCTCACTCCCAGATTCCATCACCGATTCTAAGACCAAAAATCGATCAAGACGAGAGGCAATGTGGTGATCTCCATGCCTCTTGTTGTTCCAAGTAAATTTGCCATCCCCCAAGACAATATCAACTAGTTTCAGTTGTTCTATGATATCACTGAACCGAATACATTTGTCATCCAGACGCCTCCTTCCCCCTTTCTTTTCATCAAGAGAGGATATAAGGTTAAAATCTTTGCCAAAGATCCAATGCTCTCCCCCAGACAACTCCTTCAGCCAGAAGAGAGAATCCAAAAAGGAGGATTTAGATCCAAGGGTGTCGAGGCCATAGACATTAGAAAGAAACCCCGAAACCCTAAACCCAACAACCTGGAACTTAGCAGAGAGGAAGCTGTGGTTACCAAAAAATCCAGAAAGACTTACTTTAATGGGGTCCCACAGAATACCTATCCCACCCGCAAAGCCATTTGCATCGATCCCTACTACTTCACAGTTTCTCCAAATCTTCTTACTTTTTTCCTGCAACTTGTCACTCGAACATTTTGTCTCTTGTAGAAACACAACTGCAGGATTAGACTCCTTGATTTTATTCCTTGAAATTCTATATTTCTACTGGTCGTTAAGCCCTCTTATGTTCCAGGACACAATCTTCATTAAATAAAGGAAGAGGAGAGAATTACAGACCTAGGGCTTCCCTAATAGTAGGGTATTGGCCCGATTCTACCAACTTTAGTCCCGCAACAACGATTCTTTTCCTATTAGATTTCCGACCTATCCTTTTGGATTTCTCCTCTTGCTTCCTTTTGCAATCCTTCTGAGATCCACGGCTAATTCCAAGTCTCTTAGGTTCCCTGGCTTTAAGGATGGCTTCCTTCAGTAAGATCACCTGATCTTGAGGGATATAACTAGTTTTAGGGTCTTCACATGCTTGTTCAATCCCATCAAGATCCATCTCCCCTATGTCCATCTCTTCAGTTTCTTCCTCCGCAATATCACCAATAACTACCAAGATTTTTTCATTGAAAGGAAACCCAACATGATTAGAGGAGACAACCTTCTTCATCAGGGATTTATTGTCTTGAGGGGTCGTGGGTTGCTCCAATCCGTTGTCCTCTATTTGTTCACTCAGAGCTTCGAAAGAGTTAGTTGTCATAATCTTCTTGGCTCCTTCAAGGGTTCCCTGTTTTCTTCCACCCCGTTTTTTGGTTTGCACTTTGGTAAAGCCCGGATCCACATTCTTGTCAGCCATCTTAGGGATTGGTTTAGGGTTGTTCAAAGGGAAGTCCTAGAATAAGTGGCCATGCTCATGACATCTGCGACATCTGAAAGGGATTTGTTCATAATCAAGGGTTTGAACCCATTCCTCATCCTCCCACATCAGTTTAATGGCCTTCGGAAGTTCCCTTGAAAGATCCATATAAACACGGATCCGGGCATAAGCCGTGTATCTCTGGGCCTTCGTTTGTTTAGAGATTTTAACAAAGGTGCCTAAATTGTTCCCTATATCTTCTAGAATCTCGGTCTCCCAGTATTCCAAGGGCAGGGAGTATACCCTGATCCAAACCTGGGCTATCTTCATATCTTCCTTCTCGGGGCAAAAATTTCTTTCCATGGCCATAAAAACAGACCAACCGAGTAAAAGATGTAGGGTCCGCCATCAAGAATCCTATTGCGATCATCCAGATTGATGAAAGTTATCGTGAAGAAGCCCTTCGATCCAAGCTGAAGGTCATAGTGCCCTTTAGGTTTCCATGTGGAGTTAATCCACCAGATCAGGGACTTTTCCGAGGGTAAAACCCCAACAAATTTCCCAATGAGGGCATGGTCCTACATCTTCTGAATCCTATCTCTCAACGTATTGGATCTAATAACTATCGAAGGGATGATCGCAGCCTTGGGTATGCATTGACCCAGCTTACCACCCACTTGAGGAAAACCAAATCCCATCTCCTGCACCTTTTTTCCAACACCACCCAATCCATCTACCGGGACCTGGATCCCCCCTACCTGAAAATATGATTGAGAAGAGCATTGGGGGGCCATATGACTCCCCCCCATCGAGTCTGCCATATCCACCGTCAAACCAACTTCCTGCAAAAACTCCAGAAACCCTAGCTCAACTTCGGTTTATCAGATGCTCTTGAGCTCATGGCATATTCCAATTACCTTTAGAAAGAATGTGCTTTTGGATACTTGAGTAGTAGTATAATATAAAAACAATGTTATAATGGTTTATTTCAACATTTATATTATGGACATGTCATTTTATTATTGATATCTATAAATTTCCAATTGTGTTTTTTATTCATTTTATGATGTTGGAAATGAAAAGTTAACAACTTGCATTTTCAACCATGATGTTGGGAAATAGTAATGATAAAGACCTTCATTCTATTTTGATAACCTTATGATACAGATATAAAGTCACATCTAAAGAAAAAATAAATTGAGAAAAAATAAAAATAGTTACCATTAGTAATAAACATTGTTATATTTTATCTAAATATCTCATCAAAGATTACAAATAATATTTCTAAGGTTATAGATAGGAATATTTTTTATGATTTTGAAATAATTTTAGTTGGTTTAAAATCATTTTAATGTATAATGTATTGTTTAACTATCTAGTATTTTGTGACGTATGGAAGCGTTAAGTGAAAAGTAATTTTATTTAGTCGAAGAACACACTCTCATATTTCTTTTGATGAAATAAAAATTTTAATTAAAATTTATTATATTTTTACTAAAATAATCACATTTGTAACAATATGGCAATATATTTTTAAAAAATTGTTTACATTTGTAATAATATGACAGTAATTGAATTGTTCAGAAGAAGCTTTTAATGACATTTTTAATAAATACCTTTTACAAATTTGCACAATAAATATGCATGATGGTTTTCATGATTTTTTTTTTCCTGGGAAAAAGTCCGTAATTTTATTTCAAAAAGATGATTAAAATTACATTCTGATGGTTTTCATGATTTAATATGCATAATGTTACAATTTATAAAAGTGGAGGAATTTTTTTTATTTTAAATATAACTATAATAATTTTAACTTTATCAAAGTTAATGGAAAATTTAGTAAAAATTGTCAAGAAATATAAATTTTAAAAAAATATTAATCCAAAAATAAATTTCAAATATTAATCAAATTGGGAATTCCTTGATTGAATCATTTAATATTAAAATATCTAAACATGTCTAATCAACATATAACTCATGAACTCCTCAACCCCAAATAAAATGCACACTATTAAAATTGCACCAGATATTCCAATATAAAACTCATGTACCAATAGGATTCCCCCTAATCATTGAGTCTCCATTGATTCTATTCCAAGTGGGGTACACAACATCTAAACATTGTTTTTTCTTAAACATGATTTTGAGGAAGGGCACATATGATTCATATGAGGAGATTACTCATCTCTCAAAGTGTAGGTTAAAGGTATAGAGTTGATTAGGGGTGTGTTGGATTATTTAAATGATTGGAGTTAAGATTAATTAGGGATCAATATGAATGTAATGGTTAGGGGTTTTTATTAAGGGGTTTATGGTCAACATCAATCAGGGACAAGGGGGTTATATGGATCAAGAATTAAGAGGGATAGGTGGGTTAGGTTGTTTGTGGGGTGACATTGTTTGAAGCATTGGGTTGAAAGGTATTAGGGGGTAGTGGTGTAGTGGTCATGGATTATTGGATTAAGATTTAGGGCCAAGTTAGTCGATTTGCAGTCAACAAGGGCTAATGATGCTTAAAATTTTATGGGAAGCTTACAATAGTTAGGAATTAAGTTTTGTTAGGGGAAAGTTGGGTTATAATGGTTTTGATCAATTTCAGTTTGGTATTAGTGTGGTTCTAAGGGTTATGGGATGGGTTGATAGAAAATAAAATGACACATGGGTGTCAAGAATATAAAAATGTATTAGTGTCCTCAAATAAACATACAACACTTTACTATTCTTCCCCTCATTGAGGCACATTCATGTACAATACAATATAATACACATGCATGTTTAGCACGATATGGTACATACATAAATAGAAATAAGGGGGCATTCATCCCAACCATGTTATGCTAGCTTAAAAATGGGGGATTTTATCTTAGGGGCGCTCACATGAATATCATACCCAAATCCGTTGCAATGGGAGTGCACAAGTGCTAAAAAACATACCACGTGCGCCCTTAAGACTGCGTGTGCACCCTTAAGACTGTGTACGCGCCATGGTTTGTTAAAATATCGAACCACTAGTTAGGAATCCATGTAGGTTTTAAAGGTGCATGTGCATTAACAGTCCACACACGCTTTTAATGCACACACATGCACACTACTCTGTATATTAAAATTGGGTTGAGGACCATTTCTTACCCATATTACTTGATTTTGTCAGTACCCGACTATCAAAAAATGCTCCACTAGCATGCACGCATATCAAATCCACCAACAACAACACTAAATCATCATACAGGTAGGATTTTGATCCAAAAATTAGAATATTTTTTTGTATTTTCAATGATTTTAAAAAAATTACATTATAAAAATTCCAAAAAACTCAACCAATATTGAAACAAATTCATTTTTTTTAATTGCAGTTCATCTCTTCTCCATCACAATCGCAGAAAACCAAGATCCAAAATCCCAAACAAACAACCCAGAGGACAAACCATCCACACAAAACATCGAAGTAAACATTCACCCCGAGGAGAACCCAACCATAGAAGCCCAAATAAACCAACATTTACACCAATTAAGAACCTTGGTTCAAGAACTTATAACCACTAGGGAACCATCGAGACTCTTGTTAGCCACATCCCTCGAGAACATCATTGCCTCAGTTGACAATGATCATGGTTAATTGGTGAGCATAAACAAGTATAGGGCTAGGATGAGAGCATATTATTCCATTGGTCTTAGTAGAGACCAACTAAAAGACTTGAATATCTAAAAATAAACTCTAGTTAGTTATTTCATTAACCCTAGGACCAACCTACCCCCTGATCCATGCAAAAGGAACCTTTGCATGGATTGGTCCAAATATGATCCATGGAGACAAAAATTGATGAGTTGATGGTTTATGGTTTTTGACAAACCTCCTTCCAACAATAGGGAGGTTCCACTTTATTTTGTTTGGAAACTATATCCAGATTTCATGTTGGGTGTACATGTCAACTACTTTGACATTAGCCAATTTCAGGGAGTTGGTCTTGGATCTACCCAGGATTGACCCACTACCAGGAATAACCCAATGAGAGGGCTACCTACACCTAGGCATAGACCTAACCCCCCTCCACTGACACCTCATTTAATGGATCGCCTAGCCAAGACTACCACTTCCATATCACAACTTACTCATATTGTATTACAGCATAGTGCATTCGTGGAATCATCTAGGCATGACACGTCATAACATCATGGAGAACCATCAGGTGTAGGTCCTTTATGCCCCTTGGCCATGGACCATCCATGACATCTAGTGGGCCAAAGGATCATTTTGACACCTGAGTATTACCCCATCGTTGCACTCACTACGACCATACTTACCATGGCCCTACAGAGGATCCTGCACGAGATACCTTTATGTCTGAGGTTAGTACATGATTTGTAAATTGTTGATTACATTTTAGAATCGTTAGATCAACATTGATTAGTGTATTTAATGTGTAATTGATTTTTTTGGCATGTGCATTTGTTTCAAGATGAAACAATAGAATCAAGGTGGGAGGAAATTAGTGCTCCCAACCTTGATTTTTCCATGGCGGTAGCGGAAAGTATTGCAGCACCTCACATACAAGTATCTAAAAGACTGTATGGTTGTAGGATATAAAAATTGATTTAATTGTAATTGTCATATTTTATATGGGAAATCATTATTAATGTTTTTGTGTTTCCAGAAGTGCATGTAGAGGAGATTGAGCACAGGTCTCCACCTGTGCTGAGCAAATCACCTGTCATGTAGGTAACTTGTGGTAAATTAATTATACATTTGATGTGAAATTCATTGTGTTTGTATGGTTAATTTACATTTTTTTTCTTCTAATGAAATTTATTTCATATGTTTATGTAGGTTCCATATCCCACCATACGATCACCATATGCATACAATCCTGTGTATATTCCACATAGTTATGTTTTTCCACATTTCATGTCGAGTCAAGTGACTGGTCACTTTTATCCTATGATCGTCATTCTGTATACCCCCGTAGGACACTCCCACCCATTGTACATCCACTGGGGTTATATCACCACACACACCCATCCACTCTTATGTTTCCCCCACCTATCCAACATTTGGCTCCATCTGTTCCATCCATATCGGCTCCATCCACATCGGCTCCATCCACGTCGGCTCCATTCACATCAACTCCATCCATTTCCCACACATCTACTCTCTCCCATTTATCTACATCATCCACCATCCCCCTACCTATTTCAGCCCCCTAATCCTTACCTACACCATCCCTTATTTCCCTACCTACATCAACCCCCACCCCCCTACCTACATCATCCCCCTCCCTCCTACCTACATAATCCCCCTCTACCACCATTGCCTCTCAGAAAATTGTCCATCCCAGTGCTCCACTTCCTATCCAAGAAGGGTAATCTCCTGCATTACCTCCGATATTCACAGTGAGATTTATAAGTTCTTTATAATCTTATAAAGCATGAATGAATTTCATAAAATAATGCATTGTGGTATTATGTATTAATGATTTTTCTAATTGTTGCAGGGAGGCATTGCTGAGAGATTCGGATCTAGGATATGGACACCCCCATCATGACATGTTGTCTCGTCTCAGGTGAGCACTCAATATTTTAATTTTAATTATATTTTTTAAGTGTACTAGTTGATAGAATTGTGAGAAAATTGGCATGTTGTTGTTTCCCTTTCATACCACACCCAGACATAGGGGGGCCCAATCTTCCTCTAGCTCAAAGAGGAGGAATATTTATTTTGGAGATGATCGTCGGGGTGCCGATAGTTTCTAGGGTGATTGAGAAACCCACTATGTACATTAGCCATGATGTGGCATTTTTGGCATGTCAAGATGATTATTTGTGTATAAGCCATGAGCTGCTCTTATTCCATTTTTGGGCATGATAATCCATTATTTGGAATGATGCTCCATTTTGTATAAAAATGTAATTTTGAACATATTTCCAATACAAATTTATTACTTTCATATGATGTATATGACATAGTGTTTATGGATTCTTACATTATTATGTGGATTTGATGTTATATATCATGATTTTTACATGGTTCATGGTGAATGTGATTGGTTCATGGTGAATGGTGAATGGTGAATGTGATGTTATACGTATTATGACTATTACATGCAATATATTTTAGATCACATACATATTCCATTCAAAATGGGAGTGTGTTATGATGAATACAATCTTATCCAAAAAAAATCAATAAAATAACTTGATCACCATATATGGTATGCATGCATTTATTATCCATCTTCCAATCCAAATCATAACATATTATTAAAAAGAGTTAGGATTGAAAATTATGATATCTTAGGCCTAAGACATTTGTTTTCATCTTTGGACCATATCACGACTTTAAAATCCTTTCCTTGTGTGCGCAACCCCAATGTATCCGTCTTGTATGCTAAAAATTCACTTTATAGGATTGTCGATGGTTCAAGGCCTACTCTTACCTAAACCATTGAACCATCATTACATTTCCTAATCCCATCAACCTACTTAAATCAACCTTACCCTCTAGCCTAAACCACTCCATTATCTAACTTACCCTACCAAAACCTAGATCATATTTAGCTTATCCATCCATAGCTTAGCCTACCATAACTGATCCTACACTACCCTCCACGCTCCACTATATAACGTACCCTACCATGTCTACACTAACCACATAACCTACGTTAACCAACCATAAATTTTCCTAAACAACTCTAATCTAATACTTTCTTACATTAAACTTGAATTACCATAACCTATCCTATTCTACCTTAACCATAATCTAGCTTGTGACAGTACCATATACTACCTTAAATACCTCCATAATCCCTAGAGTCACCTTAAAGAATTCAATTGCAATGTCACCATTGATCAAAATCTAGTACCAAACATTTATACCTATATAACTTAATCTAGCCCTAGATCTAACTTATAAATATAACCTAGCCCCAAACACCTAATTTAGAAACCTAATCTAGGCCTACAACCCTAATATAGAGACCTTGAAACCAAATTTACAAATATAGAAACCTAATCTATCCCTAGAAACCCTAGAAACCTAATATAGCCCTAGAAACACTAATCCAACCCTAGACCTCCATTCATAATAAGCCCTTGGGATATTTAAAGTCTACCATAGTTCCATTAGATGGTGGTATTTTTAACCATGTAATTTGTTCTTGGGATTTGCTAGAATATTCCCTATATTTGTCAAAACTTCATTATGGGGAAAGTAAAACCAGTTTTCCCCTCACATTGTTGTAAAAAAAATATCAAGGACCTTCGATGTGTAATAAATCCAAGGAATGTCAATGATTATTTTCAAGGTGCACAAGATTGACGACTTTTGGTGATTGTCACTCTTATATTGCAGTCTTCACATGGTTTATTTTTGTAGACTCTAACACAACCAATTTATAAATTTAAGTTGCTACTCACTTCAACAATTATGAAATCACATGGTGATGCTCAACCTTCCTCTCATTCCTTGCTAACATGGTGTTTATTCAAAGGGTATTCTTAAAAAGAACCATCGGGATATTTTTCAAAGGTGCCTATTTCCGTGCAACACCACCTTTGCAGCATGTGCATGGTGATCTATGTGGTCACCACCCCACCAATTCCTTAATGGTGAAAAATGTTTCCTAATTGTTATTGAAGAAAGGTATTTGTTGGACCTTAATGGGAGAGAAGGAGACATTGATCGACATGTAATTTGTGCAAATTGGTTGTACATGGTGAGCATCAATTTATGTTATGCTTCATCAATAACAAACCAAATAGATCTATGGTTAAGGTTTGTGTCAATAGCTTTGTAATCCTTGTATCCTAACCTTGTCTAAATGAGTGTTAAACCATGGTTTCCATTTTTGCCATAATTTGGTCCATCATAAATAACATTAAGGTTCTTCGGTAGAATCTAAGGTCATACACCAAGTTACAATTGAGGCGTAAATAGCAATTGTACTAATGCAAACATATGCTCCAAAGCCACTAATATAGATTCAATGCCTAAATTTGATGGAAAACTGAGGAGTAGGGATAACCGAGGGTTACACATAGAATCTAAAGGCACTATCTACAATATCTAAACAAACATGAATAATGATCCCATAGTTAATTAAGAGAGTTTGAAGAGGACAAAGTCACATGAAACAAAACATTTCATCACTAAAATGACATAATGCATAAGACTTTTTGAAGTTTGTAGGATAGAATTTAAATGTTAGAGCTATTCATTATCTAAGTTAGAATAATATAAGAGTGGAATGAGTCAACATGAAACAGCTCAGACAACATTTTATCAAAAAATATGTGGATGTGTCCCTAAAAGCCTCTAGGAGGTGAGTTTCAATTGGACATAGAACGATGGTCGTGGATCGAATCAATGAACGATTGAAATTGTTCAAATCAGGACGTTGGAATCATGTTAGGGATACCTCTCTCCCCTAGGTGCATGGCCTAGATCCCCTCTAATTCAGTGATTTTGTAATCTAGTTTTTCTCTCAGTAAGAGAGATTACAATTTATGCAAAAGGGGGTCAACATTGTAAATGATTTGACTGTGATATTGTGGCCAACGTTCGCACGTCGAACCTACCTAAACACACTTGCAGCATCTCACGAAACTCAATTTTGCTGCCCAGATCAAATCCTATGCCCTGGGGACCAATTCAACATGTGTTCGTGAAAGCCTCAAGGTGGCGAGTTGAAACTCGCCATAGAATGATGAGCGTGGCTCAGATTGATGAACCATCAACACCATTAGAATCAGGACATCAGAATAAAGATAGGGGCGCCTCTCTCCCCTAGTTCCATGGCCCAGAGCACCTCCATTTCGGTGATTTTGTAATCTAGGCTTTCTTTCAATAAGAGAGATTGCAATTTATGCAAAAAGAGGTCAACATTGGAAATTATTTGACTGTGAGCTCGTGTCCAATGTTCACACGTTGAACCTGCCCAAAAACACTTGCAGCATATCATGGAACTCAATTCTACTGTCTATATCAAATCCTATGCCCCAAGGACCAATTCAACATGTGTCCCTAAATTCCTCTAGGAGGCAAGTTGCAACTATCGATAGAAATATCTTTGTGGCTCAGATCGATGAATCATAAACACCATTGGAATGAGGACATTAGAATAATGGTATGGGTGCCTCTCTCCCCTAGGTCCATGGCCCAAATCCCATCCATTTTGGCGATTTTATAATCTATAGTTTCTATTAGTGAGAGACAGTCCAATTCTTGCAGAAGGGGTTCAACTTTGGAAATGAATTGACCATGAAACCATGGCCAACATTCACACATCGAACCTGACCAAACAAACTTGCAGCATCTCAAGGAACGCAATTATGTTATCTCGTTAAAATATTATCCCCCCACGACCAATTCAACATGTGCCCCTGAAATCCTCCGGGAGGCGAGTTGCAACTGGCCATAGAACGATGGCCATGGCTTGTATTAACGAACCATCGACACCATTGGAATCGGGATGTCAGAATAATGCTTGGGGTTCCTCTCTCCTTTGGGTTCATGGCGCAGAGCCCCTCCATTTCGACAATTTTGTAATCTAGGGTTTCTCTCAGTGAGAGAGAGTGCAATTCTTGCACAATGGGGTCAACTTTGGAAATGACTCAAACATGAACCCATGGCCAACATTCGCATGTATAACCTACCCAAACACACTTGCAACATCTCACAGAACTCAATTTTGATGCCTGGATCAAATCCTATTCCCCCGGGACCAATTCAACATGTGTCCCTGAAAGCCTTGAGGAGGCAAGTTGCAACTAGCCATAGAACGATGACCATGGACTGGATCGATGAAACTTCAACACCGTTGGAATCAAGACATCGGAATAATGCTAGGGGTGCCTCTCCCCTGGTTCCATGGCCTAGAGCCCATCCATTTCGATGATTTTGTAATATAGGGTTTCTCTTAGTGAGAGACAATTCAATTCCTGCACAACGGGGTCAACTTTGGAAATGAATCGACCATGAACTCATGGAAAATTTTCACATGTTGAACATGTTCGAACGCACTTGCAGAATTTCATAGAACTCAATTATGCTACCTGGATCAAATGTTATTCCCTTGATACCAATTCAACATGTGTCCCTGGAAACCTCCAGGAGGCGAGTTGCAATTGGCCATAAAACTATGATCGTGGCTCAGATCGACGAGCCATCAACTCGATTGGAATCAATATATTGGAATAATGCTATGGGTTCCTATTTCCCATGGGTCCATGGCCCATAGACCCTCCATTTTGGTGATTTTGTAATCTAGGGTTTCTCTCAGTGAGGGGCAATGCAATTCTTGCATAATGGGGTCAACTTTGGAAATGACTGAACCATGAACTCATGGCCAATGTTCACATGTCGAACCTCCCTAAACACACTTTCAACACCTCAAGAAACTCAATTCTACTTCCCAGATCAAATCCTATGTCCCCGGGACTAATTCAACATGTGTCCATGTAAGCCTTCAGGAGGCGAGTTGCAACTGGCCATAAAACGATGATTGTGGCTTAGATCAATGAACCATAAACTCCATTGGAATCAGGACATCAGAATAATGTTAGGGGTTCCTCTCTCCCCTGGGTTCATGGCCTAGATCCCATCCATTTTGGCGATTTCAAAATCCAAGGTTTCTCTTAGTAAGAGACATTAAAAGAAACAATGAGGGAAGTTTATTGAATATAAGATTCTATTATATCAAGTAGGGAATGATTTTGTTAATTTGTTAGTATTAAAGAAAACAAAAATGGTGGCAACAAACATGGAATCATATCTATGTAATGGATGAGAGATAAATTCCTACCTTCTATTTTTTTTCGTGAGGTTATGTTATATTTTTTCACAGTTATGGCATATTACTCTTAGACATTTTGACACATTTATGATGAGAATTACACATACTAATAAATAAAGGACATAATATTTTCTCATGCAAACCTTAGAAATGTCTCTTCCCCTTATCTTCACAAGTGGTTATATATTCATCATCCCTAACATCTAAATCCTAGGGTTTCCTCAACAACCCTATCATATCCAGGACAAGTAGGAAGTCCTCATTGGTTTCAACAACAAGCTTATGTCAATCAAGGTCTCCCCACTAGCATCATTTTATTTCTTAGGGGTTGAAAAACATACCCATGTAACATCACACAAGTACACCACTAGAGAACTCAACTTCTAGCATCCAATTTTGCATGTCCATCCTGGTATTTCAATCCTCAAACCCTAGATTTAATACTCTAGCATCACACAAGAGAAATATCTCCAAGATCATCAAAGGTGTCTCTATTAGCCTTATCTTCTCTAGTGGTTATATCTTTATGATCCCTAACATCTAACTCCTAGGGTTTCCTAAGGCACCCTATAATCTCCAAGATAGGTAGGAAGTCCTAATTGGCTTCAACAAGAAGCTTACGTCATTCAAGATCTCAACACTAGAATGTCCATCTTTCTTAGGGTTTGCAAACCCTATCCATGTTACATAACACAAGTGTATGGAAAGAAAATATTAACAATCAAATTAACACCCTTAAAAAAGTGAATGGAGAAGCATATTTTTACTATGTGCCCACAACATGAAGACATAAGACAAGTACAAAAGAGAACAATCCTCTGTGATCTAATCACTACTTTCATAACTAGAAGGATTGAGTGAAGAAAGAAGGATCCTAAAGAGACAAGGTTCAATGATTGAACTACTCAATTGAAGGCTCAAATCTAGTCTCCATCAGTCAATAGTGAGAAGAAATGCACAAGATTGCATTGATTGTGCTTGAGAATTATGAGTTTATAACAAAAGCCTCACCACTTCATAGTAAGATAGTCATTTAAGTGTAGACACATCCATACCTTAAAATCTATTATCATATTGGTGACCATATTGGGGAGATTTGGAGGATTGGAAAGATCATATTCATCAAAAGCAAGGATGGAGAAGGACAACTCTAGGAAAGGGAGGATGGATGCACATCAAGCACTATTGTATGTAAGTATTTTTCTTCCTTAACATAATATGAAGCAATTCAATTTCCCTTCCTATCCATGATTTTAAATATTTTCTTCCAAGTTTGATTTGAATTATAAATGGTTAAATGTATTAGGAAATGTTAGGAAATTGTGGATTTCTGATAATGAGCCTCACCTACTCATGGTAAGATAGATGTTTAATGTAGATTTAACCCTACCTTAAATTCTATTATCAGAAAACTATATTCCTAGCATACAAAATCATGTTAGGTTTTAGCTCTACTCTCCATGTCTTCCACGATACTAGTGACCTTAGTGTTAGAACAAGATGCCCTACTTTTGACATAATTTGTCACTTTCTCAAAATTACTTGGAATTTCCCTTTGTGAGGTCTTTTACTTGGGGTTCCCAATTATCTCACATACTTTTATGTTTGAGCAAGTTTAGAAACAATTCGAAATAGGGTCTTTTTGCTTGACAAATTTTATGAATATACCAAGGGTGGATAAAAGGAAACTAGTGCCGATATTATTGAGATTATGGTCTACCACTCTAGGTTTATAGAGTTCAGTCATTGGATCATATTCTTCATTCCCACACTAGAGAACTAGAAGGGATATATTTCATGAGGGACTCTTTAGGAGAGAATGGAAAGTTTGAATCTTGTGTTGCATATGGTTGAGAGAAAGAAGAGGATGATTAATTGTTGGATGGGTGAGATACCCATTGAAATAAATTATGGTGGGTGTCTTGTTCTATTTGAATTTTTGAGACTTGGGTTGGATTGCATGAGACTAGAGCCACAGGTATTTGTATTGCATGAGAGTAGACCCACATAGAATACATGAATGTTGGAGTTGAAAGTAACTTTTTGAGTCATCTTTGAAGCACTTGGAGGATAACACCTGATTTTTTTAACTATGGCTTTTAGTCAATCCTATTCGTACTGGAAAGTTATTGTAACGACCTTCTATCATTGGAACAATAAAAATCACTACTCTTCAATTTTTATTTAGTTAATAAATTTTTACTACATGAAATTTCAATTTTGTGAAAAAATGCTTTCTTTGATTGAATATATGCAAAATATACACAAATAGGGAAAGTTTACAAAAGAAAGTGGGCCATGTGGGTGACCAACACATGATAAAAATAGTTTTTCTAAAGTTAGTCTTCGAAGGCATACTTGGGTCTTAATTCATACAAGAATAGGAACATGAAAATGACTCGATCCCTTCAAGTATGAGCCTTCAAGGGTGTTCGATGGTGGCAATGGGGATGATGAGGATGGCAATGGTGACAACATGGGAACGAGGAGGATGGTGGAAATGGGAATGGGGATGGAATTCGATGGCCACAATTGTGAAAATGGGGATGATGAGTATGGTGACAGTGACAACATGGGCATGGGGAGGATGGTGTCGACGTTTATGGTGGAAATGGGCATTTTGTTGTTGAAGCACGATAATGATTGGACAATGAACATGGTTTAAAACATGTAATCATGTAACTAATATAATGGTGTCAAGAATACATCAATGTATCAGTAATATGAACTTAAACATAACATAAACATGAAATAAACAATCTAAGATAACAATATCTATATAACATGAAATGAACTATATAACATAACATGAATTAAACTATATAACATCAATAACGTTAGACAGGCATGTATAAATAATTACACGACTAATCTATGTACATAGCATGAAATAGTTACCTCAATGAATTAGGCCATCTCAATCCTCTATGTTTCTGGTTGTATCCAACAATCTCTCGTGCTTTGCATGGGGTAGGCGGCAGCGTATCTTGTTCGAGCTCTTTGTTGACATTTTCTGTAGTTGGATTTTTGTACCAATGATCAAGTGAATAAAGTGATACACCCGTGAACCTGGTCTATAATCCATGTATACATACCCATCGGTCTTTGGCGACTTTCCATCTACTGCAATATATTCACCCTGAATAACCATCGAGGCAGTCAGAAAGTCAATGCCTTTACTATCAATGGATGATGTGAGGAGGTTTTGATTCCCATGGATGCATCGTGCCAACCAATAATTCGTTCCCCATGCATTGTATTTCAGGGCGACAACTATGTAGATGTGTCCTACAAAAATGCATTTTATGGTCAAATTCAAACATGTAGGGGTTTGATAACACGGTTAATAAAAAACAATAAGGGGACCGAGATATGATTGCAAAAATATCTAGCTGGTTGTATAAGATCAGATTTGAAATAGAGGACTTCCCTTCCTCTCACTGGATTATTTCAATAACTACATGTGGGTCTATTGTAAGTGATATTACATGATGCCACTCATCAAACAATCCCATTGATTCACACTCGTCCCACTCACTGCTACTATAAGGCCCACAAAAAAGTATTTTTCCACATCCATATTTCAAATAAGGGGTTGTTTGAGCTTTGAACATAATGAAATCTATGAGTCCCTTATACAGTACTGCAACTATAAGAACGTGATCGATCTATATCAACCACTTGCTAGAAATTTCTTACCATGTGTTCTCTACCTGTCGATGTCCGCTACTCTATGGATTGATATGACATTTTTGTAGAGCACCATTGAACTCTGTATTCTGCATCTCGAATATGCGGTTTCTTCATGCACCTCATCTCCTCCCTTTGTAGTGCAGTTTTGATACATGTTATAGCCCCATCATGCTTGCCCTTCTCATTCCTAGTCTCGAAATAGTTCCATATATGTGGCACACCATAAGTATTGTGCAAAATACTCAACTACTGGAATACATGTGCATTTTTTAACTAGCCTGCACAGCCACTTGACCATATCCAATGTTGATCCATCTGTATATCTCTCCCCTTCAGTTCAGCTGATCATAGAAAATATGAAATCAATGTTATACATAATGCAGGTCATGGCACCTATCATCACAGAGGTAGAAGTTTGTCTCCTTCAATATTATCCTCTATTCATTGCTTCTCTATGACACGTGCCTATATGTGATATGAACCATTATACTAACTTGGTTTGAATGGTAGTATTGACTTTGAATTTCATTATGTTGTTGAAGAGTGTAGTTCTCAGCAAAATACACAACTGACAATATGGTTGCAACGAGGAAGATATCCCTGCATCTTCCATATTGCTCATCCTTCTGCCGCACCACATGCACATGTTGAACAAACTACTAAGTTTTTTTGTAAAATTCCTCCATGAAATCACATATCCAAACTTGGTGCCACGAAAACAAGGGAATTATTACAATGTGACCATTGAAATATATGCATGTAGAAATGGATTGCACAATTTAAAACTATGTAGTCTTCACGTACCCATGACTTGACCAATGCAATCATTTTTCCCTCTTTCACGCTATCTATTTGATATGTTACATATTTGAAGCTATGTATTTCTAATTTCATGTCCCCAAATTCATGCTCCTGACTTACATGAGTGCAACATCTCAATAATGCAAATCCACTGCACCTCGAACATGTCCCATAAATACACAACATTGCATAATATTTTTCACCTTCAGCCCTTGGACATATTAGGCTATGGATAAAATCTCTTGATGCATTTGATGGTAGTATGAAAGAGCATTCATGCATAGTGTTAGCATGCAAATCAAAAAATATATGTTTATGCATGTCATAATCATATTCAAATTCTAACATACCAGGGCTTGCATTTTTCAAATGATCACTAGCCCAGGTTCAATTGTATGTGCTAAGCCTTGAATCTCTTGTAGAGTTCTGTTTCTGTCATGTCAAGGAAGTGTTTTATGTGGGTTTCACGCTTATTTTTTCTGAACTTTAAAACATCTTTTTGATTGGATGAAGGTCTAGTGTTATCATGCCAAAACTTGTCCACTAGGTCTTTAACTGTAGAAATTAGCTTCATATATGAAGGAGGCAACCTATCAATGAATTCCCAACAATATTTTTGTCTTGGAGTGTTGAGTCTCTCTCGAATATAAGAATACTTATGGACAATATTTCTATCTACTTTAAAGAGGTGATATGTGTGTGATATAAGGCGACTATGCCTTATGCCTTTTCTTACAATTGATTCAGAAAGTACATGACGAGCCACATTAAGATATTTTGTATGAGGCATATTTCCAATTAAATTAAATGCAACTTGGAGATTTTTAACAACATCACTATTAGCCTCTGAACTTCTAACTAACTTTATGCCTAAAATTTTCCTAACAGTGGCTAAACAATTTGATTTTAACAAAGCTAAAAATAATTGACATTTTGATGCATCACTCTTAGATTCAAAAAATTCTTTAACAATTTTGTTGCATTGCCAATCAATAGTTCGTTTTGGTAACTAACCTTCAAGACTTGTTAGGGAAATTTCATCCACATGAATACATCTAGGATTTCTTCTTCATTGTGCACTAGACAGTCGAGGTAAAGTAGGTATAGGATAAGTACAAGTCCCACCACTGCTTTGTTGTGGCACTTCGTTCACATGTTGTTCCGGATTGGGAGTGCGTTCGACACGTGTGCGGTCTTCTTGGGGAGACTACAAATCCATAACTCGATGCACATCCAGTTTTACATACTCGGATTCTGCCAATATTTGAATGTCCTGAAGCACTTCATCATTGGTTGGTGATGGATTATTGGTTAAAGGATGATTTGTTGATGGAATTTGAATGGTCTCTATTGGAAACATCCACTTCACCTGTGGAGTTGAACTAGAAGTCGTTGTGTCGCTCATTGTGCTAGTATTTGAGGCAATGGCAGATGCATGTCTATGTATTTCCATGCCCAACCTTGATTTTTCTCTTAGATCATGGAGCTTTTCAAGAGATATATCCTTTTTTCTAGACTTTTTTGTTCTATTCTGTTTGTTTCCCATTTCCAAAAACGTGTTTTAGAAAACAAGTTTATTGTCCCTACCAAAATAAATAGCATTTGCAAAAAAATGGTGAGTGTCATTCCATATTATCCATTGAATGCTTATGCAAGTGATCTTTTAATTTCTACATTGTATGCAAGAATACATTCCAAAAACAATATTCAAAACACAAGAAGGTCACTATAAAGTTTTGGTTATCATGCCATTTGTATTGGTATTTTTTGATAATATACTTGTCTATAGAAAATCTTGGGAATAACATGTATGATATCTTGACAAGGTCTTAAAACCATTGGAGGAGCATTAGATCACTAGATAAATTTGTGTGTAATAATGATTCATAATGGTTCACTAAACCAAGTTTGTGGCAAAATGTTTTGTTTTCCAACAAAACAAAGGAGACTCAATCAATACACTATGAACTCAAATATGTTCTCTTCTTATTTGATTATAAGGAATCGATTATAGTGGATGAGGTTTTTCAGTAGAAGGTTATTATAAGGCAATGAAGGTGTTGGTACTAGAAAAGAAACCAATGAATTCAAAACACAAGGCTAGGTTGGTGATATCTTATCATTCCCATCACAAATATCGGTATTAGGTTCTAGTTGTGGGGTGTCTTTTCAGACTTTTAAGAATTAGTGGATTATTGGATCACAAATAGGGATGGATTTTGAGTTTGGACCTATCGAATTCTAACAAGGATAGAGCAATACAATGGATTTTACCATGCATATTATAATATCCTAGCCAAGATCTGACAAAGATATTAACTTCCACTCAAATTTTTAACAAGATTTTGCTAGTAATTTTTAAGGCCATTTCTCAAACGGAGCAGGATGTAAGTGATGGGGACTGAAACTCTGAATGAGGATGGTAGGAATGAGATTAGGTTCTGGAATTTGTATGGGAGAGTGTGCAGAAGCAATTTAGACAGAGGGAAAATTTTAGGATCCTTTGTACAAATCACAGAGACCATTTATGTTTCGGACATCAGCTACCACTGAAGCCTACGACAATGCTTCCTGGGTACATCCGCATATACAAACTAGATCAGGGAGTTGGGAAGGATTAAAAAACTTATATTTGTGTTCATGGAGGTCTATGGGCATACAAAATCAGCAATTAAACATTGGATGAAGAGTTGGGGTAAAATTGCTGTGACTTGGACTATCGAGCTAGTTTTAATGGTTGACTTCCAAAACATGGTAAAACCCTCACAAAATCAATACCTTAAGGTTATAATGTGTTCTAGGGTCTTTACATGAGCATCAACAACTGACATAACTATTTTTTGACCAACAAAACTCTTTTAATGCAATTTCTTCTAAAACTAGTCCTCCGAGAGTGCCCGATGAGCATAGGGGGAAGAGTTAAACTTGTATTTGACCACTGGAGGATTTACTTCTGTATTTAATGGACCTATTACATCATATTTTATTGAAAATACATAGCATAAAACTTTACATCACCTCATTACATTTTCAGATAACTTATATACCATCAAAACCATCAAAACCCCCCTAGGTTTATCCATTCCTTCATTGAAACATATATATGGCTGAAAATATTTCTGTAATGAATTAGGAGAGTTATATAAAAGATTCTAAATCATCTAATCAACTTCATACATATACCATTTGAAATTACAATGCTTGAATGGTGAAACTACTCCAAAATAAGCTAGAAAAACAAGACTGAAAACCATTATTACATCATGAGCCTTTGGGGCATATTCATATGAGACGTTCATAAGATTTTAGGACTGAGTTTAGATGTTTATTACAGAGCTTTTATGTCTAGAAAAACAGAAGCAAACCATCCTCTCCAATGACAGAAGGAAAGAAGATTCAATCCCTCAGTTCTTCACCTTTTGAGTACAAAACATGACACCCTTGGGGAATCTTGAACTAGAATCACTTGACCATGATAGAAGTTGAATGAATGGCTGTAAGTTCAACTTCATTTCTAAATATGGCCATCACACATCAGATCTGTCATCACATTGATCACTGGAAATATTTCAATGGAGCAACCCTTCCACCAACACCTTGCAATACTGAAGAATGGGGAAGAAGAGAGGGGATAATGAGAAGGATTCTTCTTGAACCCTTAAACTCTTCTGAAGCAATTCGAAACCAGACTGATATCATAACTTTAATGGCTGCAAAATTATCTTCAGTGGCTGCAAATAGATCTTCAGTGGCTTCCCAATAGTCTTCAATACCTGTTAGAGAGAGAGAGAGAGAATGACAGAATGGGGTACATCACCCATAGAGTGGCTTGGGCACATCACCAAACCTAGAGGAGCTTCAAAGCTGTCATACAAAATTCACAATGACAAAATTTGTGAAATGGAGTTGGTTGGCTTCTTTTATAAACTTCATGATGACCTCGTGAGCAAGTTGAAGAGGTTGGTGACCTGTGAGAATAGGTCACCCATGAGTGGACATACTTTCCTTTATTTTGCCTTACAAGCTTTTCACCTTTAGAAAAGGCGCCCCCCTTTGTCTCCATATGTTTCCTGCTTTGTGAAAGTTTCTTGATTTGTAAACTGGACTCCTTTTTGGAAACTGCGCCCTCCTTTTTCTTTTTCTGGTTGTTTCCATTTTCTTACTTTTAGAAACTCTTACACCTTTCCTTCTTTTTTTCTTTTCCTAAATCCACAAATTGATTTAGCCCTATTTCTATTTTCTTGTCTCTAGATCCAATTTGGAAACCTTATCTCCATGAGGGCACTCTCTTGGCCCACTTGCTCCATTATTTAGGAAATTAATTACAAAAATTAATTAATATTAATAAAAATAATTCCTCCATTTCACTTAGGCTAAATTTAATCCTATGCACACCCGATGAAATTAAATTATTTACCTAGGGGTTATTTTGTCCCCCTTTTTTCCATGGTAACTAGATGAGCCAACACTGGGGACACGACAGTCCTCCCCTCCCAAGATTGCTTGTCCTCAAGCAAGAAACCAATTCCAACTCTAACCAAAATTCCACCATGTTTCTGCTGCACTACTCTGATTACAGTCATTTTCAAAATGACTAATTATTCTTTAACAAAATTTTCAGCCCAATTAAGATAACTGAGTAGAATTCCTGGATCCCATTGCTTCCTCTGTAAGGACCCAAATTTTTCTGCCACCTTTGGAATGTTGTCACTCCAAGGAATGCTTGGATCCCATGGTTCGTGATGAATACCATCGATCATGACTGTTACTTGTGACAACCTGTCAATCCAGGGCATGCCAGGATCCATCCACCAAGCTAGAAGTGTGACACTCCCAATGCAAAACTGAATAGCAGCGAGACTTATCCACCAAACATAGAACTTCTTGAGAGCATGCAAATCATAATGCATATCTTGTGCATGTGTACTGGAGATATCTAATGGCTGCAAAATACATCTTTGTTGCTGCTCACAATTCAAGACAATGTCAGTTATAACAAAACATTTATCGCAGAAACATGAGAACCTTTTACCTTCCAAGGTCTTCATTGCAATGATGCCTCTACCCATCCAACCAATGGATGGACAAGAATTTTTATTTGTGGAACCATATGGTATGTGATCAACCATATTTATGTCCTCCTCAAATAAAGAGATCTCATGATCTCTATGGAACTCCACAGGTGCTCCCCTCTTTATCCAATGGCTCAACTCTCTGCCATTGATCCAAGGGTGCAAAACTCCATCAATTGACCCACACATTGAAGGTAAGTGTAGATCTGATGTCTCCTGGTCAAAAGTGGCTGCACACATATGCATGGGATGCCTCAACTGTTGCGGGTTAAGGAACATGTCATAGGCCTCAATTTTAGGATCCTCCTACTCATCATGTGACACCAAGAGGAAGAATCCTTTTACCCAATTTTCATTCCCAAAATTTGTGGTTGAATTTGAAGTGAGGAATGAAGGATAGTGAGCCATTCTTCTGAACATTTCATCCACTGAAGTTGTGTATGTATCCTCTCCATTGATGGCTGATCCATCTATGCTATACTCATCTGGCTCTTCCTTGGAAGAGTGACTTTCTTCAATGAACCTCTCAAGTTCATTCTGGAAGAGGTCATGTGCTTGTTTTTCATCAACTCTGTCTGCACATTCCTCAAGCACATACCAAACAGATTGTTCCTCGTGATCCACCAAATCATGAGGTTCCTCCATTGGAACATGAAATAATTCATCCATGTTATTGTGACTTTGTGAAAGATGGGAGGTAAAAACTGATTCTGGCAACTTCTCATTAAGCTGCTCAATCTGATTCTCATATTCTTGACAAGCACCATGAGTACCAATCAGAGAATTCTGGGTGGTTTCCAACATATGACTGAGCTTGTTGATCTTCTCATCATTCCTTATTGCATCATTATAGTACATATTCACAAGCTCCAACAAGTTATCTCTATCAAAAAGCAGCTGAGAGAAATTTCCTTTTAGGCTTCCTACTGCTTCCCACATGTGCACAAATTTTCAACAGAGGGTTGCTCCTCCATTGATGTAGTTCTCCAACAGCAGTGAGAGATCAAAGAATTAAGTTCATGGAGGTTTTTCAGTGCCTCCTTGATTTTTTCCTCACTTATTTTCAATGGTCCAATTAGGGCAAGAAGTTCTAGCTGGTGAACCTCCTCTTATGCTTCTCGCAATTCAGCCTTCTCCCAATTCTGAATTCTGACACTAGAAGGATATTCTAATCTATCATTCTCACTGGAAGTGGCTTCCATATTGGGCTGAAACAAAGGCATGAAAAAATCACAATTGCAGCCATACCTTTGTGCCCAAATTTCTTCCTCATGTGGTGTTTTTATGGCAGCATGCTTCTTTCCCAAATTCCTTGGTTCACACCCAACTGATTTTGGCTTGTCTTCCACCTCAACCTGAAATTCCAATGATGATTTCAAATCAGATTGATGTTCTTCTTTTGGATATGATCCAAAAGATGTCATACCATCATCAATATTCCCCATATCTTCTACACTTATCTTGAAATCACCCACGAAGAAATTGGGAGTGATTTCACCTTCCACATTGCCAACAATCGAATGTTTGACTGCTGGATATTTAGTTGTGCATGGATCTTTTTCCTCTCCTTCTGAAGAAGGATTTGGTGACTCATAATCCTCATGGATGCTACAAATATGCTGATATATAACCATGGTATTCCATCTTTCTTCCACACTTTGAGGGTCTCCTGATGTTCCCACAGTTATTGGTTTCTGAGGAGCTAAGCATTGAGAATTAAATGCTTCATTATGGGGAACTGGTTTCTCCACATCATGGCACATATTATTGACAATGTATTCTATTTTCTTTTGATGATTTCCAAAAGGAACATGGGTATAAAATTTTGATTGAGGGCCATACCTTTTTATCATACTTCTCCCTTCAAACAGTGGAGCTATGGTGCCTTGTTTTGCCACCCATTCTCCAAGTTCACATCCAACTGATGTGTGGTCAACTTCTGCTTCCATGTGAGGCTCATGTGGTGACTTTGAATCTAATTTAGGTTCTTCTTTTGGATCTAATCCAAAATATGTCTCACCATCATTAAGCTTACCAATCTCTTCTGAGGTGATCTTGAGATCCTCAGCATCAAATCTTGCAGTAGAATCTTCTTCCATTTTGTCAACAATCTCATGATTGGTCTTTGGGTCTTGCTTCTCCCTGGTTGTCTTAGGATGAATATTCTTGGAGGCTCTTATTGAAGAGGATCCAAAAATTCTTGTGAAGTCACATGCATCCAATAAAGATTCCATATCTTTTATTAACTCTTCCATAGAAGGTTGACCTTTGACTGTGGAACATGCAACTTTTTCTTGAATATGGCTATAAGAATAACCATGGCCTCTTCTTCCAATCATGATCTCATGGGAGATGCTTGTGGAAGGTACTTCTTTGGAATTCTCTTCCTCATACTGTCTGCAGTATTCTTCATACTACTCATCAAAATTATCATACTCTTCATAAAAATAATCTTCCTCCTCATACAACTGAAAGTCTGAATCTTCCATGACATGGAACTAATTCCACAACTACAACTTGAAAATAGTGCTGAGCTACTTTGTTACAATGTAATCTTCCACCCTATGAGCATCAGCATTCTTTGGCCTGTAGGATCCATTTCACTGACTCAGATCCACTTTATATCCTTTAGACAGACTATTTCCTCATTTTTCCTTTGACCCGCTTGTTGCATCACTATAGCAAGCGTACCTGCGAGTTGCATCACTATAGCCCACGGGTATCAAGTAAAATGGTAAAAATCACTAGTTTATTACTTTTTACTCCCAAAAATTGGTCATTGGGTGACCTTTGGCTCTCCATCTGCGCAAGTAACGTCTCGATTTATACTTTCACTTACCTTTGAGAGGACTATATATTGAGCACATATGGCTTATGGATGGGAGGAGAAAGAAGAGCAAGAGAACTCTAGTGGATTTTTTCCCTATCTTGAGTCTACACTCATTGATCCTTGTAGTTGTGAACCCTTTATGTTCACCTTCCAAACTCCTATATAGTTTGAGTTTTCCATTCATGGAGGATTGAAGTGGTGGAGGCACAAGTGGATTGATCCAGATCTTGGTTCAGATTGGTTTCCGACAAGAGGTCGTATCACTTTGTACTTCTTCTTGTTTATTAATAGAAATACTCATATTCTCGTCCATTAATGTTGTAAATGTTGTTTATCTTACATTGGGTTGCATTTAATTGTTATATCATGGACCATTGCTATTGATGATGTTAATGTCGTTTATATATTATATGTACTTGTTGTATATTGGCTGTCAAGACTAATTTTCAGATTCAAGTGCACGGATTGAAAAGCTCCAACAGGGATCTACATCAAACGTTTGGATCGAGGTTGGTTATATTCTTCATTATCTTAGCATTGTCATTTATATAGCATAGTTCTGAGAATTGAGTTGATTTCTGGTATTCATTTGTCTATTGTGGTCTACCCCAAGCCATAGTGAGTTTTCTCCAACACAGAAATGGTGACTCCGCTGGGGAAAACATCCATATTGGGGATTTTTTGAGCATTAGTCCATAATTAGAGTTGTTGTTTGTCGAAGCTCTGTGTCACTTATCTGCCGTTGAGATACACTATAGAAAACTTGCTTTTTTTGAGCCGTTGGACTCTCTGTTTTCCAATTTTCCTTTCACCACCCGCGGGCTAGCTTAGTTCTGCCCGCATATACCCGCATCTGTTTACACTACTCCTCGCGGGTACCTGCAGGTATTCCTTCGACAATAGCATACAACTCTGGCTTTGGTTGATTTATGACCTTTGGTTGTTGTTGGGTTGGTTTTGGTTGATCCTGAGTCTTTTTTGGCTTGTTTCTTAACTGTTCCATGCCTTGGTTGTGACCAGAACTCTTCGTTTCTCTTGGTTGAGCCTTGTTGGTTTTTTACCCATCTTTGGATTTAGCCTTGTTGGTTTTTTCCTTTTGAGCTCATTCCTTCGGCTGAGTCTTACTGTTTGGTATCTTTCTGGTTGTCTTAGTGATCTCCTTGGCATATCAGTGACTAGATAGTAGGATTTTGCTTGCATTTTTCATTTCCATATATTGAAAAATACAAAAAAATACACATAGTTTTTGCATTTTCCTTTCATTTATTAGAAAATACAAAAAAAAAATTTCTTTTATGTATTGCATCTTGCATTGAGTGCTTTCTGCCTTCATTTAGATTTTGATTGTGCATTGAAAAATATAAAAGGATTGCATATTTATTTCGAAATCGTTGGTTTGATTGTGCATGTTAGTGGCATTGTTTTCATTGGATAAATGAGTCTAGGATTTGACTATTTTGCATACTATTGAGTCCTACACATCACTAGTTTCACGATAATATCCCTTGAGTAATCACAGCCATTAAAATTAATTCTTAATCTTAAAATTGATTAGACTGATTTTATTTATAGGGTACACCAACTAGCATAGGTTTAGAGTCTTGGAATAGATCATTGTGAGTTAACAATCCAAGACTACTAGACGAAACATTAGGTGTCTGACCAGGGAGTGGAGGAATCCATGGTATAGATTGGTGTTCTCAGGAAGCTCTACTCAAGCCAGAGTTAAGCACGAGGTCACGGGAAGTTGGTTGAAGGGATATCCCTCTGATATTGGCTGAACGTGGGAGATATTTCCAAGGTTTGTTCGTATCTGGGGGTACCGGAGGTTCGTCCTCTTGTGCTTCGGGCTTAGCTACCTTGCCCATATGACGGATCCCACCTACGACTATCCCCCTGAGCATTGGTTATATTGCGGTGAACATAGTTTCCTTACCTAGGTATCGCACAGGGTACTTGCAGTGGTTATATTGTTCGTGTCTTGAGTCAGATAGGGATTGGACAGCACAGTTGTGTTTGTGCAGTGGACTTGATCCTGTACATGCAGTGAAGCCTGGGTGTCTCTATAACTGATTCTGTTACCTCCAGCTATAGTTTGGGAGTCTCAAGCCTCTCCTAGGCGAGACATACCGGCTCTAGTGTTGGGAGCTCATTTAGCCACTCTGTTTGTCTACTCTTGGCTGTAGTTTCTCTAGGTGTGTGCTTTTTATTTACTATTTTTGATCGATAGTTGGCCTTTAGGGGACATTTTGATTATATATTCTCTCCGGAGATATCGTGGCGTGGAGCCCTACTCTCCGCTGATCCCGTCGGTTGGTTGGTTTAAAGTCGGTCGAGTTTTCATGCCGTGTTGCTCGAGGACGCTGGAGGGCTCCCTCTAAGTCTTCAAATTCTTACAAGACATACGCCCAAGATGTCATGACTGCTACACATTCTGATACTGAGGAAAAACTTTCGATTCTATCGAGTAGAGTTGATCACACTTTCGATCCCCATACTCCTCATGAGGCGTGGGGAGGTGATCCACCTGAGACTCAACCTGGTTCTATTTGGCCTAATCCACTTGAATAAGATCCGTTCGATCCTTCAAATCCAGATAATTATCTTTACGGGATGCCAACCTTACCCGAGGATGAAGAACAGGACGCCACGTTCATTCCTTCATTTCCTCGCATTTATAGACACGGGATGCCAGAGTTGCACGACGACAATGGTCCTACGATCAACCCGACCGCACTCTCTTTTGGTATGCCTAGTTATAATAGAGTTGAACCTTCCACTATGTTTGGTAGTCAAGCTAGCACTAGTCATGGTGTTAGCCATACTATACCCATTGGGGGAATTACCCTCACTGGGGGCACTACATTGTCCACTCACACAGATATTATGGGGACTAGTCACGTTCCTCCTAACAATGCTAATGTTGGAAGAAGACCACCTCCTAGGATTTCCCAATCTAATAGGAACGTGGTTCGAAACACGACTCGCCATCCACCACCTAATACACATGCCACTACTCGTCAACCCAGGACTACTTTTACGGATGTTAATGCTCCTCCCAACCACGGGGTTGAACATATACCGCATACTTTTGCGTCCACTACAACCACTAGTAATGCCAATGTAGGGGGTGGGAATATATCCTATCCACATGGACATAATGCCACCATCCCTGCTACTAGTAACACCAATATTGGGGCTGGGAATACATCTCATGCTTCTGGTCACCACACGACTGCTCAAGCTAATCCTAATGCTGGGGGTGGGAACATACCATACCATTATGGTCATTACAACACAGTTCCTGCTATGAATAGTACATATATGCCCCATACTCATGGTGGAAACCCTTACTATAACAAAGTCGGTGTTGGCCACCAGTACAACTCACCACCCCAATATGGTGCCCAAAACACGCACATACCTGCTTACTCTCAAATGGCTCAAGCAAGAGGAGGTTATCAATCCTATGGCCATGGGAAAGCTTATGGTCCTTCAGGTCCTTATTATCAGCAGTTTAATCCTCATGGTCAAGCTTTTGGTCCATCTTATAATACGGTTCCGTTTAACCAACCTTTTATTGGGGCTTATAATCAAGCTTTCCAGCCTCAGCTCCCGTTCCTTGCACGCTTGAATCTTCCGAATCTTTTGAAGCTCACAAATGATCCAGTGTGTCACGACCCTACTTGGCCCCCGGTCCCTACCAAGCTCCCTTTGGACATTCCTAATTTTGAGGGGAAAGGTGGTGAGGACCTGGGAGATCATGTCATGACATTCCACCTTTGGTGCTCCTCCAACTCATTGAATCACGATTCCGTTAGATTGCAACTATTTCAACGCACCCTCACGGGGGCAGCTGCGAAGTGGTACATTGAGTTGCTGAGAAACAGTTATAGGAGTTTTAACGAGATCGCTTTGATTTTCTTAGATCATTTCCAGTTGTCGGTTCACTATGATACTGGCACTGAACTTTTATCTACCTTCTGTCAGAACAAGGACACGCATATTTCTGACCACGTTCAAGAGTGGTGTCGGTGGAAGAGGTTAGTGAAAGACAACATTCCTCCAGATTTCCTGTTGGAATGGTTCCATATTTCTAACCACGTTCAAGAGTGGCATCGGTGGAAGAGGTTAGTGAAAGCTAAGGATGTTTCGATGTCTGGCATTGTGACTGAGGAACAAGCTATCTTGAAAGTCTAGCAGTTAGACTTATTATACTCTCAGTCTGGCATTTTGTATGACATCATCCCTGATGCACCGCGCACACGTCATGAGCCCACGTCAGTTCCTGGACTGCATGCCAATGGCATCGTTGGATCTGCAAGCACTCGCCCCATAGATTTTGTAGCTAATAAAATGAAGAATTTGTCGCTAAACCAGTCTACTCCCGGATAGATTCACACCTTGTCCACTTCCACCCCATCGTCCGATGTACACAGTGTGCAAATGACGAACCAATTGGGTAACCAGCAACCTGGTGGTAAGGAAAAGGGGAGAAATAATCGTAAGGGTGGAAACAATGGGAATAACAATAGCAATCGCAATACCCCTCGTAAGGATAATGCCAACCCTCCTCAGGAAGGCGGAAATGCTTGTGAGGACCGTAAACCTAGACGTAAGGTGAAGTTTCCTTGCAAGCTTTGTGGGGAAGACCATCTTACTCACTTATGTCCTCGTATTGAAGAAGCATCGAAGCACTTGGCACAAAGCCCAGTTGTGTTGAAGGATCCCCTACCTCATCACCAAAACATGGCTTCGCATGCTTCCACAACTGGTTATGGACCTACTGAGACGACAACGTCTTCTTCCAATACTAGTGGTTATGGATGTGTGAACATGGTTCAGTCAGAGGTTAGTGTTGCTACTCGTCAGCGCGATTATGATGCACCATAACCCAATTTGGGGAGTGAGCCTCCCCCTCCTCCTGACAATTCCTTGCATATCGAGAAGCCCTCTATTATGCTGTGGATACCGAAAGGTGTTATTAAGCACTCTATGCATAATCCTAATGCTCAAGCTGCCCACAACTACTCCATCGTAGAAGATTTGGGCCAAAATCCGTGTGCCATGTTGGCTCTTGAATTTTTGCAAGCCTGTCCTTCTCAAAAGCATGCTCTTTTGAGTGCATTAGGAGTTCAGGATGGGGGAATTCCCACTGTTATCAAGTTCGACACTACTGATGTCCAACCTCACTTACTCTACCATGTGTTTTTTCAAATCCAGGTGGTGTTCCTTCAGAGTTTTTTCAAGCGTACTATGGTTGACGAAGGTGCCTCTGCGTCAGTAATGTCGTTAGCTTGTTGGAAAACTCTTGGCTCTCCTCCCCTACTCGCGTCTAGAACCACGCTCACTGCATTTGACGGTCGTTCTTTTAAGCCGCATGGAATTATCCCTTCCCTTGTTGTCTCCTTGGGAGTTAATTCTGTGCCTATTGAAGTCGAGGTGGTTGATGCGCCCATCAACTACAACCTTTTACTGGGTCAGAATTGGATGTATGCCATGAAAGCCGTCGCGTCCATTATATTCAGAGTTATCTGCTTTCCTCACAAAGGAAATATTGTGACCATCGATCAGCTGGATTACGTTAACTCCTCTTCCACAACATCCACGGGCTCCATAGTCCCGCAGGTTACTCATTCTCAGCCAGAAACTGGGAACATGGGTGTTGACATGTACCCTTCATTGATGGGAACTTATGATTTTTCCGCACCCGTGAATTTTATTGGAACCATTACCGACGATGCGTCTCCTCCTTCGTATAATATGTCATTGCGGACTTCCTATTTTGACGATCCGTGGACTTTACCATCCACGAGTTCCATGTCTAGAAACATTTCGCATGTCGGGATATCTATGCCACTGTCTATAGCTGAGCTTGCTTATCAGCATATTCAACAATCCCCTACAGAACCGGATCTCTCTTCTTCCTAGACAGTTGAGGAAGATCCCGTTACACTGTCGGTTTGGGCAGCCAACTCATCTTGTTCCCACGATTTCCTCGATGATACTTTGCCTTCTGATGAAGCTATTATGGAGGCCATGTGTGGTAGTGCGAGACCTTGGGAAGATATCCACCATCACTCTTATTTCCTTCCCAAACTCGACCTCGCCGAACGAGAATAGTTTAGGATGACTCTAGCAGAGATGGTTGGCCACCCTATGGCTCTTTTGAAGTCGCATGATGTTTTTGCAGAAGGGAATATGGCTAACATTTCCCCAACTACGTCGATCAATATCTCTCGTACTCCCAGAATAGTTGAAAATGTCTACATCGGTGACAATTGCACTCCTAAGAGATTTCTATTTACACTGAATTGTTTACAGAACTCTGGGAAGCTTTTGCCTGGTCATATGAGGAGATGCCAGGAATAGGACCCCGCATTGTTGAACATGAGATTAGAACGTATCCCAACACTAAACCGGTTCGACAACGTTTACGTGCTGTGAACCCTAGAAAAGTAGCCACTATCAAGGCAGAGGTGGAGAAACTGCTCAAGGCTGGTTTCATCTACCCCGTTCCCCTTACCAAATGGGTGTCAAACCCCGTTCCTGTGGATAAGAAACAGGGAACGATCCGTGTATGCACTGAATTTAGAGATTTGAATCGTGCATGTCCGAAAGACAACTTCCCCACACCATTCATAGATCAAATCTTGGATGCTTGCGTCGGAAGTGAGATTTTTTCCTTCATGGACGAATTTTCTGGATATAACCAGATTCAAATCAAACCCGAGTACCAACATAAGACAGCTTTTATTTGTCCTTGGGGAATGCTTGCATATCAGAAAATTCCCTTCGGCCTTAAAAAATCCGGAGCTACATTTCAGCGCGCCATGACCTACATCTGTCATGATCTTAAACAGATTATAGAGGTTTTCTTGGATGAACTTGTTGGCCACTCTCGCAAGAGGATGGACCACCCCAAGCACCTTTGCATGATTCTCGAACGATGTATATGATACAAGATTCGATTGAATCCTAACAAATGCATCTTTTCTATAAGGATGGGTCGCCTTCTGGGATTCATAGTTTTGAAAGAGGGTATTAGAGTCAATCCTCTTAAAGTTGAGGCAATACTTCAGTTGCCGCGTCTGAAGAGACGATTGGAATGGTCTTGGTTCAGGTTGATGATGCACTTGTCGATCATGTCATCTATTATCTTAGTCGAAATCTAGTAGATGCTGAGCTAAGATATACTCATGTGGAAAAGCTGGCGCTCGCAACTGTTCATTCAGTCCAGCGGTTACGACATTACATTCTGCTTAGAACAACCACAGTTGTCGCGCATATCAATCCATTTCAGTTTGTGCTATCACGATGCCTTATCAGGGGGAAGTATAATAAATGGATTGTTATCCTTCAGGAATTTGATCTCGATTTTGCTTCAGCGAAGTCGGTGAAATCGTTGGTGTTTGCTGAGCTTATGTCCGACCTTTCGAAACTTGATGAGGATGTAATTCATGAAGATTCCTTTGTGGATGAGCACTTATTTCTTATCTCGTCCGAGGACCCTTGGTATGGGGATGTCATTGTATATCTCCAAACTTTGAAGTTTCCTCCGCACTATTCACGAGATGAGCAACGGCGTGTAAAACATCACGCTAAAGATTATACTATCATCGGTGACACTTTGTATCGCTGAATGGTCAGTACCGTGTGCGAGATCCTATGCTACTATGGAAATTCCTAAGGGTAAGACTCTTGGAACGACATTTTGTTTCAATTACATACATACATGTTCCGAGAAGTGTTAATCATATATCTGATGCATACGCTAACTATGTATTAGATTGGCATTTGTCACATTCACCATGAAGCACACGAATATAAGAAGACATTCATACATTTGTACATACACACATATAGTAGAACCAGAGAACCAATTTTTTTTATAAATATGTCCAAAATGGTTGTGTCATACAAAACTGGAGCCCGTAGCCCTAAAAAATATACACATCGATACAAAAATGAGATCCTGAGATATCTACTCCCTACGAGGAGGCCTAGCTGCCACCCCGACATGATGTGTCTCGTAGAAATACTGAACTGCATTGGCTACCCACTGCAGTAGCCGCACCCAGTCACCCGGAACCCCCACTACTTGGCACTGCATGGCCTCAGGTAGTCTTGCCACCTCTATCTGTGGAACCCTAGCAACCATCCGTGTGAGGTTGCACCGCAAGGTCTGTAGAGTGCGTCCTGCTGCAGCATCGCCTGCCTCCTCACCCCTGCCCCGACGACCATGTCTCGGGAAGCCATCGGGTCTCACTGGGCATTTTTCTACGAGAAAACAATCAAACATTAGCATATGATACTACCACCAAAAAATATTTTTGCATTTACATCTATAATAAAAAATCCATAAAACTTTAATACACAAAAACCCAAAAGGAGTACTCACCCATGTCTCCGAACGCTGCGTCTAGTGGGAGTGGCATGTCCCTATCCTGGCGGAAGTCTATCCCTGCATAGGGGTATTCCTCTATGGAAATGACCTGCCGGTCCCACCAGTGGAAGAACTCCTCGGTATATGGTGATTCCAAACGGCCACCACCCTGTCATGTCAAGATCTCAGCCCACCGGGTCAGGGTTGGATCCCGGAGACTATGAGGAGGGACATCCACCCTCGGACTAAGCCCCGAAACTCTCTCAAAGAAGAAGCTTCATAGGATACTCCCATACCTGAAGTTTTTGGCCTTCCCTTCTTTGCATTCTGTCAGTTGAGTCTTCATAGAACCCAACAGTGTGGGTCAAATCCTATAGGCTACATGCATTGTGATGCATAGAACATCACTAGCCTGGACGCTTGGTGCAGAGCTTTGGATCCAGTGATCTGCACTAAGGTAGCCACAATCATCTTCATGCTCAGATCTACTATGGCATTGATGGGCACCTGACTTCCCACCGTGCATGTGTTTGTGGGGAAATACCACGATATGTAGTCAAGGACGGTGATCCCACCACCCACAGTACGAGACCGAAGACTAGCCTCCTCACCTCGACGGGACAAACCGATAATGAAGTAGATGTCATCCACTTCCAGTGTGAGGATTTTCCCATCGAGATTGAAGTTATGTGCATCAACATCCCAATAGTCGATCAAGCAGCGGAATAATAGATTTTGGGCCCTCAAACCCCCTATACTCCAAAATTTGTACAACCCACATGCTTGCAATGCCTGCTGTGCTTGCACATCATTGCGCACGTCCTCATCAACTTGGTCATGCTCCCTCTCCCTCCACTCTAGAACCATCCTGGAGTACAGACAAACAAGAATTTTAGTCAAATTCTTTTGCATTTTCAACTTCATGGTCGTACCCGCGGGCTAACTTGTATACAGGTGCGGGTACCCGCGGTCAGTGTGTGCATTGACTGCGAGTATCTTTCCCTACCCGCGACCCTCATAGCTATAGACCGCGGGTAGCGCTGAAGCCATTTAGGGCTTGGCCAAACTAAAAATACCACTGCTGAAAATTAAAACGAATACATTGAAATGAAAGGTATGGATGAGACTACCAACCTGCTCCGGACGGTTCGATGAATGGTCATTCGTAGCTCCCAGAATCGGTAGTTGAACTTTCAGGTGAAAACTAACCACAAAGCTCCAAATGGGTGAATAGTAAAAATGAATTGTAAGTTGTAATTTTTTATTACTATTTATAATTTTCAGGACCCACTTGTCTATAGTTTTTACCGTTTGGTGTCGTTATGGACTAATATACTGTCTTGGAGTAGTATTTTTTAATAAGATTTCTTCAACGAAAGCTGTTCTGGACCATGTCACACCTACGGCAAGTACATTTCACACCTGGCATATAGGTTAGATGCCATTTCCACATGCATTATGCATTTGACCTTTTGACCATTTTCATAAACCCTAGGTGCGACCCTACTTTGTAACCGACATGGAACCTTCACACTGCTATAGAAGTGTCATTATGTGGCGGTAGGGCTTTTCCGAACATGGGTACCCTAGTTAGAACTCCTTTGTGTATTCTGGTGCCCATGCCGTTGTTTGTCCTTAGGATTGGGAGTCCTTTGTAGTTATGCCATGACATTGCGATAAAGACTCATACTCTACTTTGTCTTATGCTGGCCATCTCCCTTAAGGACTCCCCTTAGTTATATCATGTTGTGATTGCATTGCATCATCCTGATTGCCGCTTGAGCCTTGTGTCGGCTCCCGCTTACTCATTTCTTAGCCTGGTGCATGAGCACTTTTCCCTGTCAAGCCCTGCAGAGCTTATATTGGCCCCGAGGGAACACCCCCCCGAGCGTCCACATCCTGCATGCACTTCCTTGCATTGATCATACGTATGTTCCACTGCTTGGAACTAGTCTGCTCACTATTTTACACTCGTTCCCTCACTTTTTGTACTATAAGCAATTTTATTCTTTTTCAAGCTTTTCCCAAATATGAAAAATACCAAAAAAAATTAAATATTCCAAAAAGCCGGATAGGATTATGGTTACTACTTCTGGTTGGCAGCTATTGTGTCACCTTTGAACAGAGCATTCATTCCACTCCGCACATTATGAGTCAGGACTATAGTTGGACCTTAGGAGTTGTACTTGTTTCTCAGTTTTGTCCACCGATTGGTTAAGCTTCTAGTCATTATGGAGCCCTTTGTAATGCCTCCTGCATTGCACAGTTTATGTCAAGTCTATGCTGCCTGAGTCTATCCATCTGCTCATGCTCGTGTTCAAAGGAAGTCCTGAAACTAGTGTCGTCCACTCCTCAGATCTCTTGACTATTGAATGTCGGCCATCCTTCTTGAGTCAGTCCGTTCCACCTGAGTTCTTCCAAATATTTCAGTGTAGCTGGTACCTCGTGCTGGTTGATGGGGGATTCCTTAATGCCCTCCTTCCAACGAGTCTCGTTCCGTTGACTTCAACCCATTTATTTCGGGACTTGAGGCTTAGAGTTAGGTTGAGTACCTTGAGGCTTGCAGTCATTAGTGGCAGGTTCTCTCGCCATCAGCAGTTTTGGGAATACATCAATGTCCCCTGATCGATGGATTCATCCTAGTGTTCGACTTCAACTCATTTATTCACACTCCGATGATTGTGCTATGTGCTTGGATGCCCATTTTCATTATTGGTGGGTTATCTCGCGTCTGTTAACAGTATACATCATGGACCGGTAATCAGATGATGTCACATCAGGTTCGACCCCAACTCCTTTATTCACTTGATGCGACTTGCACTGTCGAAGACTTGTGTAGAAGACCCCAGGCGATAGTGGCATTCAGTATGCTACTTATGACTTTGACTTTACATCTGAGATATCACCTCTCAGATATCAGCAGTTTGTACCTCCAGTTTGCACCAATTGTTTCCTTTTCAGCAGGAGACCATATCTTACTGTAGAGGGATCATGGCTATGATCATTTATGACATGTATTCACTATGTACTGCTTATTCATGCCCATTGTATCAGATTGTTGTACTATCGACATGTATTCAGGGATACTATTGTATTATGACGAGTGAGCTGCTCTTTCCACTTGTGTGTCCATCACTCCACTTTTGAGTTTTATAATGTATTTTGGCCATCATAGCATCAGTCTCTGACCTCACACATTAGGGGGCATCTGTTACAATGTAATCTTCCACCCTGTGAGCATCAGCATTCTTTGGCCTGTAGGATTCATTTCACTAATTCAGATCCACTTTATGTCCTTCAGACAGACTATTTCCTCATTTTTCCTCTGAATCGCTTGTTGCATCACTATAGCAAGAATACCCGCGAGTTGCATCACTATAGCCCGCGGGTATCAAGTAAAATGGTAAAAACCACTAGTTTATTACTTTTTACTCCCAAAAAGCAGTCATTGGGTGAACTTTGGCTCTCCATCTGCCCAAGTAACGTCTCGATCTATCCTTTCACTTACCTTTGAGAGAACTATATATTGAGCACATATGGCTTATGGACGGGAGGAGAAAGAAGAGCAATGGAACTCTAGTGGATTTTTGCCCTATCTTGAGTCTACACTCATTGATCCTTGTAGTTGTGAACCCTTTATGTTCACCTTCCAAACTCCTATCTAGTTTGAGTTTTCCATTCATGGAGGATTGAAGTGGTGGAGGCACAAGTGGATTGATCCAGATCTTGGTCAGATTGGTTTCAAGAGGTCGTATCACTTTGTACTTCTTCTTGTTTATTAATAGAAATACTCATATTCTCATCCATTAATGTTGTAAATGTTTTTTATCTTACATTGGGTTGCATTTACTTGTTATATCATGGACCATTGCTATTGATGATGTTAATGCCATTTATATATTATATGTACTTGTTGTATATTGGTTGTCAAGACTAATTTGCAGATTCAAGTGCAAAGATTGAAAAGCTCCAACGAGGATCTACATCAAACGTTTGGATCGAGGTTGGTTATATTCTTCATATTCTTCGAATTGTCATTTATATAGCATAGTTCTGAGAATTGAGTTGATTTCTGGTAGTCATCTGTCTGTTGTGGTCTACCCCAAGCCATAGTGAGTTTTCTCCAACACATACTTTTCCACTGAGATTTACTTTCCATAGGATGAGCCAAGGAAAGTGCTCTGATACCACTGTAATATCCTATCCAATATATGACGAAGATATTAACTTCCACTCAAAGTTTTAACAAGATTTTGCTAGTAATGTTTAAGGCCATTTCTCAAACTGAGCAAGATGTAAGTGCGGTGACTGAAAATCTGAATGAGGATGGTAGGAATGAGATTAGGTTCTGGAATTTGTATGGGAGAGTGTGCAGCAAAAATTTAGGCAGAGGGAAAATTTTAGGATCCTTTGTACAAAGCATGGAGACCATTTATGTTTCGGACATTAGCTACCGTTGAAGCCTACCGCAATGCTTCCTGGGTACATCCGCATATACAAACTAGATCATGGAGTTGGGAAGGATTAAAAAAATGATATTTGTGTTCATGGAGGTCTATGGGCATAACAAGTCATCAATTAAACACTGGATGTAGAGTTGGGGGAAAATTGTTGTGACTTGGACTCTCGAGCTAGTTTTAATGGTTGACTTCCAAAACATGGTAAAACCCTCAGAATTTCAGTACCTTAAGGTTGGAATGTGTTCTAGGGACTTTACATGAGCATCATCAACTGACAAAACTAGTTTCTAACAAACATAACTCTTTTAATGCAATTTCTTCTAAAACTAGTCTTCCGAGAGTGCCCGATGAGCATAGGGGGAGGAGTTAAACTTGTATTTGACCACTGTAATATTTAATTATGTATTTAATGGACCTATTATAGAATATTTGATTGAAAATACAGAGCAACAAACTTTACATCACCTCATTACATTTCCAGATAACTTATATACCATAAAAACCTTCAAAACGCCCCCAGGTTTATCCAATCCTTCATTGAACCATATATCTGGCTGAAAATATTTCTGTAATGGATTAGGAGAGTTATATAAGAGATTCTAAATCATCTAATCATATGCATACATATACCATTCGAAAGTACAATGCTTGAATGGTGAAACTACTCCAAAATAAGCTAGAAAAACAAGACTGAAAACCATTATTACATCATGAGCCTCTGGGGCATATTCATATGAGAAGTTCAGAATATTTTAGGACTGAGTTTAGATGTTTATTACAGAGCTTTTATGGCTGGAAAAAACAGAATCAAACCATCCTCTCCAACGATAGAAGGAAATAAGATCCAATCCCTCAGTTCTTCACCTTTTGAGTACAAAACATGACACCCTTGGGGAATCTCGAACTAGAATCACTTGCCATGATAGAAGTTGAATGAATGGTTGTAATTTCAACTTCATTTCTGAATATGGCCATCACACATCAGATCCTTCATCACATTGATCACTGGAAATCTTTCAATGGAGCAACCCTTCCACCAACACCTTGCAATACTGAAGAATGGGGAAGAAGAGAGGGGATAATGAGAAGGATTCTTCTTGAACTCTTAAAATATTCTGAAGTAATTCGACCCCAGATTGATATCAGAACTTTAATAGCTGCAAAATTATCTTTAGTGGCTGAACATAGATCTTTAATGGCTTCCCAATAGTCTTCAATACCTGTGAGAGAGAGAGAGAGAGAGAGAGAGAGAGAGAGAGAGAGAGAGAGAGTGAGAAAATGGGGCACATCACCCATAGAGTGGCTTGGGCACATCACCAAACCTAGAGGAGCTTCAAAGCTCTCATACAAACTTCACAATGACAAAAGTTGTGAAATGTAGTTGGTTGGATTCTTTTATAAACTTCATGATGGCCTGTTGAGCAAGTTGAAGAGCTTTGTGACCTGTGAGAATAGGTCACCCATCAGTGGACATACTTTCCTTTATTTTTCCTTACAAGATTTTCTCCTTTAGAAAATGCACCTCCCTTTGTCTCCATATGTTTTCTGCTTTGTAAAAGTTGTTTGATTTGTAAACTGGACTCCTTTTTGGAAACTGCACCCTCCTTTTTCTTTTTCTGGTTGTTTCCATTTTATTGCTTTTAGAAACTCTTACACCTTTCCTTCTTTTGTCCTTTTCCTAAATCCACAAATTGATTTAGCCCTGTTTCTATTTTCTTGTCTCTAGATCCAATTTGGAAACCTTTTCTCCATGAGGGCACCCTCTTGGCCCACTTGCTCCATTATTTAGGAAGTTAATTACAAAAATTAATTAAGATTAATAAAAATAATTCCTCCATTTCACTTAGGCTAAATTTAATCCTATGCACACCTAATGAAATTAAATTATTTACCTAGGGGTTATTTTGTCCCCATTTTTACCATGGTAACTAGATGAGCCAAAATTGGGGACATGACACGTATGTGTATAAGGAAACGATTGTGTAGGTGTTGTAGTATGGTATATGGAAAATCACCAATTCCCTAACATATGTTTAGTCATGGACGGAAAATTTTAATCTATAGACATTTTTACGAGTACGATATCCTTTTTGGTTGGAGTTGGTTTCTCTTTTGGTTGATTTATATGACCTTTACAAAGTTGTTCTGCAATAGGTAAATAGCAAGTTGTTGATACAAAATGGTTTCTATAGTTCATTTCAAGATTCGCATTGTCATTATAGTTATTATAGTGGATGGGGTTTGTCAGTAGAAAGTGCATTATCTAAATCAATAAAATATTTGTTTTTCCTATCAAGCTTATGAACACTTCATTTGTGACTTCCCACATCAACAACCACCTCCCATAGATTCTCAAAGTACAATTATCGTATCTTCTCATGGTACAGTTTCTACAAATTCTCAGGGTATAGCTATTGCAACATTAATTTCCTCGTTGAGAACATATGTGGGTCATTAGTTGGTACTATCCAAGTGGCCAAGGAAGTCAAAACATAAGCCTAGGTTGGTGATATCTTATCGTTCCTATCACACATATTGGTATTAGGTTCTAGTATTCGAGTGTCTTTTCAGACTTCTAAGAACTAGTGGATTATTGGATAAAACATAGTGATGGATTTTGAGTTTGGACGTATCAAATTCTAACAAGGATACAGAAGTATGATGGATTTTACCATGTGGATGTGTATAAGGAAACGATTGTGTAGGTGTTGTAGTGTGGTATATAAAAAATCACCAATTCCCTAGCATATGCTTATTCATGGGCGAAAATTTTTAATCTAGAGATTTGAGGACAAGTTCGATATCCTTTTTGGTTCGAGTTCTCTTCTAAACTTTTGGTTAATTTATATGACCTTTTATAGACTTGTTCTCCAATAGGTAAATAGCAAGTTGTTGATCCAAAATGGTTTTTGTAGTTCATTTCAAGATTCCCCTTGTGATTATATAGTTATTATAGTGGATGGGGTTTGTCAGTAGAAATGGCATTATTGGATCACAAATAGTGATGGATTTTTAGTTTGGACCTATTGAAGGCTAATAAGGATAGAGCACTGTGATGGATTCTACTATGTGTATCAATGATTAGACCTAAGGGGATCAAGTTTGGCAAGTTTGGTTTAGAGAGTTCATTGATTTTGAGCTTCATAGTAGTATGTGAAATGTATGTAATGATCAATTTTGGTGCACATACTATGTTTAAGGGGAAGAGGTACTACCGAGTGATATATCCCCTTAACTTGAGAATGATTGTGACATCTCCAATTTATTTCCTAAATTAGGAGAGAGTTTATTTTTTTCCTCATGTTAACATATTTGTGGAAGAACTTCTATAACCGATTTTTCATTCTAATCAAAATCATGTCTTTCTTTACACTTGTTACTCTATTAGTTTTGTTAAAAAAGATGTGTCTTATATGGATTTGATATTTGGAATTGCAACATTCATGTACATATAGATCAATTTGGACAAGAATCAAGCACATATATAAATTTTTGACAAATTATAATCTTTAAGTTTGAATGAACACACCATGTCCAACCATTGGCTATTACAAGGGGAGATAACTCATACAATTCATGTAGAAGATTTTTCACCGTACCTTTATTTAATAGCTCCTTACTTACATTGCAAAACAAGGGAACTCCAATGTGTCCAATGGTTATATGAGAATGGTCCAAAGTTCCAAAATCATCTCTGAGAATTGACAAATGTAGATGTTGTGTGCAAGATGGTTGAGAGGGTTCCAATCTACCAAAGAATGCAAGTTGAATGTGAGTGCAAGAAGAAGAAAACTAAAAAAACACAATTAGACTTGAGTTGACCGCGTATCAATGAAAATTGAATTGGATGATGCATAGGAAATGTGTTCCTGTCTTTTTCATATAGAGCGCGTGTGTGTTAATAGAGCGCATGCACTACTAGTGCATGTGCATAATTACCGTGTGCATGCTCCTATGTGCATTAACTAATAAATGTTCACCACAAAACTTCGGCATAAGACTCTAGTGAACCTTTTCTACATTAACTGCATTAGGAGTGCGCACGCGCAATTAACGCTGACACTTTAGTAGTGCGCGTGCACTATTAATGAGCGCACGCTCCTATCACATTAATATGGTGGGTGAACATTCACTATGTATTTTATTTTGTGTAAAATATTTTTTAAATATTTTTTAATGACACGTAAATACTCAAATAAATTTTAGACACATTAGGGAGGTGATTTCGGGTTATGGGTTTAAAGAGAGAGAGAGGGGGGGATAGGGGGTTATGGGTTTAGGGGGAGAGCGAGGGGGGGTATTGTGGGTTGTGGGTTTAAGGGGGGGAGAGAGGGGGGAGATTGTGGGTTATGGGTTTAGGGGGAGAGAGAGGGGGGGGATATTGTGGGTTAAGGGTTTGGGGAGAGAGACATATTGGGGTTACATACTTAGAGAGAGAGAGAGGGTGACAAAACTGGTTTCTAACCAACATAACTCTTTTAATGCAATTTCTTCTAAAACTAGTCCTCCGAGAGTGCCCGATGAGCATGGGGGGGGGAGTTAAACTTGTATTTGACCACTATATGTTATACCTCCATTTTTCACAGTGTCGCATCTTCACCATAAAAATAGTTGACGACACTTCCACTATTGCTTAAAACACCCAGAAGAGAAAAATGATGAGTGATCCTTGAAGACAAACCTATCCTGTCAAGAATAAACCCAGCTGAGACTTCATATACCTACACTACCATGCCTTGCTCTGGCTTAGGTGCACAGTATTCCACACTACCGCGCTATGCTCTTTCTATACCGCGTGGTACTACTGCGTTATGCTCCGTTTAAGAGGCGCGGTACTTCCTTTTTAGCCCTTTTGCCATGGCTTGAGGGTTCTTGATCTTCGAGTGATTTTTGAAGATTGGTATCCCTGATTCGATCCTAACTCACTTTCTTAGATTAGTGGGCCTTATCCACTAAACACTCCCAAGATCCACCCTTTTCTCTTGTTGGTTAACCCTACTACACACTATAAGAGAGAGACATTCCATGAGCAAAGGGGAGGACTCTTGGAGACATCAAACTTATGTTCTTGAATCTTTTTGGAGATAGCTAGAGGAGGGAGCACTTGGAGCTGGGAGTTGTCTTGGATATCAAGCAACCATTGTAAGTGACTTCAAGTTGGTAATAGAACATAACTTGTCTTGTTTCCCAAATCACATGTGTTGATTTTGTTTCAATTATATGATTTGTATATGTTATAGATTTAGATCCTAACTCATATTTCAAGTTGCTAGAGAATCGTATATGCTTGTATCTTGGTTTCATTTTGACAGGTTCATTCGTGAGGACTGGGAAATTGGAGCGACCATTAAGACAAGCAATTGAATTGAAGGTCAGTTAGATCTCTCCCATTTCTTCCAGCAGTTTATTCTTGAAATGTTTTGTTTAGATCTAGGAATTCAAGGTAGCATTTGTTATCCTTTTGTCTTAGTTTAGAGTCAGTTAAAGTTTACTTTAACCTAAGAGAATTTCTACCTATCCGTAGGGAGAAATTTCTACAACAAGAATGGCGACTCCGCTGGTTTGAACCCCATTGGATTGATTTATCTCACTTTCATTCATTTTGTATTGTGATCCTTCTTTCTCTTCAAACTAGTACTAAATTTTGGTCTCCTTGACCTTTATTCTTCCCTCCTCTCTACATCTTTCCTCCCTCTGTGATCAGTGAGTCCTCTGGGTCTGCAGCAACCCTGAAAAATTCAATCTTCTTTTCAAAAGTTGCATTTTTTCCATCCTTTGCAACAGTACCGCTCCCCCACCACTGTCTACAGCGCGGTAGTACCACGTACCCAACACTTTTACCAGAGCGGTAGTGTACCAGTACCGCGCTCTAGTCTGTTCCTGCCATGCGGTAGTGTCTGCATATTTTCAATTTTTTCTTGCCTGTTTGGTTTCCTGAGTCATTTTTTATTTTCTCTGCTTTAGTTTGGTGTTTTCTGTTGCCTATTACTATCCTGTTCATTACACAGTCTTTGTGGTGTGTTTATTTCTCTTGTGAGCTTGATTATTTTATGAGTTAGTGGCATTATTTTCACATTGGGTCACCCCTTCAGTCTGATTGCATTGGCTTGATCTTCTCATCACAACCAAACCATTACTACTGTCCTCTTTTTACTGGATCGTGTATCTTTTATAATCACATTGGTTCCATTATTATCATTAAAATCTATATTGAAAATTATCAGTGGAGAACATTTGTGTTGTTTGGATTGAAATGGTCTAGCAGTATTATTGTGCATTAAGAAGTGAACCATTTAAATTTGCCACATAAATTCTCATTTTTTGAAGCATCCTAGTTGCAAGATCAATGAATTGGAAAGAAGTGTTTATTTCAGTTTGGCTCTACTTAGAAAAAGAAAACAAAATTTTTTGTTTTGAAGTGGTTTTTAATTGCTTATGAAAGTTTCATGCATTTATGATCGAAGAACTCTCTCTCTTCCATAGCTAGTTTTCATCGAATACAAGGCTTATTTTGATTCATTCTCACTTGCATGGTTTGGGTCGTCACAACACCACCAAGTTTCACGTCCATTTACCCGATTGAGTAATACAACCACTAAAATTAATCTCCCTAACTAAACCAACATTAACCTCACTTGAGGAAATCAAAAGAATTTGGTAGTTAGGTACGACACCGGGGATAGGCATCAAAATAATTCCCCACTTGTCATTTTCATCTGAGACATAGTTGTTGTCCTCTAGGGAACTAAAATCCTCTAGTATTTATTGACACGGTCACAGCCAGTTTGTGGAGGGGCCTCCTGACTATTTTTAACTTTCAGGGGTTAAACCGCCGCGAGATTGAGAATCGAACGGACTCTATGGAATGCCGCACTCAACTTAGCCTTAAGGCAACATCGATAATTGTCTTCCTTGTATTCATAGTAATGCAAGGGTGATAAGGCAGAAGAGCCGAAAACCTTTTCCAACGTGTCATGAACGAGGTAGCTTAGTGACTTTTCTACTAGGGCTCTTTTACCTAGGATCCCTTTCGGTAGAGGGATATCCTTCTCATATTGGTCTCTCACGTTCTATTGTTCGACTTGGATTTCATCACCTTGCGAAGGATACAACTTGTTGAGGTCTCCAGCTCTTAGTTAGGAGTTTTCTTGTTATCTCATCTTTATAGAGGGTCATTTTTTCTTTTTAGTGACTGCTTGTTGGCATTCTGGCCATTATTTTTCTCAGCTCACTTACTGAGACACCGGTCTCAGTATATATTTTAGAGCTCGATTTTTGGCCTGCGAGCCTTGCTTTTTAGAGCTCCTCTTTTGCACACTCGGTTGAATTAGAGTTTTTTGAGTACAGGGAAAAAGCCATTATGTCAGAACCACCATGGAGATCATGACGAGTACAGGGAAAAAGCCCTCCACCACCACCGCCACGGACCTCCGGTCCACCTGAATCACATATTCCCCCCCTCCTGGCCATGGTGCCGGTCGAGGGAACATTCCCCCATCGATACGCACTACATCTTCAGTTCCGTCTGTAACCGTTAATCACAGCACAGTCTCAGAACCTCTTGCAATTTCTGCAACCACTAGTATATCTGAGATTCCCACTGTCACTTCACCCACTGTTATTCCGGATATATCTGCAACAGTGGACAACACTACAGCGGCTGAATCTAGTACAGCCCAAAATACTAGACCAGAGGCCATCCTCCTCCCCGATGTCAACACCTCCCTTCCACCAGAAACTTTCTACGGTGACACGGAAGGATCTGTTGACACCACCGAAGGATCCGACCAGGATATATCTGGCTTGATTCCAGTCCCAGGTGGGTACGTCGAAATTATCGAAGACACTCAACTTCCTCATACACCTTTTGAACCTGACTATGGCTTTATCATTTCCCAGGAAGACCTTCTGCCTATTATCACCGCGCCATCCAGCGTTCATCCACAGGAAACCAGTTCTTCCAGCAACGTACCTCGTACCATATCTCTCCCCAACCTCCCTTCGGGACATGAGATCATGGCCTCCATTCAGTCTAGTATGGTTAGTCTAGCAAATTCCCCGTTAGCGTCGGCACAATTTAAACGTGACACTGAGAAAATTCTCTCGACGGCTTCTAGATATCCCCCTGTTACCCGTCCTCCCGACTATCGGGATCCCAACTTCTCGTCTAGCATAGAGTTTCATCACTCCTATGCAGACGGCTCTGGACCTTCAGGCGTTACTATACCTATGTTCCCGCCGGACCCCGAAAACCCTTTTTAGGATATGAACCCGGACCCAGTCTTCGATGTTCCTCCTATTGTTGAACACGCTATGGATGACACCCCCGATACCCCTTGGTTAAATTCCCCACATTTGCTGCCATCACCCATGTTTGGCGCACATTCTATGAGGGATAACCCAGTTTTTTCTCCGTCCTCGCCCGTCAGATATGGAAGACCCCCTCCACAAATCGACACTTTTGGTGTCGTTGGCCAATCGACACTATCGTATTTGGCTAGTGTCGGAAGGACACCAAGTCATACTGCTGGATCATCCATATTGATCGGAGGTTCACCTTCAGCCACTATCTACACTATCTCAGGAGGTGGACAACCAACTGCCGTGATCCCCAACTCCAACAACCAAACTCCTCCTGGCGGGCCATCAACCCAACCTACTCGAGGACAATCCTTTGTTGGGAACCCCGTTCCTAGTCAACAACCTCCTCCTATAGGGCCATCCAACCCATCTGCTGGAGGGAAACCCATCGGCACCATCCAACAACCCTTCCAACCAGCAGCATCTGCTCAGTATGGTATGTACAACACACCTGGCAGCGGACAACCTTCTATCGGTTTTCCAACCGGGCTTCATCTTCAACATCCCTCGTCAGGTATGCTTCCTTCTTGGGAACCTCAAATCCCACAGAGTGGGGGGTACTCATTATTTGGAAACTGGAACCTAGCTGGGGGGAAACCTCAGATTCCCCCCAACTTGAACTCCGGCTTCCCTTATCCTTCGGCTGCTACAACTCCATGGAACCCATCCCTTCAATTTCCACACATTCATCAATGAGGAACGGACATTCCATGGACACCACTGTCGCAGCCTCCCCCCAACCATGTTATGGGAAACCCTCCACTTACTCTATATAGTGGTAACATTCCTGGAACACAACAACTCTAGGGAACTTTTCCCCAACCAGGAGCAGCAACCATTCCTGGGTTACAACAACCCCAAGGTACCACACCTACCATTCCCACTCGGCAGAACACCCACCAACCAATTACCATAGTAATTCCTAGTCAAGTAATGACTTCCAACACTCAACCGGTTAACCAAATGTCCTACTACCCACAGAACTTCCAGCAGTACCCCGCGGGAAACACATATGGGTATAACATGCAGCAGTATACTATGCAAGGCCCCCCAGGTTTCTCTACACCATACAGTTATTACTTATACTTGCAGACTAATCGTCAACTTCCCTTTTTGGCCACGCTAGACTTACCTGATTTGTCGAGGCTCATTAACGATCCTATATGGCATGAACCTCACTGGCCACCCAGTCTAGCCAAACTCCCATCGGACATTCCTAAGTTCGATGCTAAGCCTGGGGAAGACCCCAAGAACCACGTAATGACCTTCCATCTTTGATGTTCATCCAACTCCTTGATGGACGATTCCATTCGACTATGGCTCTTCCAACGTACGCTTACCGGCACGGCAGTAAAATGGTACATCGAGCTTCCAAAACACTCTTTCCACGATTTCAACACCTTAGCTATGCAGTTTCTGACCCATTTCCAGCTCCCCATCCGGTATGAGACTGGAACGGAACTGTTAACCTCTTTGCGTCAAACCACTTCTACGCACATTTCGGATCACATCCATGAGTGGCGTCGATGGGGTAGGCTAATCAAGGCACCCATTCCAGATTAGCTACTCGTTGATTGGTTTAGAAAGTCATTCTTGCCTCCCATAGCTAGGGATATCGCTATGCGTGGGCCGGTCACAGAAGAACAAGCCATCTCGGCAGCTCAGTACATGGATTTGGTATATACCCAATCCGTCACTTTACACGAACTTCTTCCCCATGCCGCCCGCGTTACCACTGATCCAACGAAACCCGCCATTGAACCCCCCATTGATGGTATTGTTGGTTCAGTCAAGGCCCAGCCTACTACCAACTCGATGGGGCAACAAGCTTCTGCATCCCCCGCTCTATCTCAGGCTACTCCAAAAGCTACTACTTCTCCTGCTATCTCCTCCGAAGTGAATGCAATTCAATCTACGTCACAACCATCCGGGGGAAAGAAGAAGAACAATTGTGGTAAATCCAAGAAGAACCAGCATAAGAATACCAAGCCACAACCCACCCACAACGACCCGAAACCACGTCGAAAGGCTAAGTTTCCCTACCTAATTTGTCAAGATGATCACTACACGCATGACTGTCCCTACAAGGATGAAGTCAACAAATTCGTTAAAGGATCCTCTCACCCGGGCAGTGTTAACTGACCCTTTCCCTCAGTAGCAACAACAGATGGTTGCCCAAGAAACCCCACAGGGGGGCAACTTGAGCAACCCAACTCGCGAAGGGACATCCGCAAATCACGAAATCCTGATGACGAGTAATGAGGAGATTCATATAACCACTCGTTCAAAGACATATGAGAACCCTCCAAGTTTAAACAAACAGTCAGAGATAGCCAAAGGAAAATCTCCTGTTGAAGATTCGACTCCTACCCCTCCCCCTAACGGTCATCTCCATATTGAGAAACTGCTTACGGACATAGTTCTACACCCACCCAAGGGAACCATATGAAAGGCGACATTTAATCCCAATGTGCGAGCTGCCCAAAATTACAACATTATTGAGGATTTAGCTCAAGCACCTTGCGCCATGTCGACTCTAGAGGTTCTTCAACACTTCCCTATGCAACGTAGAACCTTACTTTCAGCACTGGGGGCAATGGACCCAGATACTTCAAACACTATTATTTTTAACTTGGAGTATTCCAAACCTCGTCTTTCTTACCAGTTAGCCTTCCATGTCCATACAAAAATCCGTGGAAATAGCATCCATCGCACTATTTTAGATGAAGGTGCCTCCACGTCGATCATGTCTTTGAATTGTTGGAGAGCCTTAGGCTCACCCAAAGTCACAACGTCTCCCACTACTCTCAGGGCATTTGATGGACATGTTTTTCAACCTTATGGACTCATTCCCGCAATTGGTGTTGAACTGGGAGCAAAACAGTATCCGTACACATCGAAGTTGTGGATGCACCATTAGATTACAATCTTCTACTTGGTCGGAACTGGTTTTACGCCATGACCGCCATAGCATCTACTGTCTTCCGGATTGTGCAATTTCCTCATGAAGGAAAAATTGTCACCATATATCAACTTGATTACTATATCCCAGACTCTCATCTGAACTCCGCCAACACCATCCCGTTATTGGATCAGCCTTGGTACCGGTTCCAAGACGTTGGCGTTGGTCTTATGAAGGATTCTTCCCTTATTGGAGTTTTCCCAGAGCTGGGGCCCCATGTTCAACCAGTCAACATGATTTCATCAAATGCCACCCCTTCCAATGATTCAAGGGTGATTCTAAGTCCCGCTGAAATTGAAAACTATGGCAACTCCATGCCTTTGAATAGAAACCTCACAGCGTACGAAGTGATCCAATCAGCCACTAATTGGGTCGACTGTCCTACCCATCACACCGTGGCACATCTCTCGTCTGAGACTCATTCATCCCCACCACTTATTGATCCTCTCACTTTGATTTTTCCCACCGACGAATCAATTATGGAGGTTATGTGCGGTAATGAGCCACCATGGGGAGATTTTCATCATCGATCTTCATTCCCCACCATTCAGACGCTTGAACCCGATACAAAATCCATCCCTTCACTTGGAATGGTTCAAACCAAGTTTCCCACTTCCCTCGATGAAGTATTTTTCGAAGGAAACTTGGCTAACCTTATGGAAACCACTCCCATAGACATTTCAGTGAAGCCTGGTATCATGGAAAACATACATATTGGCAAAACATGCACTCCCCTCGAAATGGAGTTCTACACTGCCTACTTCAAAACCTTCCGCGATGTTTTTGCTTGGATTTATGAAGAAATGCCAGGAATAGATCCCTCGATTGTGGTCCATGAAATTCCAACCTTCCCTGGCACCCGACCTGTTCGGCAGAAACTTCGACCCGTCCATCCTCGTAAGGCAGCCGCTATTAAAGCAGAAGTTGAAAAACTTTTGCGTGTTGGTTTTATCTATCCTGTCCCATTGACAGAATGGGTATCTAACATCGTTCCCGTAGCCAAGAAATAGGGAACGATTAGAGTCTATGTCGATTACCGCGACTTGAACAAAGCTTGCCCAAAGGACAACTACCCAACTCCGTTCATCGACCAGATCATCGATAACTGCGCTGGGAGTGTCATCTTTTAATTTGTGGATGGATTTTATGGCTATAATCATATCGATATCCTCCCAGCCGACCAGCATAAAACATCCTTTATCTGCCCTTGGGGGATTTTTGCATATCGAAAGTTACCTTTTGGCCTTAAAAAGGCCGGAGCAACTTTCCAACGGGTGATGTCGTACGCATTTCACGATATCAAACATATTGTAGAACCATATCTTGATGATCTTCCCGCTCATTCTCAGACCCAGGATGACCATCCTGATCACTTAGGTGCCATTTTCGAAAGGTGCCGTCGCTACAATATCCGTTTGAATCCACATAAGTGCGTCTTTTGCATGGAAGCCGAAAACTTTTGGGATTCATAATCTCCAAAAGCAGGATACGCTTAGATCCTGCGAAGGTAGAAGCTATCTTAGCCCTGCCTTCCCCTACGAACATTCCAGAACTTCAAAGTTTGCAAGGGCATGCAAACTTTCTACGCCATTTCATCTGTAATCTTTTCGAGATAACAAAAAGGCTATATGAGGCTTCTCAAGAAGAACACTCCCTTCATCTGGGACGACGAAGCCCAATGTTCCTTTGATAATCTAAAGGCAGCCTTAACTAAAGATCCTGTGATTCAACCCCCCATTTACACACGGGATTACATTCTTTATCTCGCAGCTTGGATTTCCACCATCGGTATGGTGCTAGTCCAGGAAGACCATAACGGCATAGAACATGTGGTATACTATCTTAGTAAGAGTCTTCTCAACTCCGAAACTTGTTATTCACATGTTGAAAAACTGGCTCTGGGAACAGTTTTCGCTGTCCAGAGGTTCCGTCATTACATTCTACTCCGTTGGACCCACTATTATAGCCGATTTCAATCCAATGTATTATATCCTCATGCGTCAAGTACTTGGGGGAAAATATTCTCGTTGGATCGTCATCTTACAAGAGTTTGACTTGAAATTTGCCAAAGCCAAGTCCAAGAAGTCTTTGGTCTTTGCTAAGTTGATTTGTAACTTGCCCCATGCTACCGAGCAATCCGAGCCCATCGATTCTCTTCCCGATGAATCGTTGTTCCTCATTAGCACGTATGATCCATGGTACGGGGATATTTTATTATATCTCCAAACCCAACGTTTCCGCCCCGACCTCACTTGTGATGAACGTCGATGCATCTGACATCACGCCAAATACTACCCTCATAGTCAATGATACCCTTTATCGACGTGGTGTTGACACTGTTCTTCGACGCTGTTTGACTTTAGATGAAGCGAAATGCATTCTTAATGACTGCCACGCTGGAGCATGTGGTGGTCATCTCTATTGGATGGCTACGGCCCAGAAAATACTATGAGCAGGATATTTTTGTCCCTCAATTTTCAAAGACTACATTGAAACAGTTAAGAAATGTCCACCCTGTCAATTCTTTCATAATAAAACACGCTCGCACCCTGCTCCACTCCATCCTGTTATTACTGTCGGCCCCTTTTCCAAATGGGGCATAGATTTCATGCACTGTAAGCCCACTTCAGCTGGGGGGCATAGCTATGTCATAGTAGATGTTGAGTATTTCACAAAATGGGCTGAAGTGATGCCTACTTATGCTGAGGACGGAAAAACAGCAGCACAATTCATATTCAATCACATTATAGCTAGATTTGGTGTCCCACAATCCATTGTGACTGATCATGGCTCCCACTTCAGGAACCATATGATTGAGGAACTAAGTGCCAAGTTGGGTTTTCGCCATGAAAAACTCAACCCCATACTGCCCACAGGATAATGGCCAAGTTGAAGCCATTAACAAAGTTATGAAATGAATGATTCAACGTATTGTGGGTACTCATAAATCCAACTAGCACTCAGCTCTATTTTCAGCACTATGGGCATACCGAACCTCAGTAAAAAGTGCTACTAGGTTTACACCATTCCAACTGGTGTATGTCCTGGAAGCCATTTTACCGATTGAATGTGAAATTCCATCACTTAAGATAGCCATAGAGCTACTTCCCCACACCACTTCCGAAGAGGAACAGTTTCTATACCTAGCCAAGCTAGATAACCCGCCGTGACACTGCTTTAGCCAACGAAGCTCATAAAAAACACGTCAAAGCACAGTATGACAAATCCGTTCAACCTTGGGTTTTCAATGAAGGTGACCTCGTACTCACATATGATAAAATGCACGATAAACTTGGAAAAGGAAAGCTAGAATCTATGTGGTACGGCCCCTTTGTTGTAAAACGTGTCTTGGAGAAAGGAGCCTATGAACTCGTCGATTGTGATGGCACACCATTGGCACGGCACCGCAATGGGATATACCTCAAACGCTTCTACACGTAAGGTTATCCTACGTGAGATACTTTTTTTACATAATGTACCTAGCTTGTTTTCACTCATCTTTTTGGTGTGCACACACGGACCTCATGTATCCATTCTTACCTTGACTTGTGATTTTGTGCACAGATGTCTGCCTACTTTGGATTCGCCGATGGTGCAAGCCGGCATACCCGGAACCTCGCTTCCACAACATGGGTAATCTATTCTCCCACTGGCGAGTCACTATCTTCAGTAGCCAATTGTTTGGGTCCATCAACCAACAATATCGCAGAGTACCATGCAGTCATCGGACTTTTGATGGAGGTTGCTTCCCTTGGAATTGACTCCCTATCAGTCTTTTTAGACTCCCAACTCGTGGTTTCTCATCTGAATCGTGTTTACACAGTTCGCGATCCTATCCTACTTCGTTTATTTCAGAGGGTACGCCTCTTGGAACGATCTTTTAATTTCATTTCATATCAACACATACCAGGGGAATTCAATTGTATAGCTGATTCATTAGCTAATTACATTTTGGATTGGCATCTTGCCCATACATAAAAACACATCACAAAATAAACACAAGTCATTGTAAATAAATAGGTCATAAAAGTAGGTCCATATATATATCACTGTATATAAAAGTGTTTTTTCAAATACATAAAGTTTGTGTTTTAAAGACAAAATTTGGGACCTAATCCCATACAAAAATTTGGCTCTCAAAGCTTACATATCGTATACATGCCAAAAAAAGATAAAAGCTACCATCTAAGGAGATCTGGGGGATCTATCATGTTCCTCATCAAATTCCTCACGCTGCTAGTGATAACACACTATAGCTCGAGCCACCCTACGGAGGAGTCGGCCAATACGCCTAGGCACACCTATAGTATGCCACTGGAGACGCAAAGGGATGTCATCCATCCTCATAACGGGGGACACCATGGGTTAAACCATGTAGGTTCCTCTCTGTCTCCTAGACCCCTCCCGCCTCATCCTCGTCTTCTTCCTCATCCGGAGTGGCTTGGTGATCAACACCAACTCGGCGTAATGGCGAGTACCCTGCCGGTCTCTTTGGTCCACGATCTGCGACATGCACACGTACATATATTATAGTCTTTTACGCATTCTAAAAAACAATAAAAATTATATATTAAAAAAAAAAAAAACATTTATGAAGGTCATACCTGAATTGTCCCAATCCTCATCTTCCGGCAGTGCCAAGTCTATGTCCTTGCGGAAGTCAACCCCTGCATAGGGGTAGTCATCGATCATCACAATCTGTTCCTCAAGCCACAAGAAGAAATACTCACCGAAAGCCAAGTTGTCCTGCGTATTCACTCCATCGAGCCATCCATGGCTCGGTGGGTGGACAGGGGGGCACGGCTAGCTGTGGGTGCAACAACGACACCCTCGCCAAGAAGAAGGTGACTAAGATTCTCCCATACCCAAATTGAGAGTTCTCTCCAAGTCTGCACTTGTTCACTTGCTCTTTGAGGTTGGTCAATACTGCCTCACACCAGTTGAATACTGTTCCTTCCATGCAATCCACTGTGAGATTCATCTGTGTATGGGACGCCTGATGGGGACCCGTACTCCCTGCTGCACGTGTGATGAACAACACGGTTTTTAAAGGAAGTTCTACAATGTCCTTAATGACCACCTTGCCGCTTTTCTTCCCCCAACCTTGATGGCAATAACGAGCAATTAAAGCATCCGTGCTCGCCACCGAGGATGTAAACCCAGTAAAACTCACCCGGGCTCCTCTTTTTGAGAGTCCCGTGAGGAAATAAATGTCCTCACGTTCAATCTCGAGGGTGTGTTCTCCCACTCAAAAAGCATGAATGTCGAGGTCCCACATTTGAATAATGTGGGTGAGAAGTTTTTCCTGCTTACGGATACCTTTGGTCTTGAAGAATTTCAACAAACCACATTCCCACAATGCAGTCAAAGTCTCTTGGTCATCTTCGGCCAACAAATCATCCGCTTCATGCTCTCTTTCTTTCCACTTGACCATTTTGCTCCAAACAAGTTGCAGACACCTGCAAAAATTCATATGAAACATTCATTAATCATTTAACAACTTGATCTCAGCCAAAAATTTGAGAAAAAACTAATTTTTTCATCCTAAAAAATCGCCCCTATCGCGCCTGGGGGAAATGCGCCTACATGGTACTACACAGTACCGTGTCCGTGTTAAACCTTACAGCGCGGTACTGTTGCACAGTATCACGCTTCCCGATATAGCTCCCGCGCGGTACTGTGGAAGGAAAAAATTGCCTAATAGGGATCACCCAAAAAATTGTTCTTCCCTACGGAAATCAAGTTATTCATACATGAAATGAAAGAGGGGCTTGAAAGCTCTTACCTGGAGCAGACGGCTGTTGAAACGGTGCTCTGGATCTCCAGATATGAACTCTTGAAGTTTTTGCTCCTCAATGGGTAAAATCTCCTCTTTTGGCAAATGCACAAGTGAAATGGTAACTTTCCATATTTACCCATCCTTTATATAACTTTTTCACTTATTTTTTACTCATTATTTTATCTAGTTAAATTAAAACCCATTTCACATTACTAATATCTGGTTCCATGAGCATTTGTTGACAGGGTCTCCTTTAAAAATATATTCACATTGGCGTTCATTTATTGTTTGACCTTCATTTTGAGCCTACTTTATCTTTTTCATGCTCTAGATTAAAACTTGAAAAAGATTCCAAGCGATTTTACACCCGTGTCGTGCTTGTCAAACTTAAGTAAATGGTGTCGAGCTTAGTGAGCTTTACTCATGCTCGTTAAACGATGAGGAAAGTATTATCCTGGTTGTATTTTATTCTCTTTTCGGACCAGAATAATTAAAAATTACGAAAACGACCATTGGAGTCCATAGTTAAGCTCTTTTCAGACTCCCTAAAATTGAAAAGATTGCCAAGTGATCTTGACTCTTTCACACTTGTAAAAGTATTTGAAAGGTCGTCTATTCGGTGATAGGTTATCCATTTTTCAGCCCATCTAGACTATTTACGAGAAAGGTATACCTCGGTCAATTTTTGGCTGGGAGAGTTCTCTCAGAAATTGTTTTACACTTTTTCGGGATTGAGGGACTAAAATTATGAAAAAGTACACTTTGGAGCCTCCTTTAAGTTTTTCAGGCTCTCTAAATGTGAAAAACTACCAAGTTTTCCTTCCTTGGACTCGTTAAAATTTGACATCGAAGGACCCACTTTGGGACGAACCCCTCCTTTCTCAGGTTCGTAAAGCATGTGAGATTGGACTCATCTATGAGATGAGCTATACCGAGCATCTGTTATCCTCTTCAAGATCGAAAACAACAAAGAGGTACTCGTCTATCATGTCGGGGGAATATGGGAAACAAGTCAAGTTTATTTTGGCAGCTTGTCAGTCGTCACCTTTGAACATGGCATGCGTCTATCCCTTGTCTATTTTGGGTATCTATTTTCGCTGAGTTATGGTCATCTTCCTGAGTCGTCTCTTTGGCCATGAGCCTACTCGTTTGGTGTCTATCCTCTGCTATCAATAATCCCTACTGCCAAGTCCTGTTACATGTCATTATATGTTCAAAGGGTTGCATTGTTCAGAGTCATTCATTGTGTCAGACCTCTGTTGTGTCAGTACATGCTCCATTGTTTCATCATCCTATACTATCTTTCGTTCCGATTTCGTGTTGATGATGTGGGAATCATTATGGCCCACCTTCGACGAGTCTATTCCCGTCGATGCCAAATCACTATCCGGGAATTGGACTTAGGGATCAACCATTAGTACCTTGGTACCTGCATGCCTCAATGACAGGTTTCCTCGTGTTCGACAGTAGGTTTACATCATTGACCTCTGATCGAACGATCTCTCGAATGCTCGACATCAACCCATTCATTCGCATTTCGTTGAGATGTACTATAGATACCTTGGGGATCATCGTCATCATTGGTGATTTCCCTCTCATTTGTTAACTGTTCACATCATTGACTGGTAATCAAATGGTTTCTACCATGTTCGACTTCAACACTTTGTAATCACATGGCTAGATTCGTATCATTTGCAATTAGGTAGAAGACCCTGGGCGCACCTTTGTATCTTGATTGCGTCCAGGTTGCGATGGAGATGTCCTTTGTATTGTCACACAGATCCACTTTTGTATTGGTCGTGGCTATGTCATTACTGTCTCATGGATCTACGCTTGTTCATAGTAGCCATGATTTGTCTATAGCCTGTATCATCTCAGTACTCATGGATCTGCAATGTATTGGTCGGCAGCCATGCTTTGAGTCAATTGTTTCCGAGCATGGGGATGCTCGCCTCGGTGGTATATCTAACATTTTTTTATGTTTCAGCTCCTTATTACTCTCCTCGATTCTATCTCCGCACAGTATTTGTAAAGTCTTTCGGCCATTAGTCCCTTCTGACCTCACACTTTAGGGGGCATCTTTTATACCTCCATATTTCACAGTGTCGCATCTTCACCATAAAAATAGTTGATGACACTTCCCCTATTGCTTAAAACACCCAGAAGAGAAAAATGATGAGTGATCCTTGAAGACAAACCTATCCTGTCAAGAATCAACCCAGCTGAGAATTCATATACCTACACTACCGCGCCTTGCTCCGACTTAGGTACGCGGTAGTCCACACTACCGTGCTATGCTCTTTCTATATCGCGCAGTACTACCGCGTTATGCTCCGTTTAAGAGGCGCGGTACTCCCTTTTTAGCCTTTTTTCCATGGCTTGTGGGATCTTGATCTTCGAGATATTTTTGAGGATTGGTATCCCTGATTTGGTCCTAACTCACTTTCTCAAATTAGTGGGCCTGATCCACTAAACACTCCCAAGATCCACCCTTCTCTCTTGTTGGTTAACCCTACTACACACTATAAGAGAGAGACATTCCATGAGCAAAGGGGAGGACTCTTGGAGACATCAAACTTATGATCTTGAATCTTTGTGGAGATAGCTAGAGGAGGGAGCACTTGGAGCTAGGACTTGGCTTGGATATCAAGCAACCATTGTAAGTGACTTCAAGTTGGTAATAGAACATAACTTGTCTTGTTTCCCAAATCACATGTGTTGATTTTGTTTCAATTATATGATTTGTATCTGTTATAGATTTAGATCCTAACTCATATTTCAAGTTGCTAGAGAATCGTATATGCTTGTATCTTGGTTTCATTTTGACAGGTTCATTCGCGAGGACTTGGAAATTGGAGCGACCATTAAGACAAGCAATTGAATTGAAGGTCAGTTAGATCTCTTCTGTTTCTTCCAGCAGTTTAATCTTGAAATGTTTTGTTTAGATCTAGGAATTCAAGGTAGCATTTGTTATCCTTTTGTCTTAGTCTAGAGTCAGTTAAAGTCTACTTTAACCTAAGAGAATTTCTACCTATCCGTAGGGAGAAATTTCTACAACACTGCAATATTTAATTATGTATTTAATGGACCTATTACAACATATTTGATTGAAAATACAGAGCAGCAAACTTTACATCACCTCATTACATTTCCAGATAACTTATATACCATAAAACCTTAAAAACCCCCCTAGGTTTATCCAATCCTTCATTGAACCATATATATGGCTGAAAATATTTCTGTAATGGATTATGAGAGTTATATCAGAGATTCTAAATCAGCTAATCAGCTACATACATCTACCATTCGAAAGTACAATGCTTGAATGATGAAACTACTCCAAAATAAGCTAGAAAAACAAGACTAAAAACCATTATTACATCATGAGCCTCTGGGGCATATTCATATGAGAAGTTCAGAAGATTTTAGGACTGAGTTTAGATGTTTATTACAGAGCTTTGATGGCTGGAAAAAAAACAATCAAACCATCCTCTCCAATGACAGAAGGAAATAAGATTCAATCCCTCAGTTCTTCACCTTTTGAGTACAAAACATGACACCCTTGGGGAATCTCGAACTAGAATCACTTGGCCATGATAGAAGTTGAATGAATGGTTGTAATTTCAACTTCATTTCTGAATATGGCCATCACACATCAAATCCTTCATCACATTGATCACTGGAAATCTTTCAATGGAGCAACCCTTCCACCAACACCTTGCAATACTTAAGAATGGGGAAGAAGAGAGGGGATAATGAGAAGGATTCTTTTTGAACTCTGAAACTCTTCTGAAGCAATTCGACCCTAGACTGATATCAGAACTTTAATGGCTGCAAAATTATCTTCAGTGGCTGAAAATAGATCTTCAATGGCTTCCCAATAGTCTTCAATACCTGTTAGAGAGAGAGAGAGAGAGAGAGAGAGAGAGAATGAGAAAATGGGGCACATCACCCATAGAGTGGCTTGGGCGCATCACCAAACCTAGAGGAGCTTCAAAGCTCTCATACAAACTTCACAATTACAAAAGTTGTGAAATGGAGTTGGTTGGCTTCTTTTATAAACTTCATGATGGCCTGCTGAGCAAGTTGAAGAGCTTGGTGACCTGTGAGAATAGGTTACCCATGAGTGGACATAGTTTCCTTTATTTTTCCTTACAAGCTTTTCTCCTTTAGAAAAGGTTCCCCCCTTTGTCTCCATATGTTTCCTGCTTTGTAAAAGTTGTTTGATTTGTAAACTGGACTCCTTTTTGGAAACTGCGCCCTCCTTTTTCTTTTCCTGGTTGTTTCCATTTTCTTGCTTTTAGAAACTCTTACACCTTTCCTTCTTTTGTTCTTTTCCTAAATCCACAAATTGATTTAGCCCTATTTCTATTTTCTTGTCTCTAGATCCAATTTGGAAACCTTTTCTCCCTAAGGGCGCCCTCTTGGCCCACTTGCTCCATTATTTAGGAAATTAATTACAAAAATTAATTAAGATTAATAAAAATAATTCCTCCATTTCACTTAGGCTAAATTTAATCATATGCACACCTAATGAAATTAAATTATTTACCTAGGGGTTATTTTTTCCCCATTTTTACCATGGTAACTGGATGAGCCAAAATTGGGGACATGACACGTAAGTGTATAAGGAAACGATTGTGTAGGTGTTGTAGTATGGTATATGGAAAATCACCAATTCCCTAACATATGTTTAGTCATGGACGGAAAATTTTAATCTATAGACTTTTTTATGAGTACGATATCCTTTTTGGTTGGAGTTGGTTTCTCTTTTGGTTGATTTATATGACCTTTACAAAGTTGTTCTACAATAGGTGAATAGCAAGTTGTTGATACAAAATGGTTTTTATAGTTCATTTCAATATTCGCATTGTCATTATAGTTATTATAGTGCATGGGGTTTGTCAGTAGAAAGTGCATTATCTAAATCAATAAAATATTGTTTTTTCCTATCAATCTTATGAACACTTCATTTGTGACTTCCCACATCAACAACCACCTCCCATAGATTCTCAAAGTACAATTATCGTATCTTCTCATGGTACAGTTTCTACAAATTCTCAGGGTATAGCTATTGCAACATTAATTTCCTCGTCTAGAACATATGTGGGTCATTACTTAGTACTATCCAAGTGGCCAAGGAAGTCAAAAAATAAGCCTAAGATGGTGATATCTTATCGTTCCTATCACACATATTGGTATTAGGTTCTACTATTGGGGTGTCTTTTCAGACTTCTAAGAACTAGTGGATTATTGGATAAAACATAGTGATGGATTTTGAGTTTGGACGTATCAAATTCTAACAAGGATACAGAAGTATGATGGATTTTACCATGTGGATGTGTATAAGGAAACGATTGTGTAGGTGTTGTAGTATGGTATATGGAAAATCACCAATTCGCTAGCATATGTTTATTCATGGGCGAAAATTTTTAATCTAGAGATTTGAGGACAAGTTCGATTCGATATCCTTTTTGGTTCGAGTTCTCTTCTAGACTTTTGGTTAATTTATATGACCTTTTACAGACTTGTTCTTCAATAGGTAAATTGCAAGTTGTTGATCCAAAATGGTTGGTGTAGTTCATTGCAAGATTCCCCTTTTCATTATATAGTTATTATAGTGGATGAGGTTTGTCAGTAGAAATGGTATTATTGGATCACAGATAGTGATGGATTTTTAGTTTGGACCTATTGAAGGCTAACAAGGATAGAGCACTGTGATGGATTCTACTATGTGTATCAATGATTAGGCCTAAGGTATGCATGTTGATCAACTTTGGCAAGTTTGGTTTATAGAGTTCATTGATTTTGAGCTTCATAGTAGTATGTGAAATGTATGTAATGATCAATTTTGGTGCACATACTATGTTTAAGGGGAAGAGGTACTACCGAGTGATATATCCCCTTAACTTGAGAATGAGTGTGACATCTCCAATTTATTTCCTAAATTAGGGGATAGTTTATTTTTTTCCTCATGTTAACATATTTGTGGAAGAACTTCTACAACCGATTTTTCATTCTAATCAAAATCATGTCTTTCTTTACACACTGTTACTCTATTAGTTTTGTTAAAAAATATGTGTCTTATATGGATTCGATATTTGGAATTGCAACATTCATGTACATATAGATCAATTTGAACAAGAATCAAGCACATATATAAATTTTTCACAATTTATAATCTTTAAGTTTGAATGAATACACGATGTCCAACCATTGGCTATTACAAGGGGAGATAACTCATACAATTCATGTAGAAAATTTGTCACCGTACCTTTATTTAATAGCTCCTTACTTGCATTGCAAAACAAGGGAACTCCAATGTGTCCAACGGTTATATGAGAATGGTCCAAAGTTCCAAACTCATCTCTGAGAATTGACAAATGTAGATGTTGTGTGCAAGATGGTTGAGAGGGTTCCAATCTACCAAAGAATGCAAGTTGAATGTGAGTGCAAGAAGAAGAAAACTAAAAAAACACAATTAGACTTGAGTTTACCGCATATCAATGAAAATTGAATTGGATGATGCATAGGAAATGTGTTCCTATCTTTTTCATATAGATCACGTGTGTGTTAATAGAGCGCGTGCACTACTAGTGCATGCGCATAATTACCGTGTGCGTGCTCCTATGTGCATTAACTAATAAATGTTCACCACAAAACTTCGGCATAAGACTCTGGTGAACCTTTTCTATATTAATTGCATTAGGAGTGTGCACGTGCAATTAACGCTCACAATTTAGTAGTGCACGTGCACTATTAATGAGCGCACGCTCCTATCACATTAATATGGTGGGTTAATGTTCACTATGTATTTTATTTTGTGTAAAATATTTTTTAATGACACGTTAATACTCAAGTAAATTTTAGAGAGATATAGGGAGGAGATTGCGGGTTATGGGTTTAAAGAGAGACAGAGAGGGGGGGATAGTGGGTTATGGGTTTAGGGGGAGAGCGAGGGGGGGTATTGTGGGTTGTGGGTTTAGGGGGGGGAGAGAGGGGGGAGATTGTGGGTTATGGGTTTAGGGGGAGAGAGATAGGGGGGATATTGTGGGTTAAGGGTTTAGGGAGAGAGACATATTGAGGTTACATACTTAGAGAGAGAGAGAGGGTGACAGAATTGGTTTCTAACCAACATAACTCTTTTAATGCAATTTCTTCTAAAACTAGTCCTCCGAGAGTGCCCGATGAGCATAGGGGGAGGGGTTAAACTTGTATTTGACCACTATAATATTTAATTATGTATTTAATGGACCTATTACAGCATATTTGATTGAAAATATAGAGCATCAAACTTTACATCACCTCATTACATTTCCAGAAAACTTATATACCATAAAAACCTTCAAAACCCCCCTAGGTTTATCCAATCCTTCATTGAACCATATATCTGGCTGAAAATATTTCTGTAATGGATTATGAGAGTTATATCAGAGATTTTTAATCATCTAATCAGCTGCATACATCTACCATTTGAAAGTACAATGCTTGAATGGTGAAACTACTCCAAAATAAGCTAGAAAAACAAGACTGAAAACCATTATTACATCATGAGCCTCTGGGGCATATTCATATGAGAAGTTCAGAAGATTTTAGGACTGAGTTTAGATGTTTATTACAGAGCTTTGATGGCTGGAAAAAACAAAAGCAAACTGTCCTCTCCAATGACAGAAGGAAATAAGATTCAATCCCTCAGTTCTTCACCTTTTGAGTACAAAACATGACACCCTTGGGGAATCTCGAACTAGAATCACTTGGCCATGATAGAAGTTGAATGAATGGTTGTAAGTTCAACTTCATTTCTGAATATGGCCATCACACATCAGATCCTTCATCACATTTATCACTGGAAATATTTCAATGGAGCAACCCTTCCACCAACACCTTGCAATACTTAAGAATGGGGAAGAAGAGAGGGGATAATGAGAAGGAGTCTTCTTGAACTCTTAAACTCTTCTAAAGCAATTCGACCCCAGACTGATATCAGAACTTTAATGGCTTAAAAATGATCTTCAGTGGCTGAAAATAGATCTTCAATGGCTTCCCAATAGTCTTCAATACCTGTTAGAGAGAGAGAGAATGAGAAAATGGGGTACATCACCCATAGAGTGGCTTGGGCGCATCACGAAACCTAGAGGAGCTTCAAAGCTCTCATACAAACTTCACAATGACAACAGTTGTGAAATGGAGTTGGTTGGCTTCTTTTATAAACTTCATGATGGCCTACTGAGCAAGTTGAAGAGCTTGGTGACCTGTGAGAATAGGTCACCCATCAGTGGACATACTTTCCTTTATTTTTCCTTACAAGCTTTTCTCCTTTAGAAAAGGCACCCCCCTTTGTCTCCATATGTTTTCGTCTTTGTAAAAGTTGTTTGATTTGTAAACTGGACTCCTTTTTGGAAACTGCGCCCTCCTTTTTCTTTTTCTGGTTGTTTCCATTTTCTTGCTTTTAGAAACTCTTACACCTTTTCTTCTTTTGTTCTTTTCCTAAATCCACAAATTGATTTAACCCTATTTCTATTTTCTTGTCTCTAGATCCAATTTGGAAACCTTTTCTCCATGAGGGCACCCTCTTGGCCCACTTGCTCCATTATTTAGGAAATTAATTACAAAAATTAATTAAGATTAATAAAAATAATTCCTCCATTTCACTTAGGCTAAATTTAATCCTATGCACACCTAATGAAATTCAATTATTTACCTAGGGGTTATTTTTTCCCCATTTGTACCATGGTAACTGGATGAGCCAAAATTGGGGACATGACACCTATGTGTATAAGGAAACGATTGTGTAGGTGTTGTAGTATGGTATATGGAAAATCACCAATTCCCTAACATATGTTTAGTCATGGACGGAAAATTTTAATCTATAGACTTTTTGACGACTACGATATCCTTTTTGGTCGGAGTTGGTTTCTCTTTTGGTTGATTTATATGACCTTTTGCAAAGTTGTTCTACAATAGGTAAATAGCAAGTTGTTGATACCAAATGGTTTCTATAGTTCATTTCAAGATTCGCATTGTCATTATAGTTATTATAGTGGATGGGGTTTGTCAGTAGAAAGTGCATTATCTAAATCAATAAAATATTTTTTTTTCCTATCAAGCTTATGAACACTTCATTTGTGACTTCCCACATCAACAACCACCTCCCATAGATTCTCAAAGTACAATTATCGTATCTTCTCATGGTACAGTTTCTACAAATTCTCAGGGTATAGCTATTGCAACATTAATTTCCTCGTCTAGAACATATGTGGGTCATTAGTTGGTACTATCCAAGTGGCCAAGGAAGTCAAAACATAAGCCTAGGTTGGTGATATCTTATTGTTCCTATCACACATATTGGTATTAGGTTCTAGTATTGGGGTGTCTTTTCAAACTTCTAAGAACTAGTGGATTATTGGATAAAACATAGTGATGGATTTTGAGTTTGGACGTATCAAATTCTAACAAGGATACAAAAGTATGATGGATTTTACCAAGCGGATGTGTATAAGGAAACGATTGTGTAGGTGTTGTAGTATGGTATATGGAAAATCACCAATTCCCTAGCATATGTTTATTCATGGACGAAATTTTTTAATCTAGAGATTTGAGGACAAGTTCGATATCCTTTTTGGTTCGAGTTCTCTTTTAGACTTTTGATTAATTTATATGACCTTTTACAGACTTGTTCTCCAATAGGTAAATAGCAAGTTGTTGATCCAAAATGGTTGGTGTAGTTCATTTCAAGATTCCCCTTGTCATTATATAGTTATTATAGTGGATGGTTTTTGTCAGTAGAAATGGCATTATTGGATCACAAATAGTGATGGATTTTTAGTTTGGACATATTGAAGGCTAACAAGGATAGAGCACTGTGATGGATTCTACTATGTGTATCAATGATTAGGCCTAAGGTATGCATGTTGATCAAGTTTGGCAAGTTTGGTTTAGAGAGTTCATTGATTTTGAGCTTCATAGTAGTATGTGAAATGGATGTAATGATCAATTTTGGTGCACATACTATGTTTAAGGGGAAGGGGTACTACCGAGTGAGATATCCCCTTAACTTTAGAATGATTGTGACATCTCCAATTTATTTCCTAAATTAGGAGAGAGTTTATTTTTTTCCTCATGTTAACATATTTGTGGAAGAACTTCTATAACCGATTTTTCATTCTAATCAAAATCATGTCTTTCTTTACACACTTGTTACTCTATTAGTTTTGTTAAAAAATATGTGTCTTATATGGATTCGATATTTGGAATTGCAACATTCATGTACATATAGATCAATTTGAACAAGAATCAAGCACATATATAAATTTTTCACAATTTATAATCTTTAAGTTTGAATGAATACACGATGTCCAACCATTGGCTATTACAAGGGGAGATAACTCATACAATTCATGTAGAAAATTTGTCACCGTACCTTTATTTAATAGCTCCTTACTTGCATTGCAAAACAAGGGAACTCCAATGTGTTCAACGGTTATATAAGAATGGTCCAAAGTTCCAAAATCATCTCTGAGAATTGACAAATGTAGATGTTGTGTGCAAGATGGTTGAGAGGGTTCCAATCTACCAAAGAATGCAAGTTGAATGTGAGTGCAAGAAGAAGAAAACTAAAAAAACACAATTAGACTTGAGTTTACTGCATATCAATGAAAATTGAATTGGATGATGCACAGGAAATGTGTTCCTATCTTTTTCAGATAGAGCATGCACTACTAGTGCATGCGCATAATTACCGTGTGTGTGCTCCTATGTGCATTAACTAATAAATGTTCACCACAAAACTTCGGCATAAGACTCTGGTGAACCTTTTCTATATTAACTGTATTAGAAATGTGCACGCGCAATTAACGCTCACACTTTTGTAGTGCGCGTGCACTATTAATGAGCGCGCGCTCCTATCACATTAATATGGTGGGTGAACGTTCACTATGTATTTTATTTTGTGTAAAATATTTTTTAAATATTTTTTAATGACACGTTAATTCTCAAATAAATTTTAGAGAGATATAGGGAGGAGATTGCAGGTTATGGGTTTAAAGAGAGAGAGAGAGGGGGGGATAGTGGGTTATGGGTTTAGGGGGAGAGCGAGGGGGGGTATTGTGGGTTGTGGGTTTAAGGGGGGGAGAGAGGGGGGAGATTGTGGGTTATGGGTTTAGGGCGAGAGAGAGGGGGGGGGATATTGTGGGTTAAGGGTTTAGGGAGAGAGACATATTGGGGTTACATACTTAGAGAGAGAGAGAGGGTGACAGAAAGAGAGAGTGGGAGATAATTAAAATGGTTGTACATTTGAAGTTGTGTTGCACGAACATTAAGTTCACAATTTATTACCGATATAGATGCAGGCATTTGATATCTATGTAATTTAATCAAATACAACCTTTCTTCTCAAAGTGACCCCAGAATAAGTGATAAAGTTCGACATTAAACATGATTTAATTCTAATATTAGGTGCATGAAAAGATGACATATAACCTAGTTAGGGGTTGAGAGAGAGAGGGATATTGGGGGTTAGGGGTTGAGAGAGATAGAGATTGGGGGTTAGGGGTGGAGAGAGATGGAACAAGGGGGGTAGAGGTTTAGGGAGAAAGATCAAGGGGGTTAGGTGTATTTGGAGAGAGACGGAGATATATTGAGTGACACACACACACACACACAAAGAGAGAGAGAGAGAGAGAGAGAGAGAGAGAGAGAGAGAGAGAGATGTAATTAAAATGGTTTTACATTTGAAGTCATGTTGCATGAACATTAAGTTCACAATTTTTTACTGATCTTGATGTAGGAATTGTTAGGATATTTAGACACTTAGGAGTTAGTTAAGATCAACTTGTGTAACATATCCATTAGGTAAAGTGTGTTTCTTTAGTATGCATTTGTAAATATTTAATCCGACGGTCACGATATGTTCTAGACATAGAGTGATCCGACGGCTCAACTTCTCTTAGATCATACCTAACCTTGATCCATGGCTTAACACCCGATTAGTCCATGATCTTTATTTAAAGAGCATGGAGGGTCATTGTCTAGTTGATTGATTATGAGAAGCTCACTTGTAACTTTCTTTCTTTGCATAATAAATTGCTCCGTAGAATCTATTTGGCCGGGGCCATGGAGTGTTTCTCTCTCGAGGGTTTAAACCATGTCAAAAAATCGGTGTATCGATCTGTGATATGTTTGCGTGAAGTGGTTTCTCTAGGTGTTCGGTATTTTGGAAGTACCTTGTGTACCCGAACAAGAATTTGATATTTGTGTAATTTAATCAAATACAACATTTCTTCTCAAAGTGAACCCCAAATAATCAATAAATTTCGACATTAACCATGCCTTAATTCTAATATTAGGGGCATGAAAAGCTAACGTAGAACTCGTTTAGGGGTTGAGAGAGAGAGGGGGATTAGGGGTTAGAAGTTGAGAGAGAGATATTGGGTGTTAAGGGTGGAGAGAGATGGAACGAGGGGGGTAGGGGTTTAGGGAGAGAGATCAAGGGGGGTAGGGGTCTAGGGAGAGAGATAGAGAGATAGTGAGTGATAGAGAGAGAGAGTGAGAGGTAATTAAAATGGTTGTACATTTGAATATGTGTCACACAAAAATTAAGATCACAATTTATTACAGACATCGATGCAAGCATTTGATATCTGTGTAATTTAATCAAATACAACCTTTATTCTTGAAGTGACCCCCAAATAAATGATAAAATTCAACATTAAACATAGTTTAATTCTAATATTAGGGGCATGAAAAGCTTATGTAGAACCTGGTTAAGGGTTGAGAGAGAGAGGGAGATTCAGGGTTAGGGGTTGAGAGAGAGAGATTGGGGGTTAGGGATGGCGAGAGATGGAACAAGGGGGGTAGGGTTTTAGGGAGAGATATCAAGGGGGTAAGGGTCTATGGAGAGAGACAAAGAGATAGTGAGTGATAGAGAGAGAGAGATTGTGAGAAAGAGAGGTGAGAGGTAATTAAAATGGTTGTACATTTGAAGCTTTGTCGCACGAACATTAAGTTCACAATTTATTACTGATCTCGATGCAGGTATTTTATATCCATGTAATTTTATCAAATACAACCTTTCTTCTCGAAGTGATCCCTAAATAAGCGATAAAATTCAACATTAACCATGCTTTAATTCTAAGATTAGGGGCATGAAAATATGATGTAGAACCCGGTTAGGGGTTTAGAGAGACAAGGATATTGGGGGTTAGTGGAGAGAGAGACTAGGGGTATCATATGTTAAAGGGTGTGAATTCTTGAAGGAAGTTAGAGAGAGAGGTGGGTTTAGAGAGAGATAAAGAGAGATATTGGGGGTTAGGAATTTAGGGAGAGAGAGAGAGAGAGAGAGAGAGAGAGATTAGGGTGATAGGGGTTTAGAGAGAGAGAGAAAGAGATAGATTGGGGGATAGGGGTTGAGAGAGAGAGAGTATCGGATGTGAAAGAATGAGAGAGAGAGTACCATATGTGAAAGAGTGTGAAGTATTGAAGGAAAAGATGGAGAAGATGACCAATATCTACTATGAAGTTTTGGATGCCCTGAATACAGAGAGAGATTGGTGGTTAGGGGTTTAGAGAGAGAGATAAATAGATATATTGGGGTTATGGGATTAGAGAGAGAGAGAGAGATTGGGGGCTAGGGGTTGAGATAGAGAGAGATAATAGAAGATGTCAAAGAGTGTGAGCTATTGAAGGAAAAGATGCAGAAGTTGACCAATATTTACTATGAAGTTTTGGATTCCCTGAATATAGAAAGAGAGTTAAAGAGAGATATTGGGGGTTAGGGGATTAGAGTTAGAGATATTGGAGGTTATGGGTTTAGAGAGAGAGAGAGAGAGAGGAAGAGAGATATTGGGGGTTAGGGGTTCAGAGAGAGAATCAGATGTGAAAGAGTGAGAGAGAGAGTATCGGATGTGAAAGAGTGTGAAGTCTTGAAGGAAAAGATGAATAATTTGACCAATATATACTATGAATTTTTGGATGCCCCGAATACACACACACACACACACACACAGATTGTGGGTTAGGGGTTGAGGGAGAGCGATGTTGGGGTTTATAGGTTTAGAGTGAGTGAGTGAGAGAGAGGGTATCGGATGTGAAAGAGTGTGAAGTATTGAAGGAAAAGATGTTGAAGCTAACCAATATCTACTATGAATTTTTGGATGCCAATATATATATATATATATATATATATATATATATATATATATATATATATATATATATATATAGAGAGAGAGAGAGAGAGAGAGAGAGAGAGAGAGAGAGAGAGAGAGAGAGATTAGGGGTTGAGGGAGAGTGATATTGGGGTTTACTGGTTTAGAGTGAGAGAGAGAGAGTATCTTATGTGAAAGAGTGTGAAGTATTGAAATAAAAGATGCATAAGATGATCAATATCTACTATGAAGTTTTGGATGCCCCGAATACACACACACACACACACACACACACACACACAGAGAGAGAGAGAGAGAGAGAGAGATTGTGGGTTAGGGGTTGAGAGAGAGTTCTATTGGGGTTTACGGGTTTAGAGTGTGAGAGAGAAAGTATCGGATGTGGAAGAGTGTGAAGTATTGAAGTAAAATATGCACAAGATGATCAATATCTACTATGAAGTTTTGGATGCCCTGAATACAGAGAGAGAGAGAGAGAGAGAGAGAGAGAGAGAGAGAGAGAGAGAGATTGTGGGTTAGGGGTTGAGGGAGAGTAATATTGTGTTTTACGAGTTTAGATTGAGAGATATAGAGTATCGGATGTGAAAGAGTGTGAATTCTTGAAGGAAAATATGAAAAAGTTGATCAGTATCTAGTATGAAGTTTTGGATGTCTCTTAGGGGTTGAGGGGGAGCGATATTGGGGTTTACAGGTTTAGAGTGAGAGAGAGGGAGAGTATCAGATTTGAAAGAGTGTGAATTCTTGAAGGAAAATATGAAGAAGATGACCAATATCTATTATTAAGTTTTGGATGCCCCGGAGAGAGAGAGAGAGAGAGAGAGAGAGAGAGAGAGAGAGAGATCGGGGGGTGATGGTTAGTGGTAGGACTAAGTGAGAGATTGAAAGAGAGAGAGTGAGTGGGTGGCTAAGGGTGGGGGAAGTAAGGGGGAGAGGCATATAGTGAGTGGGTGGTTAAGGGTAGGGGGAAAAGGGATATATATATATATATATATATAGAGAGAGAGAGAGAGAGAGAGAGAGAGTGGAGGGAGGGGGATTAGGAGAAAGAGGGGGGGTGGTTTAAATATATAAAGCATGTAGGGTGATGGGTCAAGGGGACAAAGATAGAGATAGGAAAGGGGAAGAGCGGAGAGGGAGGGTTAGGGAAATAGATAAAGGATGGGATTAGAGCTTAGGGTAACAAAGAGATGGGAGGCTTGGGAGGTATGGTATATTTTTTCAATCAGGGGCTTATGCTTTATGGTATGGGGATAAATGGGGGGTTGAGAGAAAGAGGGCGGTGGGGTCATAAAGAGGGAGGGGGCATGGGATTATATTGATAAAGGAAGATATAGATAAAAGGAGGGAGAAACAAATCTATAACATTAGCGCACACACTATTAGTGCGAGTGTCCTCATAGTGTGCACACATTACTAATGCACGCACTAAAAAATGTATTTTTTTTTTGCCGCGCTTTCCTTTTTCCATACCGTATGTAATGAATTGGCAGGTTTGGTTCTAGGTTCAGATTTCCAAACCTTGTTCCTTGGACTACATTATAGAAAAAACACAACATGTTCTATAACTTCATGTTATTCAACCTCAAATCTGTACATGCTCCACTTGTCCACTGCTAATGAAACTTCACACACTTATAGAACTCTCTGTGCAAATTCCAAATATCTATTTTTTGAATAAATTTGTTAGTATTTTCTATATTTTATTCATTTTTGTTTGAAATCATGTCATATTTACATAAAACATAGGTAATGTATTTCAGCTATAACGTTTGACTAACTCACCTATTTTGAAAACGAAAAAGAACCCACACAAGAATACTGAAACACCTACGTGCTAAAAAAAATTGTCTTTGTTAAGACGATGATAGCAGGGCCTAACACTCGACCTTGTATTTTTAGGGCTTCACTGACTTCCTTAATTTAAAAAAAATATAAATTAGCTTGGAATGTTTTGGAAAAATAGCTATACACTAGATCTAGCTGTTACCTACAAATCTACATAATGTTTTTTACAAATTTGGCCAACTTACATACCAAACCTGGGGCCTAACAAGAACATATTCATTATGTTTTTGAAAAAAAATAACATACCAATCTTACAAGAATTCCATTTTTTGGGATTTGTAGCTATTTTCCATAAATGAAAGTTATATATTCCAGAAGGTGATCTGATTGTCTACAATTCATCTTTTTACATCATGTTCTAAAACGTTGTGTAGGTACCTCTAAAAATTCATTTTAATGGTCGGATTTTTGTTTTTCAAGATGTCCATTGCAACTAACCGTCATGAGTGGGTATAATTATCTTGCACTAGCCCTTACGCATGTTATCATATCTCAACATGGTTAACAGTTAAATTGGAGTTCTTATATATGTGTATAAGGGCTTGTATGAACCTCATCATTCTCCTATTTGAAAGTTCCCATGTTTCAAATTAAAATTTATTGTGGAGTTATCACAAATTCTTATGAGGGCATGCCCAAATATATTCTTGCACCTTTTAAAAATATTGTGTAGTCAATTGATGTTTTTTTAGAATGATTGAAATATGTTTGTAATAATTGTTTACCATGTTTTTTTTCAACCATGTTGTTTACACAACAATGGGAATATGCAGTGATCCTCAAAATAGAAAATTGAATCTAAAGAAGGATACATAATCCTTATACTTCATAAATATCAAGATACATTTACAACATAAAGATCACAAGAATATAGAGAAGAACCCTTAAGGTAGGGTAATTCACCATCAATTACTCCTTAAGGAAGGAATCACTCCACAAGCCATGCTTGCTAACAATTCATCGAACTTATCTCACACAATGATACTCATGTATATCTATACTTTCTCACTAGTATTCCTAAGGGTCCTTAGACAAATACCCTTTATTATAATATTATTTCCTTTAACTATGAAGTGGACATATCATAATTATGGTTACATTACATACATTATCCACTTGGGTACTTCCCTAGGTACCCCATATTATCCTCCCTATGTACATAACAAAGTATGTCTATTTATATTCTTTATTACATCAATGTCATTTGCATACATGGTTTAACATGTCCTTTTTGTTCATGCATATTATTAACCTTGGGAATATATGTATTTAACATGTGAGATTATATATCAAGTTATAATAAGATGGTTTTAATATGATCGTCGATGTAATATAAGTTACATTAATGAATTATAATATGTAGATCTATGTTTCTACATAAAAAGAAAATAAACCATATTCATGAAAAAACCTAATGACAGTTGAGAGATATATGTGAACTATATGTTATAAGCAAAACCCTGTTGATAACATATGGTGTTGATAGTAACATATGGTGTTGATAGTAACATATGGTGTATCATTTTGTATGCATTGAAGAAATAAGAGATGTATTCTTTGAAAAAAGGTGTGCTAATTCATTGTAAGTTCAAAAAGGTTATATTTAAAAAGTAGTACCTTAAATAATTAATAATATACCTATTGTAAAGTATACAATAGCCAAAATCCTCTATGAAATTTTGAGGAAATGGGTATAAAAATTTTATTTTAAAACTTTTAACCAACCAATAAGTTAACCTCGATACTTACAAAATTATTATAATAAAAAATATATAGACCTAATCATCTTATAGTTCATCATTAAAACACTTAAAACACTTAACCCTATAGATGCCATAATTCTAAATAACTTATGTAACACTTTAAATATCTTACCATTTGAACTTACAAAATTGAAGTACAACTCAACCCTTATCATGAGTAGTTAATTACATAAATTCATGTCAACATATTAAGATTATCCATTCACGCATTTAGGAATATGGTGCTTTTACTTCTTTAAACATAGTTATAAAAAAAAATGAAGAATATCTTTTATTTAACCTTAACTATTCAAGATTAAGTACTATGGTTATCCCATAATGATAGTTGCTTCTAACAAAAGAATATTCACACCTACTTACTTAATTCAATAATATCTTTAATGAACTATTACATGGAAACTGTACAATATAGTTCTTTTACCACTATGTAACCACACTCATGAATCTTATGAACAACTATAGTATCTAATAACTTATGTAAAAGACTTACTACATTCTATTATGGTTATCCCATAATGATAGTTGCTTCTAACAAAAGAATATTCACACCTACTTACTTAATTCAATAATATCTTTAATGAACTATTACATGGAAACTGTACAATATAGTTCTTTTACCACTATGTAACCACACTCATGAATCTTATGAACAACTATAGTATCTAATAACTTATGTAAAAGACTTACTACATTCTATTAGTCAAGATAGATACTTTTTTATTAGTACCATTACGATAACTATTAACATCCTTAGTTAGGGGGTAATCACTTGCATGTTCAATCCTTAAGTTTGAATAATATAAAAGCAATATACTTTATTAAACTCTTGCAAACATACAATTTGTACCACGAGATAATATGTAACTTAACTTATTATAACAATCTCTTTTTTTCCATTCATTTCATACTTAATTAAAGCCTAATCAAATAATGAAAAACTTATGACCTAGAATGCTTACCATTTACTTATAGTGGAGTTTACTCTTTTGTAATTTAATACATCAAAATAAAAGTTGGGATCAACATTTTATAAACAATCCAATCATTCTTATAGAACTAACTTAAAACAAATTATAACATAAAACACAATCCTAAACATTATGGAATGAAACACATGTATAACATATGAACATATTTATTAACTCAATACATTCAAAGATGGATCTTATAAACTTGACATCATTTAATAACAATATTAGAAAAATAAAGATTACCTATATGAATAGGTAGACTGATGTGACTAAAGGCTTCACTGCAACATTCCACAACTCTTTTGGCTCTCTATCCAACGTATATTCCTTTCGCCGAGAGGCCGCCCCCCAACTAGGAAACAAATCCACTAAGGTAAAGTAAACAAGGAACTTAAATGTAACCTTTATATGTAAGAACACTTCCCACTCTAGAAAACTCTATACGGACTATGTTTATTATCCATGCATGATGTAATGTAAATATATATCTATCAAGTGCTACAACCTTAAGCCAAATGCTACGCCCTCACTACTTGTTCTAGGCATAATTTAATAACATTAAGTATATAGAATACCACAATATTAACCCTAGGGATACGCCCTCATTCGCAATATCAATATGTATATAAAAATAAAAAATCCTTAACTTGGAGATATGCCCTCTTGGTCAATAATGGAAAATATAATTAATAACAAAATCATACGAATTCACATAAACTAATATTACGCAATTAAGATACCACGCTTCTCTTCTCTTATATTTAAAATGATAATAAGCAGTCCACCACATTTTCATCCATCCCAAGCAGTGATCTAAAATGGCTTAAAGTATTCTCTGAAAAATATTTGGTGAAGATGTCTGCAATTTGCTTAGATGATGGGCAAAACTGCAGAACAGTTATGTGATCATGCACTATATTCCTGATGTAGTGCATATGAATATCAATATGATTGGTTCTTTGCCTCTGTACTAGATCAAATGAGATCCTTATAGCACTTTGATTGTCACAAAAGATGACTGTGGGAGTGCTAAAGGAAATCCCAAACTCGGAAAGTATACCTACAACCACACACACTGAGTTGCAACATTCACTGCTCCTATGTATTCATCCTCTGCTAAATAGAGTGCAATTGTACTTTTTTTCTTAATTGACCAGAAAATAGGTCCTCCTCCAAGAATGAACAAAAATCCAGATGTGGACTTCCGATCTAGACTATCACCAGCCCAATCTGAATCAGTAAAACCAAGAAGATCTAGGCTAGACTCTACAGCATAGTGAATCCCATCAGACTTGACACCTTGCACATAATGCAAGATTCTTTTTGTAGACCTCCAATGAAACTCATGTGGCTTATCCATGCATATTGAGGACACACTCACATCATAAGCAATATCAGGATGAGTATGAGTAAAGTACAACAAGCTGCCAACTAGATGCCTATACAAGGTGTTGTTCACCAACGATGTAGAATCCGCTTCTTCAAGTCTCACTACTGAAAGGAAGGGAGACTTTGTAGGATCAAATTCATCCATTTTGAAATTATTTAGCATGTATAAAGCATACTTTGACTGAGATATTTTAATTCTAGACTTGGATTGTGAAATATCAAGCCCCAAAAATTGTTTAAGTATTCCCAAGTTAGTCATGGAAAAACTTGATGCAAGGAGGTCTTCAATGAAGCTATTTTATCAACGGATATACCTATGAAGTTAGTAGGTCATCAAAATATAACACAATAATCATAATGGAATCATCAATCAACTTCATTTACACATTCGGATCAGACTTGCATCTACTGAAAGATTGTGACAAGAGAAAGTTGTCCATCTTGGCATACCAAGCTCTAGGAACTTGCTTAAGCTCATACAAGTACTTCTTCAACCTAAACAGAAGGTTAGGATCTGAAATATATCCCTATGGATGTTGTATATAGATATCCTCCTCAATATATACATGGAGGAAAGCACGCTTGACATCTATATGATGCACTTCCCAGCACTTGGATGTAGAAATTGCTAGGACTAGTCTTATCGAATCCATCTTTGCAACTGGTGTAAAGGTCTTATTGTAGTCAATGCCCTGGAATTGGGAGAATACATTTTCCAAAATCATTGACTTATAGTTCACTGCTATACCATCAGTAGAAAACTTGGTCTTGAATATCCTCTTACACTTTACTAATTTTCTTCCTGGTGAAAGCTTGACTAGCTCCCAAGTTTCATTCTTTTGTAGTGAATGAAAATCCTCATCCATGGATTCTACCATATCGGTTCATGTGAGGCTTCTTCATATGATTGATGGTATGAATCAACCATCAAAAAACACTTATCGAGTAGGTAAGGATCATTCACTAAAAGAGCATTCTCAAATTGTGATCTAGTCCTCCCAGGATCCTGAGGATTCCCCACAAGTTCACCAGCTACTTCAAGAGTCTTAGAAGCCCACTTAGGCCTTGTAGGTGAAATTGGATATGAAATAATATGGTATTCATCATCAGATATATCAGAATCAGAACTACCATGAGAAACTTCACTTACTCTCACAGGTTGTGGTAGATAAGATTCTCCAACTTCGATTGCTTGCAAGGGCTCCTCTTTCAATTGAACACTCATCTCAATGAATGTTTTTTGAGTGGTAATGTTCATAAAATTATAACCCTTGGATTCTTCTGAATACATGGTTGTATTTTGGTTTACATGTATCTCCTCTTATCAAGTGGAATTATAGCCCAAGACTTGGATCCAAAAATCGTGAAATAAGAGACATCAGGTTTGTGCCCAGTCCAAGCTTCAAAAGGAGTGATTCCTTTCAATTATTTATGAGGAACTATGTTCTGTATGTAGAATGCACAATTTATAGCTTCAACCCAAAGTATTGGAGACAAATACTTTTAGACTCAATCATGCATGTAGCCATCTCTTTGAGAGATCTGGTCTTCCTCTAAGCAACACCATTCTACTTAGGGAACAGTGTGTTGGATCTGAATACCAGTAGAAGCACATAATTGTTGAAAATCAGAATTGATGCACTCCCCACCATTATCAAATCCGAGGACCTTGATATATCTTCCATACTGGTTCTCAAATGAGGCTTTAAAAATATTGAAACAACTGAAAACTTCAGACTTTAATTGGAGGAAAAAGACCCAACAATATCCAAAAAAGTCATCGATGAAGGTTAGGATGTATTTTTCATTATTCAAAGACACATTAAAGAATGGACCTGATATTTCGCTATGAATGAGCTCAAGGGGTGCACAGGTTCACTTAGATTTGTCTCTCTCAAACTTATGCTCAAGGTGTTTTCCTAGGATACAACGTTGACAGACTCCTTTAGGAAATGTGATGTTGGGAAGACCTATGACCATATCCTTCTCATGCATATGAGAAATGTATTTCTAATTAAGGTGGCCAAATATATCATGCCATAATTTTCTTAACTCATTGGCATGAGTGAGGAAATAAGAAGGTGAAGAGAAAGGAACAAAGTGGGAAAACCTATATACTTTTGAGATATGATCAACAGTACCTAAGGCAACAATTCTTCCTGTAGAAATTTCAGAAATTTCCACATCAATAGGTGCGAAGGAAACCTTCTTGGGATACCCAGTGTGAGTCAGTTGATAGACTGACAAGAGGTTTGTAGAAATTCCTAGGACATACAACACATTAGTGAAAGAACGATACTCAAGATCAATACTTCCTCTACCTTTGCAAGTAGTTCCAAAGTCATCACCCAACACAATAGTTGGAACACCATAATAATCAAGAGAGGAGAAAAATCTCTTATGGACACCATATTCCTTGAAGCTCCATAATCAATGATGATAGAGGTAGACTTGGATGTGCTTTCTATCAAATCATGTACTCTCTCATTGTCTTCATAATTGGATCCTCCTTCCTTGTTTCTTGTGCCATCTGGAAGAGGGATGTTGGATTTCTCAAGGAGTTGAGCCATTTGATCAATGGTATTCTTCATGCATTATCCCTCGTGATGAAGCCCCCTATTGCAGTATGCGCACTCAGACTTCTCTTTCTTCTTTTGAGAATTCTTTTTAGAATTGAAGGAGTCTTCTTGAGCTTTTTGTTTGTCTTTCTTCTGATCTGGTGGATTTTTGGGCTTGGCCTTCTTCTTTCTTTTTGAATTCTTTGAATCTCCAACATCCAAAGCATAGTACTTAATGGATTATTGATTGTTCCCATCAAGGAAAACTTGTCTTCCTCTCGAGTGAGTGATTCCATGAATTATGTCGGTGAAGGCATCTTCCAATTTCGAACTGTGAGTTTTGTAGCATGGAAGGTCGAAACAAAGACTGAGTAATCAGGGCCAAGCTTTGAGAGGATGGCCAAGATAAATTACTCACATTTCTTATCAATTCCAAAATGGTTCAATTGAATAACAAGAGCTTTAAACATTGATAAAAATTCTTTTAAGGTCTCAAAATTGCTTGGACTCAGTGAAACTAGTTCATTGTCCAGTTGGTGGCCCCTTAATTCATCAGTATTGCAAAATAAATATTGGATCTTGACCCAAAAATCATTAGGAGTGGTAATACCATCTTTATGGAAAATAATATCCATGTATATGTTGAGAGACACGAGACCATAACCCTCATCTCTTCTGTTATGCTACTTTGCCTTCTCAATGAGAGCAGTAGGCTCAGTTTCAATAGCCATAGTTACCTTGTAGAGGCATTTAATCCTCAAAATGATCTCCCTCTATGTCTTCCAGTCAAAATAATTGAATGGAGTGAGCATGAATTGTTGTCACTGATCCATGGAATCTCTGAATTATGCCTTTGCAATGTTTGGTTGTGCCCCTAAGATGCAAAATTGCACCCTCTGGGAGACTGAAATGCGCCCTCTATCTGACTGGTTTGATCCTGTAGGAAAAAAAAAGGAGAATAGAACAAATTCATAACCTCGATACCATATGAAATTTTTTTTCGCACCAAGATCTACTCAAGCAATTACACCCTCTCACAGATTGCCTTGCAAAAACTAGTCATTGAACACATAAAACAGTCATGAATATGATGCAAATAGTATAAATCTATCGAATAATTCTACATCAGCCAAACATTTGGCAATTTAATGGATTTCCAAATATATAATTACATCAGATATTTGAAATCCAAAGAAGGTATTCGAAATCCTCACAAAAGTAGGCTACTAAAAAGATGAAAAACCCCCCTAGGTACAAAAATTTCTTTCCAAATCACCTCTAAGGCTCACGAATTGGTAAAATAAGAGTTGGATGGTGATGTATGATGGAAAATCATCCTAGGTACATATTTTATAAAGAGAAAACAACATGGAGGGTGATTTGGCCAAAATATTGTTAAAGCCAAGTCAACTAGCTTTTCCTTTTCACCAAAATCAATAAAAAGTAGTAAAAGGAAGGATAGTGCCCTTCTAATCCAAGAATGGAATAAGATCTCATAGAATATTAGGAAATATTATCTATAATCTTCAGAAATGTGCTCTAGTGACTTAGGATGGCTTGTGATCCACACACAGACAAAATAATGGCCAACTACCTAGTCAACACCTAGGAATTAATAAAAAATGACTAATAATCTATCTCCTAAGTATGGAATGGGTATGAATGGGTTTTTAATAATCTAAAAATAGGATCTAACTATTTTCTTGTGGAAAATAGCCACTCTAACTCAAGATTGACTATTATATTAGGATTAACATAACTTAAGATGACACTTGTAAACTTAAGTCCATTAACTGAACATCACAGTTCACTTTTATTCAACTTCCTGTGGCACCAAGATGACACCCATCATCATTAACTTATATCCTCATGGATTTCCAGTCATTAACCTCTCCCCCTAATGGATTCCATTGCCCCTATCATTTAGGTGTGTCATGCCTTCAATATCCCAAGTCTACAAATTCAAATTACAACTTAGGAAATCACAACAATGCTTACAATGTTTATTGGTGGGCCTTGGCCTTGCACTCCTCGCCAAGAACTGGTACACCATTACATTTTTTGTTACAAAAGTATAGGGGTAAAAGAGGGATATTACGCCTACTCTAATACTAGAGATTAGTAGAACTTGGATCTAGTTGACATTTATGTTATTGATTTATGTACATGTTATTGCGGGATGTGATCCATGTTTATAATATTATTTATAAATTATATATTTTGTATTATATGATTATTTAGTAATTTCTCCAATTTCTTGCTTGTCACTGAGCTCTCTTTCTATCTATCTATGGTTTGTGAGACATTGTTTCCCTATTCTTCGAGGAATAAGTTCTCTGTAAAGTCTAGAGTTATAGAGGAATACCTATTTATAGACCCCCATCTAACAAGAATAGAACATGGCCAAATTCCTAACCTGGTAACATAGTTAATTATCTATTAATCAACTAATATAAGGTTTAGATTGAGTAATATTTCTCTGAATAAGTTATTATTATGGTTAATTTGACTTATAAGCATAAAAATTTGTAAATTAGTGATAAGGATAACATATATGATTATATCCACATAATTAAAGAAAACATACATAATTTGTTCCTCGTTCTTTGGTAAATTACATTCTTCAAGTAAAAGTCTAAGTGTTTTAAATTTATTATTGTGAGAAAAATGGCCCAAGTGTGGGAAATTCTTCCTTCCCTTGCAAGTTGCAAGAAAGGGAACAAATAAATGGGATTGTTAGTAAGTCCAACAAACAATGTTGAATCTATTAAATAAATAACAACACATATAGTGACTACATGGAAAGTAAAACTTGCATACATGACATAAAACAAAACAATGAGATGAGCTTCAACCAAATGTTTTTGTCCAATGGAAAAGTTTGAATACAATGGTATCAGCTAAGAGCATGTTGCTTGCAAATGGTATCCAACACTCCCTTTGGGAGGATCCTTTGAATTCTCTCAACTTGCTTGCTAACTAACTTCGAATGATGAAGGGAAAATAATTGATTCTTGAGGAAGAAGCTAAGTGAGCTCGAAATGTTAATTGATAGTGAGAATGAAGGTGAAAGATGATTCTCTCTAACTAAGTCTTGCATCATAACTTTTCTCTTGATTTATCCTTATGAAATGCATTCTCATGGCTTCTTTTTATAGGCCAAATGGTGGTCCAAAAACAACTAGTTCTTCATGTGAATGATCCCTCTCATGAAGTGGATTCAAGGTTCAAGTATGGGGATATTGAATTCCCAAGCATATAAAGAAAGAAAATTCAAATTCTTTGGATCCAAATGTGGTTGAAAATATTTGAATGTGTTGTGGAAGTTAATGCTCCAGACACTGGTACATCCGTGTGGGTTTCGAGAGTCTTTTCATGCTCATGTGGATTTTCTTTGACAAACCTATATATTGTGTGGTTTTCTTTTGATAAACCCAGACTGTTTCCCTAAAGTGCAAAGTATCTATTCATTTATTTGTTTCACATGTTGATTTTGATGATGAAGAATTCCTCTGAGGTGCATGTTATATGTCGATGATGTTTCTCTATAACAATGGTTGACATGTCACATGTGTGAGAAATTTAATTGACAACATATGCCCCATGATGTATGAGGTTAGAAGGGACATGTATAGTTGAAATAGATAATCTTTTGTTTATCTCACGTTGATATTATTTTATTGTGATAGTAAGTGAGCAATTGTTGAGAGTACAAGGTATCTCATGGGGGAGTGCTAGGGATGACTGATGAAGTGCTAGGCTAGTGGATGACACATAAAAATTATTTTACATAAACAATATAGGAATTCATATACTCATAAAAAAATTCTGAAGTAAATTACAATAAAAGGAGATCGAGAGGCTTCATCTCTTAATTGTTGTGGTAGGGTTGAGGGCGGGCAGAGTCCTTTCCTAAGTATATGAACTTGGTGTATTGACAGTGTGGCAATGAGTCATGAATGTGTTGGGGAGTGTCTATGAAGTAATGTAATGTCCCCTCCTATCATACCAGCATGATAGAGAGGATCATTGTGCTACAACTGGGCATCTAGCCCCATGATCTTAATCATAAGAATTCAGTTATTATAACAGGCATATGAAGATGCATAATTATTTTAAGAACACAGTGGAAGTAATTTTAAATACACATTCATCACACATTCAAGATATCCATCGATTGATAATTGCAAATTTAACACAAGGGAATACTTATCTCAATAAGGTAGTCCCCAGCAACTGGCTACGCTTATGCAACGTTCCACCCAACCGTAGGCCAGTGTGCTCCTCAATCTCTCAGCACCACTGCCACCCCCGAGCTGGGCATGATCTCCACAAGGAAAAAGGGGGAAAACAGGCTCTCACATAGCCAAAGGTATGTCAAAATCAGCCAAGCCAATCAGAAATTGGGTTTCTCAAGCTGTTAAGAGATGGGTGCATATAACAGCAAAAGTGTAAGTGCTGGGCATGAGGAAAACGTTTTCCACAGTGGAATGCATGAGATGGGGTTTCAACTCACTCAGAAAAATGTGGAGAAACACAAAAACGAAATTGGAAGATGGGGAATAACCCTGGGAAGCCAAATCCGTTTTTAGAGAAACGTCCCTGGGCATTCTGGGGAAAAAACGACCTCCATACAGTCCCCCAAGTCGTGGCCCTTCTCTCCCCAGCTAATGTATATGCAAAAACGAACTCCCAGGCATGGAAAAATGCAGGATTGGGATGAAAACGGGTAGGGAAAGACCCAACTAGCTCCAACTGCGTGAATGATGAAAGGCTAACCGTTCAGCATGGCATTGGGCACCAATTCCTGGGTGTTTTCTTGCCCAAGGAGACAAAACACGTTTTTCCAAGTTGATGGCCTGCCCCTGCACGAATTTGGATGCCATACTTCTTCAATCCCAAGACATTAACTGCCCCAACCAATCTTTGGGAGAATTTAATGATTGGGTGCATGAGACAAAATGGGTAGTTGGTGGTTTTATGGGTTTCCCCATTGACACATGGATTAATTCCATTGGCTCAAGGGTTTGAATAATTTCCCTCCCTTTTCCTTGTAGAACCATGCCCTATCTCTTTTGTTGCATAGCGTAGCCAGCTGTTGGTTTTCCATTAAATTTCGTATTTACATGATGTCTTAATTACATTGTGCTCCGCTAGCACAAGAACCATATGCATCTATTCTAATTGCCGATACATAAAACGATAAATCAATGGCGGGGCCTTGGCCGTGAGCTCCTCACCATGACTAAATAACAATATTTACATCATTTACAATATTAATGCAATAGGGTCAAGCTGGGGACATTACAAGTAACCTGGGGGAAGGGAGAACTACTGATGATTTCAAACAACCCACTAAGGTGGGGGACTTGTACAATGATGAAGGTGTTTGTTGGGAAACTTATAGTATCATCTTTGAAAGTCTACATTCATAGCTAGGAACAATGAAACTACAAGAATGTACAACTCTCTCTGATGCAAGAAACTATTTTGATGTCAAACATAGGGAAAACTACTAAGGAAAGGAGAAATTATTACTCTCCTTGATTAGTTTGGATTTAACCATGTTTGCTTGGAAGGGTAACCAATATACAATTATTGATGTCATAACTCTTATATTGTGTGTTGCAGAATTTAATGACAACTAAGGCATAATGGAAATATGTGTATCTTACTACTGAGAACCAAGAACATATTATAACTGATTGATACATTGATGGACTCAATATGAGACAATATTGTAAGTGTGAGGTTCATGAATTCCATTAGTAGGAGTAAAAAGGGGTAATTGATTCTAGGAAACAATATTCAACCAATGATGCAGGGTGAATCAGGTTCGATAAGGACTGATGAACTAAACACTAAATAGATTGGGTATCAGGTGGTAATGCAAAAATAGGATGAGAAAAAATGTTCATGTAATAGGTTGACATTGATACTAATGAAGGTCCAAATAATGATTAATGATAATACATATTGTTCTCACATTTTGAGTGTTTCGGGGAATCTCTTATTACAAATGAATAAAAGAATGATGGTAATTGTTACAAATAAGAAGAAATTTTCATAATGAGTAAATACCATGTAGAGTAGTCCTATGGGAATAGTCAGATGTAAATGGTGTTATAGTAAGATAGTAGGGCCCCATGGTAGGGTCTTCTCAGGGGTTGATGAGATGGAGATAAATGGAAATGGTATACCGATCATGGTAAGGATGAGAGGCTAATAATTAATTGTGACCATAATGTGATGGGTAATTCGACAAGGTGGTTAGAAAAATGCATTAAGGCCGAGGAGATATGTGGCTTCTTTGGTGAGATGGTGAACAAATTTTTAGTTTTTAGGGTGAATTGGCATAGGTGGCTGGACAGAAGGGGTTTTAATGACATGTATACACATGGTGGTATAATTTGATGGACCAACAATGACATTATATAACAAAGGGCATGATGTGAATTGTTGGGATAAGAGACCCTTAAGGATATCAATGGAATAAATAGATGTATGTGATGTATACAAAGGTGATACGAGGCCTATATGTAGTGTTACAGAGATATATGTGATAAGGATATAGTTGGTCGTTGAGTGGGAAATTGAAGTTGTCTAACCAAAATATTGCACACATAAAACAAACCCCATAGCATGATAGTGTACATGATAAAAAGTTCAATGATGTAAATGGTATACACAATGGGTCACCGTACTTGAGGAAATGGTTGAAAAATAGGGTATTCGTGAAGTTATATGGGATACAAAATGAATGGTACTATGACAAATATCTCGTGATCCATAATGAAATGGTGCTAATGGCTCGTCGAATAGAGTTACGGATCTCCTAAATGAGATAGTTGAAGTTTGGACCAAATGGCTATAAAAAAAGGCAGGGCCCATATTTGGAAAATCATTTTTACCATTTGAGTTCAGCTTGCCAAAACCTAGTTTTGTTGATTCTAGGTGACTAGACTCACAACTTTATGATCTATGAGTTCCAAGTAAGCCACTATCATATGGATCATCTAAGTGGAAATGGTCCCCATTTATTGCTTAAGAAAATGAGGAAAGGTAACCTAAATGAAAAATGTCATGGATGAAAATGAAAAATGTCCCTAGATGATTGTATGGAAGCCCAAAAGGGTTTTTTCATCCAGTTGCATGGGCATTGAAGGAATTTCCACTTGAAAAGGTGTGACAATTCCTTCGACAGTCGCATGTAGAATGAGATGTGGGGTCATGTTCCCTCATTGTGAAATCGCGTGACTATATATGCTAACAATTGCATGGTAGTGTAGTTACATTGTGTATCTCCCATGAAGGAAATTAATGTGGCTTTTTATTGGAGAGGGTCACACCCTCCACAAGAGTAGGTGTTTGTGTAAAATTGTTTATCTATGTAGTAGTTATTGGTTACTATCACAATGTAGTGCATTCTCTTTGTGCAATACCCACGCAGTTTGATTGCATGGGATTTGGTCATAATATTTGAACAACGATGAAAGTTTGTTTGCGTTACACCTATGTGTGTATGCCACTTTACTTGTGCATTTTCTGAGTCATCCAACCACATGGTTGTTTTATGAAAATTCATGCAATTTTTTATTATGCTTGGTCATTTACAATTAAATGAATTAATTTTTTAATACTAACTCACCTCTTTCTTGGTTGGTTTTCTAGGATATGCTATGAATGTGGTGGTTAAGTGGTGTGAGCACCATTTCAATGACTTGTAGGATGAGGTGGCATTATATCCCTAAGTTAGACAATGTCTACAAGAATCAGGTCTACTAAAGTATTGGGACTACCCTATGATCAAGTCCAATGATCATATCCTATGGGAGATGATAGGCTTTTGGAGTCCCCAGCTAGACTACATTCTAGTGGATAGTGAGAGGATCACTCTCGATTTTTTTCACATTTATTTTCTAACCAATCTATTAACATGGGGGATCTAACAGTAGATCCATCCATCATTGAATGGGAAACAAACCCTTCACTAGTTGATCACTAAATACTAAGGGGGAAACCTTGATGTGAATAAGGATGTAGACATCCTTCTTTCACATATATATGATTTGATAATTGGGGTGGTGTAATGCATAGTAGTTCATCATCTTGGGGATACAACCAGAGATCATATTTATCAATGACCAATTCTCCTTATGGAGAAGGTCTTGAGTGATAGGTTGGAGGTGGCATGGGAACACATGTTGGTTGTCAACATATATACCCAATTATCTTGGTGTTTTTTGGAGGGGCATGGAAAGTTATTTTATGCCTCAATCTTATGCTTCTTCTTCTTTGAGCAGTTCTCATCTGAGGCTACCCATCATTGCTCATGTTTTGGGGCTGAGGGATCCTTGCATGAAGATTTGGGGCATGATGATGCTTCGTGTTGGTGGTAGTTAGCTGGGTTAGGGGTTCACTGTAAACTACATGGATGGTGTAGATAGAGGAGAGACGATGTAGAGAATTACCAATAAAAAGGGGTAGACTTTCAAGGAGATCTTAATCTCCCTCCTCATCCTCTTGGTGATGGGTAGGGACCCATGGGTGAGTAACTCCTTTATTGAATCATGTTCATACTTTAGTTTTTTGTGGATTTCATGTATTCTTTGGCTATCATATATATGTGATATACTAATTGTTTTTTCTTTTTGGTTTCATATATTCTAAATTCCCCTCTTCCATCTATATCCCCATGAATCAGTGCCACAACTAATCCCGGTCTAGCTCAGCACTGACGATGCTGATGAGAGAAGGCCTTTTCCTAAGAGGGGGAAAGAGGTAGGGATTTTGGTGGGAGAGAACCAAAATGGAGTGACCATAATTCTAGGTATTCAAATTATCCAAATGGATATCAGTGGCCAATAACCTTCTCCATTGGCTCAAAAATATTTTTTTCCAGTTTGCCAATTTTTTACTATTTTTAGGGTCTTGAACTTCTAGGGCCATTTTGAGGCCCTAAACGATGTTTTTTTGTGATCCATTTTCAAAATTGTTATATTTATCTAAATAATTTGTGGACCTCCCCACCATATGCTCTTGGGTGAGACCTTTCCAATGGTGTATAGAGCGCCCAAAACAGAGATTGTATGAAAACGTTACGCCCCAATGAAGTTGTTGTATAAACTAACCATAACAGGGTCCACAAACCTTTTGGCGTTTCATCTTCTAGGGTTAGGGTTTTGATGTTTAGGGTTTCCTTATCATATAAAAATTTCCCATGGGCCTTAGTGTAAGATAGAGAAGAGAATGCATGTAGTCGTCACATCTCTTCTCAGTGATAAGCTGCCCCCATTCAACCTGTGTATTTATTTTACAGCTTTTGCATATTTTTATTCAATAATAGAAAGTGTGATTTACAGTATTTCATTGTCTCTGTTAAATTCCCGTTTCCATTTTGTTCCCTCATAAATATGGATCATCCAAGCTCGATATGTGTTTTTTGTTTTCCCTTGAGAGTATAGATGATTGGATTTTGGATTTCGATGACCGATTAGTGGCAACATGCATCCATATTGTAGAGGGTGTGAGCCCTACATAGAACATGCTCTTGCAGCAAGCATGTGTGGACGGTGAGAGCCACCATATGAGGGCATCCAAGGAAACAAAAGTAGTAGTATGTCCTATGGGAGAAGTAATATTGGTGCCCCCACCCACAACAATGACCCAACAACAAGTCTATTACCACTACCACCAGATTTGTGTCACCCAAGGAGTCAATAGGAGAAAAATAGAGTTGAATAAATGATTCGAGATCTATTACAATGGAATTCAATAATAATAGACTAAATAAAAAAAATAATGTAGGTGATAACCAAACAAAAAATGATTTAAAGAAATGTATAATACCAATCACATGAAAATGCAAGCTAGGAGTTGATAATGGAGAAACCCCAAGGGTGAAAAAACTAGTTGTATTGGGAAGTCACCGGTAGGACATTAATCTTCTAATCTTGTAAGAAAAACCATGTATCAAGGTGTACTAAGTCAAAAGACTCATTTACATGAACGAAGTTATAATGAAGGAATTGTTAGGAACCAATAATGTCTTCTCTTTCAAAACTCGTCTTAGTGAAATCAAGAATAAGGAACTGTAATGTCCCCATTCAAATAATTGCATAGCAGGACAATCCCATCAATTCTATTGGTTCCCTAGGTTGAATGGGTACATTTGGAATTGTAATAAGGGAGCACATGAATAATTTTTATACATTATAATAGTTCAAATATTTAATAAATAGATTGAATAAATAAACTCAAGAGAAATTCTAGGTGGCAAATAGTTTTGAAGACATATGGAGGATGTGGGACCCACTCTAGCTTGATTTCTCACTGCCACATGGCATATCTCTCTTGCCATTTCGAATCCATGAGAAGGAAAGCATTATTGGGTGATTTGGTAAGTTCATACACATGGAATTGAGCATCTTAGGTCGAATTGGGATGGAATGGTAACCTCCATGGAAGAGGAAGGGTCAAGTTGGAATCTTGTGGACACTTGGGCTAGATTCCCTAGCCCTTATGACAACAATGATGGAGCATCTATGACATCTATGATCAATTTCAGATCTGAACTTTGACATCTGACCATTATGACATGTCAGCCCCAAAAATAGGCTCCAATAGGGCGCTCATGGGAATTGGAGAAGCCAAAGAGACTCCCACTCGAATTGGTGGAAGGTGGAAGGCTAGGAAAGGTAGGACACATGGAAAATCTTGAGCCCTTACCCTAATTCGAATTGGATTGAGTATGGATAGATTGGGAACCTTATAAGGATAAGGATTTTTATAAAATATAGGGATAAACCAAGATAAGAGATTTTTATCATTTGAGAAAAAATGCATTTGTGAAGAGAGAGCTAGTGGATGACTAGTTTCTTGCCTTAGCCAATTTCGAGCGTGAAAGATTCCCATCCAAGTTGGTGTTTGGAGAGGACATTCAGGTCTTTAATGGAGATTTAATGGAGTTTTTATTTTCAGGTATCATCTACAGGGAATCTTGTGGTTTCATCTAATGCATCACATCCCCTCAACCATTTCCAGTTTTGAAGGCATATTCATGCTCCTTGAGGCATTGCGTTTTGGGTGAGCTCTTGTACTCCTTGGGAGACCTTATAATGATGTATTTATGCTTTTAATAAGCTTAATATACCATTTTATTCATATTAATAAAGTATCAGGTCGAAATACCAAGTGGTTGTATGTAAAAATGATTATTAATGAGCAAACAATGACCATTTCCCCACTCTATTGACGTATGCCATTGTAATGCTGAAGATTTCGAATAAAAGAATGCTTATCTGATATATTTATTATTAATGGAATTCCATTGATGAGTGTTACAAGTTTCATTTTCATCACTTAATCATTTGAAGTCATTATACTCAATTTATTTACATTTGGAGAAGATTTGGTGCCATTTCCCCAAGGGTCGAATTAGTGATTTGTGCAGCTGTTTGTGGGAAGGTTGGAACAGACTTAATAACTTATTAATGGTGCATATTATACCTTAATAATATCCCTGATACATCCCCTACCTCTTTTCATAAATTCGAGTGGGTTTGGAGGCATTTGGAAAGCCAATTTCAGTCATTGCCCTAGGGGGATTTGAACCTCCAATTGCTAGTAAAATTACATACTTTCTCTAGAATATTAAGGGAGTTTGCAGAGGTCTTTTGGTGGCCTTATATCATCCCTGAACATCATAATAAATTCCTATTATCACTCAGATACCTTCTCGGAATATTTGGGAGCATTTGGGGCAAATTGGAGACCTAGGCATCAAAACTAGTCAAAGGTCGAAATTGGGGAAAAGTGAAAAAATGGGCATTTTAATAAAAAAATTAAAAAGGGACATTACAGGAACCCTTTCATAGTTGGGATTACATTCATATATACAAATATAAGCGACGATTTGGTTCCTACCAATCACATTTCAGTTACAAAGAAGTAGTTACAACTTGATTGAGAAGAGGAACCATTTTCTTTCCATCTTTCGACTAGAAGAAGATGAAGAGACACCACTACATGTCGATGGAATCTTCCCAGTTCCTTTTGACTATTCAGAATGTCGGTTGATATGTGTTCAAGTCATCAAATTTTGTGGGTAATTTATGATGAATGAATATTGTAGAATATTGTGTGAGTCGATCGAGTTAATGGATAGATTGATATAGAGAGTTTACTGAGTCATTTCAACTATAAGATCTAACCAAGGAGTAGACTGGGAATAGGGACTAGTCGATGGTGCTATTCGATTCCTGCAATGGATCAAAACTTCCCCCCTTAAGTGTCAATGGTCGTCATTTCTTGCTTAAGCATATGAAGAAATTTGTGCTCTATTTTGGTGAGAGGATAAGACTTTCCTTGAGTTGGGAGTTGTCCTGCTTTGGCCACTTGAAACAAGGGAATTGTTCGCATCCTTGTGTGGCATGCTTGCTTTATTTTAAATAAGGTATTAATGGGAATTACCAATTGTATGGTTCTCCACAAATATTCCACAAACATCTACTATGTCTAGTGGCATTGGTTCTTCTCAAGCTTCTTTCGACTTTTTGGGGAAAAAATGGCCAAAGCCTACTCATATTCTTCATTTTTCCTCTTAATTTACATTGAATCCATTTTTTCGGAAAGAGAGTGAATGTATCAATATTCATGTCATCAAGTAAACCTTCTATCTCATATTTTATAAGAGTTGAGGTTGTGTATTTAGACGATGGAAAAACAACACTATTACTATTCTTTCCCCTCTTATTAACATACCTAGAGTAGTTTTTAAAGATTATATTTATCTCATCATACTCTATTTGAAATATATCTCCATAGGCTAATATATTTAATAATTCCATCAAATATTCTCTTACCCCTCTAAGGAGTACCAACTTTAGGGATTCTTCATCGAGCATGCAGTTACGAGCTCTCTTATAGCTTAGCTAAATTATTTCTTTATGGTCCTCTAAATATTATTTATTTCCCTACATCATCCTAAATATGTCATCTCTTGTATCTTTAGATTTGAAATAATACCTATATTTTTCTATGAAAGTTTGTTTCATTTGGTCCCATGAAGCAATACTATTCCCCTCCAAACTCATAATCCATCTTAAATATAAATCTTTTAAGGTAAAAGGGAAAATTTTAGGTTTTTGAGCATATGAATTATAATCATAGGTCCTGCAAACTACTTCAAATTCAAATAGAAAAGTATTTGTATCTTTTGATGTTAATCCATGGAAAATGGGAAGAGCGGAAAAGTTAATATTTTTCATCCCAGGCTGTTCGTTGGATCCTTTGATAGGAAACTCAAAGACTTTGGGTTGTTCTTCTTCTACCATGGAAATACTAAGTGGATATTTTGCTCAATCAACATATATATAGGTAGTTAGATTTTCCAAATATTCCTTAGGGTAATCAAGGGTAATAAACTCAAAATTTTGAAAATCTTTTTCGCTAGGTCCCGCCTCAGTCATAACAAATTTCTTCCATAAAAATTACAAATTCATCCCTCAATCGAGTCATGCACACTAAAAATATATATATGAAACAATTTTAATTAATAGTTACGTTATAGTTTTAGCACCTCCCTAGAAACAATGCCAAAAAGAGAGTGGTGAGGCAAAAGACTATCAAGAATAATTGTTGGAATCCCTGACTTCAACTTTTAAATTGTAAACCCAAGGATCATACAAACTTTAGAGGTACCATGAACAATATATGCAACATATAAGAATTCCTACTCAACAAACTCAACAAAATACAACTAACTGAAGAAATTTTTTTAGATTTAGTCCTTCTAAACTCAATCCTACTTTACCATAGACTAGTGGAGCTCAATCCTATCTTCAAGCTAAAGAGAAGGAAGATTAAGATTGTCTAATCATTGTATTGGGAATTTCAAAAATAATATCAAGGAATACTTTTTGGTTTCATTTTCTCACAAACATGCACAAGTATAATATTAAATCAACAAATATAATATTAAATCAACAAACTTTTGATATAAGAAACAACTACTGGAATTATAATACTGTAATCAAATGGGCACACAAAAAATTATTATAATTGTAAACAAAGTACTATAGGAAGTTCTAGTAGAAGTCTGCAATAAAAACATAGTATTTACAATAAGTAAAGAACCCACAATTGAATTACATATACTCTACAAAACAAATAACGTAATGTATATGATCCCTGTATTGTCTTGAGGGGGGCCTCCCCAAGACGAGTATAAGAACCTATGGAAAAATACAACTAATAATATGAAATCAACATTCATTTATATTAATAAAAATAGACTTTATATATCATAAACTAAATTTAAAACTTAAACATTATTGCACAAAGTATGGAATTTAAATTGTATTAAAAGTTATATCCACTATCCACCCTTGGGATGTACCCTAGGGTCTTATTTATACAAAAGATCAAAAACCAAAATATCATAAAATTTAGAGAATTTTCCCCTATACCTTGGTAATCATTGAAATTCCAATCCTTCTAGGTGATTGTTCCATATGGAACTAAACTTGGGCTTGACAATGATTGGGGGATATCCTGGATCATGAACCTAGTTAGCATAGTGAATAACCTGCATCAATGACTCTTTTGCTGGTTAACAATCCCTGTTTCCCAGACTCTTCCTTCTACCTTTACACTCTCATAACTTCAAATGCAAGCTATTTAATCCAATTACTAAAATTACTAGAACGCAGAGCAAATAAAGGGACAACACATTAACCAACTATCACTGAATTTATTAATCACACATGACAAAGATTTAAGATTTAATTATCACAATGTTTATGCATATTCTACACATCATAATCCTTGTGTTTCCTTGGTAATATCCTAAATGGTGTGAACATGGCTAATAAACCTACCAAAAATGATGCTCATCACTAGCTAAATTAGCCATGAGACCCAAAATATTATGGATAATTCTATCAAGAAGAAAGGAATGGAGGAAGGAGAGCCTTAGAAGAAACATGTCAAAGAAGCTAGATCGAGGTGCACAGATCATCAACCATGGGAAGGATCAAGTTCAAGTATATGGAAAATTTTGTGCAAAGCAGCTTGGAGCCTCATTCAAGAAGGGATCTATTGGATACATGGAAATGGGAAACTAGTTAATGTATGAGAGGAAAAGATCATGGGAAGGACTTCCTAAAGAAAGAAAAAAACATTGGGAGATTTAAAATATTGTATGAGTAATTAGGGTCTAAGAATTATCTTTGAATTATCTAACTGGAATAAATATGGTCTATGGAATAATTAAAAAAGGATGGGTGTTCCAAGAGAGTTAGTGTCAGGGAAATTTTTAGGGGCGAAATTTCGCCAATTGGCTATTTTTGGGACATTTTTTCAAAAAATTAATTCACTATTTGGTCATTATTAGTCTCTAATATCGCCTATATTTACATAAAATATGTTTTTTTATCACAATATTCACCAAAATTTATAAGTTTTAGGATTAAATTGAATGTTGCATATTTAGTATTCACCTATCTATATATATGTTAAATAATTGGCTAGAATACTACACTTAAGTCTACTATTAGAATCCTTAAAAATACCCTGGTTAGTGTATGCATTTGATATTTTGTTATCATTGTTGCAAGGAACATCTCCTTTCATCCTGACCACTAAATATCGTAGGGGATTGGGGAATTCAATTACTTATTTAGTCAAGGAGGGTTATTATCATATTCTTAAAAAAATGAAATTACCCGCTCCTTCTTCTCTATAAAAGAAAATATGTATCCCTGACTATATCCCAAAAATAAATGTATACTACTAGGTCCTAGCCCATGGAAAATTTCTAATAGTAAAAAATCTACAAGATAGGAAAATATATGGACCATCTAGATGTGCTCTCTTTATTTAAGAGAGGAAGAATCGACAAAACATCTCTTCCTATAATGCAACTACTGTAAAAAAAAATTGGGGATATTTATATGCTCAACTAGAAAGTAAAGTAATGATGCCCTCAACATGGAAAGATCTATTCCTTCATTGGAAATAATATTTCCCTTGTACATTAAGGAACCAAATCACTTTGGGTCGAATTTGGATAGTCTCCCCTAAGTTTGTTTGCTGGAAACTTTGTCTTGCAAGAAATAGAACAACCTTTAATCTGGATTCTAGAGCTCAACCTTCTGGATAGAACAACCATGAAGGAAAATTATCTATTGGTAGAGAATTACATGCGTAAGGGGAGTAAAGGACTAAAAAAGGAACCACTTTCAATTAATGAGTAGAAATGAGTTAGTGGAATTTTCACAAGGATAAACCTTCAATCCAAACCTCATATGAAGCCGCCTCTTCTTGAGTGGGAGATATATGTTAAGAAAGAGGAATTCCATTATTTAATCTATAAGTTGTTTTTTGATAGTTCTTTCAAATGTAATCCTAAGGTGGCAGGTGTGGGTGGCTGGGTCCTCATTAACCTGGGTGGACAAGAAGTAATAAGGTATTCTCAGGGATTGGGGGTGACCACTAAAAATTATGCATAGGTGTATCCATTGTTCCAAGGATTGGAATTTGTTAATAATATTAGGGTTTAACCAATTTAAAAATTTGGGGATTCCTTGCAAGTCATCAAATAGGAGAGAAAATACCCTAAGAAGAACAGTAAGATACATAACAAAATTTACACTAGAATAGCCTAGAATATTTGAAGCATCAAGGAAGTACATTTTCTATACATTAGAAGGCATAACAATAGTATTTCAGATTACCTATCTAATAATGTTGTTAAATTTAAAAAAGGTGTGGTTGTTTGAAATGTGGAAGTGTTGAAATGAAGGTGGATACAATAAGAAAAAAATGGTTTTACTCGAGATGTATACATCAATAAAAATTAAAGTATACATGAGGAAGGATAATTTAATTAAACTTAAAAAAAATGGTAATTATGGAGGAAACTTAACCCACGACTCCCAATTAGATTTTATAGATCATACAAATGCATACAAATCTCCCACCATTAAAATCAAGCAAGTGAAATCTCACACCCTTGTGTGTCTTCAACCATGCATGGGTCTAATCATACCTATGAGCATGGATGTAATTATAGATACCTTGTCTACTTTTCATCATGCCAGTGGGATAAACTACATAATTAGGGGATAAATGAGTGTAGAGATAGATGTGGCAGAGAAGGAGCAACAAGATCATCGAGAAACTGATCTCAGGTTGAGGTTTGGTTCTCTTAGTCCAATGAGCGGGTGTAAGGATTTTTCTCTTGAAATCACTATAGACTCTAAATGCAATTTGAATTTATCTCCTCATATATCTCATTGGGTCTGGGGAGTTACATGTTTTCCTCATTGTTTCCCTCTTCACCAGGTGGGAAGCACATCATTCTTAAGAACTTGGGGGACAATGGCCAAGCTCTTAAACTACGGGTTAGATACAAGATGATCCATGGGAGAGGTTTTGGATATTAAGAATATTTTGAAAAGAATGAAGATTGAAATGGATGGCATGGAGTAGGCCAGCGAAATTCTGAGTACACACTAAAATTTTGGAGCAAGCATGACTATTTAGAATCCAAGATAGAGAAGCAAGTACATAAGCTAGAAAATTTAGCAATGGACTCAACCATGCATCTGAATTTAATTATGAAATTAAATTAGGCGATAAATTCTTGTACTTGTGAATATTTAGCTTCAAGGTATCTGCATGAATATGTTATTCAGTATATGTTAACAATCAAATTAACACCCTTAACAAAGTGAAAGGTAGAAGCACACTTTAATATGGGCCCGTAGCATGAAGACAGAAGAAAAGTACATAAGAGAACAATCCTCTCTTATCTAATCAATACTTCCATGATAGGAAGGATTGAGTGAAGAAATAAGGATCCTAAAGAGACATGGTTCAGTGATTGAACTACTCAATTGAAGGCTCAAATCTAGTCTCCACCAATCAACAGTGAAAATAAGTGCATAATATTGCATTAATTGTACTTAAGAATGCTAAGATTATGACAAAAGCCTAAAAATACTATGGAAATTGGGTTTTTGGGTAAAAAGAATAAAAAATCAAGAAAAGGGATGATCCCACATTGAAAGATGAAGCTTGCGATCCCATTTCCCAATACTATAAAACAAATGCATTTGGGGCATGGTAAGGGAGGCAAAAGGTGAAAGCAAAGGCATGATGGGGATATTTGGAGAATGAAAAGCTCATCTTTATCAAAAGAAAGGATGGAGAAGGATGGCTCAAAGCAAGGGATGATGGATGCAACTCAAGCACTATTGTAAGTAAGTATTTTTATTCCTTGGCATAATATGAAGCAATTCAATTTCTTTTCCATTCATGAGTTTAAATTTTTTCTTCCAAGTTTGATTTGAATTCTAAATGGTTAAATTTATTAGGGAATGTTAGATAATTATCGATTTCTGATAATGAACTTCACCTATTCATGTTAAGATAGTTTTTTAATGTAGATACATCCCTACCTTAAATGATATTATCAGATTGGCGACCATACTGGGGATTTAATTTGAAAATTTCTTCAAAATTTGGTGTTTCAATCTTTCAAATATGCTTAAATATTGCCTTAAAATTCTTATAGAACCTATGTTTCATGCTTACAGACCCTTAGAATATCATATCTGGCCCTAATCAACCCCTAAACAGTCAAAATTCCTCGAAAGAAGGTTTAGATCTCAGGATTTATTGAGTTAGAGGACCAACGCACCCTGTATGTGCATACAGAGCGCTGAAGGGTCACCAACGCACCCTGCACACTAGAAAAAAGGTGTAATCAACGCACCCTGACTGTGTGCAAGGTGAATTGAAGCCCCATCAACTCTCTGTGCGTCGACCAGTTTCTGAGTTTTTGCAGCTTGGTTCTTCCTTCTTGTCTCGATTTTTTTGATATTTTCTTCTTGGATGGGCTAAGGAATCCCTTATATTAAAGTTTAAACCTTCCTTAGACACTCTTTAGCTATAGATTTGGAATATTTTAAAAGTTTTTTAAAGATTTCTTGTATCAGATTTGCATGAATTGTCAACTAGTTTTGAGATCTCATTGTTTTAGGGCTACTTGGAGGATTAATTTTTCTACTTGAATACCTAAAAATTGATTTAATACATGTTAGGATCAGTTTAATACCAATTAGGAAAAATTTGGAAGAGTTTGGTTTGATATCTTTAGATTTGGAATTTCCCTCCGAAAACCCTTAAAAATCACCTAAATTGGCATTTTTTTCAAAATTTTCTTACAATTTATGGTAGATCCATTTTGTTAAGGTCCCCTTTTTCTGTTAGATCCCTGATTGGATAGGATTAGGTCTCATCCTTAAATCATTTTAATTCATTTCATAGTTTGCAAATAGTGAAAATTGAAAAAAACACAAATATTTGTTTAAAGAACTTTAAGGCCCTTTAATTTTTGACTCTCATACACTTTCTTATTTGAAACATGGAACCAAATATCAGTTATGGCATATGAAAATATCACTTGAACACATTTCACAAATATATTTGCATTAAAAAACAAAAAAAATTAAACAATACACTTTGAGATATTTTGAAAACAATTTCCCTCCAAAACAAAAAAAAAAGCTTTACTTAGTCAAATTTTGTTTTGGATATACAATATTTTCATTATTCTCATGCAAAATTAGAGAAATTTATAGCTTTATATCTCTATTTTCTTGTGATAAGTTGTGTCTTAGCCACTGCATCCTCTTTACTTGGGCTTTCGAGCGAGTTTGTAAATGAGAAAGTGGATCTCAAGTGTAATAGTGTAGATTTCAATTTTCACATACAGTTCTCGAGCTACCGTATCCTCTTTGCTTGCACTTTCAGGTGGCCCTGCAAACGAGAAAGTAGATCTAAAGTGTAAGAATTTAATTCATAAGTAGTCAGAAGGGCTATGCGTATCCTCTTTTATTTCACTTTTGGGTGGCCCTACAAACGCGAAACAGAGATCCCCTGTGTAATAGAATTATATTCATTTCATTGAGATATTTGTTTGGTTTACATTGATTTCCGAATTCAATTATTATCCATATTTCAGAAGAACTGTTCCTAAATATAAAAAATCTACCAAAACATTTTTTATGTTTGAAAGACACACATGAACCTATAACCTTTCAATAATTTAGAACATTCATCGAATTGAAAGGTAGAATAGTGATCATATTGCATTGTTTGGTTCATATTTTTTGAGTCAACACACCACCAGTTTTACTTCCACTCCTGAAACTAAAAAAACTACGATTAAAATTGGTGCTTAATCTAAAATTAACCAACATTTGATTTTAATATCACCAACAAGAATAGGTTAGTACTCTGGATTAGGTTTGGATATTTAACATTGTTGGCCTGCAAAACTTTTGAAACTAGCATTGATTATTGAGAGTTTAAATCCATTAGTAGCAAAAAATGCTTGTCGGGAAAGTGCATATAACACATGAATCAAGCACGAGGCCAATCTGGATAAGTAAGGGTGGTTCCCCCCCTCTTTCTTGTTTAGTGGGACATGAGCTCATCACATAATTCTATGTAAAGTGACAAATCCTTGTGGTGACATCACTTTTCTAGAATACCTGGTTATGAGAGTTGTCCTAGACTTACAAATGTTCCGCCCAACCGTCGATTGTGAAGTGGTAACCTTAGTTTCTATTCCTAGGATATCACATAGGCTATTGTGAGTGGGGGACATTTGCAGTACATGATATAGACTTTGAAACTCTTACTCCTTAGGAGGGTGATTGGTCAAGAACCAATACTTGCACCCCTAGTGATTATAGTTTATTGTAATTGTTTCTCATACCTTCTCTTTTATTAATTGTTTGAGGCTTGATATCCCTCGGAATCTACTAGTTTCGGAATTCCCTCTAATCTAAATTTTCACCGAGCTTCGGTTCTTTGGGAAAGTAGACTGCTTGCTTGGTTTCATAGGACTTTTTACTGTGTGGACACTTTTTCCTTTTTTGATTATAGACTTCCTTAATATTGGTTTATTTTTTTTCTAATTAAGAATAACATTAAAAAAAACTACTTTTATCAAAATTATCAAAAGTGGATACTCTCCCGATCCTCCAGTCACGACGGCAGCGAGGTAACTCACCAGAAATTGAAGGCCCCGCTACATCGCGCAGACGGATTCAAAAGACCCAACCTTGTGAGTTGGAAACTGAACAACTACTAGATTCAATTAGCAACAATAGAGAAGAACAATATCAAACAAAGACTAAAACTTCACCTAACGAAAAACACACGGACATTGTTGATAACCTTGCTCCATTTGAAATTGAAATAATAGAGAACAACATAGCTAATCACATAAACTCACATTTGAAAAATATTTCACACCCAGTGATACTTCACATCACTGAGGCATTGGATTACATCAATCCTCTTTTCATTTATTGGACTAATATGCACAATTCAACAATTGACCCTATGGCTTCATCAGGAGCACAAGGAACTACATCATTGCAACCTCAAACAGTTGATGGAGATATCAATATTTCCAATTTGGCCTCTACATCAATCCCAATAGTTAGTATACCTTTCATTAGCGCAAGTTCAACCAACACTTCAGTGCCAGTTGGTACAGTTTCAGGTTCCAATCCCGGAAGTACATCCACTTCATCTGCAGGGATCCCTACTGGAGGGTGTGCCTTATCAAATATGGGTTTTCCATATGTTTTGGCTAATCAAGGTCAAAATAGTCAACGAGTAAACCAAAATCCTCTTGGTATACCTAACATTTTTTCAAGTTCTACTTCTAGGGGAAACCCTTCACCGTGGAATGTTAATATTGTGGCGGAACTAATGGAACATGGAAAAATAATTCCAATTGGGGTTATGCTCCATATTTTAGTGGAAATTCCTCGGGAAGTCATCCCCCAACATTTCCTAGCACAAATCCTAGGGGTAATCACATATCCCCAATAGGTAGCACACCGCGAGGAAATCCAACTATCAACCCCATTCCGTAATGGAGTGGGAAAGTTCCAGGAAGTAACCAATATTCTTGGGAACCACCCCCACAAGGGGGAAATCAACCTTGGAACGCTTACCAAAACCAAGGAAACAATCAATGGAGTGGTCATATTTCGACAAGTAACCAATATTATTGGGGCCCAGCTCCGCAAGGGGGAAATCCAATCATTAATCTTATCCCGCAATGGAATGGTGATGTTCCACCAAGTAACCAATCTTATTGGAATATACCTCTGAAAGGGGGAAATCCACTCATTAATCCTAACCCGCAATGGAATGGTCATGTCCCATAAAGTAACCAATCTTATGGGAACATACCTCCACAAGGGGGAAATCCATACATGCATCTTGTTCCACAATGGAATGGACAACATTCAGGAAGTAACCAATATTTTTGGATGCAATATCCACAAGGATCTAATCCTTCTTTGAATTATTTTCAAGCCCAAGGACAACAATAATGGAGCCATCAATCTTTACCCGTGTATCAAGCGTTTGCTACGGCACCAGTCAAATCACCATTTCTAGCCACATTGAATCTACCAAATTTATCCTTCCTGACTAATGATCATGTTCTACATTTGAATGGCTCTCCAACCATACCAACTAAAATACTCTCAGACATACCCAATTTTGAGAGAAAACCAGGAGAAGATCTATAAAATCATGTGATGTCATTCCATTTGTGGTGTTCATCCAATTCTCTAGTTGATGATAGTGTCAGGTTAAGGTTGTTTTAGCAGACCCTAAAAAGAATTGTTGTGAAATGGTACATTGAGTTTCCCCACAATAAATTCATAGAATTTTCATCTTTAGCTATGGTATTTCTGACACATTTTCAATTACCTATCCACTATGAGATAGGAATAGAACTTGTAACTTCACTTAGGCAGTCCACTTCTACTCACATATAGGATCATATACACGAATGGAAGAGGCACCGAAGGCTTATAAAAGCTGAAATCCCTGCTCAATTCTTATCAAATTGGTTCATACAATCACTATTACCTACTCTTTCCAAAGATGTAGCCATTTCAGGAGCCATGACCGAAGAACAACTCATTCAGAGTGCTCAATAGATGGATTTGATATATTCCCAATCGGGCACACTTTATGATTTAATACCTCATATTGTAATACTTGCGTCTGATCCAGCTAGTCCACCAAAAGGACCTCATACCGATGGTGTGATTGGATCCGTCAACCAAATTGAACAGATTACCCAACAATTGGGACAAATGTGTGATTGGATCCCACCCAAACTTCTGAAGTACTTACGGTTAAAACTGCAGACCCAAAGGAAAAAAGAAGAAACAGAAGAAGAATCCCAATGCTAATTCTGGGATGGGAGATGCACCTAAGGTGAATAATCCTACTGGAGGCAATCTGGAGAACCGAAAAAATAAATACCCTTCAAAATTTTCCAAGGGGATCATCCTACTCACCTTTGTCCTCATATCGATGATATTCATCAAATGTTGGCACAACAAGGAGGGAAACAAAAAAATGTCATCCTAGCTCAACCTTTCCCCCAACAACAAAATATGGTTGTTGCAGCACCAGTACCTCCACCAGGAGGAAACCAAGCAAACCCCCAACAAGGGGCAATCCACCCAATGCTAATATCTTCACGATTGGTGAGCATGAAATAAACATTCAAACAAGGGCTCGTTCTTATGACATACCTTTGAAAGATGCAGAAACAACTGGTTCTCAACATAGTAGTTATCTAACCATTGAGAAACCGACCATAGACATAGTACCTCGACCTCAAAAAGGGGTTTTCCGTATAACAACACATAATCCTAATGTGCGAGCTGCTCAAAAATACAATGTGGTTGAAGTCTTATCTCAATATCCTTGTGCAATGTCCGCCTTGGAGGTATTGCAAAGTTGTCCTGCTCAAAAAAAGGAACTATTGTCTTCTATCGATGCTATCGATCCATCTGACATCAATTTGATAACTTTTGACTTAGAACAGGCCACATGTAGGATTCCATCACAAATCACATTTCATATCAAAGTGACTTCACATGGTAAGAACAATTTTCGAACCATCGTGGATGAAGGAGCGTCAACTTGTGTCATGTCACTATCATGTTGGAAGTATTCTGGATCACCCACCCTAGTACCATCCCATACAATACTCAAAGCATTTGATGGTCATTTGTTCCCACCTCATGGACTTATCATGGATTTCCCAGTTAAACTGGGAGGTAAAACAATTCAAGTAGATGTTGAGGTAGTGGATGCGCCCATAGATTACAATTTTATATTGGGACGTATTTGGATACATAAGATGATGGCTGTAGTGTCTTCAATATTACAAGTCATTCGGTTCCCACACCAAGGGAAGATTATCACGATAGATCAACTAGACTATTGCACACTTGAAATTGGTCTCCACTCGAATGTACCTTTTGTATAGGATTTAGAAACGGTGATTCAATATTTTGGGGTAGGAATGTTCAAATATTCATCCCTCATGGGAACTTTCGCGATTCCACCACCGATATTGACCCTTAACACTGCTCCAATTTTCACTATTACATCAGAAGTATACTTTCCATTAAAAAAAATCTACTTCCATGCCAGAAGTTGGCTCCACCTCATCAGAAGGGGCCTCCAAGGAGGAAATCTTAGTTGAAAAGAGTGATGGACATATACCAACTTCTATGCAACATAATGAAACAGAGAGTAGTGTTCCCCTTTCTTCCATAGAGATTTCTTATCAAGCTATTCAGATGGATTCAACATATTCGGATCAAAACCCTTCCCATATGGAGGAATATGATTGTAACGTCCCCAGTTTGACCCCATGGCATTAAAATTGTAAATGATGTAATATTGTTACGAAATCATGGTGAGGAGCTCAAGGCCAAGGCCCCGCCATCGATTTATTGATGCATATGGTTTGCGTGCTAGCCAGGCACATTGGAATTTCAAACATCATGTAAATATGCATTTTAATAAAATACCCATAACTAGCTATGCAATGCAACAAGAGATGGGGGGCATGATTTTTACAAGGAATTGGGAGGGAAAAAATTCAAACCCTTGGAACTAGTCAAGTCAATCCAAGTGTCAATGAGAGAACCTGTCAAACCCTCAACTACCCATGTTGACTTTTGTACCCAATCATTGATTTCTCCCAAGAGTTGGTTGAGGTAGTTAATGCCTTGGGGAATGAGAGGTATGGCTGTCCAATTTCGGGTATGGGAAAGCCACCCTGCATGGGAAATCACATTTATCTTCTTGGGTAAGAAAAGAGCCATGAATTTCTCCCCAAGCCATTATCCATCAACTAGTTGGGCTCTCTCACGAGTTAGGAGCTTGCTGGGGCATTTTTCCCCATCGAACTTATGTGTTTTCCTTCATTCTCAGCTCGGAGAAGAGCGTTTTTGTGTTGTATACCATTGAGGAAGAAGGGGAATCGAACTAGGGGTTCCATAGAGATCGTTTGGATGCTGAATGCTTAGTTAGTTGGGGAAGAAATCGTTTTCCTCCATGTGAGTGTTTTTCCCCATTCCATAATCGGTTTTTGGCTGGAAACGAATTGGGGAAAACCCATGACCATCCTGTTATAAATCCCATTTTTAAATGTGTATCCATGCCCAATGATTATGCTTGCTATGTGAGAAAAGAGTATGTTGGGGTATGGGTTATGGGTCTCCATTGTTTTGGCTTGAGCTTGAGTGCAAGCATCCAGGGTTTTGATGTAGCCTGGTAAACCCAGCTATGGACTAGCTTGGATCAAATGAAATGCTTAATTGGCTGTGTATGAGCTGAATGTCCCATTTTCCTTGTAAGAATCATGCCCAGCTCGGGGGTGGCCTTCGGACGGACTGAGTATATGCCGTCGAAGAGCCTACGGTTGGGTGGAACGTTGCATCGACATAGCTAGTTGTTTTGGGACAATTGCACAACAAAGATAAGTGTTTTTTGTCTATGTATCTACTTCTGAGATGCTTAAATTAATGACTGTTATTGATATGTTGAATGCATATGAAGAGTGTGTGGATGAATATGTTTTATTCTGCTATGCATGTTTAACTAATTTTCATTCTGCACACATTTAATTTATGGCTGTGAATCTAATGAATGGGCTGAGTTTTATGAAAATCCCCAGAGATTGCCATCATGTACCCTTCCTTGCCTTGGATGGATGGGTGGGTACGTTACAATTATCCGTACACTTCACCAATATGGTCCAATAACACTCCTAGTACTCATGACATCCTAGATCTGAATTTTTCATCAGATGCAACCATCCTCAAATTCATGAATATCTTTGAACGACCCTAGGAAGACATGCATCACAGATCCTCATTTCTTCCAAAGATAGATTCATTAGAGGTCAAACACGAAAATTTTTACCTCGATCATGACATGGAAAAATACCAATGCCCCGTCCAAACACACAATGTGAGCTCGAAAGGAAATTTGGAAAATATTTCGAAAACCATCCCAATCGATATATCCATTAAGCTTGGCATCATTGAAAACATCAATATAGGTGGGGATTGTTCTCCAGAAGAAATCGTACATTACAATGCTCTATTCAAAGAGTTCTGTGATGTGTTCGCTTGTTACAAATAAATGCCAGGCATTGATCCCATCATAGTTGAACATGACATAAAAACCTATGATAATGTTAAACCAGTGCGACAAAAACTATGCTCGGCCAATCCTAAGAAATCAACTGCCATCAAAGTAGAAGTCGAAAAACTTTTGAAAGTTGGATTCATCTATCATGTTCCTTTAACTGAATGGGTATCCAATCTTGTTCATGTTAATAAAAAGAAAGGCACTATCTAGGTCTGTATTGACTTTAGGGATATAAATTTGGCTTGTCCCAAAGACAAATATCCCACACCCTTCATTGATCAGATTATAGATGAATGTGTCAAGAATGAAATCTTTTCATTTATGGACGGATTCTCCGGTTACAACCAAATCCAGATAAAAAAAGAAGACCAACATAAAAGAAAATTTCATATGCCCTTGGGGGACTTTTTCATTTCGAAAAATTCCATTTGGCCTTAAAAAAGTCGGGGCTACTTTTCAAAGAGCCATGTCATATGCATTTCATGACATTAAGAAAATCGTTGAGGTTTATCTTGATGACTTGGCATACAAATCTAAAAGGAGAGCTGAACATAGTGCACATTTATGAACCGTCTTCGTTCTATGTCGTAAATATAACATTAGGTTGAAACCACACAAATGCTTGTTTTGTGTGGAATATGGGAGATTACTTGGGTTCATAGTTTCAAAAAAAGGGATTATGGTGTATCCCCTCAAGTTTGAGGCAATACTTCAGTTTCCTTCCACGAAAACAATAACACAACTTCAAAGCCTTCAAGGGAAAGCTAATTACTTGAGAAGATTTGTCGAGGATTTTGTTGAACGAGCTTAAGGTTTCATGCGTCTCCTAAAAAAAGATGCACTATTCATATGGGATGACCAATCTCAACACTCATTTGATGCAATAAAGAATGCTTTGGTCTTTGCCTCGGTACTTAGTCCACCGAACTATAGTAGATACTTTTTGTTATATTTGGTAGCATCTAGTTCCACCATAGGAATGGTATTGGCACAACAAGATGAATCATCACAAGAGAATATTATTTACTATCTTAGTAAGTGCCTTGCAGGTCCTGAATTGAGATATTCCCAGGTTGAGAAGTTGGCCTTGGAAGTAGTTCATGTTGTCCAAAGACTTAGACATTATATGCTTCCAATAAAAACGACCATAGTGGCTGAAATGAACCCCATGAAACACATTATTTCCCTCCATATCATCGGTGGAAAATATTCAAAATGGATAGTAATTTTGCAAGAATTAAATCTCGATTTCAAAAACACTAAATCCAAGAAGTCATCGGCATTTGCTGAACTAATGTCTGAGTTACCCTGTGAGAAAGAGGATACTATATCTGTTGAATCTTGGGAATATGAACATGTATTCCTCATTGCAACATCAGATCCTTGGAATGAACATTTATCACATATCTCCAAACCCAAAGGATTGATCCTCAGTTTTCTAGCATTGAACGACATCGCATTAGACACCAAGAATGAAGATACCTTGTCATAGGGGATAATTTGTACCATTGAGGAGTAGACACGATATTAAGACGTTGCTTAATACACGAGGAAGATGAACAAGTTTTGAATGATTTCCATGCTGGGGCATGTGGTGGTCAATTTTTTGGGTTGGAAATTGCCCATAAAATCTTGCGTGTAGGATACTTTTGGCCTACAATATTTAAAGATTGCATCAATGTTGTTAAAAAGTGTCACCCTTGCCAAATCTACACAAGAAAAATGCACACACATCCTGCTCCATTGCACCCTGTAGTAACTGTGGGTCCATTTTAAAACTGGGCCATTGATTTTATGGCAATCAACCCACCTTCAGTCGATGGCCACCACTACATCATTGTAGCCGTGGACTACTTCACCAAGTGGGATGAGGTGATGCCTACATGCAACTACACGGGTAAAACTGCAACATATTTTCTATTCAATCACGTGATAGAAAGGTTTGGTGTACCCAAAGAGATCATTACTGATAATAGAAGTCATTTTAGGAATTCCTTTATGGATGAACTTACCAATAGGTTAGGATTGTTGCAGGACTTTTCCTCACCATATTACCCTCAAGCTAACAAACAAGTCAAAGGAATTAACAAGGTTTTGAAAGCTATGTTGTAGAGTACGATCAATAAGAACAAAATTAACTGGCACTTAATGTTGTTTTCCTCTCTTTGGGCTTACCGTACCACTGCTAAAACCGCAACTAGATTCACTCCTTTCCAATTGGTTTATGGACAAGAGGTTGTGTTGTCGATTGAATGCAAAATATCGCCATTAAAAATAGAAGGCAAACTCGTACCTAACACTTTTGCAGAAGAAGAAAGGATTCTCCATCTTCATTATCTAGATGAAACTAGAAGGGAAGATTCTCTAAATGTGGATGCACACAATAAAAGGGTTAAAATGCAATATGATAAATCATCCCGTCCCTGAGTCTTTTCTGAAGGATATTTGTTTTTATTTTATGACCAAGACCAAGACAAAATAGGAGAAGGGAAATTTATACCAAAATGGTTTGGCCCACTTGTAATCAAAACTGTGTTAAAGAGAGGAGCTTATGAATTGATCAATTATGATGGGGAACCTATGTTGGAGATCAGAAATGGTCTCTATATGAAGAAATACTTGCATAGGAACTGATGCCTCGCAACACTTGTTGTATTATGTTGTATTCTTTGTATAAACTTTTGTACTTTAGTTATTTTGAGCACACGTATCTTGCTTGGCATTGTCACTTTGGAATATGGAACAAGAAATATTCACATATTTGTGATGCGGATGGCACCAACCGTAGTTCTCGGAACATTGCTTCCACCTCATGGGTGATTTTCACACCTAATGACGAAGTTTTAATTTCAGGAGGCATTTTTATTGGATCTGCAACCAACAATGTTGCAGAATATAGTGCAGTCATTGAGCTTCTTGTCAAGGCTATCACCCTTGGCATCTGACATATAATAATCAAACTGGACTCAGAATTAGTTGTGTCTCATTTAAATGGTCAGTATCAGGTTCGAAATCCTACACTGTTTATAAATTTTCTACGAGTAAGTCTTTTAGAATGTCAATTGGAGTTCATTGAATATATACACGTTCCTAGAAGTCTGAATAGTTTGGCTGATTCCTTATCCAGCTACGTACTTGATTGGCATCTAAGTCATTAAAATCATACTGAAAAAATCAAGCATGTACATTATTCATGGCAATTTAATTGAACATATCATTTAAAGACATAAGTAAAAGCTGAAATAAACTAGCTTACATCATAAACCGAAAAGTGTGTTGATGTTCTAGACATTTTGAATAGTAACTTTGCACACACCAAAAATAATAGTGTAAATACTTTTCTCTTTTTGTTTCTTTTTCTTCAAGATAAAACCCAAAAAAATTCACAAAAACATTGAAAATATTTGGAAACTTCAAAAACATTTGAAATTGTTTCAAAATTTCCTAGTCCGGCACAAAAACTCACCCGCAACTAGTAGATCACTGAATAAAGGTTTACAGCTTCTAGAAATTCATGCTGAAAGGAGATGCTTCCTCTCATCCATCGACTACACCTACAAGGATTATGCTAAAAAATGAGTGTTTTTACTTATCTTTTATTCATACATGTATAACCGTATCCTTTTGAACGATAGAATGATGCATAATTCTTCAATTTTGGCTATCTTTTTAGATATTAAATACACATTTGAACTAGTTTCTGACTAAACAGTTGGGTAGTGAAATGATTTTGATTACAGGACTTGGAGACTTTGACAGTTCAAACTATTTGATTCGGGTAGTTGGATAAAGACCATGATTCATGATGATTTCGGCATTTTGGAATTTTTCGCAAGACTTTATATGAAGTAAACCTCATTGACCCATTCCTACTTGGCCACCATACCAAATTGGATAAGCTCAGTTACATGGTATTATTTCACCATCCTTCCAAACATAACCTTACTTCAAATAGCCCACCCATGGAGGGAACATCTATAAGAGTGTGTACAACCAGCTCAGCCCTTGTTTGCAATATGGATCTTTTCCTTGGCCAGACCCATACCCTTGAAAAATAGGAGTAGTCCCATGCAACACGCGTTCCCTCCCATGTACTATAGCATTCTTTATTCTTTTTCAAGTTGATATATGAAAAATCCATGAAAATTAAAAAACACAAAAATCCAGAAAGAAGGAGAATTGAATCATTTCATATTATATCCTTGAAGAAAATAGCAATAGTTATTCCTTGTCGCCCTTGAACACGACACATAATTTGATATCCGTTGTCAGTACACCATCCACATTTTCCTTAGGAAACTATATCAATATTTTGAACAGATCTCCACCGATGGGTTATCCTTCCCATCACCATTGGATCTTTTGTTAATGCATCTGGCATTGGAATATTTCATTAAGGCCGGTTACTCAAAGTCCTATGTTTCCAATTGTCCATTCTATGTCGTGTTATGTGTTCAAGGGAAGTTCAAACAGAGTCGGACATTCCTCAAATATTCATGACCAATCATGTCGGCCTTCCTTGTGCGAGTATACAATGTTGGATCTCGCAGCTCTACCAAATTATATCAGACTGTTGATCTTTGTTTCGTATCGGTTGATGTGGGATGCATTAATTCTCTCCTTTTGATGTATTTGTTCCTATCGACACCAAATCATCATCTAGGAAATGGAATTAGAAACCCATGAGTACCTTGGATCTTGCAGTCATTAGTGGCAGGTTTCCTCACAAATGATAGTGGGTATACATCAATGACCCCTTATTATTTGATTCTACAAGTGTTCGACTTCAAAAAATATATTCACACTTGCTAGTTTGTACTCAGTACCTTAGAGTCCGTCATCATTATCGGTGGGTCTCTTCACATGTGTTAACGGTATACATCAATGACCGGTAATCAAATGTTGTTTTATTATGCTCAACATTTGTTCATTTATTCGCATGATATAAACTCCTACTATCATCGGTTTGTATTGAATACCTTGGGAAAAATAGTTGTATCACCCATCGATGCACTGCCCGAGTTGCGCAATATTAAACTACCATGTCAGAAGTTCGATGGAGACCTTGTTCTTGCACTCATCAAAGTGCATGTTTACACTTTTGATTTTTTTTACTTTTGACATGGATCCACTATGTATTTTTCATGGCCATGCTTGTTTACTTCTAAGCATGGGTATGCCCGCCTCAAGAAGATATTGTATATTTGAGAAATTGCTATGTTTGACTTGCAGGTGTTTTCCTGAATCCTACGCATATGAGCTAATCCTTTTTTATCCTTTCTTTGATCAATAAAGTATCAGTATGACGGATATCACTATAAAAATAATGTATTTTTTCCCTTAGCTCCACTTCATATCTCACACATTAGGGGGAATCTATTAACAATCAAATTAACACCCTTAACAAAGTGAAAGGTAGAAGCATACTTTACTATGCACCCGCAACATGAAGACAAAATGTAACGTCCCCTGACCTCCTTAGTGGTCTTCAGAGGTCATGGAACCCCCTTCTATCTCGCTGTACATTTTTTTTCTTTTCTTCAATCCCTTCTCGGATCCACAATCCACCATTTTGATCTGCAATCCGCAATCCACAATCCGCAATATGCAATTGCGATCCGCAATCCGCAATTGAGATCCGCAATCTGCAATTGCGATCCGTAATCTTCAATTGCGATCCGCAATATGCATTCCTCAATCCTCATTGCGGGGTTCAGAATGCGGAATCCTCAAAATGGTCCTTATAACGATTCCTCTTTCTACATTCCACAATCCACATTGCGGATGCGGAAATGCAGAAATACCTATTCCATCTCTGGAATGACTTTTCCTTCCGCATTGTGGATGAGGAAATGCGGAAGTCCACACCATGTGACCTTACCTTATGCAATCCACAATCCACATTGCAAATGTAGAATAGTCCTTGCGGATACAAAAAGGTCAGGACCACTGACCCCTACTTCCGCAAGCTTCTAAGGCAACTTCATAGGGTGATAAATTCTTCATCATTGGTCCAAATTGGGAAAAGATGGTACCGTTGGAAATCTCTTGGAGAACTCTATCCAATGGTGCAACTCCCATTCATAAAAGAGGTATCTAACCCTATCATTTTTCCAACTGAACATTTTGTGCATAACTCCACTTAAGTGTCTTAAATTTCTGCTAGGAGTTCTACCTCCTTCCTGACATGGATCCTTCCCTTCACCTGACCACAGAAGCTCAGAAGGCACCTCAGGAGTTATCCCCGTTCCTTTCCCAAATCCTTGTGGGATCAACCATCCCTTTTAGAGGATCAATACAGTGCATAATACACATATATAATGGACTAAGTTAGTCAATCCTATTAACAACCTGTAGGGGTTAGCCAAACCTATCATTCATATAAAAAATGAAGTATTCCAGCACACATTCAACCATGCATTCAACCTCATTCCCATACTTGACTCTCTAACGATCAACTTCATGAAACCATCCATTCCTTGATCTAGGGAATGACAAGCATAACAATGCATAAAGTCTATGAGGTTAGGTCTAACCAATACATATACCACAGGAAATATTTATAATGCAATAAACTCATGAAAATGAATGAGGTATCCAACATGAACTCATCCTCCTACTTAGGCTTATACATAGTACACCTATTATTCACATTCATAGAAACATTTATTCATCAACTTGAACAAAAAAACCATAATATAACACATGAAATAGAAACATTCACTCCATAGAACACTTATCTTTGGATATTGAAGTTAACCAAGCAACTGGCTAAGTGAGAGCAATGTTCCACCCAAACTTAGGTCTCTTTCCAGCCTATACTCTTTCAGCTAACAGACCACCCCCGAGCTGGGTTGCGTATCCACTAAGGAGGGATAACTAGGTTCTCTAACAATCAAGGTCCACCTCAATGCTAAGCCAACCTACATTTGGTTTTATCAAGCATATAAGGAAAACAAGGAAGTTATTGCTAAGACAACGAGCTCAACCACAGAGTTGCAGGCATCCCACACTCAACAGACATGGCACCCACATTACCTACCTCACCCAACACAAGGAAGACCCTCTTCTCTACTGCATAGTACCTCAAGGCCTCTTCCCTTCCAGTGCTATTCAGGGTGGGAATAGAAAGGTCCAGTTGCTATTTTTATGATATTACAGCCTTCATTGGGTTTATCAAGCAACCCAACCCTAAATTGACCTTCTACCACAGTTTAACCAAACGGTTTCTTCTCAAAGTTGCGGACTAAGCTCTGTCCCGCAGTCTAACTCTCTTCAACCCAATCCCATGTCCTCGCAGCTTCCTCAAGCTGTTAATGCTTTGTAACTTCATCTTGGGTTGGATTACAAGGATTTTTCCAATAGATAATGCATCCGCACAAGGTTTCCTGTTGATGTATTTTTAACTTTGGAATATATTCATTTGTGTATTACATTTGTACTTTATTGTATATCCAACAGAGATGTATTATTCCTCTGATTGGAAGTGTTGTCATTTGTATTTGCAAGTGTCGCAAGTTACATTGTAAGTGTCATCATTTGTATTGATGGGTTATTAGACCACCAGTATGGGGTCGTCCCTAGTTAGGTCATGTGGTTGGGTTATTAGACTTCATTAGCGAGTCGGACCTGTTGGTTTATTGGCAAGTCAAGTCAATGTATAAATAGAGGGTGTGCCTCTCTCATTCTATTCACTCACTCCCTTCTCAAGCTCGCATAGCTAAGAGAGAAAGTGTTGCACAAGTAGAGGAGGAGGAGTATCTGCTAAAGACATCTCTTTGGGTTTGATCATTGTGACCTTGGTTTGTGGCTTATTCTATCTCTGAGGAAGTTGCGGGTTTTTTCACCTTTTTGGTTTTCTCCGAGGAAACTCTGTGTCTATTGTCTATTGCGTTTATGATTGATATGTTGTACATGTTATTCTCTAAGTGATCCTAGATAATATTGAATGAAATTATCGAAAAATTGACATGGTATCAGAGCTGACCTAAGAAGAAGGCATTGTGCAGCTGCGGAAGCTAGGGATTCTTAATATTTGGGTTTCTATCCACAGATCATCAAAGGAAGGAGGCTAGATTGACTCTCCTAGCAAGGACATATCTTTCTGTCGAGATAGAATTCAATTCTGAACATTTTCAGTTATGACCTAATCTTTGCTGCGGGAAATTAGGGTTTCAAAAAAAGTTGGAATTTATGGAATCTGAATCCACGGCTGGATACTCCTCAAGAAAATATAAGTTTAGAGCATTGGATCGAAATTTTTGGTTGGGAAGAAGGGTGGGCTTTATTAAACCCTAGTTCAAGGTCCTGTCCAGTGAATTCAAAAGTTTTAAAGGCAATTTTGAGGGGTCAAATTTTGCAAATCTCAAAATCAGAGTATACCAGCTTGACCAGCTCAGCAGAGCGCATCTTTCTATCCTTTCAAAAGTTTCAAATTCAAAGTTTGAATTTTTAGGGTTTCTCTGACAAACCCTAATCCAGCTCCAGATTTAGTTTTCAACAAATTGAGTGGTAAGACCTAAATCTTTCTATTTCCATTTGAAGTACTCTTAAGATGTCTCACCACACCAAGCTTGAGGATAAGCTTGAAGGGGCTGATAATTTCCAAGCCTGGAAGTATAGGATTGGGTTAATCCTAGAAGAGAATGAGTTGGACACTTACATAAGTGAAGAGGTTTCAGTTCCAGAGGGAGATGAGGCTAAATCCTCACACAAGAAGAACTTGGTCAAAGCCAAGAGAATCATTGTTGATTCTATTAAGGACCATCTCATACCCCATGTGTCTTCCCTAAAGACACCTAAGGAGATGTTTGATTCTTTGACTAAGTTGTTTGAAGGTAAGAACATAAATCAGAAGATGACCCTTGCAGAATCAATTGAAAGGGGTAAAGTTCGAGACTAAAGAGACCATCCAATCCTACTTTACTAAGGTCTCTCTAATCAAAGAACAACTTGAAGCAATGGATGAAGTAGTGGAGAATGGAGAAATAGTCATTACCACTTTGAATGGCCTACCTAGGTCATGGGACTCCTTCATCCAAGGTATTTGTGCAAGAAATAAGTTGATCTCTTTCAGTAGACTATGGTAGGAATGTTCTCAGGAAGAATCTAGGCTTGTAGCTCGAGAAGAAAATATGGGAAGTGAAGATCAAGCTCTCGCTGCTCACACCAAAAGAAGCAAGCCCAAGAGGGAGCCATCTCATCACAAGAAATATTTCCACAAACATCAAAGAGATAAGAAATATCTGAGATGCTTCACATGTAATGAGAAGGGACACTTTGCTGCAGATTGTCCCAAGAACAAAAAGGGCTTCAACAACAAGAAGAAGAAGAGGTATCATGCTCATGCTGCTAAGGATGATGAACCTCCTAGGGAGACGACTAAGGTAGAAAGTGAAGACTCTTCAAGTGATGATGAATATGTTCTAATTTATGCTCTCACAAGTACCGTTATACATGGGTGTAATGATTGGCTTATTGATATTGGGGCTTCTAAACATATGACAGGATTCAAAGAATATCTTATAGACCTATCTGAACATGAGTCACCTCATAAGGTGAAACTTGGGGATGACTATCAATACCCTATAAAAGGAAGTGGTGAAGCCTCTTACAAGCTAGACTCTGGGAAATCTTTAAAGATGCAAGATGTTCTATATGTACCTGGACTCAAGAAGAATCTTCTCTCCATATCATCTTTGGATGCAAAAGGGATGAGAGTTGCATTTTTGGATGGACAAGTACTTATGTGGCCTAAAGGTAAGACCATTGATGATGCAGTAGTGATTGGAGAGCAAGAGGGAGGATTGTAGAAATTGAAGGGACAACCTGAACATGCCATGGTACATGAATCCATGGAGCCAAATGAACTTTGGCATAGAAGACTTGCTCATGTGCACTATAGGGAAATACCAATTGCAAGTAAAGCAGTAGAAGGTATTCCTAAAATCCAGTCAAAGCATGAAGGTGTTTGCAAATAATGTGCAAAAGGAAAGAACACAAAGAAGGCATTTCCAAGCAGTGAAAGCAAAGCAAAAGAGATCTTGGATATTATCCACTCTAATGTATGTGGACCAATGTCATCTAGTTCTTTGAGTGGGTATGTGTACTATGTTTCTTTCATTGATGATTTCTCTAGGAAGACTTGGGTTTATTTCTTGAAGAACAAATATGAAGTGTTTGATAAATTCAAGGACTTCAAATCCTTGATAGAAAATCAAACTGATAAGAAGATCAAGATATTTAGATCCGACAACAGTGGAGAATTCACCTCAGGTGACTTCAAGAAACTATGCAGTGATTCAGGGATTAAGAGGGATTTAACCACTCCATACAATCCACAACTGAATGGGGTTGCAGAAAGGAAGAATAGAACAATCATGGAAGCAGCTCGAGAAATGCTTCATGACCAAGATCTTCCCATGCACCTATGGGAAGAAGCAGCTAGGACAGCTGTATATGTACAAAACAAAACACCACACAAGATACTTGATAATAAAAAACTAGAAGAAGTTTTCTCTGGTAAGAGACCAGAAGTTAGCCATCTCAGAATATTTGGTTGTCTAGTATTCACACATGTTCCAAAAGAAAAGAGGACAAAACTAGATCCTTCAGGAATGAAGGGTATATTTGTGGGGTACAGTGAAAGCTCAAAGGCATACAGAATCTACTTTCCAGGGTTCAAGAAGATTGACATCAGCAGGGATGTGACTTTTGATGAAAACTTAGCTTACATCAAATCAAGGAAGACACATGTTGAAGACTATGAAGAACCAAGGATACCCAGAACACAAGACATCACCATGAATGAAGCAATACCAAACGTGGACCGTGAAATAGAAGATCAACAAGAACCTGTAGATCCACCCCGTGAGAAGAACTCTCATAAGAGGAAACCTGCATGGGTTAGAGAGATCATCCAAGATGCAGAAAGGTATGGTATTCCAGAAGAGGAACATAGAGAAAGGAAAAGGACAAGATCTCACACGAGCTATGTTTCCTTACTCTGTGACATTATGAACAAAGAGCCTTCTAGTTATGAAGAAGCAGCAGAAAAGAAAGAATGGAAGGATTCCATGGTCAAGGAATACCAGTCGATCATGAAGAATGATGTTTGGGATGTAGTCCCAAGAGAAAATGGGAAGTCTGTTGTGACTTCCAAGTGTTTCTATAAGGTCAAGCATGCTGGAGATGGTAGCATAGAGAAATACAAGGCAAGGTTTGTAGCTCATGGCTTCTCCCAGAAAGAGGGAATAGATTATGAAGAGAATTTTGCTCATGTAGCCAGGTACACTTCCATCAGAACGGTACTTTCTCTGGCTGCAGTGATGAAGTGGAAGATACACCAGATGGATGTCAAGACAACTTTCTTGAATGGTGTAGTTGAAGAGGAAGTGTATGTGGAGCAGCCACTCGGTTTTGAGACACATGATAGGGAGTCATATGTGTGCAGGTTGAAGAAAGGCTTGTATGGCTTGAAGCAAGATCCTAGGACTTGGTATGGTAGGATAGACAGATTTCTATCAAGTTTGGGCTTTACCAAGAGTAAAGCAGATTCCAACCTTTACTACAAGGTTGAGGAAGGAAATCGAGTGATACTACTATTGTATGTGGATGACTTGTTTGTTATAGGTGAGGATAGATTGATTGCCAATACGAAGAGGAAGCTTACTGTCGAGTTTGAGATGAAGGACTTGGGGATGATGCACTACTTTCTAGGCATGGAGGTGTGGCAGAGTGCAGATGGAATCTTCCTTGGACAAGGGAAGTATGCAGTAGAGATACTGAAGCAGTTTGGGATGATGGACTGCAAGGCCATGGCCACACTTATGGCATTGAACCTGAAGCTTCTGTGTGATGCTTCATCTGAGTCGGTTGATGTCACGGTGTATCGTTAGATGATTGGATCCTTGATGTACCTGATGAACATGAGACCAAATATTTGCTTTACAATGAACACATTGAGCCAGTTCCTGACGGATCCGAGAGGTGTTCACCTGGTTGCTATAAATCATATTCTGAGATACCTGAAGGGTACAATTGATTATGGGCTCAAGTATGATGCAAGTCAAAAGTTTAACCTGGAGGGTTATGTTGATTCAGATTGGGCAGGCAGTGCTGCAGATAGGAAGAGCACTTCGGGCTGCTGCTTCAATATGGGATTAGGTGTGATCTCTTGGTTTAGCAAGAAGCAATCCTACGTAGCACTGAGTACAGCCGAAGTAGAGTATGTTGTAGCTTGTTCGACAAGTTGTGAGGTAGTATGGCTTAGGAAGCTACTGTCTGAGTTATTTAATTTCCCATTGGATGCTACCTGTATCTATTGTGACAATCAGAGTTGTGTGAAGTTGTCAGAGAACCTAGTGTTCCATGACAAGTCGAAGCATATTGATATCAAATATCACTATATCAAGGATATGGTGCAGAGAGGAGCAGTGAATCTCCTGTATGTTGCGACAGATGAGCAGATTGTAGATGTGTTGACCAAATCACTAGCCAGAGTAAAGTTCAAGTACTTCAGAGAGAGGCTTGGTGTTCTTCCGATATAAGATACTTCGAGGAAGAAGTGATGGGACACATTTGCAGGAGCCATTCCAATCATGGTGGTAGGAGGATCCTTCCCATGGATGTGGATGTAAGCGTTGTATGATGAGCATTAGGACAATGCTCAGGTTACTCCTATGTACGATGATCGGGATGATCATGCGATCATGATATGCATTAGGATGATGTTGTGACGATGATCAGGATGATCATGCGATGATGATATGCATCAGGACGATGTTGTGACGATGATCATGCGATGATGATATGCATCAGATGATGCTGTGACGATGATCAGGATGATCATGCGATGATGATATGCATCAAGATGATGTTGTGATGATGATCAGGATGATCATGCGATGATGATATGCATCAGGACGATGTTGTGATGATGATTAGGATGATCATGCGATGATGATGTGCATCAGGATGATGTACTGTATGATGATGATCAAGATGATCATGAGTATTGGGACGATACTGTGTGTGAGGATGATCAGGTTGATCTTGAGTATCAGGATGATACTCTGTGGCCGTGGACAGGTTGTGCAAGGGTAGCATGTAATATGTTCCGGAGATCCGGACAGGTTGTGCTAGTCACGTAAAAGGCCTCAGATGCTCTTTAGAGATCTTGTTGGGAAAGACACTCTTTTAAGGTTTTGCTAGACCGCATGTAATACATCCTGGAGATCCGGACAGATTGTGCTATTCACGTAAAAGGCCTCGGATGCTCTTTAGAGATATTGTTGGGAAAGACACTCTTTTAAGGTTTTGTGGGGACCACATCTAATACATCCTAGAGATCCAGACAGGTTGTGCTAGTCACGTAAAAGGCCTCGGATGCTCTTTAGAGATCTTGCTAGGAAAGACACTCTTTTAAGGTTTTGTGGTGGGGGTCACATGTAATACATCCTAGAGATCCAAACAAGTTGTGCTCGTCACGTAAAAGGCCTCAGATGCTCTTTAGAGATCTTGCTAGGAAAGAAACTCTTTTAAGTTTTTGTGACAGTCACATGTAAAAGATCCTGGGAGATCCAATAGGTTGATATGTGTGCTCGTAAAAGGCATGGGATGCTCTTTCAAGGTTTTTTTGACGCACGTAATTAGTCCCGAGATTCCATAAGATGGACAACTCGCAGAGATGATGAAGACCTAGAGGAGGCTAGGCCTACAACTAGCATGATAAAGGGTTGGCTCTATAGAACTTCCTATGACGAGAAGAATTCAGAGATAGCCCAGTGATTGAGATGTCGAGTACAACAGTTGTGATGATGATGATGCTCCGTGATCCAGGGATGATGATCTAGCTCCAAAATTAAAGACTTGCACCAATATGTATTGATGACCTGTGTCTAGAGAATACCTTCCTAGTTAAGAGGGAGTGCTGATGTATTTGTAACTTCGGAAGATATTCATTTGTTTATTACATTTGTACTTTATTGTATATCCAATAGAGATGTATTATTCCTCTGATTGGAAGCGTCTTCATTTGTATTTGCAAGTGTCTCAAGTTACATTGTAAGTGTCGTCATTTGTATTGATGGGTTATTAGACCACCAGTATGGGGTCGTCCCTAGTTAGGTCTTGTGGTTGGGTTATTAGAATTCATTAGCAAGTAGGCCCTGTTGATTTATTGGTAGGTCAATTCAATGTATAAATAGAGGGTGTGCCTCTCTCATTCTATTCACTCACTCACTTCTCAAGCTCACATAGCTAAGAGAGAAAGTGGTGCACAAGTGGAGGAGGAGGAGTATCTACTAGAGATATCTCTTTGGGTTTGATCATTGTGATCTTGGTTTGTGGCTTATTCTATCTCTGAGGAAGTTGCGGGGTTTTTCACCTTCTTGGTTTTCCCCGAGGAAACTCTGTGTCTATTGTCTCTTGTGTTTATGATTGATATGTTGTACATGTTATTCTCTTAGTGATCCTAGATAATATTAAATGAAATTATCAAAAAATTAACATTTCCTAGGACATTCAACTCTGCAATTTCGGTTTCTACACAGAATCATGTTTCCTTCTCTAACTCACGGTTGGGTCCTATAATTCTCGCCCCCCTGGAGTTATGGGTAACACTAGCATAGCATAATAGGGTTTTGGGTTCTCATATGGTCGAATGGATTTCAAGGCGAATGGGAAGAATAGAACCGACTAGAACATAACAGAACCCCACAGCACAGAATCTCCATTTTGGATCTCATGGCTTTTTTTATTCCCCCTAAACCTTCTTTGTGCGGACTTTTCTTCCCCACTCTCTGTAACTGAATTATGGGTAATGATGGGGAATCAAAACGGTTTCTCTTGTATAGGTGGGAGCATGGGTTCCCATCCCATAACCCCCTCACCTCTCCCTAGTGGATACCATAGCCCCTTCTCATTAGTTTCCTAACTTAGCCATGTTTCTTAGTATTACATTACAATATTAAACATTTACATCAATTACAAAATATCATGGATTAGTAGCACATGAATAGTTCAAATGTCAAATAATTTCCTATGCAACAACTTTAAGCAACCACTAGTGGGGCCTTGGCCATGAGCTACACACTAGGAAAAACACACATTCATTATACACAATATTCATATTGAGGCCAATAATTATTAAGGCAAGGTAGGGGTATTATAACTCCCTCCTCCTTAGAACAACAACGCCGTCGGTGTTCTCAAAACTGAACAAAAATGGGAATGCCTCTCTCATGGCATCCTCCATCTTCCATGTAGCCTCCTCTGTACTGAGGTGCCTCCTTTGCACCTTTACCTATCCTATGGCTCACTTTCGGAGTAAAGTAACTTTCTTTTCGAGAATGCACACGGGATCCACTTGGAAGTCTCCCTCGGGTTCCACTTGTAGGTGATTAGGATCATATACATAGTTATTAAGTAAAGAGACATGGAAAAAATTATGAGCTCTCATGTTATTAGGTAATGCAATCCTATATGTAGCTGGTCCTATTTTATCAATAACTTCAAATGGTCCACAAAATCTTGGTGCCAACTTAGCACAAATTCCCAACTTCATCGAACTCTTCCTTGGTTTCACTCTCAAGTAGACATGATCCCCAATCTGAAATTCCTTATGCCTTATTTTCAAATCTACCTAAATTTTCTTCCTGTCCTGTGCTTCCTTCAAATTCTTCCTGATATTCACAATATATTGCTCCATTTCCTCAATCATTTCTGGTCCAAGCACTACTATTTTTACTGTGTTGTCCCAGCTCACTAGAGTTCGACATCCTTTTCCATACAACACTTCAAAAGGACTCATTTTCAATGATTCTTGATTTCCATTATTGTAAGCAAATTCCACTAAGTGTAAATAGTTTTCCCACTTGGATGGCTTGTTCATCACATACATCCTTAACATATCTTTAAGAATTTGATTCACTCTCTCAGTCTAACCATCAGTCTGAGGGTGATAGGTTGTGCTAAACTTCAACTGAGTTCCTAATTCCTGGAACAATCCTTTCCAAAAATTGGAGGTGAACTTTGTGTCATGGTCTGAAATTATTTCCTTGGGAAATCCATGCAATCTAAATATCTCTCTCATGAAGATATTTGCAATGTCATTGTCCTTGTGACTGGACTTGACTAGAATGAAATGAGCTACATTTGATAGCTTGTCCACCACCACCATGATTGGATCATGTTTATTCACTGTCATTGGAAAACCTGTTATAAAATCCATAGATATCACTTCCCACTTCCATTCTGGAATGGGAAATACCTGCAACAATCTTGTTGAATGTTGGTGCTCTGCCTTGACCTGTTGACAATTTTGGCACCTAGAAATGTACTCAACTATGTCTTTCTTCATACCATGCCAAAAGTATTGCTTCATTGCTATTGTTATAGTCTTCTGATATCCTAGGTGGTGTTACAATGTAATCTTCCACCCTGTGAGCATCAGCATTCTTTGGCCTGTAGGATCCATTTCATTGACTCGGATCCACTTTATATCCTTTAGACAGACTATTTCATCATTTTTCCTCTGACCCGCTTGTTGCATCACTATAGCAAGTGTACCCGCGAGTTGCATCACTATAGCCTGCGGGTATCAAGTAAAATGGTAAAAATCACTAGTTTATTACTTTTTACTCCCAAAAAGCGGTCATTGGGTGACCTTTGGCTCTCCATCTGCCCTAGAAACGCCTCGATGTGTCCTTTCACTTACCTTTGAGAGGACTATATATTGAGCACATATAGCTTATGGACGGGAGGAGAAAGAAGAGCAAGAGAACTCTAGTGGATTTTTTCCCTATCTTGAGTCTACACTCATTGATCCTTGTAGTTGTGAACCCTTTATGTTCACCTTCCAAACTCCTATCTAGTTTGAGTTTGCCATTCATGGAGGATTGAAGCGGTGGAGGCACAAGTGGATTGATCCAGATCTTGGTTCATATTGGTTGCCAACAAGAGGTTGTATCACTTTGTACTTCTTCATGTTTATTAATAGAATTACTCATATTCTCGTCCATTAATGTTGTAAATGTTATTTATCTTACATTGGGTTGCATTTACTTGTTATATCATGGACCATTTCTATTGATGATGTTAATGTTTTTTATATATTATATGTACTTGTTGTATATTGGCTGTCAAGACTAATTTGCAGATTCAAGTTCACAGATTGAAAAGCTCCAACGGGGATCTACATCAAAGGTTTGGAACGAGGTTGGTTATATTCTTCATTATCTTAGCATTGTCATTTATATAGCATAGTTCTGAGAATTGAGTTGATTTTTGGTAGTCATCTGTCTGTTGTGTTCTACCCCAAGCCATAGTGAGTTTTCTCCAACACAGAAATGGTGACTCCGCTGGGGAAAACATCCATCTTGGGGATTTTTTGAGCATTAGTCCATAATTAGAGTTGTTGTTTGTCGAAGCTCTGTGTCACTTATCTACCGTTGAGATACACTATAGAAAAATTTCTTTTTTTGAGCCATTGGACTCTCTTTTTGCCAATTCTCCTTTCCCCACCCGCAGGGTAGCTTAGTTCTGCCCACGTATACCTGCATCTATTTACACTACTGCTCGCGGGTATTCCTTCGACAGTAGTGTACAACTCCGGCTTTGGTTGATTTATGACCTTTGGTTGTTGTTGGGTTGGTTTTGGTTGATCCTGAGTCTTTGTTGGCCTGTTTCTTGACTGTTCCATGCCTTGGTTGTGACCAGAACTCTTTGTTTCTCTTGGTTGAGCCTTGTTGGTTTTTTACCCATCTTTGGATCATCCTTGTTGGTTTTTTCCTTTTGAGCTCATTCCTTTGGCTGAGTCTTACTGTTTGGTATCTTCTTGGTTTTCTTAGTGATCTCCTTGGCATATCAGTGACTAGATAGTAGGATTTTGTTTGCATTTTTTATTTCCATATATTGAAAAATACAAAAAAATACACATAGTTTTTACATTTTCCTTTCGTTTATAAGAGAAAATACAAAAAAAAAAATTGCTTTTATGTATTGCATCTTGCATTGAGTGTTTTCTGCCTTCATTTAGATTCTGATTGTGCATTGAAAAATATAAAAGGATTGCATATTTATTTTGAAATCGTTGGTTTGATTGTGCATGTTAGTGGCATTGTTTTCATTGGATAGATGAGTCTAGGATTTGACGATTTTGCATACTATTGAGTCTTACACATCACTAGTTTCACGATCATATCCCTTGAGTAATCACAACCATTAAAATTAATGCTTAATCTTAAAATTGATTAGAACGATTTTATTTATAGGGTACACCAACTAGCATAGGTTTAGAGTCTTGGAATAGATCATTATGAGTTAACAATCCAAGACTACTAGACGAAACATTAGGTGTCTGACCAGGGAGTGGAGGAATCCATGGTATAGATTGGTGTTCTCAGGAAACTCTACTCAAGCCAGAGTTAAGCACGAGGTCACGGGAAGTTGGTTGAAGGGATATCCGTCTGATACCGGTTGAACGTGGGAGATATTTCTAGGGTTTGTTCGTATCTGGGGGTACCGGAGGTTCGTCCTCTTGTGCTTCGGGCTTAGCTACCCTGCCCATACGACGGATCCCACTTGCGACTATCCCCCTGAGAATTGGTTATATTGCGGTGACCATAGTTTCCTTACCTAGGTATCACATAGGGTACTTGCAGTGGTTATACTGTTTGTGTCCTAAGTCAGATAGGGGTCAGAAATCACAGTTGTCGTTGTATAGGAACTTGACCCTGTGCATGCAATGAAGTCGGGGGGTTGTTATAACTGATTTTGTTAACTCCGGCTATAGTTTGGGAGTCTCAATCCTCTCCTAGGCGAGACATACCGGCTCTAGTGTTGGGAGCTCATTTAGCCACTCTATTTTTCTGCTCTTGGTTGTAGTTTCTCTAGGTGTGTGCTTTTGATTTATTGTTTTTGATCGATAGTTGGCCTTTAGGGGACGTTTTGATTATATATTCTCTCCGGAGATATCGTGGCATGGAGCCCTACTCTTCACCAATCCCGTTGGTTGGCTGGTTTAAAGCTAGCCAAGTTTTCATGCCGTGTTGCTCGAAGATGCTGGAGGGCTCCCTCTGATTCTTCGGATTCTTACGAGACATACGTCCAAGACGTCATGACTGCTACACATTCCGATACTGAGGAAAAACCTTCGACTCCATCAGGTAGAGTTGACCACACTTCCGATCCCCATACTCCTCATGAGGCGTGGGGAGGTGATCCAAGTGAGACTCAACCTGGTTCTATTTGGCCTAATCCACTTGAACGAGATTCGTTCAATCCTTCGAATCCGGATAGTTATCTTTACGGGATTCCAACCTTACCCGAGGACGAAGAACATGATGACCCGTTCGTTCCTTTGTTTCCACGTAGTTATAGATACGGGATGCCAGAGTTGCACGACGACACTAGTCCTACGATCAACTCGACTGCACTCTCTTTTGGTATGCCTAGTTATAGTACAGTTGAACCTTTCACTACGTTTGGTAGTCAAGCCGGCACTAGTCATGGTGTTAGCCATACTATACCCACTGGGGGCACTACCCTCACTGGGGGCACTACGTTGTCCACTCACACACATAGTATGGGGACTGGTCACGTTCCTCCTAACAATGCTAATGTTGGAAGAATACCACCTCCTAGGATTTCCCAACCTAATAGGAACGTGGTTCGAAACATGACTCGCCATCCACCACCTAATACACATGCTGCTACTCGTCAACCCAGGATTAATTTTACGGATGTTAATGCTCATCCCAACCATGGGGGTGGACATATACCGCATGCTTTTGCATCCACTTCCACCACTAGTAATGCCAATGTAGGTGGTGGGAATATATCCTATCCACATGGACATAATGCCACCATCCCTGCTACTAGTAACACCAATATTGGGGCTGGGAATACATCTCATGCTTCTGGTCACCACACGACTGCTCAAGCTAATCCTAATGCTGGGGGTGGGAACATACCATACCATTATGGTCATTACAACACGGTTCCCGCTATTAATAGTACATATATGCTTCATACTCATGGTGGAAACCCTTAGTATAACACAGTCGGTGTTGGCCACCAGTACAACCCACCACCCCAATATGGTGCCCAAAACACGGACATACCTGCTTACTCTCAAATGGGTCAGGTAGGAGGAGGTTATCAATCCTATGGCCATGGGAAAGCTTATGGTCTGTTAGGTCCTTATTATCAGCAGTTTAATCCTCATGGTCAAGATTTTGGTCCATCTTATAATACGGTTCCGTTTAACCAACCTTTGATGGGGGCTTATAATCAAGCTTTCCAGCCTCAGCTCCCATTCCTTGCACGCTTGAATCTTCCGGATCTTTCGAAGCTCACAAATGATCCGGTGTGTCACGACCCTACTTGGCCCCCGGTCCCTACCAAGCTCCCTTTGGACATTCCTAAGTTTGAGGGGAAAGGTGGTGAGGACCTGGGATATCATGTCATGACATTTCACCTTTGGTGCTCCTCCAACTCATTGAATCACGATTCTGTTAGATTGCAACTATTTCAATGCACCCTCACGGGGGAAGCCGCGAAGTGGTATGTCGAGTTTCCTGGAAACACTTATAGGGGTTTTAACGAGATCGCTTTGGTTTTCTTAGATCATTTCCAGTTGTCGGTTCACTATGATACTGGCACCGAACTTTTATCTACCTTCCATTAGAACAAGGCCACGCATATTTCTGACCACATTCAAGAGTGGCATCGGGAGAAGAGGTTAGTGAAAGGGAACACTCCTCTAGAGTTCCTATTGGAATGGTTCCTCAAGTCTCTACTCCCATACATTGCTAAGGATGTTTCGATGTCTGGCATTGTGACTGAGGAACAAGCTATCTTGAAAGTCCAGTAGTTAGACTTATTATACTCTCAGTCTAGGATTTTGTATGACATCATCACCGATGCACCGTGCACACGTCATGAGCCCACGTCAGTTCCTGGACCGCATGCCGATGGCATCGTTGGATCTGCAAGCACTCGCCCCGTAGATTTGGTAGCTAATCAAATGCAAAATTTATCGCTAAACCAGTCTACTCCCGGATAGGTTCACACCTTATCCACTTCCACCCCATCGTCTGATGTACACAGTGTGCAAACGACAAACCAATCGGGTAACTAGCAACCTCGTGGTAAGAAAAAGGGGAGAAATAATCATAAGGGTGGAAACAATGGGAATAACAATAGCAATCGCAATACCCCCGGTAAGGATAATGCCAACCCTCCTCGGGAAGGAGGAAATGCTGGTGAGGACCGTAAACCTAGGCGTAAGGTGAAGTTTCCTTGCAAGCTCTATGGGGAATACCATCTTACTCACTTATGTCCTCGTATTGAAGAAGCATCGAAGCACCTGGCACAGAGCCTAGATGTGTTGAAGGATCCCCTACCTCATCACCAAAACATGGCTTCGCATGCTCCCACCACTGGTTATGGACCTACTGAGACGACAACGACTGCTTCCAATACTAGTGGTTATGGATGTGTGAACATGGTTCAATCAGAGGTTAGTGTTGCCACTCGTCAGCACGATTATGATGCACCACAACCCAATTTGGGGAGTGAGCCTCCCCCTCCTCCTGACAATTCCTTTCATATCGAGAAGCCCTCTATTATGTCGCGGATACCGAAAGGTGTTCTTAAGCGCTCTACGCATAATCCTAATTCTCAAGCCGCCCACAACTACTCCATCGTAGAAGATTTGGGCCAAACTCCTTGTGCCATTTCGGCTCTTGAAGTTTTGCAAGTCTATCCTTCTCAAAAGCATGCTATTTTGAGTGCGTTAGGAGTTGAGGATGGGGGAAGTCCCACTGTTATCAAGTTCGACACTACTGATGTCCAACCTCACTTACCCTACCACGTGGCTTTTCAAATTCAGGTGGTGTGCCTTCAGAGTTTTGTAAAATGTACTATGAATAACGAAGGTGCCTCTGCATCAGTAATGTCATTAGCTTGTTGGAAAGCTCTTGGCTCTCCTCTCCTACTCGCGTCTAGAACCATGCTCATCGATGGTCATTATTTTAAGCCGCATGGAATTATCCCTTCCCTTGTTGTCTCCTTCGGAGGTAATTCTGTGCCTATTGAATTCGAGGTGGTTGATGCTCCCATCGACTACAACCTTTTACTGGGTCAGAATTGGATGTTTGCCATGAAGGTTGTCGCCTCCACTGTATTGAGAGTTATCTGCTTTCCCCATGAAGGCAAGATTGTGACCATCGATCAACTGGATTACGTTAACTCCTCTTCCACAGCATCCGTGGGATCCATAGTCTCGTAGGTTACTCATTCTCAGCCGGAAACTGGGAACATGGGTGTTGGCATGTACCCTTCATTGATGGGAACTTATGATTTTTCCACACCCATGAATTTTATTGGAACCATTACTGACGATGCGTCTCCTCCTTCGCATAATATGTCATTCTAGACTTCCTATTTTGATGATCCATGGACTTTACCGTCCACGAGGTCCACGTCTAGAAACATTTCACATGTCGGGATGTCTATGCCACTGTCTGTAGCTGAGCTTGCTTACCAGCATATTCAACAAGCCACTGCAGAGCCGGATCTCTTTTCTTCCCAGACAATCGAGGAAGATCCCGTTATGCTGCCAGTTTGGGCAGCCAACTCGTCTTGTTCCCACGATTGCCTTGATGATACTTTGCCTTCTGATGAAGCTATTATGGAGGCCATGTGTTGTAGTGAGAGACATTGGGAAGATATGCACCATCGCTCTTATTTCCTTCCCAAACTCAAGCTCGCTGAACGAGAAGAGTTTAGGACGACTCTAGCAAAGATGGTTGGTCACCCTGTGGCTCTTTTGGAGTCAGATGATGTTTTTGTGGAAGGGAATATAGCTAACATTTCCCCAACTACATCGATCAATATATCTCGTACTCCCAGAATAGTTGAAAATGTCTACATCGGTGACGATTGCACTCCTGAGGAGATTTCTATTTACACTGAATTGTTTACAGAACTCCGGGAAGCTTTCGCCTGGTCATATGAGGAGATGCCAGGAATAGACCCCCGCATTGTTGAACATGAGATTAGAACGTGTCCCAACGCTAAACTGGTTCGACAATGCTTATGTGCTATGAACCCTAGAAAAGCAGCCACTATCAAGGCAGAGGTAGAGAAACTGCTCAAGGCTGGTTTCATCTACCCCGTTCCCCTTACCGAATGGGTGTCAAACCCTATTCCTGTGGATAAGAAGCAGGGAATGATCCATGTATGCACCGACTTTAGAGATTTGAACCGTGCATGTCCGAAAGAAAACTTCCCCACAACATTCATAGATCAAATCTTGGATGATTGCGGCGGGAGTGAGATTTTTTCCTTCGTGGACGGATTTTACGGATATAACCAGATTCAAATCAAACCCGAGGATCAACATAAGACAGCTTTTATTTGTCCTTGGGGAACGTTTGCATATCAGAAAATTCCCTTCAGCCTTAAAAACACCGAAGCTACATTTCAGCACGCCATGACCTACGCCTTTCACAATCTTAAAAAGATTATGGACGTTTTCTTGGATGATCTTTCCAGCCACTCTCGCAAGAGGATGGACCACCCCAAGCACCTCTGCATGATTCTCGAACGATGTATACGATACAAGATTCGATTGAATCCTAACAAATGCATCTTTGCTGTAAGGATGGGTCGCCTTCTAGGCTTCATAGTTTTGAAAGAGGGTATTAGAGTCGATCCTCTAAAAGTTGAGGCAATACTTCAGTTGCCTCCTTCGTGCAATTTGTTACAACTTCAGAGCCTCCAAGGGAGAGCCACTTTTCTACGCCATTTCATAGTCAATAATGCTAATCTTACCAAAGGTTTCGCACGCTTATTGAAGAAAGACACACCCTTTATCTGGGATGAGCGAGCCCAGCAGTCTTTCGACGCCCTTAAGAAAGCTTTGGTATCGGCCCCTGTGCTTAGTCCACCAAACTTCGCATGATATTTTATCCTTTATGTGGCTGCATCTCAAGAGACGAATGGCATGGTCTTGGTTCAGGTTGATGATGCACTTGTCAAGCATGTCATCTATTATCTTAGTCAAAATCTAGTAGACACTGAGCTAAGATATACTCATGTGGAAAAGCTGGTGCTCGCGACTGGTCATTCAGTCCAGCGGTTATGACATTACATTCTGCTGAGAACAACCACAGTTGTCACGCATATCAATCCATTTCAGTTCGTGCTATCACGACGCCTTATTGGGGGGAAGTATAATAAATGGATTGTTATCCTTCAAGAATTTGATCTCGATTTTGCTTCAGCGAAGTCGGTGAAATAGTTAGTGTTTGCTGAGCTTATGTCGGACCTTCCGAGACTTGATGAGGATGTCATTCATGAAGATTCCTTTGTGGATGAGCACTTATTTCTTATCTCGTCTAAGGACCCTTGGTATGGGGATTCCATTGTATATCTCCAAACTTTGAAGTTTCCTCCACACTATTCACAAGATGAGCAACGACGTGTAAAACATCACGCTAAATATTATACTATCATTGGTGATACTTTGTATTGCCAAGGAAAGGATTCTATCCTCCGTCATTGCTTAACTCACGAAGAAGCAGAGCGGGTGCTTAATGATTGCCATGATGGGGCGTGTGGCGGTCACTTATCCGAGCTTGCTACAGCCCAACGTATTATGCGAGCTGGTTATTTTTGGCCTTCCATCTTTAAGGATTGTGTTAATGCTGTGAAGAGATGTCACCCTTGCCAGGTGTTTTCTCGGAACATACGCTCGCATCCAATGCCCCTTCATCCGGTCGTCACCGTCGGTCCCTTCACCAAGTGGGGGGTTGATTTCATGGATTGCAAACCAGCTTCGGCTGGGGGCATCACCATATCATAGTGGCCATGGAATATGTTTCCAAATGGGCTAAGGCCATGCCTACCATTAAAGCCGATGGTGCTACAGCAGCCCACTTCGTATTCAATCAAATTATCACTCGGTTCGGTATTCCGAAAGAGATTGTCACTGACCATGGCAGTCACTTTCAAAACAAGATGATGGAGGATTTGTCTCTCAAGCTTGGGTTTCGTCAAGAACACTCATCTTCTTATTATCCCCAAGCGAATGGTCAAGTAGAAGCATTCAATAAGTCTTTGAAGACCATTCTCCAACGTACCATCCAACAAAGCAAGACCAACTGGCACATCACATTATATCCTGCTTTGTGGGCGTATCAAACAGCAGTCAAGACTGCCACCGGGTTCTCACCGTTTTAGCTAGTTCATGGTGTGGAGTCACTTTTACCGATTGAATGCGAGATCCCTTCGCTTAAACTAGCCATAGAGCTCCTCCCTACTACAATGGGTCTTGAGCAATGTTTAATCCACCTTGAGCAACTTGAAGAGAAACGTTGAGATGCCATTATGGCTATAGATGCCAACAAACATCGTGTTAAGGTTCAATATGATAGGTCTGTCCGTCCCCGGCAATATGTTTAAGGTGACTTGGTCCTCTTATATGACCAAGCTAAAGAACCCCTGGGGGCAGGCAAGTTCAACCCCATGTGGCACGGTCGTTACATCGTGAGACGTGTCCTAGAAAAAGGATCCTATGAATTAGAAGACTATGAGGGGACTGTCTTGAAGGAGCCTAGAAATGGGCTCTACCTCAAGCGGTATTACGCTTGAACCTCTGGCTCTGGCTGATACTTTTGTATACTATTGTATAGTTGCTTCTGTACATAGTTTAGATTTCTTTTTGGTTTTCGGGTCTGCTGATTAGCTTTCGTTTGATTGACAGATGTCAATAGAGTTTCCTACGTTCTTAGTATTCGCCGATGGTGCTAGCCATCATATGCAGCAGCTTTCTTCTGTTGCCTGGGTTATTTTCTCACTTGACCACCTAGTTGTGTCCTCAAGAGGTGCGTGTCTTGTTCCTACATCTAACAATGTGGCTGAGTATAGTGTCGTCATTGACCTACTTCGGGATGTTGTTTCCCATGGCATCCAGTCTTTAGAAGTCCGCCTAGATTCGCAACTAGTTGTGTCTCAGCTGAATGGTCAGTACCGTGTGCGAGATCCTACGCTACTACGTAAATTCCTAAGGGTAAGACTCTTGGAACGACATTTTGTTTCAATTACATACATACATGTTTCGAGAAGTGTTAATCATATATCTGATGCATACGCTAACTATGTATTAGATTGGCATTTGTCACATTCACCATGAAGCACACAAATATAAGAAGACATTCATACATTTGTACATACACACATATAGTAGAACCATAGAACCAAATTTTTATATATATAAATATGTCCATAAATGGTAGTGTCATACAAAAATGGAGCCCATAGCCCTCAAAAATATACATATCGATACAAAAATGAGATCCTGAGATATCTACTCCCTACAAGGAGGCCTAGCTACTGCCCCAATAGGATGTGTCTCATAGAAATACTGAACTGCATTGGCTACCCACTGCAGTAGCCGCACCCAGTCACCCGAAACCCGAACTACTTGGCGCTACATGGACTCAGGTAGTCGCACCACCTCTATCTGTGGAACCCTAGCAACCATCCATGTGAGGTTGCACCGCAAGGTCTGTAGAGTGCGTCCTGCTACAGCATCACCTACCTCCTCACCCCTGCCCCGACGACCATGTCTCGGGAAGCCATTGGGTCTCACTGGGCCTTTGTCCGCGAGCAAATAGTCAACCATTAGCATATGATACTACCACCAAAAAATATTTTTGCATTTACATCTATAATAAAAAATCCATAAAAATTTAATACACAAAAACCCAAAAAGAGTACTCACCCATGTCTCCGAACGCTGCATCTTGTGGGAGTGGCATGTCCCTATCCTGGCAGAAGTCTATCCCTGCATAGGGGTATTCCTCTATGGCAATGACTTTCCAGTCCCACCAGTGGAAGAACTCCTCGGTATATGGTGATACCAGACGGCCAGCACCTTGTCGTGTCAAGATCTAAGCCCACTCGGTCAGGACTGAATCCCGGAGACTATGAGGAGGGACATCCACCCTCGGACTAAGCCCAAAAACTCTCTCAAAGAAGAAGCTGCATAGGATACTCCCATACCCGAATTTTTTGGCCTTCCCTTCCTTGCATTCTGTCAGTTGAGTCTTCATAGACCCTAGCAGTGTGGTACACCAGTCAAATACTATAGGCTACATGCATTGTGATGCATAGAACATCACTGGCCTAGATTCCTGGTGAAGAGCTTTGGATCCAGTGATCCACACTAAGGTAGCCACAATGATCTTCATGCTTAGATCTACTATGGCATTGATGGGAACCTGAATTCCCACCGTGTGTGTGTTTGCGAGGAAATAACGCGCTATGTAGTCAAGGACGGTGATCCCACCACCCACAGTATGAGACCGAAGACTAGCCTTCTCACCTCGATGGGACAAACCAGTAATGAAGTAGATGTCGTCCACTTCTAGTGTGAGGATTTTCCCATTGAGATTGAAGTTCTGTGCATCAACATCCTAATAGTCGATCAAGCGGCAGAGTAATAGGTTTTGGGCCCTCAAACCCCCTATACTCTAGAATTTGTACAACCCACATGCTTGCAATTCCTGCTGTGCTTGCACATCATTGCGCACGGCCTCATCAACTTGGTCATGCTCCCTCTCCCTCCACTCTAGAACCATCTTGGAGTGCAGACAAACAAGAATTTTAGTCAAATTCTTCTGCATTTTCAACTTCACGATTGTACCCACGGGCTAACTTGTATATAGGTGCAAGTACCCGCGGTCAGTCTGTGCATTGACTGCGAGTATCTTGCCCTACCTGCGACCCGCATAACTATAGCCCACGGGTAGCGCCGAAGCCATTTAGGGCTTGGCCAAACTAAAAATCCCACTGCCGAAAATTAAAATGAAAGCATTGAAATGAAAGGTATGGATGAGACTACCAACCTGCTCTGGACGGTTCGATGAACGGTCACTCATAGCTCCCTGAATCGGCAACTGAAATTTCAGGTGAAAACTAACCACAAAGCTCCAAATGGGTGAATAGTAAAAATCAATTGTAAATTGTAATTGTTTATTACTATTTATAATTTTTCAGAACCCACTTGTCTATAGTTTTTACCGTTTTGTGCCGTTATGGACTAATATAATGTCTTGGAGTAGTATTTTTTAATCAGATTTCTTCGACGAAAGTTGTTCTGGACCATTTCACACCTACGGTAGGTACGTTTCAGACGTGGCATATAGGTTAGATTCCATTTCCATGTGCATTATGCATTTGACCTATCGACCATTTTTATAAATCCTAGGTGCGACCCCGCTTCGTAACCAACACAGAACCTTCACACTGCTACAGAAGTGTCGTTATGTGGCAGTAGGGCTTTTCTGAACATGGGTACCCTAGTTAGAACTCCTTTGTGTATTCTGGTGCCCATGCCATTGTTTGTCCTTAGGATTGGGAGTCCTTTGTAGTTACTCCATGACATTGCGATAAAGACTCATACTCTACTTTGTCTTATGTTGGCCATCTCCCTTAAGGACTCCCCTCAGTTATATCATGTTGTGATTGCATTGCATCATCTTGTTTGCCGCTTGAGCATTGTGTCAGCTCCCGCTTACTCAGTTGTTAGCCTGGTGGTGCCTGAGCACTTTTCCCTGTCGAACCTTGCAGAGCTTACATTTTCCCTTCACAATTTGATGACCCTTTGACCCTAAGGAAACACCACCCCGAGTTTCCACTGCCTGCATGCACTTCCTTGCATTGATCATAGGTATGTTCCACTGCTTGGAACTAGTCTGCTCGCTATTTGACACTCGTTCCCTCACTTGTTGTACTATAAGCATTTTTATTCTTTTTAAAGCTTTTCCCAAATATGAAAAAGACCAAAAAAATCAAATATTCCAAAAAGCAGGATGGGATTATGGTTACTACTTCTTGTTGGCAGCTGTTGTGTCACCTTTGAACAAAGCATTCATTCCACTCCGTACATTATGAGTCGGGACTATAGTTGGACCTTAGGAGCTTTACTTGTTTCTCAATTTTCTCTACCGATTGGTTAAGCTTCCAGTCATTATGGAGCCCTTTGTAATGCCTCCTGCATTACACAGTTTATGTCAAGTCTATGCTACCTGAGTCTATCCATCTGCTCATGCTCTTGTTCAAAGGAAGTCCTAAAACCAGTGTCGGCCATTCCTCATATCTCTTGAATATTGCATGTCGGTCATCCTTATTGATTCAGTCCGTTCCACCTGAGTTCTTCCAAATCTTTCAGCGTAGCTAGTACCTCGTGCTGGTTGATGGGGGATGCCTTAATGCCCTCCTTCCAGCGAGTCTCGTTCCGTCGACTTCAACCCATTTATTCTAGGACTTGAGGCTTAGAGTTCGATTGAGTACCTTGAGGCTTGCAGTCATTAGTGGCAAGTTCTCTCACCATCGACAATTTTGGGAATACATCAATGTCCCCTGATCGATGGATTCATCCTAGTGTTCGACTTCAACTCATTTATTCACACTCTGATGATTGTGCTCTGTGCCTTGATGCCCATTTTCATTATTGGTGGGTTATCCCGCGTCTGGTAATGGTATACATCATGGACCGGTAATCAGACGATGTCACATCAGGTTCGACCCCAACTCCTTTATTCACTTAATGGGACTTGCACCGTCGAAGACTTGTGTAGAAGACCCCAGGTTATAGTGGCATTCAATATGCTACTTATGACTTTGAATTTACATCTAAGATATCACCTCTCATATATCAGTAGTTTGTACCTCCATTTTGCACCAGTTGTTTCCTTTTCAACAGGAGACCATATATTACTATAGAGGGATCATGGCTATGATCATTTATGACATGTATTCACTATGTACTGCCTATTCATGGCCATTGTATCAGATTGTTGTACTACTGACATGTATTCAGGGATACTATTGTATTATGACGAGTGAGCTTCTCTTTCCACTTGTGTCTCCATCACTCCACTTCTAAGTTTTATAATATATTTCGGCCATCGTAGCATCAGTCTCTGACCTCACACATTAGGGGGCATCTGTTACAATGTAATATTCCACCCTGTGAGCATCATCATTATTTGGCCTGTAGGATCCATTTCACTGACTCAAATCCACTTTATATCCTTCAGAGAGACCATTTCCTCATTTTTCCTCTGACCCGGTTGTTGCATCACTATAGCAAGCATACCCGCGAGTTGCATCACTATAGCCCGCGGGTATCAAGTAAAATGGTAAAAATCACTAGTTTATTACTTTTTACTACCAAAAAGCGGTCATTGGGTGACCTTTGGCTCTCCATCTGCCCCAGAAATGTCTCGATGTGTCCTTTCACTTACCTTTCAGAGGACTATATATTAAGCACATATGGCTTATGGATGAGAGGAGAAAGAAGAGCAAGAGAACTCTAGTGGATTTTTGCCCTATCTTGAGTCTACACTCATTGATCCTTGTAGTTGTGAACCCTTTATGTTCACCTTCCAAACTCCTATCTAGTTTGAGTTTGCCATTCATGGAGGATTGAAGTGGTGGAGGCACAAGTGGATTGATCTAGATTTTGGTTTAGATTGGTTTCCAACAAGAAGTCGTATCACTTTGTACTTCTTCTTGTTTATTAATAGAAATACTCATATTCTCGTCCATTAATGTTGTAAATGTTGTTTATCTTACATTGGGTTGCATTTACTTGTTATATCATGGACCATTGCTATTGATGATGTTAATGCCGTTTATATATTATATGTACTTGTTGTATATTGGCTGTCAAGACTAATTTGCAGATTCAAGTGCACGAATTGAAAATCTCCAACGGGGATCTACATCAAACGTTTGGATCGAGGTTGGTTATATTCTTCATTATCTTAGCATTGTCATTTATATAGCATAGTTCTGAGAATTGAGTTGATTTCTAGTATTCATCTGTCTGTTGTGGTCTACCCCAAGCCATAGTGAGTTTTCTCCAACACAAGTGGCCAGAGTATGACTTTTGGTGTATCTCATCCAACACAAGCTTCTTCATATCTGCACTATCTGGGATGTACATTCTGGTATCTTGATACATAAGAACATTATCTTCTCCAATCTAATATCCTGCACACTTGTAATCCATATTACCTTGCTACAAATTCTCTCTGATTTGGAGGTAAGCTTCATCATTAGCTTGAACTTCAAGGACCGTTTCCTTCAAATCTGGCTTACAAACACTCATTGCTGCAATATGAAAGTTTTTTTTGAGTGCATCAACAACCTTATTCTCTTTACCTTTGACATGCTTGATTTCCAAATCAAACTCACAAAGAAACTCCATCCATCTAGTTTTTCTAGCATTCATATTTGGCTTGTCAAATAAATATTTTAAGCTCATGTGATCAATCTTGAGTTCAAATCTTCTCCCCAAAAGGTAATGCATCCACTTCTTGAGAGCATGCATTATGGTTGCTAGTTCCAAGTCATGTGTGGCATAGTTCCTTTCATTCTCTTTCAAATTCCTTTACAAATAGCTAATTACAAACCCTTCTTGCATTAGCACTCCACCAAGCCCTTCGATGCAAGCATCAGTGCATGGTACAAAATCTTTACTTGCATCTGCAATCTTCAGTACAGGTGCACTAGTAACTAATTCTTTTAAATGATGAAAGCTTCTTTCACATTTTTCAGATGATATGAATTTGACTTCCTTCGTTTGTAATGATGTAATTGGGTGAGCTATCTTGGAGAAGCCTCCAATGAACCTTCTGTAGTAACCTACAAGGCCCATAAAATATCTAACGTCTGTAACATTCTTTGGAGTAGGCCAATCCATTATGGCCTCAACCTTCTCTGGATCTACTGCAATACCTTCTGTTGAAATAATATGGACCAAGTATTGTACTTTCTGCTGTTATAAGTCACACTTACTCAGCTTGGCATAAAGCTGGTGTTCTCTAAGGACTTGCAATACCATTCACAAATTATCATTATGTTCCTCTTCATTCTTTGAATACACCATAATGTCATCCAAGAATACTATTATAGGTCAAATTTGCACTTCTCTATCCGTGATCACATTTCCCTGTTATCACACAAAACGACACTATGGATGGAAGAGCTAGATTGACCTTGGATGAGTTATTGCTGAGATCACACATCTTCAGCTGAAAATCATATTTTTTTCTACAGTTTTCACTATGTGTGCGCTACTATTGTCAATGAAAACTAGCGTTCTAAACGTTGGTCTGATTGAAGAGAACCCGCACACTTACATCAAAATATGTGTGCGCTAGTTGTAAAGAGCACTAGTTGCATACTGAGCACTGGTTTACTATTATAATACCTGCGCACATGTAAATATGAATGGAAAAAATATATTAATATTACGAATTGGGATTAGTTGAGGTTGGTTTGTAACTCCCACAACCTCCCAATTCAACTGCCTCACGATTCTAACTTCCAGCCTTGTCCCATAAATACAAGGGGAAGCCATGAGGAAGAGGCCAATGAAGAAGAAGCTACTATTACACTGAAGGATTTTCTAGTTCATTATGAGAAGCAGGAGCCTAGGACTCGGTTACATAAGTGTCTGGACAGATGAGGTATATCTGTACTTAACTACATTTATTTGACAATAAAAGGGGGAAATACCCTTCCCATCCCAATGAAATTTCTATTCTATTGAATGTCTGATTGTGATTAATGTTAAATTTTTTTCAATTTCATTATATATATTACAGTCAAGATATGCTGAGGAAGGTTAATTTGTTTTGCAGGTACATTATTGTGGAAGATTGGGCGAAATCTAGGACCAGCCGTCGTTAAAAAGGTACTATTTTCGGAATCCTAATCTCTTTTCACTTATAGTAATTAGTGCAAAGAATAATGTATTTACCTGTCACCCCATGTAAGTTGGTAGTGTCATATCCCCCATTATAGGGTATATTCCTGCACAACAGAACTGGTGAATCTCCTGGGGAGCACCGGTTGTTTCTGATCTGGGGACCTTGTCTAGGTTTTCTTTCAGTTTTGCAGTCTGTTGGTTTTCTGAGAGGTTCTTATAGGTTACTTTGTCTTTCCTTTTTTGTCTTGATTCATCTCAGTCTGACTGAGCAAAGCTCTGTTTATTGCTTTAAGTCCCTGTTCACTGGTCTTCTGTGCATACAGAAGCGCACTTTCTACCTTGTGCGCTAGTTTCCCTGAAGCATAGCCACGCATTTTTTGTTGTAGGTGTTGGTTCTTATACCAGACAGAAGTTCTTCTTTCCTGTAGGTCTAAGCCTTCCACTAGGGTTTGGTTTCCAGTTTGTTGGGTCCACTTTTGGCATTTTCCTTGCTTCTCTGACTGTTGCTGAGACATTTTTGTCTTGTTTGAGTCTTGTTTAACTTCTTCAAAGTCCCTTTAGATTGCTTCACTTGCTTCAGCACTTGTTTAGGCATCTTTTCCTTGTTTTTAATCCTTTTGAAGTTGTGCGCAACTAGCTGTTAGATACAGTAGCGCACTTTTTTCCCTAGACGCATGTTGCATTGATACAGACCTATGCACTCAACACTTGTTGTCTGTTGCAATAGCTGCGCACTTTTACTGAGTCTTGTCTTTTTTGGGGGGTTTGATTTTAGTTTGAGTTTTTAGGGTGGTTTTTGAAAGGTTTGATGGTCTGGATACCTTCTAAACTCCTGTTTAGGTCAGTCTGAGTTGGTTGAAGCCTTTTGTTAGCTTTTCCTTTTTGAGTCTGTGTGGCGGTAGAGTTACCTCGGTTTGCTTACCTACCCTATTTGTTTGGAAAATATTTTCTAGGGTTTTGATGCTTAGGAGCATCCTCTTGGTTTGTTTTTCCTGTTGCATGCATCTTTTTTCCCTTTTCTTTTACATCTCGTTCCAAATTTAGAGTATTTCATTTGAACAAATATGTAGGTCAAGTCTTCATTAAGTCAGTCGATTTGTTTGGTTTAAGCCTTTAGGTTTTTTCATCTTTACCCACACTCCTTTTAGATCTTGCTTGTTTCCCTTTTTCAGATTCATTTTCTTTTGCAAAGTAGAAGAAAAGATTAAAAAATTGAAAATTGGTAGCTTAGTAGTAAGATATTCCATTATTATTTCAAAGTAGGATAGGCCATTTTGCTATTTGCTTTGAAAATTAAAAATAAAATTGAAAAAAAAATGCTTGTGCTTAAGTTTTCCCATTTCTTGTTTTGAAAGACATAAACGAAAAAACAAAAAGAGTCTTTGTGAAGTTTTAAAAGCATCATTTGTACACACTTTGCTTTCTATCGAAACCATTCCACACACTTCACTACCCTTCTTGAGTAAAAAGTAGCCTCTAAAAATAAATTTTAATAAAATCAATTAGCAACTTTTTCTTTTTAGGTGTACACAACATCAACTAGCTTAGGCTAGGGTTTCAGGGTAAATCACCTTAAACTACCTGAAATCGGTTTCATTGATCAACAATCATAGTAACACATTCTCTTAGGTAAACCCACCTATATCAAAATATCCTGGGAATTATCTACTCAAACCAGAGTTAAGAATGAGGCCATGTGCAACTGGAACGGTTGAGGATACCCCCTCACTTTCTTTTCAAACATAAACCAGAGTTGATTCGCGTACGGGGGTCCACTAGTAATTTTAAGTGCTTTTGGATTTTGGGCTTTGCTACCCTGCCCATGTGTCTTGGCCAGGCTGACGACTGTTCCCCTAGGTATTTTTCGTATTTGTGGTATCCTTAGTATATTAACCCTAGGTCTCTTCACAGGTAGAGTGGAAGGATATTTCCACTTCACCTTGGACAGACACGGAAGCTAACCCTTTGCTGTAATCCCCGGAGGTCTGTTTCGTGATTCAAATGATTGCACCCAGAGGAACTCCATTGGACGCCGTGTAACTGACCGTTGATACTCTATTAGTTTGTTCTGGTCTCTCATCATCCCAGACTTGCTTCTGAGAGTATTAGCTTTGTTTGCCTGGTTTTGATAACTTAGGGCATTTTTTAGTGGTATGTTGTTTTCTCCCTAGTCGTTTAGTGTCCACTAGGTTTTATACTTAGTTTGATTTTGTTATAGTTGTGGAGGACCAACCTCTTCGTAGGTCTCGTAGGTTGCAAAACCTTCCACCACTCATTGTAGAGCCTCCACTACCACCGCGACACCGGAGGACTGGTTCCCATGGTTCATACAAACTTACGGGTGAAATGGATCCACCTAGAGAACCACAGGTAAGATTTCAGGATCAACAGGTCTTTGATATTGTTGAGGTTGAGGATTTAACTTCTCAAGATTTTAGCACTCCTTTCAACCCTCCCCTTCCTGGACCAAACAATCCATTACTTATAACTGTAGACTCTCTAGGCCAACCCGAGTATAGTGCGTACTGGTTTTCCCCTGGTCATACTGTGACTAATCCAGGAGATGAATTGGGAGTCCCTCAAAATCCCACTGCAACAATGGTTATGAGAGTTCTCTCTTCTACCTTTGCAAGCACTGCGGCACCTAGCTCTTCGCAAACTGCTTCTGCTTCGAGCTCGTCTTTCAGTTTTAATGTTGGTACTGTAGGTATGGCAAGCTCACAAGCTTCGACATCAGCTAATGTCTCTACCCCCAATTTTGGACTAGCTAATATCCCTTTGATGGGGATACCTGTAGTGACATTTACTCAACCTCTTGCTACTCAACAGCCCCAGGGCATACCACAGTCTGTTCCTTCTGCATATTTAATAGGATCAATCCCTACTGCATCGATGCCTATTATGGGTTCGATGATAGCACTGTCTATTACAACTACACCTGATTTTAACCCTTATGCAGGTTATAATGTAAATCCATCTAATATACCTGCAGGGAGCATCCCCTTCTCACTGTTTGTTGGAGGGGGTGGTAACATTTTAAACCCACCTTACAGAGGGGATAACACCCAGCCATTATGGACGGGTATCATGGGAAGCAATCCTCTTTCCTTTGGGTGGAACAATTTTAATAATGCTTTTACCTCACAACCGATGGCTGGGGGCAACTCCAACCAGCAGTACATGAACCAATTTTTGGGAGGTTCCCAATACCGAATTCTTGTTTACCAAATTCCATCGGCACGAACTCATTTACCTTTTCTGGCAACTTTGATTTTGCTAGATATTTCAAAACTTACTAACAACCTGGTGCGCCACAATCCTAAATGGCCATCAGTTCCCACTAAGCTGCCTTCAGATATTCCAAAGCTTGAAGGTAAAATTGGTGAAGATCTTGGTGACCATGTCACTACGTTTCATCTCTGGTGTTCTTCTAATTCGTTGAACGATGATTCCATCAGATTGAGGCTCTTTCAAAGAACCTTGACTAGCGCTGCAGCTAAATGCTATCTTGAACTGCCTGCAGCTGCTTATGATAACTTTTGGGATCTGGCTACAGTTTTTTTGAATCACTTTCAACTTCATGTCTGGTATGATGCTGGTACTAACCTTCTGTCAACCTTTAGGAAGAACAAAGCCACTCACTTATCTGACCATATTCAAGAGTGGCGAAGGAGAAAGAGACTTATTAAAGGCGACATCCCTCCAGAGTTCCTGTTAAAGTGGTATCTCAAATCACTCCTTCCTTATATTTCTAAGGAAGTAGCAACTTCTGGGGTGTCCTCTGAAGAGGAAGCTATCCTAAGAACCCAGTAGCTTGACCTAGTAAATGCTCAGTCTGGGCTCTTATATGAGATTATTCCTGATGCGTAGAGATCTAATATAGATCTAGGTAAACCCAATCCTGGACCACATGCTGATGGCATCATGGGTTCAATAGATTCTGCATCGTTTGAAGCTTTAACTAAGCAAGTTCATGCCTTATCTGTCAAACAACCTGTTGTGGAAGCAACTTCAGTTGCAACCTCCTCTTCGCAAATAGAATCTGTACAACAAGTGAATATGAATCAAAAGGGCCCTCGACATCCCAACAACAGCAAAAAGAAGGGCAAGAAAGGGGAGGGGAACCACCAAAAGCCCAAAAACACAGAAAATGCGGAGGAGGGAAAAAAGGATAAAAAGAAAGTGAAGTTCCCTTGCAAGTTATGTAAAGAGGATCACCTCACCCATCAATGCCCTCTGATGGAAGAAGCCCAGAAGCTACTCCGTGAGAAGAAACCAGATGTCTTAAAAGACCCATTTGCTCACGGGCAAGGTTCAGTTTCTGGAAACTCTAATACTCCCCATGCCTCATCCGCTGATCAGTCATTTATTAATATGGTTAATTCGGACGTGCTTTTACAAACTCGATCCAGAAACTATACTCTAGATTTGCAGCCAAGAGATAAGGATGTTTCCGAATCATCTACCCCTCTCCACATTGAGAAACCAGTAGATTCACTGCCGAAGATTCCAAAAGGTGTCTTCAAAAGGGATGTGCACAATATTAATGCGTAGGCTACTCCCAACTACAATGTTGTAGAAGATTTAGCCCAAACTCCCTGTGCCATGTCTAAGTTGGAAGTACTGCTGAGTTTTCCATTACAACGCAGTGCACTTCTTGCAGTGATCGGGAGCGTAGATTCATCCAATATGCTTGCTCGGTTTGATATGACCAACATCAAACCCCGGTTGTCGTACCAATTCGCTCTCCAAATAGAGGTATTCCATGGTCTTAAGACCATTGGGTGAGATGTTATAGATGAGGGCGTTTCTACGTGCATAATGTCCATTTCTTGTTGGAAGGCTTTGGGCTCACCCAAATTAGCCCCCTCGAACACCTTGCTTACCGCCTTTAATGGAAGATCATTCCGTCCACATAGAGTCTTACCATCATTCGATGTTGAACTTGATGGTAAGCTAGTGTATGTAGAGGTTGAAGTGTTGGATGCTCCACTTGATTACAATTTTTTATTAGGTAGGTGTTGGATGTATGCAATGCAAGCAGTGCCATTGGTCGTTTTCCGAGTTCTAATGTTCCCTCACGAAGGAAAGATCATCACAGTTGATCAACTTTTGTTTGCTCAGAAAAACAACCCGAATTCATTGGATTCAACAATTTCGTTTGTTGATCAGTCTCACCCAGCTACTGAGAGTTTAGGAGCAGGGACCTATGGGTCATTAATGGGCACTTTTGACCTACCTTCTATTGTTCATTTTATTGGTTCTGAAGAGTGTTCTTTGTCTGCTATTTTCACAGTCTGTCCAACGACGGATCAATGGATTCTCCCCACTGAATCAGAACCAGTAGTGCCCCTATATATTGCAGAAGTGGCTTACTTAGATTCACAACATGCTGCAAAAGAACATATCGTGACTCCATTGGTCTCTATCGAGTCAGATATGGACTATGCATCGGCCAGTAGACTCCACCCACTCTTTTGACTGTCTAGATATTGTTTTTCCTTCTGATGAGGCTATTTTGGAAGCTATGATAGGCCTGGATCATCCTTGGGAACACATGCACCATAGGTCATATTTTCTTCCTGATTTGGACAGGATAGAGAGAGGAGAGTTTTCTATGAGACCCGGTGGTAGTGTTGATTTGTATGCTATCCATTTACTTCAAAAGCTGTTTATGCCGAGGGAATATGGAAAACATATCAAGAACTATTCCGATCAACATTTCCATCAAATCTGGAGTTGTGGAAAACCTTTTCATTGGGGAAGATTGTTCTCTTGAGGAGATCATTTTATATACCAATTTGTTTAAGGAATTCCGTGATGTTTCCACCTGGTCATATGAGGATATGTTAGGCATCGACCTCGCCATTGTAGAGCATGTCATCACAACTTATCCAAATGCTAATCCAGTGAAACAGAAGCTCTGTCCAGTCAACCCTAGAAAAGCAGCAGCCATTAAGGCGGAAATTGAGAAGTTGCTTAAAGTCGGATTCATCTATCCAATTGATATGACGGAATGGGTCTCAAACCCTGTTCCAGTAGATAAAAAGCAAGGAACCATTCTTGTCTGCACAGACTTCTAGGATTTAAATAAAGCTTGTCTAAAGGACAACTACCCCACACCAGTCATAGATCATATTATCAATGCGTGTGCGGGCCACGAAATGTTTTCTTTCATGGATGGTTTTTCAGGATATAACTAGATTCAGATTAAACCTGAAGAGTAGCACAAGACATCTTTTATTTGTACTTGGGGAACCTTCACTTATCAGAAGATGCCATTTGGATTGAAGAATGATGGAGCTACCTTTGAGTGTGCAATGAAATTTTCTTTTCATGATATCAAGCACGTAGTCGAACCTTACCTTGATGATCTCCCAGCGCGGTCTCGCAAGAGATGGGAGCATCCTGATCACTTAAGACTTGTGTTTGAACGGTGCAGATATTACAAGATTCGATTGAATCCTGATAAATGTGTATTCTGCATCGAGTCTGGACGTTTACTGGGTTTCATTGTATCCATTCGTGGTATTATGGTTGATCCACTTAAAGTTGAGGCTATTATAAATATGCCTGCTCCTCGAACCCTAAGACAACTTCAGAGTCCGCAAGGTATGTCTAACTTCTCACGGTGTTTCATCATTAACTATGCCAAAATCACAAAAAGTTTCATGAGACTGCTCAAACAAGATACCTACTTTCTGTGGGATGAGGCTGCTCAAACATCATTTGAGGCCTTGAAAAAGAAATTACTGTCAGCCCCCTTGTTGAGCCCGCCAGACTATACGAAGGATTTCCTCCTATATTTGGATACATCCGTATACACAATAGGAATAGTACTTGTTCAAGAGGATGACAAGATCCAAGAGCATGTCATTTACTATTTTTTGTGCGCCCTAATAGCTCCCGAGGCTAAGTATTCTTACGTGGAGAAGTTGGCATTAGATGTTGTCTATGTTGTTCAGAGGCTACATCACTATATCTTATTGTGAACTACCACTATGGTTTCGAGGGTCAATCCATTTCAATATGTTCTCACTCGATGTATCATCGGTGGGAAATTCAATAAATGGATCGTAATCCTGCAAGAATTTGACTTGGTTTTTCAGTCCCCTAAGTCAAAGAAATCCCTGGTTTTCGCTGAACTGATTTCTGAATTTCCTAGTGACATAGCACACCATGAAGAAGAGTCATCATTCCCGGATGAACACATCTTCCTTATCGCGTTCTCTAACCCATGGTATGGGGATATTTTGGTATATCTCCAGACTTTGAGGTTTCCCCCTGCTTTCTCTCGAGACGAACGTTGAAAACTTAAGAGTCATGCAAAGAACTATCTCATCATTTCTGACACTCTGTACAAACATGGGATAGATTCCATTTTACGCCATTGTTTGACTTTAGAGGAAGCTGAAACAGTATTCAATGTTGCTCACAGTGGAGTCTATGGGGGTCATCTTTCTGGGTTGGCAACAACCCATAAAATAATGCGTGCCGGTTATTTCTGGCCCATGTTCTTCAAAGATTATGTGGAAGCTGTGAAACATTGTCAGCGATGTCAATTTTTCACCAAAAAGATGAGAGCACACCCAGCTCCTATCCATCCTGTGATTACAACAATCCCTTCACCAAGTGGGGGATTGATTTTATGAATTGAAATCCAGTTTCAGCTGGAGGTCACCATCATATCATTGTTTTCATCGACTACTTCACCAAGTAGGCAGAGGCAATGCCTACTATCAAAGCAGATGGGGAAACGACTGCTTATTTCATTTTCAACCAGATCATTGCTAGGTTTGGTGTACCCAAAGAGATTGTTACTGACTACAGTCGTCATTTTTAGAACAACATGATGACTGACTTATGCACCATGTTAGGTTTTCGGCAGGAACATTTGTCTTCGTTTTATCCACAAGTGAATGGTCAGGTCGAAGCAGTTAACAAAACTTTGAAGACCATCTTACAAAGGACCGTTAATGCCAGTCGAACCAACTGGCACATCATGTTGTATCCTACTCTTTGGGCATACCAAGATAATGTCAAGACTTCCACCAAGTTCTCTCCCTTCCAACTTGTTCATGGGATAGAAGCAGTCATTCTGGTTGAGTGTGAGATTCCTTCATTGAAGTTGGTTGTCCAACTACTTCCTGGCACTTTAGTCTTAGAAGACTGTTTGCTGCACCTAGAACATTTTGATGAGCAGTGCTGTGATGCACTCACAACAAATGAAGCACATAAGAATCGAGTTAAAGGTCAATATGATAAGTCAGTCAAACCTAGGGTTTTTCTCGAAGGAGACCTTGTTTCGCTCTATGATCAAGACAAGGAACCCTTAGGAGCTGACAAGTTTAATTCAATGTGGCTCGATCCTTACATAATCTCTAAGGTTTTGAAGAAGGGTGCTTACAAGTTGACAGACTATGAAGGTAATAAGTTGCCGAAGCCTAGAAATGGGCTCTACTTGAAGAAGTACTACGCTTAGGCCTCTGTTCTTTTTCATGTATTATAGTTGTACATTTTGTAGAGTTAGCTTTGCTTTTGGTTACGTTACGTCTTATGTGTCTATTTCTTTGTGTTTCAGATGTCCACTGAACACTTTATAGGATTTGCTGATGGCGCTAGCCTCCATACCCGTCAGTTGGTTGCAGCAGCCTGGGTTATATACTCACCGTCTGGCCAACTGGTTTCTTCGGGAGGGGATTGCTTGGGTCCCACAACGAATAATGTAGCTGAATACAGCACGGTCATAGAGTTACTCCGAGATTCTCTTCACCATGGAATTTCACATTTGGAGGTAAGACTCAACTCGCAGCTAGTTGTGTTTCAGTTAACGGGTGAATATCAAGTTAGAGATCCTGTTTTGTTACGTCAGTTATTGTGAGTTAGGTTGCTTGAGAGACATTTCGATCACATTACTTATCAACACATTCCAAGTAACTTAAATTCACTAGCTTATTCATATGCAAATTACGTTTTAGATTGGCATCTACATCATGCACATCCATAATAAACAATTCATACATAAAGATAATAACACACATGTAAATAAAGATGATACTGTATATATAAGCTGTATCAAAAAATACAAGAGTTTGAGTCATAAGTATGTCATAATAAACAAAAATGGGCTCGATGGCCTCAAAAATATACATATATATGTCCTTCTCCTATGGAGAAGAAGGGGCCTCATCTACCTCTGCCATATCTACCACAGCCTCTCTGTAGCAGATGACTAACCTAGGTACTTTCTTCAGTATCCGAATCAATGCTGGGGGCATGCCCACAACATCCTCCTGCATTTCGAGCGGCATCCGCTCGATCTTGTATGTCAGAATGTCATGAGTCAATCGACTCATCTTCCCCTCTATGTTCGCCAACATGGCGTCGGCTGCTCCTACTATGACTGGTCTCATGAAGGTACAAGGGTGTCCCTCAGGACGCACCAGCCCAACATCTGCATAAGACATTTTGTTCAGTATTTCAAACTCATTTAAAAATCATATATATAAAATGAAAAAATTAAATAATTTTTCAAAAACAAACTTACCAATCTCTCCCCAAGCTGCCCTTGGAGGAAGAGCCAGCTCAGGATCATTGTGTAAGTCTATACCCGCGTAAGGGAACTGCTCAAGAGCTGGTACCTACCGGTCCCACCATGCCCAGAAATCATCCTCATGATAGCAGAAGTTTCTCTCGCCACCACCCTGGCGTAGGAATATTTCTCCCCAACGAGACATAATAGGCTCGCGAGGATTGAGTGGGGGAAAGCCCATCCCCAGAATCAATGCACGTACCCTTTCAAAGAAAAAGGTACAAAGTATACTTCCGTACCCAAAGTTCTTCATCCTCCCAGTTTTGCACTCGGAAAGCTGAAGTTTCATGTTTTCCAGTAAGCTAGAACACCAGTCATACACTGTCCCTCACAAGCATTCAGTGCCCACATGCATATAGTTCCTCGAAGCCAAGTGTTGTGTTGCGCTTCCTCCCATCTGGTTCAAAATAGTCAAAATGACTTTTAGTGGGAAGCTCACAACGGTGGAGATAATAACTTGGCTACTAGTCTTTTTGGTACCTGCCACACAGTAGGTATTATTGTAATCTTGCACGGACAAGGCACCCACATTTTGAGAGGAACCTTTGAGATTCACTACATCTCCCCTTCAAGAGAGACCCATAATGAAGTAGATGTCATCAATAGTTAGATCTAGAATCTCTCATTGGAGATTGAACACCAATGCATTGGCATCCCAATACTGAACTAACCTTTCGAGCGATCGGATTTGTGCCCGCATGTTGACCGTTTGATAGAATTTTAACAAAATACATCTTCTTAATGCATGCAAGGTCAATGGATCGTTCAAAGCATGTCGATCCATCTCCTCATGTTCCCTTTCACGCCATACAAGCACCATCCTGCCAAGAAACCATTTAAACGTTGGTCATTTTTATTTTATACCCTATGTTTTGCGGTGAATGCTACTGTTTGAAATAGACATTAGCGTCCTGAATGCCACTGTGTTGAAAGTGAACTAGAGCACTTTTGTCGATTGCAATAGTTTTGTTCAAAAATAGTAGCGCTCGCACAAAAACAAGTTTAAAACCTTGCTAAAAAATGATTTTGACCATAAAAAATTAAAAAATTTGCATGCAAATGACAAAGCAGGATGAAATGACTTACTTGATGAAAGCGGAAGTCGGTTTGGTAGCTTGGTTTGATCGCAATGAGAAAAGGAAGTTTGAGGGTGTTTCTCCACACCTTTCCCTAAAAACTTGAAATGGTAAATTATTTATATAATTTGGGTTTTAAATTTTTACCCACTTTATTCAATGTGGTATAGTTTCAATTTACTTTTTAAATGACCATTTAAATTGCTAATATCTTTTTGAGTTTCGGTGGTGAATCATATATGGAAGAACTTCACTATATTTTCTCGTCAAGGTGTGTCTTCTCCATTGACATGTTGGATTAGGTATGTGTTTCCCAGTATTTCATGTCATCGAGAAAATTTCTTTTGAGTTTGCGATATATTACTAATTTGGCTGTCTAGAATTTTGTCATCTGGCAGATTATGAACTTATGATTCCTAAAGTTGTTTTAAGTGGCCTGCGATCAATATAAAAGTGATTCTAAGTTTTGTTATTTCTGCTATTTCATATGTTTTCATTAATTAATTATTGCAGGTTCTTCATATCTAGTATCAAAGCACTTTCTTGGGCTTGTTGGGTGGAATTTCTGCCAATTTTTTTTTCGCATCTGTTGCAAGTTCAAATCTGGGAATAATCCATATCTGCTTAATTGTGGGAAGTACTTGGGAATAAGCCCTAAAACTCATTATGAGGAGTACCACAGGAACCCCAAATTAGTTGGCCCATTGAGAGGACCTGCCAGCGAAAAGGGAAACGACCCCTACCTAATTGACTAGTTCCCACCCGTGAGGTAAACCAAGAGCTATCGTTTGTGGCAAAGCGGTTATCACTTTTACCTGAGCCATGGAGTGAGGGGTACTACCCCAATATGGAAGCCATCAGACAGCATTGGTGGCCGAGTGAAACCCCTGAACTGTTAGGAAGCTGAACATACCCGGGGTCCATATCTATTTTTAGTTGAACTGTTTCCGATCACTTCCGCATTGTTTAAGATCCATTCCAAGCCGTTCCAGATCCAGCCATTTCAGATCTATTCTGAAAGCCGTTTTAGATATAGTCATTTCATATCTCTTCTAAAAGCCATTTCGGATGCAGCCGTTTTTTATCCCTTGCGCGTTGTTTCAGATCCAATTGTTCTAATCCCTTTCGCACCGTTGCAGATCCATTTCTGAAAGAAAACAAAAAACAAAAATCTGTTTTTTCGCCATATCTCCCTTGTTTTAACTTCGTTTCCCTTGAAACTTTCCGAACACCCCTGCAATCCCATTCTGCATATTTCATTCCTGAGGACCCTATCCCAAATTCTACTTCCCAAAGCTAGAAATCTCACATTTGTCTATTATTAGGGTTTGCCATAACTTCTTCAATTTTCACCCAGTCGCCTCCAAATTTTGCCACCATGTTCATTCCCTATTTCTTCTTTTTTGTCCCTCTTTGACAAATTTTCTCATTCTTTCACCCCGCTTCTGAAATCCCCATTTTTTGCTTCCATGTCCATCAGAAAGTGTCCAAAACCTAGTCAAACCCCAATTACTCATCCGAGTTTTTCCCAAATGCAAATTTCCCTTTACTAAATAGGATTTTGTTTGTGTTTTTCTATCCATTCCCCCCCAAAAAAATAAAAAAAATTCCTGGTTATGGTTGCCACCCGCGCAGGAGAAAAAACCATGGAGGAAGCACTTGCAGCCATTCAAACCAAACTCCAAGATCTGGATGAAAAATTTCTCAGCCTCCATCTTCAACATTCAGCCATGAACAATAACCGACAACAAGAATCAGAATCTGCAACCAATGGGTTCTCTTCTTCCAGCAATTTCTGTGGTCCGAAGCTTGAATTTCCTCACTTCAATGGTACCGATCCAACTGGATGGATCTATCGTGCAGAACAATATTTCAGTCTGCATAATACTTTTGATGTCCAAAAAGTTCCACTTGCATCCTTTCATTTGGAATAGGAAGCACTTCAATGGTACCGTTGGTACATCAAGGCTCATGACGAGCCAAAATGGACAGATTTTTGCCAACTCCTTTTGCAACGATTTGGTCTTAGTGCTTTTGATGACTTCACTGGAGCATTCACTAAACTTCATCAAATTGGCACTGTGAGAGAGTATCAAACAGAATTTGAGAAACTAGCCAATCACAAAAAATGATTGTTTGATGAATTCTACAGGAGTTGTTTTATCAGTGGTCTTAAGGATGAAATCCAGTTAGAGGTTAAAATGTTCTGTCCCAACACAATGATGGAAGTCCTAGGGTTGGCTAAGTTGGTATAAGACAAGATTGTAGCCTAACAGTGCTCCAAACCCACTTTTGTTCCCTTCTAAAATATGGGTTCTCAACGACCTCCCATCCCTCCAGCTTCTCAACCAACTTCTATCAAGCATTTGTCTAACACAGAGATGCAGGCACGTAGAGAAAAAGGGCTTCGTTATAATTGTGATGAGAAATTATCTCGGGGACATAGATGTGTTCAACAAAAGCTCAATCTCTTGGATATGTATTCTCCGCTTGCCTCTAAAATTGGTGAAGAAGCTCCAGATACAATGGATGATCAGGTCAACATTCAGGAGTCGCCTATTGACCCCCCATCTCAGGATGAAAAACCAGAGATATCTCTCCATGCTTTATCTCGCGTCACCGCCCCCCAAACAATGCAGGTTAGGGGTTACTTCAAGAAGCTTCCTCTTACAATACTCATTGATTTTGGTAGCACTCATAACTTCATTGACCCTCGGATCGCTAAACAGGCTGATTGTTTTGTCCATCCTTGCTCCAAATTTGAAGTCATGGTTGCCAATGGGGGCACCTTACCTTGCAAGGGGAAGTGTCACAATGTGCGTATCTCTCTGGAAGATTATAACCTGCGCTCTGACATGTTTTCCTTGTCCCTAGGCGGATGTGATGTGGTTTTTGGCATTCAATGGTTACGCACACTTGGCCCCATCTTATGGGATTTTGCTGAACTTTGGATGTAGTTTTCAGTCAATGGGAAACATAAAAAATTTAAGGGCTTGCAACAAGGGTCTCTATGCATCATTAGTTCACATCGCCTGGAAAATATCCTTAAGAAGAATTCACATGGTGTCATTGCTCAACTCCATTCCATTCAAATGCACCCATCAACGGTCTTCCCTACTTCCTTCGATAGATATATAGGTGTCTTTGTTGAACCAGTGGGCTTGTCGCCTTCAAGAGACCTTTTCGGTAAGAATTTAGCCACATCGACATCTCAGCAAGACATGATCGCTAATTTGCATGCAGTACAGAAGTGGCAGCCATCCCTACTAGGAAATTATTTCTACATCAAGACTGATCTCCAGAGTCTGGAACATTGTCTGGAACAATGGGTCTCCTCACCAACACATCGGAAATGGGTTATCCAACTCAAGGGTTATGACTATCCGATCACTTACAAGAAGGATAAGGATAATATGGTGGCAAATGCTCCTTCTCGCCAATTTGATGACCCAGTTTCTCTTACAGCTATTTCTCTGCTTGTTCCAAATTGGTTGCAATCTGTTCAACAAGGCTATCTCTTCTATGAACTCCATGCTTCTTCATCGGCAGGGCACTCTGGGTTCCTCAAAACCTATGACTGGGAACAATGTAACTTCTTTTGGTAGGGACTGAAAATGAAAATTCACTAGATGGTGGTTAAGTGTGATACTTGCCAGGTCAACAAGGGTGAAACGACAGTCCTTTCAGAATTGCTTGAACCCTTGCCCATCCCTACACAAATGTGGACAACTATTTGTATGGAATTCCTAGCAGCACTCCAGTGGTACAATACCACATCTAAAAGAACACCATATGAAGCATTTTATGGACAGGCACAGCCAGTTCTTCTTCCATACACACTCAGCATCTCCCCAGTTCAGGCAATTGACTCGGTTCTTCGGAACCGCGATCAGATTCTTCTCATTCTGCAAGACAATCTTCACATGGCAAGAATTTGACTGAAACAACAAGCCAATCAACACCGTTCTGAGCGCACTTTTCATGCAGCTGATATGGTCCTTCTTCATCTACAGCCTTCCAAGCAATCCTCCCTGAAACTCAAACGACATCTGTTGGCCGGAATGCAACCCGAGGATGCTACAGGGGAACCACTCCTTCAGATTCTGCATCAATTTCCACATCTAAAGCTTTGAGGACAAAGATTTTTCTAAGGGAGAGGGGATGTTAGGAACCCATGTCAACCCTTCTATTTACTTTGTTAGTATATTTTTGTTGGATGCATATGCTTTGTAATTCATCCTGTAGCATTTGTTGATCCATAGTTTGTATTATTGTTGTTGGACGCATATGCTTTGTAAGTCATCTCGTAGTAATTGTTGATCCATATTTTGTATTGCCCCATGGTTTGTATTGACACATGGTATTGACCCATGGTATTGGCGCCTAGACTTAGTATATAAGTTTGTGTTGAGACCAATGAAGGCACCATGAAGTTATTTGTATTGAGCTTGCTCAAAGGAGGTTGCCCCCTCGAAGTGGCCTGCGATCAATATAAAAGTGATTCTGAGTTCTGTTATTTCTGCTATTTCGTGTGTTTTCATTAATTAATTATTGTAGCTTCTTCACACAATCATATGGAGAATCTGCTAATGTCTCCTACATTATAGGTTTATATCACATCTCCCTCATGTTAAAAGCTGCCTAAGTCACTTTTTTTTGTGCTCACTATTCAAGGATACAACCCATTTCAGCCATTCTGCAGTTACCTTGACTTCATGTGGCGGTCATCCTGGTGTCAGTTTGTTTCATCTTGTTACTTGTCCTACTCCAAATCAGCTCAAACTTTTGAGTGTTCCTCATGTTGGATGATGGAGGATGCATTAAGGCCTTCCCTCCAATGGACTTCTTCCCATTGACTTCAACTCATTATGCTCTGGGAGTGAAGTTTAGAGTTTCGGTTAGTACCTTGGGGATTGCAATCATCAGTGGGAGTTTCCCTCGCTGTTGAATAAAGGGAATACATCAATGTCTCTTATTCAACAGGTTCCTCAGGTGTTCAACTTCAAGACCACTTATTCACACTTGTTAAAACGTACTAGGTACCTTGGGCCCCATTGTCATTATTGATGGAAGCCCTCGCGTTTGTTAATGGTATACATCAATTACCGGTAATCAAACGATACCCCCCATGTTCAAATACAGCTCCTCTATTCACATGGTTAGGGTTTGTACCTTGGGTTGTTTGTATGAAGACCTTGGGATTCTAATAGCATTACCATATTCATGTTATCACCCAAGCTGTGCAAGACTGAGCCACACTCATTTTATGGCTCTTCATGAGACATAGATCCAGCTTGTTGTTATGGCTATGATCTCTTATTTTTTTCATGGATCCACACTTGTATTTTAGGGGCCATGCTATATATACATCTCCCAGTTATGTATTGGAGATCATGTTGTATCACACCGAACATCTGTATGATGTCACTATTGTAATTGCTCGCTAAACTTGAGCATTGTTTTCAGGTACTTTTGTGACTTGGTTCTGTGGTTTCTTGCTCCTCCTCTGACTTGGAATTATAATGTATTTCGACCATCGTTTACCTCTGACCTCACACATTAGGGGGCATCTGTTATAGGTCAAATTTTCATTTCTCTGTCCGTGATCACATTCCCTTGTTATCACACAAAAGGACACTATGGATGGAAGAGCTGGATTGACCTTGGATGAGTTATTGTTGAGATCACGCATCTTTAGCTGAAAATCATATTTTTTCTGCAGTTTTCACTATTTGTGTGCTACTATTGTCAATAACAACTAGTGTTCTAAATGTTGGTATTATTAAAGAGAACCCGCGCACTTACCTCGAAAGATGTGTGCACTAGTTGTAAAGAGAACTAGTTGCATATTGAGCACTGGTTTGCTATTATAATACCTGTGCACATGTTAATATGAATGGAAAAAATATATTAAGATTACAAATTGGGATTAGTTGAGGTTGGTTTGTAACTCCCCCAACCTCCCAATTCAACTTCCTCACGAATCTAACTTCCAACCTTGTCCCATAAATACAAGGGGAATCCATGAGGAATAGGCCAATGAAGAAGAAGCTATTGTTACACTGAAGGATTTTCTAGTTCATTGTGAGGAGCAGGAGCCCAGGACTTGGTTGCAAAAGTGTCTGGACAGATCAGGTATATCTGTACTTAACTACATTTCTTTAACAATAAAAGGTGGAAATACCCTTCCCGTCCTAATGAAATGTCTATTCTATTGAATGTCTGAGTGTTATTGATGTTAAATTGTTTTCAATTTCATTATATATATTACAGTCAAGATATGTTGAGGAAGGTAAATTTGTTTTGCAGGTACATTACTGTGGAAGATTGGGCAAAAGCTAGGAAAGCCGTCGTTAAAAAGGTACTATTTTCGGAATCCTAATCTCTTTTCATTCATAGTAATTAGTGCAAAGCATAATGTATTTACCTGTCACCCCATGTAAGTTGGTAGTGTCATCTCCCCCACTATAGGGTATATTCCTGCACAACAAATACAATCACAAACTTATCCAAGTATTTGTTGAAGACGTTGTTCATAAGACACATGAAAGTAGCAGGTGCATTGTTGAGGACAAATGGCACCACAATGAACTCATAGTGTCCATATCTAGTTCAGAAATATGTTTTGTGAATGTCTTCATCCTTTATCCTCACTTGATGGTAGCCAGACCTCAAGTCAATCTTGGAAAATACCTTAGCGTCCTTCATCTAATAGAACAAGTCATCAATTCTTGGTAATGGATACTTGTTCTCGATTGTTACCTTGTTTAGCTGCATGTAGTCTATACATAGCCTTAAAGTCTCATCCTCATTCTTAACAAAAAACAAAAGTGCACCCCAAGGAGATACACTTGGTCTGATATATTCTTTGTCCACTAATTCTTGTAGTTGCATTTTCAATTCTATCAGCTCAGGTGTGCTCATCCTATAAGGAGCTTTGGAACTTGGTGCTTCCCCTAGAACAAGATTAATGGAGAAATAAATGTCTCTCTTGGGTGGTAGTCCTGGTACTTCATCTGGAAATACATCCTATAACTCCTGTAACAGCTGAAAGTCTTCTAGCTTTGGTCCTTTATCTTCTATTGAATTTGATATATGCACAACATATAGTTTACAGCCCTTTTTATAGAAATTTCTCAGTTGTAAGGCTGAAATATTCCTTACTAAAACTTGCTTTGGAATTCCTCTAACCAACATTGGTCTTCCTTCATCTTCAATGCACTGAAGAACCTTCTTATAGCAGTCAAGCTTGGTTCTATGTCTTTCTAACCAGTCCATACCTATCAAGGCATCATAATATCCTAACAGTAGGACATTCAAGTTTACCTTGGTGAGAATTCCATTCAGCTCTATGGGGCACTCCACCACTTATTCAGTAGCCTTCCTCTCAGTCCCAGTGTCTAGTTGAACTAACCAAGATTTACTATGCCTCATTTTTCTAAGAGAGCAACTTTTAGCCACCTTAGGAGACACATAACTATGAGTAGAGCCTGGGTCATTTAAAATAGAAATAGATTGCTTAGCAATCTTACCTTCAACTTATATCACTGCTGATTGGTGGTCTACCTAGTGATCATCCAATGTTGCATAGTTTTGAGGTGTTATTCTAGCCATATCTTCTACTGTGGTTGATTCTCTTAGGTGGTGCAAGATTCGGTTTTTTCCCTTCGATGTGGAAACTCTCTAAGCATGTGGTTGTCTCCAAATCCCCAGCACTAAAGTGGTCCCTTTGATGTTTTCTCTCCTGCCACTACTGGTTTGAACTCGCTTCTTGCTTGTTGTCCCAGTGGAAAGATTCTAGACTGATCCTAAATGGTGGCTTGAAGCCACTTCTCCTTGGTTCAAAATTTCCTTTGGGATTCCCTTTCCATACGGGTTGAGTCTCTGACTTTCCTTTATTCTGCTCATAATAGTGTATGGCCATTCTAATGGTCTCATCCAGACTTGGTGGATGGACAAACTCAATCCTATCCCTAAAATTATGTGGTAGGATTCCAAAGAAACATTTAATCTTCACTCTTTCATCCTTGATGTATCCCACATACCTTAATAATTCCAAGAATATATGAACATGCTCCTCCATGGAATTATGCCCCAACCTGAGTTCATTGAACTCCTTTCTCTTGTTGTCATAATACCTAGCTGATAGGTATTTCTCCTTGAAGTATCTTTTAAACTGCTCCCAGTTGATCCTAATTTCACTGTTTCTCTTCATTTCCATGAGGTATTTTGTAATGTCCCCATTCAAATAATTGCATAGAAGACAATCCCATCAATCCTACTAGTTTTCTAGGTTGGATGGGCACATTTGGAATTAAAATAAGGAAGCTAATAAATGATGTTTAGACATTAGAAGGGTTCAAGTATTTAATAAATAAGTTGAATAAATAAATTCAAGATAAATTCTAGGTGGCAAGTGGTTTTGAAGACATATGGAGGATGTGGGACCCACACTAGCTTGATTTTTCAAGGACACATGGCATCTCTCTCTTGCCAATTCGAATTCATAAGAAGGTGAAAATTCTTGGGTGAGTTGGTAAGTCATACACATGGAATTGAGAATCTTAGGTTGAATTGGGATGGATTGGTAACCTCCATGGAAGAGGAAGAGTCAAATTGGAAGCTTTTGGACACTTGGGCTAGATTCCCTGGCTCCTATGACAACAATGATGGAGCATCTATGACATCTATGAAAAATTGCAGATCTGACCTCTGACATCTGACCATTATGACATGTAAGCCCCAAAAATAGGCTCCAAGAGGGCACTCATGGGAGTTGGAGAAGCCAAACAGACCCCCACTCGAATTGGTGGAAGGTGGAAGGCTAGGAAAGGTGAGACACATGGCAAATCTTCATCCCTTACCCTAATTCGAATTGTATTGAGTTTATGGATGGATTGGGAACCTTAGAAGGCTAAGTATGTTTATAAAATATAGGGATAAACCAAGAGCATGGCTTTTGATCATTTGAGAAAAATTGCATTTGTGAAGAGAGAGCTATTGGATGACTAGTTTCTTTCCTTAGCCAATTTCGAGGGTGAAAGATTCCCATCCAAGTTGGTGTTTGGAAAGGCCACTCAGGTATTTCATGGAGATTTAATAGAGTTTTTATTTGAAGGTATCAGCTACAGGGCATCTCATGGTTTTTTTTAGTGCAACACTTTCTCTCAACCATTTCCAATTTTGAAGGCATATTCTTGCTCCTTGAGGAAGTGCCTTTTTGGTGAGCTATTGTACTCCCTGGGAGAGATTCTCATGATGTATTTCTGATTGTAATAATATGAATATACTATTTTATTCATAATCAGAAAGTTTCAGGTTGAAATACCAAACGATACCCCCCATGTTCAAATCCAGCTCCTCTATTCACATGGTTAGGGTTTGTACCTTGGGTTGTTTGTATGAAGACCTTGGGATTCTAATAGCATTACCATATTCATGTTATCACCCAAGCTGTGAAAGACTGAGCCACACTCATTTTATGGCTCTTCATGAGACATAGATCCAGCTTGTTGTTATGGCTATGATCTCTTATTTTTTTCATGGATCCACACTTGTATTTGAGGGGCCATGCTATATATACATCTCCCAGTTATGTATTGGAGATCATGTTGTATCACACCGAACATCTGTATGATGTCACTATTGTAATTGCTCGCTAAACTTGAGCATTGTTTTCAGGTACTTTTGTGACTTGGTTCTGTGGTTTCTTGCTCCTCCTCTGACTTGGAATTATAATGTATTTCGACCATCGTTTACCTCTGACCTCACACATTAGGGGGCATCTGTTATAGGTCAAATTTTCATTTCTCTGTCTGTGATCACATTCCCTTGTTATCACACAAAAGGACACTATGGATGGAAGAGATGGATTGACCTTGGATGAGTTATTGTTGAGATCACGCATCTTTAGCTGAAAATCATATTTTTTTCTGCAGTTTTCACTATTTGTGCGCTACTATTGTCAATAACAACTAGTGTTCTAAATGTTGGTCTTATTAAAGAGAACCCGCACACTTACCTCGAAAGATGTGTGCACTAGTTGTAAAGAGAACTAGTTGCATATTGAGCACTGGTTTGCTATTATAATACCTGTGCACATGTTAATATGAATGGAAAAAATATATTAAGATTACAAATTGGGATTAGTTGAGGTTGGTTTGTAACTCCCCCAACCTCCCAATTCAACTTCCTCACGAATCTAACTTCCAACCTTGTCCCATAAATACAAGGGGAATCCATGAGGAATAGGCCAATGAAGAAGAAGCTATTGTTACACTGAAGGATTTTCTAGTTCATTGTGAGGAGCAGGAGCCCAGGACTTGGTTGCAAAAGTGTCTGGACAGATCAGGTATATATGTACTTAACTACATTTCTTTAACAATAAAAGGTGGAAATACCCTTCCCGTCCTAATGAAATGTCTATTCTATTGAATGTCTGAGTGTTATTGATGTTAAATTGTTTTCAATTTCATTATATATATTACAGTCAAGATATGTTGAGGAAGGTAAATTTGTTTTGCAGGTACATTACTGTGGAATATTGGGCAAAAGCTAGGAAAGCCGTCGTTAAAAAGGTACTATTTTCGGAATCCTAATCTCTTTTCATTCATAGTAATTAGTGCAAAGCATAATGTATTTACCTGTCACCCCATGTAAGTTGGTAGTGTCATCTCCCCCACTATAGGGTATATTCCTGCACAACAAATACAATCACAAACTTATCCAAGTATTTGTTGAAGACGTTGTTCATAAGACACATGAAAGTAGCAGGTGCATTGTTGAGGACAAATGGCACCACAATGAACTCATAGTGTCCATATCTAGTTCAGAAATATGTTTTGTGAATGTCTTCATCCTTTATCCTCACTTGATGGTAGCCAGACCTCAAGTCAATCTTGGAAAATACCTTAGCATCCTTCATCTAATAGAACAAGTCATCAATTCTTGGTAATGGATACTTGTTCTTGATTGTTACTTTGTTTAGCTGCATGTAGTCTATACATAGCCTTAAAGTCTCATCTTCATTCTTAACAAAAAACACAAGTGCACCCCAAGGAGATACACTTGGTCTGATATATTCTTTGTCCACTAATTCTTGTAGTTGCATCTTCAATTCTATCAGCTCAGGTGTGCTCATCCTATAAGGAGCTTTGGAACTTGGTGCTTCCCCTAGAACAAGATTAATGGAGAAATAAATGTCTCTCTTGGGTGGTAGTCCTGGTACTTCATCTGGAAATACATCCTATAACTCCTGTAACAGCTGAAAGTCTTCTAGCTTTGGTCCTTTATCTTCTATTGAATTTGATATATGCACAACATATAGTTTACAGCCCTTTTTATAGAAATTTCTCAGTTGTAAGGCTGAAATATTCCTTACTAAAACTTGCTTTGGAATTCCTCTAACCAACATTGGTCTTCCTTCATCTTCAATGCACTGAAGAACCTTCTTATAGCAGTCAAGCTTGGTTCTATGTCTTTCTAACCAGTCCATACCTATCGAGGCATCATAATATCCTAACAGTAGGACATTCAAGTTTACCTTGGTGAGAATTCCATTCAGCTCTATGGGGCACTCCACCACTTCTTCAGTAGCCTTCCTCTCAGTCCCAGTGTCTAGTTGAACTAACCAAGATTTACTATGCCTCATTTTTCTAAGAGAGCAACTTTTAGCCACCTTAGGAGACACATAACTATGAGTAGAGCCTGGGTCATTTAAAATAGAAATAGATTGCTTAGCAATCTTACCTTCAACTTATATCACTGCTGATTGGTGGTCTACCTAGTGATCATCCAATGTTGCATAGTTTTGAGGTGTTATTCTAGCCATATCTTCTACTGCGGTTGATTCTCTTAGGTGGTGCAAGATTCGGTTTTTTTCCCTTCGATGTGGAAACTCTCTAAGCATGTGGTTGTCTCCACATCCCCAGTACTAAAGTGGTCCCTTTGATGTTTTCTCTGCTGCCACTACTGGTTTGAACCCGCTTCTTGCTTGTTGTCCCAGTGGAAAGATTCTAGACTGATCCTAAATGGTGGCTTGAAGCCACTTCTCCTTGGTTCAAAATTTCCTTTGGGATTCCCTTTCCATACAGGTTGAGTCTCCGACTTTCCTTTATTCTGCTCATAACAATGTATGGCCATTCTAATGGTCTCATCCAGACTTGGTGGATGGACAAACTCAATCCTATCCCTAAAATTATGTGGTAGGATTCCAAAGAAACATTGAATCTTCAATCTTTCATCCTTGATGTATCCCACATACCTTAATAATACCAAGAATATATGAACATGCTCCTCCATGGAATTATGCCCCAACCTGAGTTCATTGAACTCCTTTCTCTTGTTGTCATAATACCTAGCTGATAGGTATTTCTCCTTGAAGTATCTTTTAAACTGCTCCCAGTTGATCCTAATTTCACTGTTTCTCTTCATTTTCATGAGGTATTTTGTAATGTCCCCATTCAAATAATTGCATAGAAGACAATCCCATCAATCCTACTAGTTTCCTAGGTTGGATGGGCACATTTGGAATTAAAATAAGGAAGCTAATAAATGATGTTTAGACATTAGAAGGGTTCAAGTATTTAATAAATAAGTTGAATAAATAAATTCAAGATAAATTCTAGGTGGCAAGTGGTTTTGAAGACATATGGAGGATGTGGGACCCACACTAGCTTGATTTTTCAAGGACACATGGCATCTCTCTCTTGCCAATTCGAATTCATAAGAAGGTGAAAATTCTTGGGTGAGTTGGTAAGTCATACACATGGAATTGAGAATCTTAGGTTGAATTGGGATGGATTGGTAACCTCCATGGAAGAGGAAGAGTCAAATTGGAAGCTTTTGGACACTTGGGCTAGATTCCCTGGCTCCTATGACAACAATGATGGAGCATCTATGACATCTATGAAAAATTGCAGATCTGAACTCTGACATCTGACCATTATGACATGTAATCCCCAAAAATAGGCTCCAAGAGGGCACTCATGGGAGTTGGAGAAGCCAAACAGACCCCCACTCGAATTGGTGGAAGGTGGAAGGCTAGGAAAGGTGAGACACATGGAAAATCTTCATCCCTTACCCTAATTCGAATTGTATTGAGTTTATGGATGGATTGGGAACCTTAGAAGGCTAAGTATGTTTATAAAATATAGGGATAAACCAAGAGAATGGCTTTTGATCATTTGAGAAAAATTGCATTTGTGAAGAGAGAGCTATTGGATGACTAGTTTCTTTCCTTAGCCAATTTCGAGGGTGAAAGATTCCCATCCAAGTTGGTGTTTGGAAAGGCCACTCAGGTATTTCATGGAGATTTAATAGAGTTTTTATTTGAAGGTATCAGCTACAAGGCATCTCATGGTTTTTTTTAGTGCAACACTTTCTCTCAACCATTTCCAATTTTGAAGGCATATTCTTGCTCCTTGAGGAAGTGCGTTTTTGGTGAGCTATTGTACTCCCTGGGAGAGATTCTCATGATGTATTTCTGATTGTAATAATATGAATATACTATTTTATTCATAATCAGAAAGTTTCAGGTTGAAATACCAAACGATACCCCCCATGTTCAAATCCAGCTCCTCTATTCACATGGTTAGGGTTTGTACCTTGGGTTGTTTGTATGAAGACCTTGGGATTCTAATAGCATTACCATATTCATGTTATCACCCAAGCTGTGCAAGACTGAGCCATGCTCATTTTATGGCTCTTCATGAGACATAGATCCAGCTTGTTGTTATGGCTATGATCTCTTATTTTTTTCATGGATCCACACTTGTATTTTAGGGGCCATGCTATATATACATCTCCCAGTTATGTATTGGAGATCATGTTGTATCACACCGAACATCTGTATGATGTCACTATTGTAATTGCTCGCTAAACTTGAGCATTGTTTTCAGGTACTTTTGTGACTTGGTTCTGTGGTTTCTTGCTCCTCCTCTGACTTGGAATTATAATGTATTTCGACCATCGTTTACCTCTGACCTCACACATTAGGGGGCATCTGTTATAGGTCAAATTTTCATTTCTCTGTCCGTGATCACATTCCCTTGTTATCACACAAAAGGACACTATGGATGGAAGAGCTGGATTGACCTTGGATGAGTTATTGTTGAGATCACGCATCTTTAGCTGAAAATCATATTTTTTCTGCAGTTTTCACTATTTGTGCGCTACTATTGTCAATAACAACTAGTGTTCTAAATGTTGGTCTTATTAAAGAGAACCCGCGCACTTACCTCGAAAGATGTGTGCACTAGTTGTAAAGAGAACTAGTTGCATATTGAGCACTGGTTTGCTATTATAATACCTGTGCACATGTTAATATGAATGGAAAAAATATATTAAGATTACAAATTGGGATTAGTTGAGGTTGGTTTGTAACTCCCCCAACCTCCCAATTCAACTTCCTCACGAATCTAACTTCCAACCTTGTCCCATAAATACAAGGGGAATCCATGAGGAATAGGCCAATGAAGAAGAAGCTATTGTTACACTGAAGGATTTTCTAGTTCATTGTGAGGAGCAGGATCCCAGGACTTGGTTGCAAAAGTGTCTGGACAGATCAGGTATATCTGTACTTAACTACATTTCTTTAACAATAAAAGGTGGAAATACCCTTCCCGTCCTAATGAAATGTCTATTCTATTGAATGTCTGAGTGTTATTGATGTTAAATTGTTTTCAATTTCATTATATATATTACAGTCAAGATATGTTGAGGAAGGTAAATTTGTTTTGCAGGTACATTACTGTGGAAGATTGGGCAAAAGCTAGGAAAGCCGTCGTTAAAAAGGTACTATTTTCGGAATCCTAATCTCTTTTCATTCATAGTAATTAGTGCAAAGCATAATGTATTTACCTGTCACCCCATGTAAGTTGGTAGTGTCATCTCCCCCACTATAGGGTATATTCCTGCACAACAAATACAATCACAAACTTATCCAAGTATTTGTTGAAGACGTTGTTCATAAGACACATGAAAGTAGCAGGTGCATTGTTGAGGACAAATGGCACCACAATGAACTCATAGTGTCCATATCTAGTTCAGAAATATGTTTTGTGAATGTCTTCATCCTTTATCCTCACTTGATGGTAGCCAGACCTCAAGTCAATCTTGGAAAATACCTTAGCGTCCTTCATCTAATAGAACAAGTCATCAATTCTTGGTAATGGATACTTGTTCTTGATTGTTACCTTGTTTAGATGCATGTAGTCTATACATAGCCTTAAAGTCTCATCCTCATTCTTAACAAAAAACACAAGTGCACCCCAAGGAGATACACTTGGTCTGATATATTCTTTGTCCACTAATTCTTGTAGTTGCATCTTCAATTCTATCAGCTCGGGTGTGCTCATCCTATAAGGAGCTTTGGAACTTGGTGCTTCCCCTGGAACAAGATTAATGGAGAAATAAATGTCTCTCTTGGGTGGTAGTCTTGGTACTTCATCTGGAAATACATCCTATAACTCCTGTAACAGCTGAAAGTCTTCTAGCTTTGGTCCTTTATCTTCTATTGAATTTGATATATGCACAACATATAGTTTACAGCCCTTTTTATAGAAATTTCTCAGTTGTAAGGCTGAAATATTCCTTACTAAAACTTGCTTTGGAATTCCTCTAACCAACATTGGTCTTCCTTCATCTTCAATGCACTGAAGAACCTTCTTATAGCAGTCAAGCTTGGTTCTATGTCTTTCTAACCAGTCCATACCTATCAAGGCATCATAATATCCTAACAGTAGGACATTCAAGTTTACCTTGGTGAGAATTCCATTCAGCTCTATGGGGCACTCCACCACTTCTTCAGTAGCCTTCCTCTCAGTCCCAGTGTCTAGTTGAACTAACCAAGATTTACTATGCCTCATTTTTCTAAGAGAGCAACTTTTAGCCACCTTAGGAGACACATAACTATGAGTAGATCCTGGGTCATTTAAAATAGAAATAGATTGCTTATCAATCTTACCTTCAACTTATATCACTGCTGATTGGTGGTCTACCTAGTGATCATCCAATGTTGCATAGTTTTGAGGTGTTATTCTAGCCATATATTCTACTGTGGTTGATTCTCTTAGGTGGTGCAAGATTCGGTTTTTTTCCCTTCGATGTGGAAACTCTCTAAGCATGTGGTTGTCTCCACATCCCCAGCACTAAAGTGGTCCCTTTGATGTTTTCTCTGCTGCCACTACTGGTTTGAACCCGCTTCTTGCTTGTTGTCCCAGTGGAAAGATTCTAGACTGATCCTAAATGGTGGCTTGAAGCCACTTCTCCTTGGTTCAAAATTTCCTTTGGGATTCCCTTTCCATACGGGTTGAGTCTCCGACTTTCCTTTATTCTGCTCATAACAGTGTATGGCCATTCTAATGGTCTCATCCAGACTTGGTGGATGGACAAACTCAATCCTATCCCTAAAATTATGTGGTAGGATTCCAAAGAAACATTGAATCTTCACTCTTTCATCCTTGATGTATCCCACATACCTTAATAATTCCAAGAATATATGAACATGCTCCTCCATGGAATTATGCCCCAACCTGAGTTCATTGAACTCCTTGCTCTTGTTGTCATAATACCTAGCCGATAGGTATTTCTCCTTGAAGTATCTTTTAAACTGCTCCCAGTTGATCCTAATTTCACTGTTTCTCTTCACTTTCATTAGGTATTTTGTAATTTCCCCATTCAAATAATTGCATAGAAGACAATCCCATCAATCCTACTAGTTTCCTAGGTTGGATGGGCACATTTGGAATTAAAATAAGGAAGCTAATAAATGATGTTTAGACATTAGAAGGGTTCAAGTATTTAATAAATAAGTTGAATAAATAAATTCAAGATAAATTCTAGGTGGCAAGTGGTTTTGAAGACATATGGAGGATGTGGGACCCACACTAGCTTGATTTTTCAAGGACACATGGCATCTCTCTCTTGCCAATTCGAATTCATAAGAAGGTGAAAATTCTTGGGTGAGTTGGTAAGTCATACACATGGAATTGAGAATCTTAGGTTGAATTGGGATGGATTGGTAACCTCCATGGAAGAGGAAGAGTCAAATTGGAAGCTTTTGGACACTTGGGCTAGATTCCCTGGCTCCTATGACAACAATGATGGAGCATCTATGACATCTATGAAAAATTGCAGATCTGACCTCTGACATCTGAACATTATGACATGTAAGCCCCAAAAATAGGCTCCAAGAGGGCACTCATGGGAGTTGGAGAAGCCAAACAGACCCCCACTCGAATTGGTGGAAGGTGGAAGGCTAGGAAAGGTGAGACACATGGCAAATCTTCATCCCTTACCCTAATTCGAATTGTATTGAGTTTATGGATGGATTGGGAACCTTAGAAGGCTAAGTATGTTTATAAAATATAGGGATAAACCAAGAGCATGGCTTTTGATCATTTGAGAAAAATTGCATTTGTGAAGAGAGAGCTATTGGATGACTAGTTTCTTTCCTTAGCCAATTTCGAGGGTGAAAGATTCCCATCCAAGTTGGTGTTTGGAAAGGCCACTCAGGTATTTCATGGAGATTTAATAGAGTTTTTATTTGAAGGTATCATCTACAGGGCATCTCATGGTTTTTTTTAGTGCAACACTTTCTCTCAACCATTTCCAATTTTGAAGGCATATTCTTGCTCCTTGAGGAAGTGCGTTTTTGGTGAGCTATTGTACTCCCTGGGAGAGATTCTCATGATGTATTTCTGATTGTAATAATATGAATATACTATTTTATTCATAATCAGAAAGTTTCAGGTTGAAATACCAAGTGGTTGTATGTAAAAATGATGATTAATGAGCAAACAATGACCATTTCCCCACTACATTGATGTATGCTTTTGTAATGCTGATGATTTTGAATGAAAGAATGTTTATATGATATATTTATGATTAATGGACATCAATTAATGAGTATTACAAGTTTCATGTTCATAACTTAAGCATTTGAATTCATTTTACTCCGTTTATTTGCATTTGGAAGAGATTTGGTTCCATTTCCCCAAGGGTCGAATTAGTGGGTTTTGCTGCTGTTGGGGAGGAGGTTAGAATAGACCTAATAATTGATTAAGAGTGCATATGAGACCTTATTAATGTCCCTCGGACATCCCCTACCTATTTTCTGAATTTCTAATGGGTTTGGAGGCATTTGGGAAGCCAATTTTAGTCATTACCCTGGGGGGATTTGCTTCACAAATTACTAGTAAAATTGCATATTTGGTCCAGAATATTAAGAGGGTTTTCGGAATTCTTTTGGTGGCCATTAATCATCCCTGAAAATAATATTCAATTCCTAATATCAGTCACATACCTTCTCAGAATATTTGGGATCATTTGGGGCAAAATTGGGACCTAGGCATCAAAACTAGTCAAAGGTCGAAATTGGGGAAAAAGTGAAAAATTGGGCATTTTTATAAAACAATTAAATGGGGACATTACAAGTGGTATCAGATAATGTTCTTGGCACCTGATGGTCTTCACAAGAAGTCAAAATAATAAACCACCACCCTTTGAACCAGTAGTTGAAGAGGTTTTTGTTGAAGAAGAGGTAGTAGAAGAAGAAGAGTCTTTTGTTAAAACCATGGGTAGAGAGGAGGATGAAAACTTAAGACATAAGGAGGAACTTGTTGCATCCTTAAAACCCTGTTTTGATGGACTTTCCATAGGTATGCAAGAGATGAGTAGGCATTTGATGAAACGATTGGAATTGTTGGGTAGCCAACTTGCAAGCAAAGGAATGGGAGATAACATTGGTTCACACTCAGGAGAAAATAAGAACATGGGTGAGCATATTTTCTCAAGTACAGGACCTCGTAATAGACCTGATGAATTTCAAAGCACACAAAGGCATACTACACCTGCATCCCTCGCACCCAAAGAAGAGCCTGATATTGAGGTGGATTATAGTAAACTAACAAACGAATGGAATGCATTGAGTGAAGAATGTAAAAGAGGTCTACCATTTAGTCAATACATTGATGCTGTTTATAGAATGAAAAGGAAGGAGGACAATAGGATTCCATTCCAAAACAAAGAATTAAATGGTGCTATTAGTAAAATTTCAATTCCTACTTTTGATGGTTCCTCTCAAAATTATGCTTATACTTGGGTGCAAAAATTAGATGTGTATTTTCAGCTGAATCCTATGTTGGAAGAGGATGCATTAAAAATGGCTATTTTGCACTTGGAAGGAGATGCTAATGAATGGTGGTTCCATGGCCTAAGAACCTTGGGTCATGATCAGTTTTAAACATATGGAGAATTTTTTGATAGGGTACTAGAGAGATTTGAACAAAAAGATCCAGAATTGCCTTTCAAAGAACTAGCTGAATTGAAGCAAACTGGGACCCCTACTGAATATATGTTGGACTTTCAAAAATTATCAGTCAAGGTGGATGATGTATCTATGGGAAGGTTGGTATTTCTGTTCATTGAAGGTTTGGTTGAACCCTTAATAGGTTTGGTCAAATCCCACAATCCAACTACATTAAAATTTGCAATGAGCTTGACTAGGGATCTCCAAAATGTACTTCCTAGAACGAGATTTCCTCCCAAGCCTGAATTCAGAATTGAAAAGAAACCTTGGAAAAGAGATACGTCTAATAAGAAGCCATGGAAATAAGATGAATATGGAAAGGATAAGAAAGAGGAACTAAGCAGGAAAGATCTCAGAGGGAAGAAATTGTGTTACTCATGCTTCCAATAGTGGGCACCAGGACATAAATGTGCTAAGGGAAAGGCCAAATTCATTGAAGTATTTTGTGATGATGGGTATGAAGGGGGAATGGAGGAAAAAGGAAATAATTCATCCCAAGAAGAGGGATATATTACAACAGAAGAAGGGAAACAAGAGGTGAAGCATCCCTAACCCACCAAAGTAAGAATGGCAGTACTTTCAGTAGTACCTCGATATCACACTATTCAATGCAAGGGTGTGGTACTAGGACAAAGAACTTCAGTTTTGGTAGATTGAGTATCCACACATACATTAATTTATGCATACATGGTGGAGAGGAGGAAGATACCTATTGAACCATTCGATGGCTTCACAGTTGTCATTCCCGATCACAACACAATTGAGTGCAAAACATGGATTCCACAGCTGCAAGTCACAGTAGGTAACTATACATTTGTTGATAGTTTTTATGTGGTTGATGTTGCTGATACTAATGTGGTTTTGGGAGTGGAATGGTTGTATTAAATAGGAGAGCATACATTCAATTATCAAATTCCTGAAATGAAATTCCAAGATTCAAAAGGAGTACTAAGGGTTGTGAGAGGGAAACACACCTATCTGAATCAGGTAGTTTCTTCCCAAAGCATGAAGCACCGGAATAGAAAGATTTTGGGAGGCATTCCTCATATAAGTACACCTTATAGAGGAGGAACAATTTTGCAGCATGGTAAATTGAGATTGCTTGAGGGCAATCAATCTTGGGTGGGGAGCACTTTAATGTCCCCATTCAAATAATTGCATAGAAGACAATCCCATCAATCCTACTAGTTTCCTAGGTTGGATGGGAACATTTGGAATTGAAAAGGAAGATAATAAATGATGTTTATACATTAGAAGGGTTCAATTATTTAATAAATAATTTGAATAAAGAAATTCAAGAGAAATTCTAGGTGGCAAGTGGTTTTGAATACATATGGAGGATGTGGGACCCACACTAGCTTGAATTTTCAAGGACACATGGCATCTCTCTCTTGCCAATTCGAATTCATGAGAAGGTGAACATTCTTGGGTGAGTTGATAAGTCATACACATGGAATTGAGCATCTTAGGTCGAATTGGGATGGATTGGTAACCTCCATGGAAGAGGAAGAGTCAAATTGGAAGCTTGTGGACACTTGGGCTAGATTCCCTAGCTCCTATGACAACAATGATGGAGCATCTATGAAATCTATGACAAATTGAAGATCTCACCTCTGAAATATGACCATTATTACATGTCATCCCCAAAAATAGGCTCCAAGAGAGTTCTCATGGGAGTTGGAGAAGCCACAGAGACCCCCACTCGAATTGGTGGAAGGTGGAAGGCTAGGAAAGGTGAGACACATGGAAAATCTTCATCCCTTACCCTAATTCGAATTGGATTGAGTTTATGTATGGATTGGGAACCTTATAAGTCTAATTATTTTTATAAAATACAGGGATAAACCAAGAGAAGGGCTTTTGATCATTTGAGAAAAAATGCATTTGTGAAGAGAGAGCTAGTGGATGACTAGTTTCTTGCCTTAGACAATTTTGAGGGTGAAAGATTCCCATCCAAGTTGGTGTTTGGAGAGGCCACTCAGGTATTTCATGGATATTTAATGGATTTTGTATTTGCAGGTATCAGCTACAGGGAAACTTGTTGTTTTTTTTAGTGCATCACTTTCTCTCAACCATTTCCAGTTTTGAAGGCATATTCTTGCTCCTTGAGGGAGGGCATTTTTGGTGAGCTATTGTAATCCTTGGGAGAGATTATTATGATGTATTTCTGATTTTAATAATCTTAATATACTCTTTTATTAATATTCATAAAGTGTCAGGTCGAAATACCAAGTGGTTGTATGTAAAAATGATGATTAATGAGCAAACAATGACCATTTCCCCACTACATTGATGTATGCTATTGTAATGCTGATGATTTCGAATGAAAGAATTTTTATCTGATATATTTATGATGAATGGAAATAAATTAATTATTATTACAATTTTCATGTTCAACACTTAAGCATTTGAAGTCATTTTACTCAATTTATTTGCATTTGGAAGAGATTTGGTGCAATTTCCCCAATGGTCGAATTAGTGGGTTTTGTTGCTGTTGGGGAGGAGGTTATAACAGAACTAATAATTGATTAATGGTGAATATGAGACATTATTAATGTCCCTCATACATCCCCTACCTCTTTTCTGAATTTAGAATGGGTTTGGAGTCATTTGGGAAGCCAATTTCAGTCATTACCCTGGGGGGATTTGCTTCACAAATTACGAGTAAAATTGCGTACTTGGTCCATAATCTTAAGAGAGTTTTCATAAGTATTTTTGTGGCCTTATATCATCCATGAAAATCATATTCAAGTACTAATATCAGTCACCTACCTTCTCAGAATATTTGGGATCATTTGGGGCAAAATTGGGACCTAGGCATCAAAACTAGTCAAAGGTCGAAATTGGGGAAAAAGTGAAAAATTGGGCATTTAAAAAAAAAATTAAAAAGGGACATTACATATACTCACCAAATGGAAGCTCTTCCATTCATATTGTGAATGCAAACCCTATGTTTCTCACTTTCTGAATAATCATGCGTTTTGAAGTAATTTTTCATTCCAAGTAGGCATGCCTCTACCTCTTGGACTGTCTTGTTTTCTCCATCAAAGGTAGGAGGTCTTACTTTCTTAAATTCTCTTTCTGGGATCCTTCTGGACTTCCTTCTTCTCTCAGTCCTATTGTAAGTGTGCCTTGGACTCCTTTGAGTGTCTCTGGAGTGTCATGACCTGCTGGAAGGAGATCCCGAAGAGGATGTTCTGTGCCTTCTTCTCACAGAACCCCTTCTATGGCTTGGATTCCTCTGCCTAGAATGACCTCTAGAGTGACTAATTGCATTCCTTTATTCTCTTCCCATATTACTTGGATTGGACCCCATATTTACCCTATGATGCATGTCAGTGAGGCTCTGTAGAATGGTTGCACTTCCTGAGATTTTATCAGCCTCTCATTAAAAATTACCATGGTCTCAACCAAGTTCTAGGGAGTCATCTGCTCCCTTATTCCATTAGACATTGTTTCAGCGTGCTCTTCCTGCATGTTTTCCCCTAGCACGTCTTATTCAAGTTCGTAGGGGTCTTGTGCATCATTAATAGTCACCATTCAACTGTAAGCTACTACAATCATTGTGCATGATATAAATGTTTATTAGACATCATAGAACTTGAAACATCCATACAATCTGGAAATTAATTATTAGACAGTTACTAAATAAGAGTTTTGTTAGGTTAAAACAGTGTCATGGGAATTTCTTGTGTGTGATTTCTTCCATGGTTCACCCCTAACAGCCCCAGTGTTGTAACTAAATATCTGATACCGCTTTGTAACATCCCTGGTGGTATTCAGTGGTCATGGAACCCCCTTCTATCGTGTTGTACATTTTTTTTTCTTTTCTTCGATCCCTTCTCGAATCCACAATCCACCATTGCGATCTGCAATCCGCAATCCGCAATTGTGATCCACAATCCGCAATCCGCAATTGCGATCCGCAATCCTTATTCTGCAATCCACATTGCGGGATTCGGAATGCGGAATCCTCAAAATGGTTCTTCGGACGTTTCCTCTTTTCGCATTCCGCAATCCTCATTACTAATGCGGAAATGCGGAAATCCACTATTCCATCTCTGGAACGAATTTTCCTTTTGCAATCTGTAATCCACATTGCAGATGTGGAAATGCGGAAGTCCACACCAGGTGACCTTACCTTCCGTAATCCACAATCCGCATTGCGGATGTGGAATGGTCCTTGCGGATGCGGAAAGGTGAGGAAAACTGACCCCTGCTTCCGCAAGCTTCTAAGGCAAATTCAGAGGGTGAAAACTTCTTCATCCTTGGACCAAACTGGGAAAGGATGGTACCATTGGAAAGCTATTGGAGAACTCCATCCAATGGTACAAATCCCACTCATAACAGAGGTCTCTAACCCTATCATTTTTTCAACTAAAAATTTTGTGCATAACTCCACTTAGGTGTCTTAAATTTATGCCAGCGGTTCTACCTCCTTCCTAACATGGATCCTTCCATTCACCTGACCATAGAGGCTCATAAGGCACCTTAGGAGTTATCCCCGTTCCTTTCCCAAATCCTGGTAGGATCAACCATCCTTTTTAGAGGATGAATACAATGCATAATAAACATGTATAATGGACTAAGTTAGTAAATCCTATTAACAACCTGCAGGGGTTAGCCAAACCTATCATTCATATAAACAATGAATTATTCCAACACACATTCAACCATGCATTCAACCTCATGCCCACACTTGAATCTCTAACAATCAAGTTCATGAAACCATCCATTCCTTAATCTAGGGAATAACAATGCATACAGTGTATGACGTTAGGTCTAACCAATACATCTACCACAGGAAAGATTTATAATGCATTAAAATCATGCAAATGAATGAGGTATCCAACATGAAATCACCCTCGTACTTAGGCTTATTCATAGTACACCTATTATTCACATTCATACAAACATTTATTCATCAACTTGAACAAAACAAGCATAATATAACACATGAAATAACAACATTCACTCCACAGAACACTTATCTTTGGATCTTGAAGTTAACCAAGCAACTAGCTAAGTGAGAGCAACGTTCCACCCAACCTTCGGTCTTTTTCCATCCTATAATCTTTTAGCTAAGAGACCACCCACGAGCTGGGCTATGTATCCACTAAGAAGGGATAACTAGGCTCTCTAACAATCAAGTTCCACCTCAATGCTAAGCCAACCTACAGTTGGTTTTATCAAGCATATAAGGACAACAAGGAAGGTATTGCTAAGCTAGCGAGCTCAACCACAGAGCTACAGAAATCCGACACTCAGTAGACATGGCACCTAAATTACCTACCTCACCCAACACAAGGAAGACCCTCTTCTCTGCTGCACAGTCCCTTAAGGCCTCTTCCCTTCTAGTGCTATTCAGGGTGGGAATAGAAAGGTCCAATTGCTAGTTTTATGACTTTACAACCTTCACTAGGTTTATCAAGCAACCCAACCCTAAATTGACCTTCTACCACAGTTTAACCAAACGGTTTCTTGTCAAATTTGTGGATTGATCTCTATCCTACAGTCTAACTCTCTGCAACCAAATCTCATGTCCTCACGACTTCCTCAAGTTGTTAACGCTCTGTAACTTCATCTAGGGTTTTCTTACAAGGATTTTTCCAATAGATAATGCATCCACCCATGTTTTCCTAGGACATTCGACTCTGCAATTTCAGTTTCTACACAGAATCGTGTTTCCTTCTCTAACTCAGGGTTGGGTCTTGTAATTCTCCCCCCCTGGAGTTCTGGGTAACAGTAGCATAGCATAACAGGGTTTCAGGTTCTTAGATGGTCAAATGGATTTCAGCGAGAATGGGAAGAACATAACTGAACATAAAAGAACAAAACCCCTACAGCACAGAACCCCCATTTCGGATCTCAGGGCGGTTTTTATTCCCCCTCAACCTTCTATGCGTCAACTTTCCTTCCCCACTCTCTGTAACCAAATTTTGGGTCATGATGGGGAATCAAAACAGTTTCTCTTGTACAGGTGGTAGCATGGGCTCCCATCCCATAATTCCCTCACCTCTCCATAGTGGATACCATAGCCCCTTCTCATTAGTCGCCTCACTTAGCCACCTTTCTTAGTATTTCATTGTAATATTAAACATTTACATCAATTAAAAAATCTCATGGCTTAGTAGCACATGAATAGTTCAAATGTCAAATACTTTTCTATGCAACAACTTTAAGCAGCCACTAGCGGGGCCTTGGCCTTGAGATCCACACCAAGGAAAACACACATTCCTTATACGCAATAATCATATTGAGGCCAATAATTATTAAGTCAAGGTATGGGTATTGCAACTCCATCCTCCTTAGAACAACACCGTCCTCGGTGTTCTCAAAACTGAACAAAAATGGGTATGCCTCTCTCATGGCATCCTCCAGCTCCCATGTAGCCTCCTATAGACTAAGGTTCCTCCATTGCACCTTTACCTGTCCTATGGATCGCTTCTAGAGTAAACTAACTTTCTTGTCGAGAATGCACACAGGCTCCACTTGGAACTCTCCCTCGGGCTCCACCTGTATCACATGCCAATCAAATGGTCCGCAATATATTGGTGCCAACTTGGCACAACTTCCCAACTTCATGGAACTCTTCCTTGGTTTCACTCTCAAGTAGACACAATCCCCAATCTGAAATTCCTTATGCCTTCTTTTAAGATCTGCATAACTTTTATGCATGTCCTATGCTGCCTTCAATTTATGCCTGATCTTCACAATCTCTTGCTCCATTTCCTCAATCATTTTTGGTCTAAGCACTACTCTATTTATTGGGTTGTCCCAACTCACTGGAGTTCGGCATCCTTTTCCATACAACACTTCAAAAGGACTCATTTTCAATGACGCTTGACGTCCATTGTTGTAAGCAAATTCCACTAAGTGTAAATAGTCTTCCCACTTGGTTGGCTTGTCCATCACATACATCCTTAACATATCTTCAAGAATATGATTCACTCTCTCAATCTAACCATCAATATGAGGGTGATAGGTTGTGCTAAACTTCAACTGAGTTCCTAATTCCTGGAACAATCCTTTCCAAAAATTGGATGTGAAATTTGTGTCACGGTCTGAAATGGTTGCCTTTGGAAATCCATGCAATCTAAATATCTCTCTCATGAAGATATTTGCAATTTCATTGGCCTTGTGATTGGACTTGACTGGAATGAAATGAGCTACCTTTGATAGCTTTTCCACCACCACCATGATTGAATCATGTTTCTTCACTGTCATTGGAAAACCTATTATAGAATCCATAGAGATCACTTCCCACTTCTATTCTGGAATGGGCAATGGCTGCAACAATCCTGTTGAATGCTGGTGCTCTGACTTGACCTGTTGACACTTTTGACACCTAGGAATGTACTCAACTATGTCTTTCTTCATACCATGCCAAAAGTATTGCTTCCTTGTTGTTGTTATAATATTTTGATATCCTAGCTGGCCATAATATGGATTTTGGTGTATCTCATCTAACACAAGCTTCTTCAGATATGCACTATCTGGGATGTAATGTACCAACTTATACAAGTGATATATAAACTCTTTTCTTCTCAAAATTAATCAAAACAATGGCTAAGGAAGCTAGTACTGTTGGGGATGGGGAAGATGAGAGGCTATGGAGGGATGGAAGGTTTTTATGTGGCCTGATACCTATGCACAATGAAATGAGACCATTGATGTTTAAAGAGTAGCAAGTTGCAATTTAATCCAACGCTCTTGGGATACTCAGCATATAAAGACTAGTATGGGTGAGATATTTAATTGAAGGATGGGGAAGGTTGTTGCAGACATCATAGAGGTTAATTAATATTCATTTAATATAATAGAGGTTAATTAATATTAATTTAGAGTCATTTCATCATAAAATATCATCTCAGAAATTTATATGAAGATTTGGACAAGTCTCACAATAAAACTAGTAAAATTGCATTTTTGGACTGCTCAACTATTTCAAATTCTAGATTTCCAAACAGTACTCAAAGGCTCACGAATTTCTGGAAAATGGGATGGATCATGATATATGACATGTTATATAACTACCAAAACAAGAATTACTTCATGTGGACTTGTACTCATTGACGTACTTATCATACACTGAAATCTAGTCAAATTCTAGCTAAATCTAGAAGGGGTAGAGAAATTGAAGAACAAATCAGAGTTATGTCATTTGTATTAAATGGAATGATATCATAACATTACATCCTCTGTTATTACATCATAAATAGTCCAATATGCCTCTCATAAAGTGATATAAAGATCTCACTTCTTGTACACAAGAAACTAGCTGCAGATTCTCATAGAAGACTTGGAATTCGATCTCTGAACTGGATGGTGATGCTTCTGAACTTCCAATTCGAACTGATCATATTCATTACCTAAAAATAAACTTAGTGACAATGGCTGAATTCCATCATCCTCTCACAGAAAGCTGGGGCGCATCTCCCATGCTTGACTAGGGGCACATCTCCCAAGTCTCAGATGCACAAATGCATTCATAAAATTTCTCATACTAATAAAAGATGTGAATGTGGTGCTCATGGAATTATTTATAGATATTTCATGACTTGGATATCAAGTCTCCATGAGGAATTCTCCTTCCTTGAGTGGATGAGGAAATGTTTCTTTCCTTCCTTGCTTTGCTTTGCTTTGGCTTTCCTTCTTTTTCCTCTTTTTTTGAGTTTCCTTCTTTTCTGAACTTTCTTGCTTTTCATACTTTCCTGCTTTTCCCATTATATCCTGCTTTCTGGATTTATGCTTCTTTTCCTAAAATATTCCTCTTTTCTCATTTTTGGCATCATTTTTTAACTCATGTCCTTTACTTGACTTTCTCCTCAAGTCACTCTCCAACCTTATCCACTAATGCACCTTAGTGGAGCATTTTCTCCATTTATTCAGCATAAAAATAAAAATATTAATTGCACCAATAATATTAAATGCGCCATAAATATTTATTCCAAGTGGATAGAAAACTATGGATAAAATTAAATGTCAATCCTAATTAATTAATTGCCTGTAATACAAAATTTATCGCCATGGTTATGCAGCTGCCTCCACAACCCAAGGGATTGGTTGGGTTAGGAACTTGTTCCAATGCTCAATTTTGTGGGGACATGACAGTCCTCCCCAGCCAAGATTTCTTTTCCTCAAACAATTTCAAACCAGGATGTTGTAAGATGTGTTCTCCTTCCCAAGTAGCATCTTCACTGGGTAACCCTTCCCACTACCCCAAAAATTCCTTAAGGATTCTGCTCCTTAGATTCTTTTCTCTTATATCAAGTATCCTTTCAGGAATCAACACCAAATGTCCCTCATCATGAAGGGGTGGAAAGTCTTGTGAAACTTTGACTTTCTTCCCTACTGCTCTCTTCAAACAGGACACATGGAAAACATTGTGAATCTGACTTCCTGGAGGCAACTCTAGCTCATAATCCACTTCACCGATCTTTCTTAAAACTTGGTAGGGGCCATAGAACCTTGGCTGCAACTTCTCAGCCCCTTTAGACTTAAATGAGGATTTTCTATAGGAATGCAACCTCAAATATACCATATCTCCCACTTGGAAGGCTCACTCAACTCTATGCTTGTCTGCATGTACTTTCTGTCAATTTTGTGCTACCTGCAAGTTGTCCTTGAGAGTTCTAAGCATGTATTAACTCTCTTGGAGCCAATCCTTTGCTTTATGTGTCTTACAATCACCAAATATCAGATCATCAAAATTAAGTGCATCATATCCATAAAGAGATTTAAAAGGAGTCATACCAATCGAAAGATGAAAAGTAGTATTGTGAAAATATTCTCTCAGATGGAGCCAAGTGGTCCATGACTTTTGTTGACCATTGATATAGTTTATTAGGTACCCTTCCATCCATTGGTTCACTCTCTATGTTTGGCCATCAGTTTGTGGATGGTATCTTGTGCTCATGTCCAAACTTGTGCCTACTAGCTTGAACAGTTCTTGCCCAAAGTTGCTAGTAAACATACTGTCTCTATCACTGATGATGGACTTGGGTATGCCATGAAGTTTGAAGATTTATTTAATGAAAATTTCAGCCACTTGGCTGGATGAAATATTAGTTGTGACAGCAAATAAATGTGCATATTTAGTCAACCTATCAACCACAACAAATATACTATCTTTACCTTGGATTTTGGGGAGCCCCATGATGAAATCCATTGATATACTCTCACATTTTTGCTCAGGAATGGGGAGTGATTGTAGGATCCCTGCTATATGAGTATGATATACTTTATTTTTATGAAATTCCACACATGATTTGACATATTCCATCACCTCTTTATTCATACCCTTCCATGTGAACCTTTGCCTCACTTTCCTATAGGTCTTCACAAATCCTGGATGCTCTGCCAAAGGCACATCATGGGCAGCTTCAAGAATATTTTTCTTTAGTATGGATTCTAGAACTACAAAGATTATATCCTTATAATAAATGAAATAATTAAGAATACTATAAGCATCATCATGAATCAATCCATCAAATAAATCACAAGCAAACTAATTCTTAGTGTATTCTACACCAAGCTATGTTTTCCAATCATCTTGAAATTTCAGCAGTGCAAGTGTGGGTTTTCTAGAAAGTGCATCAGCTGCTATGTTCATCTTACCCTTCTTATACTCAATCTCAAAATAAAATGCTTGGACCTTGCTTACCCACTTTTTTTTCTATAATTCAACTCCTTTTGGGTTAAGAAGTGCCTCAAACTATTTTGGTCATTTTTTATGATAAACTTGCCTCCCACCAAATATTGTCTGAACTTGACTAGCGCATGCATGATGGCTAGCATATATTTGTCATAAACTGAATACAACCTTTCATGTGGCTGCATATTTCTTATCTCAAAGGCCAATGGATGTTTATTTTGCATCAAGAAAACCCTAATACCTTTCCCTGAAGCATCATGCTCAAGTACAAAAGGTTGAGAAAAATCTGGAAGTGCAAGAATAGGACAAGTGCTCATTACCTCCTTCATTCTATTGAATACTTTTTCTGATTCTTCCTACCAATGGAAGTCTCCCTTCTTAGTGAGATCTGTCAAAGGAGAGGTCAGCTTGGAGAACCCCTTGACAAACTTCCGATAGTAGGTGCATAGCCCAATGAACCCTCTCAGTTCACTGATATTTTTAGGACTGGGCCAATATAGAATAGCTTAGATCTTTTCCATGTGAACTTTAACTCCATATTGACCAATAACATGACCAAGATACAAAATCTCAGTCGTTCCAAACTCACACTTGGTTATCTTTTCATAAAAAGATTGATCAGCCAATATTTTTAGTACAATGTCCAATTGATGCAAATGCTCTTCCCAAGTCCGACTATAGATTTAAATATCATCAAAGAAGACAAGTAAAAACTTACGGAGTTGTTTTCTAAACACTTTGTTCATGCAAGATTGAAAAGTTGCAAGTGTATTTGTTAGGCCAAAAGGCATAACCAAAAACTCAAAGTTCCCATGGTGGCATCGAAAAGCTGTCTTCTGTATGTCTTCTTCTCTCATGCTGATTTGATGGTAGCCAAATCTAAGGTCAATCTTTGAAAAGTACTTGGCCCCATGGATATCATCCATAAGCTCATCTATACTTGGAATAGGATATCTATTCTTGATAGTCTTCTTGTTAAGAGCTCGGTATTCTATGCACATTCTCATGGTCCCATCTTTCTTCTTCACAAGAACTACTGAAGAGGAAAAAGGACTTGAACTCATCCTAATGAACCCCAAGTCAAGCAGCTCCTTAACGGTTCACTCTATTTCATCCTTGAATCTCTTTGGATGCTTGTAGGGATGCACCTTGATAGGTGAGGTTCCTATCGCCAACTCAATCCTATGCTCTATTCTTCTATCTGGAGGCCTACTATGAGGAAGGTCCTCAAATACCTTCTTATGCTTTTGGAGCAGCCTTTGAATGTATTTAGGACAATGAGATACTTCGAATGAGCTTCCCTTAGTGGTGATTAGGCATTCAGAATCCCACTCAATTTCTCCATTCCTTAGGATAGACCTCATACTGTGTGCAGTTACCACTTGTTTTGAATAAGTGTTGATTCCCTTTAACACCATCTCTTTTCCATTTTCTCCTTTAAAGACCATTTCAGGGACTTGGTAGTCCACCGAATGATTTCCAATGGATTGCAGCCATTCTACACCCAAGGCCATGTTAGTATTAGCCACATCAACAACATAAAAACTATTTGTAATGCAAGGATAATTTTAAGGACCCATACTTATTTAAAATTGTATAAACCTTGGCAAATATTACCAATTCTTAAAATTTCAACTATAAAATATTTGGCGATATTTTTCTAAAATTATTTCAATTTCTAAGGATTTTATATAGTTTATATAATAATTTGGCGATTTTTAGAGTGAAAAAAGTTTACCCCATCAAATTTGGGTGAAATGGGGCTTCAAAAAATGCAAATTGGCGAATCGTTTTTTGGAAAAAAACATGGAAAAATAGCCCATGGGATAAATTTCGCCCCTAAAATTATCCTTGCTATAATAGTATCCTCTCCTACACAAATATGCAATTTAGGAATCCATCTACAACAGTTCATAGAATGATTACCTGGAATGATAACAGTGAATCCTCCAAATTTTTTAGTGTGTAGCTTCCTTCTTTCGACCAAGTTTGATTCAATGAAGTTGTGTGTGGCTCCTCTATCCACCAATACAGTCACTAATTGTCCTTGAACCACTCCTTTGAATATGAGTGTATGGTAGCGAGGTACTCCTGAGAGTACTGCAATCTTGCCTACCTGAGGGTGAGGTCCTTCTTCTGTGGACTCATAGATCACTTCTGCATCTATTGGGGTCTCTTCTTCTTCTTGTTACTCCTCAGCTTCACTCTCTGAGTAGACCTCAATGTAATGTGCCTTCCCTTTGGCACATCTATTCCTAGGAACCCATGGCTCTTGACAAGTGAAACACAGCTTTCTTCTTCTCAACTCATCTCGGTCCTTAGCACAGTTATCTTTTCTGAAATTTCCATGAGGACTCTTCATGGGTGGCCTTTGGTTCTTGAATGGAGTAGGACCAAGAGCCCTTGGAGGAAATCTGGTTTGTTGAAGAGAGTCTTGCAAATATTTGGTCTGACTTAGTGCATCTTGCAAGGTGTTGGGTCTATAGGCTTTTACCAAGCCTTTCAAAGGTTCTATCAACCCTTCTATGAACAATAAAATCAGCCTAGCTTCTGAAATTTCAGAGACCATCATAGCTAGCTTTTGGAACTCGGAGATGTAGGATTCTGGTGTTCCAGTTTGTCTCACATGTTTTAGTTCCCTGAAGGCAATATCAGAATCCTTTCTTTCAAACCTTTCAACCAACCTTCTTGTGATATCTTCATAGGTGGTTACTTGTTCATTCCCAAGAGTCTTTAGGCCATGAAACCACCACTCTTTTTCTTCTCCGTCTAAGTGTAGAGTAGCCATCTTGATGGCATCTCTTTCAGCCATAGGATTCAACTGAAAATATGTGTCAAGTTTATGAATCCAAGAGTTAGCAGTGCATTTTTTAGAACCATCAAAATTGTCATATTTTATAAGATAGATCACACAGCTAGAGTAAATCTCACTAAACTCACTCAAGCATTGCAGAGAGAAGAAGAAGAAGAATTGAATCAATAATCACTCATTAACACAAGAAATGAAAAAAACTGTTGTAATCATACATCAGTTGTAAGTTAGCACTGTGAAAGCAGAATAATAACTGAATACAACCAAATGAATTCGAATACTACGAAGATCATTCGACTTCTCCTCAATGTGTGGCTTGGATGACATTGGAGACATCATCCAATCAGTGGTAGTAGTCACAAATAGTCAAATATCAGTCCAATGAGTCTAACTGAGTCTAACTAGTGCTTGTGGCACAAATATAGGGAAGGAGACTCCAATGTCGGTGCATGAGGAGCTGTCACTAGTTAGTAGAGCTGAACTAGTCTCTATAGGTGTCTATCTAAGTGCTTCAGTTAGTTAACTAAGCAATCAGTCCTAAAATCAAGGAAATGATCAACTAATCATGGAACTGACTGATGTAACTCCTAAATAGGTGGAAGAGGGCGCAGCTGTACTCCAGTGATGGAAGCAAGGGTGCATATGTATCTAGGAGGGCTAGAACTGAGCAGAAACAGGCTTATGGGTCTAAAAAAATGGGGATTAGGTGCTGGGAGACTCCCATACTGATGACTGGATGCATGCATGCATGCAAATATAAATAATGATGGTGAGAATATTCCAACAAAAATAGGGTAAGGAAATCTTAGCAATGACATTTCTGAGTTCAAAATTCCAATTTTGCATTATGAAGCCTCCTCTTGGGTAGACTTATATTTCATATCAAAAAAGTATTTGAATGGTAGAGAACTTCTACATTCTTCATTCAATGTGAGGTACTCAATGTACTTGTCCTCCCATGAAGCAAGACCTCCATTTCAACCCTCGGGTTCTTCTCTCTGTTCTTCAGTAAAGTTACGCATTGTTGGCCTTGAGCAAGATGGAGTCTCCATATTGAATTCACTAGCCCTATTGTGAGGCCCAGTCTTTGAGAAAATGTAACCACAACTTCTCTTCCTCTCGCCATGTGGAGTTTCATTGTTGCTCTCTTTGTTCTTCAGTAAACTTACGCATTGTTGGCCTTGAGCAAGATGGAGTCTCCATATTGAATTCACTATCCCTATTGTGAGGCCCAGTCTTTGAGAAAATGTGACCACCACTTCTCTTCCTCTCGCCATGTGGAGTTTCATTGTTTCTCTCCTACCTTGGCTCCTAGCTGCTGAGCTAAGAAATCCCTGGTTTCTTTTCCTGATTGCACAATATTCGGAGAGATGTCTTGCATACCTTTCATCATGCGTTGAACAAAGAGTTTGAACTCTTCCCTATATTCATTATGAGACATACCTGATTCTTCTTGTAGTTTCCCTTTAGTGGAATTGATCTCCTCTTTCTCTTCTCCTTCTGACAAAGGAATTTTCTTCTTGGAATCTGTAAATATTCTTGAACTCATAGAATCAAATTAAGAGTAGGTTCATAGGACCATGATCTGATACCACTGTAATGCACCAACTTATGCAAGTGATACAAAAACTCTTTTCTTCTCAAAATTAATCAAAATAATGGTTAAGGAAGCTAGTATTGTTGGGGATGGGAAAGATCAGAGGCTATGGAGGGATGGAAGGTTATGATGTGGTATGATACCTATGAATAATGTATTGATACCATTGATGTTTCAAGAGAATAAATCTGCAATTTAATCCAACGCTCCTGGGCTACTCATCATATACATACTAGTATGGGTGAGATATTTTACTGAAGGATGGGAAAGGTTGTTGCAGACATCAGAGAGGTTAATTAAAATTCATTTAAATTCATTTCATAATAAAATATAATCTCATAAATTCATATGAAGATCTGGACAAGTCTCACAATAAAACTAGTAAAATTGCATTTCAGGACTGCTCAACTAGTTCGAATTCTGGATTTCCAAACAATACTTAAAGGATCACAAATTTATGGAAAAGGGATGGATCATGATATATGGAATGTTATATAACTCCATAAACAAGAGTGAATTCATTTGGACTTTTTCTCATTGACTTATGAATCATACACTAAAAGTTGGTCAAATTCTAGCTAAATCTAGAAGGGGTAGAGAAGTTGGAGAAGAAATTAGAGTTCTGTAATTTGTTTTAAATTTACTGATATCAGAACATTACATACTATTTTATTACATAATAAATATTCCAATATTCCTCTCAGAAAGTGATAAAAAGATCTCACTTCTTGTACACAAGAAACTAGTTGCGGAAGCTCATAAAAGACTTGGAATTCGATCTCCGAACTGGATGGTGATGATTCTGAACTTCCAATTCGAACTGATCAACTTCAGTACCTTCAAATAAAATCAGTGGAAATGTCTGAATGATGTCATCCTCTCACATGAAGTTGGGGCACATCTCCCATGCTTGACTAGGAGCACATCTCCCAAGTCTCAGATGCACAAATGCATTCATAAAATTTCTCATACTAACAAAAGATGTGAATGTGGTGTTCATGGAATTATTTATAGATATTTCATGACTTGGAGAGAAAGTATCCATGAGGAATTCACCTTCCTTGAGTGGATGAGGAAAGGCTTTTTTTCTTCCTTGCTTTGCTTTGCTTTTGCTTTCCTTCTTTTTCCTCTTTTTCTGACTTTCCTTCTTTTCTTAACTTTCAAGCTTTTCATACTTTCCTGCTTTTCCTGTTTTATCCTTCGTTCTGGATTTATGTTGCTTTTCCTGAAATATTCCTCTTTTCTCATTTTTGGCATCATCTTTGGCATCATTTTTGGAATCATGTGCTTTACTTGACTTTCTCCTCAAGTCACTCTCCAACCTTATCCACTAATGTGCCTTAGTGGAGCATTTTCTCCATTTATTCAACATAACAATAAAATATTAATTGCACCAATAATATTAAATGCACCATAAATATTTATTCCAAGTGGATAGAAAACTATGGATAAACTTAAATGCCACTCCTAATTAATTAATTGCTTGTAATACAAAATTTAACCCCATGGTTATGCAACTGCATCCTCAACTCAAGGGATTGGTTGGTTTAGGAACTTGTTCCAATGCTCAATTTTGTGGGGACATGACATGGGATGAACAGTCTGGTATCTTGATACATAAGAACATTATCTTCTCCAATATGGTATCCTGCACACTTGTCATCCATATTACCTTCCTGCAAATTCTCTTTGATTTGGAGGTAAGCTTCATCATTAGATTGAATTTCGGGGATCCTTGCCTTCAAATCAGACTTACAAACACTAGTTGCTGAAATATGAAATTTTCTACTGAATGCATCATCAACCTTATTATCTTTACCTTTGAAATGCTTAATTTCCAAATCAAACTCACAAAGAAAATCCATCCATCTAGTTTTCCTAGCATTCAGATTTGGCTAGTCAAATAAATATTTTAAGCTCATGTGATCAGTCCTCAGTTCAAATCTTCTCCCCAAAAGGTAATGCCTCCACTTCTTGAGAGCATGCATTATGGCTGCTAGTTCCAATTCATGTGTGGCATAGTTCCTTTCATGCTCTTTCACATTCCTTTACTCATAGCTAATTACAAACCCTTCTTGCATTACCACTCCACCGAGCCCTTCGATGCAAGCATCAGTGCACACTACAAAATATTTACTTGGATCTGCAATCTTCAGTACAGGTGCACTAGTAAGTAATTCTTTTAACTGTTTAAAGCTTCTTTCACATTTTTCATACCATATGAATTTGACTTCCTTCCTTTGTAATGATGTAATTGGGTGAGCTATCTTGGAGAATCCTCCAATGAACCTTTTGTAGTAACCTGCAAGGCCCATAAAATATCTAACGTATGTAATATTCTTTGGAGTAGGCCAATCCATTATTCCCTCAACCTTCTCTGCATCTACTGCAATACCTTCTGCTGAAATAATATGGCCCAAGTATTGTACTTTCTGCTGGTAGAAGTCACACTTAATCAGCTTGGCATACAACTTGTGTTCTCTAAGGACTTGCAATACCATTCTCAAATGCTCATTATGATCTTCTTCATTCTTCGAATACACTTGAATTTCATCCAAGAATACAATCACAAACTTATCCAAGTATTTGTTGAAGACGTTTTTCATAAGACACATGAAAGTAGCAGGTGCATTGGTGCAGCCAAATGGAACCACAATGAACTCATAGTGTCCATATTTAGTTCTGAAAATTGTTTTGTGAATGTCTTCAACCTTTATCCTCACTTGATGGTATCCAGACCTCAAGTCAATTTTGGAAAATACCTTAGCTTCCTTCATCTGATCGAACAAGTCATAAATTCTTGGCAATGGATACTTGCTCTTGATTGTTACCTTGTTTAGTTGTCTGTAGTCTATACATAGCCTTAAAGTCCCATCCTTCTTCTTAAAAAAAAACATAGGTGCACCCCAAGGAGATACACTTGGTATGATATATTCTTTGTCCACTAATTCTTTTAGTTTCATATTCAATTCTATCAGCTCATGTGTGCTAATGATCCAGATGGATATCGGTGGCCACTCACCTATTCCACTGGCTCAAAACAGTTTCCCATTTTGCCAATTTTCTAGTAATTTTTCTACGGTTTTTCGGGTCCTAAACTCCTGGGGCCGTTTTGAGGCCCTAAATGAACTTTTTTGGTGATTAGGGGGGCTAAATGGTTTCCATTGACATGCATCTAGCCCCAGTTGAAAGATGTAAATCTCGGATAGATCTTTCCAACGGGTTATCGAGCACCCCAAACAGAGATCGTATGAAAAAGTTATGACCCCGGGAAGTTGACTGTTCAACTAACCACCTTGGGGCCGCAAACTTTATGACGGTTCATATTCTAGGGTTAGGTTTTTGGATGTTTGGGATTCTTTCCCTCATGCTTATGATAAATAGGCCTTTCGGCCTCTCTTGGTATTCATCTTGGCACGAATGAGCATAGCGACCACATCTCTTCTCAGAGATAGCTACCACCATTCCAGCTATTGTATTTTACAATATCTTCTATTTCCGTTATTTAATAGAATATGTGTTTACTATATCACTGTGTTCTTTGAAATGTATCTATGTATATGATTATGTATCTTCTCTTTCATTTCGTTCCCACATAAATCCAGATCAGCTAATTCTATAAGAAGATTTGGAACTTGGTGTTGCCCCTGGAACAAGATTCATGGAGAAATCAATGTCTCTCTTGGGTGGTAGTCCTAGTAATTCATCTGGAAATACATCCTGGAACTCCTGTAACAAATGAATGTCTTCTAGCTTTGGTCCTTTATCTTCTGCTAAATCTGATATATGCACAACATATAGTTGACAGTCGTTTTTATAGAACTTTCTCAGTTGTAAGGCTGAAATCTGCCTTACTGAAACTTGCTTTGGAATTCCTCTAACCAACCTTGGTCTTCCTTCATCATCAATGCACTCAAGAACCTTCTTATAGCAGTCAAGATTGGTTCTATGTCTTTCCAACCAGTCCATACCTATCAAGGCATCATAATATCCTAAGGGTAGGACATTTAGGTTTACCTTGGTGAGAATTACATTCAACTCTACGGGGCACTCCACCACTTCCTCACTCATCTTCCTCTTAGTCCCAGTGGCTAGTTGAACTAACCAAGATTTACTATGGCTCACTTTGCTAAGACAGTAACTTTCAACCATGTTAGGAGACACATAACTATGAGTACATCCTGGGTCAATTAAAATAGAAATAGATTGCTTATCAATCTTACCTTCAACTTCTATCAATGTTGATTGGTGGTCTTCTTGGTGATCATCCAGTGCTGCATATATTCGAGGTGTTATTCTGGCCATATCTTCTACGATGGTTGCTTCTCTTAGGTGGTTCAAGCTTCGGTTGTTATCCCTTCGGTGTGGGAAATCTCTAAGCGTTTGGTTGTCTCCACATCCCCACCACTAAAGTGGTCCCTTTGATGTTTTCTCCACTGCCATAGCTAGTTTGAACCCTCTTCTTGCTTGTTGTCCTGGTGGAAAGGTTCTGGACTTATTCCTGAATGGTGGCTTGAAGCCACTTCTCCTTGGTTCAAAATTTTCTTTGGTCTTCCCTTTCCGTACTAGTTGAGTCTCTGACTTTCCTTTATTCTACTCGTAACAGTGTATGACCATTCTAATGGTCTCATCTAGACTTGGTGGATGGACAAACTCAATCCTCTCCCTAAACTTTTGTGGTGGGCTTCCAAGGAAACATTGAATCTTCACTCTTTCATCCTTTATGTGTTCCACATAACTCAATAATTCCAAGAATTAATGAACATGCTCCTCCATGGAATTCTGCCCCAACCTAAGTTCATTGAATTCCTATCTCTTTTTTTCATAATACCTAGCTGATAGGTATTTCTCCTTGAAGTGTATTTTAAACCGCTCCCAGTTGATCCTCCTTTCACTGTTTCTTTTCACTTTCATGAGGTGTCCCCCCCAAATGGAAGCTCTACCATTCAGATTTTAAATGGCAACCCTAGATTTCTCACTTTTTGAATAATCATGCATTTGAAGTACTTTTTCATTCCAAGTAGCCATGCTTCTGCCTCTTGGCCTATTTTTCTTTCTCCATCAAAGGTAGGAGGTCATGCTTTTCTAACTTCTCCTTGTGGGATCCTTTTGGACTTCCTTCTTCTCTCAGTCCTGTTGTAAGTGTGCCGATGACTCCTTTAAGAGTCTCTGAAGTGTCCTGACCTGCTGGAAGGAGATCCCAAAGAGGATCTTATGTGCCTTCTGCTCATAGAACCACTTCTATGGCTTGGAGTCCTCTACCTAGAACGACCTCTAGAGTGACTAATTAAATTCCTTTCTTCTATACCCATATTACTTGGATTGGACCCCATATTTACCCTCTGATGCATGTCAGTGAGGCTCTTTAGAATGGTTGCATTGAGCTAGTGATTCTCTTCCTGATATTTTATCGGCCTCTCATTAAAACATACCATGGTATCAACCAATTCATGGGGATTCACCTGCTCCCTTCTTCCATTGGACGTTGTTTCAACCAGGGATAATTTTAAGGACCCATACTGATTTAAAAGTGTATAAACCTTGGTGAATCTTACAAATTCTTAAAATCTCAACTATAAAATATTTGGCGATATTTTTCTAAAAATATTTCAATTTCTAAGGATTTTATATAGTTTATATAATAATTTGGCAAATTTTAGAGTGAAAAAAGTTTACCCCATCAAATTGGGCGAAATGGGGCTTCAAAAAATGCAAATTGACGAATATTTTTCTGGAAAAAAACATGGAAAAATAGCCCATGGGATAAATTTCGCCCCTAAAATTATCCTTGGTTTCAGTGTGCTCTTCCTGCACATTTTCCCCTAGCACGTCTTCTTAAGGTTCGTAGGGGTCCTGTGCATCATTAAGGGTTACCATTCTTGTTTTTTTGCACACAGCCTTGCTGTACGATTCAACTGTAACCTGCTGCAATCAATGTGCATGATATAAATGTTTATTAGACAGCATAGAAATTGAAACATCCATACAATATGGAAATTACTTATTAGAAAGTTAATAAATAAGAGTTATGTTAGCTTAAAATAGTGCCATGGGCATTTATTGCATGTGATTTATTCCATGGTTCGGCCCTAACAGCCCCAGTGTTGTAACTAAAGCTCTGATGCCACTTTGTAACGTCCCTTGACCTCCCTAGTGTTCATCAGAGGTCATGGAACCCCCTTCTATCTCGCTATACATTTTTTTTTATTTTCTTCGATCCCTTCTCGGATCCACAATTCATCATTGCGATGCGCAATCCGCAATTGCAATTCGCAATCCACAATTGCGATCCACAATCTGAAATTGCGATCCACAATCCGCATTTCGCAATCCACAATACACATTGTGGGGTTCAGAATGCGGAATCCTCAAAATGGTCCTTCTGACGATTCCTCTTTCCGAATTCTGCAATCCGAATTGCGGATGCGCAAATGCGGAAATCCCTATTCAATCTCTGGAACGACTTTTCCTTCTGCAATCCGCAATCCACATTGCGGATGTGGAAATGCGGAAGTCCACACCGGGTGACCTTACCTTTCGTAATCCGCAATTCGCATTGCATATGTGGAAAGGTTGGGAGAACTCCAAGGCAACTTCAAAGGGTGATAACTTCTTCATCCTTGGTCCAAATTTGGAAAGTTAAGCTCTTGGAGAACTCTATCCAATGGTGCAACTACCACTCATAACAGAGGTCTCCAACCCTCTCATTTTTCCAACTGAACATTTTGTGCATAACTCCACTTAATGTCTTAACTTTATGCCAAGGTTTCTACCTCTGTTCTGACATGGCGCCTTCCCTTCACCTCATCACAGAGGCTCAGAAGGAACCTCAGGAGTTATCCCCGTTCCTTTCCCAAATCCTGGTGGGATCAAACATCCCTTTTAGATGTTGAATACAATGCATAATAAACATATATAATGGACTAAGTTATTCAATCCTATTAACAACCTGCAGGGGTTAGCCAAACCTATCATTCTTATAAACAATGAAGTATTCCAACACACATTCAACCATGCATTCAACCTCATGCCCATACTTGACTCTCTAACGAGCAAGTTCATGAAACTATCCATTCCTTAATCTAGGGAATGACAAGCATAACAATGCATAAATTTCATGAGGTTAGGTCAAACCAATACATCTACCACAGGAAATATTTATAATGCATTAAACTCATGCAAATGAATGAGGTATCCAACATGAACTCAGCCTCCTACTTAGGCTTATACATAGTACACCTATTATTCACATTCATACAAACATTATTCATCAAGTTGAACAAAACAAGCATAATATAACAATACATAAAATAGAAACATTCACTCCACAGAACACTTATCTTTGGATCTTGAATTTAACCAAGCAACTGGCTAAGTGAGCAACGTTCCACCCAACCTAAGGTCTCTGTCTATCCTATACTCTTTCAATTGAGAGACCATCCCCGAGTTGGGATGCCTATCCACTAAGGAGGGCTAACTAGGCTCTCTAACAATCAAGGTCCACCTCAATGCTAATCCAACATACAGTTAGGTTTATCAAGCATATAAGGACAACAAGGAACGTGTTGCTAAGTGAGTGAGCTCAACCAAAGAGATACAAACATCCCACACTCAGCAGACATGACACCCACATTGCCTACCTCACCCAACACAAGGAAGACCCTCTTCTCTGTTGCACAGTCCCTCAAGGCATCTTCCCTTCTAGTGTTATTCATGGTGGGAATAGAAAGGTCCAGTTGCGATTTTTATGAGATTACAACCTTCACTAGGTTTATCGAGCAACCCAACCCTAAATTGACCTTCTACCATAGTTTAACCAAACGGTTTCTTCTTATAGTTGTGGAATGAGCTCTGTCCCACAGTCTAACTCTCTACAACCCAATCCCATGTCCTCATGGCTTCCTCAAGCTGTTAACGCTCTGTAAATTCATCCAAGGTTGGCTAACAAGGATTTTTCCAATAGATAATGCATCCACACAGGGTTTCCTAGGACATTCGACTCTGCAATTTTGGTTTCTACATAGAATCGTGTTTCCTTCTCTAACTCACAGTTGGGTCCTGTAATTCTCTCCCCTCTGGAGTTCTGGGTAACATTATCATAGCATAACATGGTTTCGGGTTCTCAGATGGTCGAATGGCTTTCAGAACAGAACTCCACAGCATAGAACCCCCATTTTGGATCTCAGGGTGGTTTTTATTCCCCCTCAACCTTCTCTACGCCAACTTTCCTTCCCCACTCTCTGTAACTGAATTATGGGTCATAATGGGGAATCAAAATGGTTTCTCTTGTACAAGTGGCAGCATGGGTTCCCATACCATAACCCCCTTGCCTCTCCCTAGTGGATACCATAGCCCCTTCGCATTAGTTTCCTCACTTAGCCATCTTTCTTAGTATTTCATTGCAATATTAAACATTTACATCAATTACAAAATCTCATGGCTTAGTAGCACATGAATAGTTCAAATTTCAAATACTTGCCTATGTAACAATTTAAGCATCCTCTAGTGGGGCCTTGGCCTTGAGCACCACACTAGGGAAAACACACATTCCTTATACAAAATATTCATATTGAGGCCAATAATTATTAAGGAAAGGTAGGGGTATTACACAGAAGACAAGTACACAAGAGAACAATCCTCTCTTATCTAATCACTACTTCCATGATAGGAAGTATTGAGTGAAGAAAGAAGGATCCTAAAGAGACATGGTTCAGTGATTGAACTGCTCAATTGAAGACTCAAATCTAGTCTCCACCAGTCAACGTGAAAAGTGCATAAGATTGCTTTAATTGTACTTAAGAATGCTAAGATTATGACAAAAGCCTAAAAATAATATGGAAAGTGGGTTTTTTGGTAAAAAGAATCAAAAATCAAGAAAAGGGATGATCCCACATTGAAAGATGAAACTTGAGATCCCATTTCCTAGTATTATAAAACAAAGGCATTTGGGGCATGGTAAGGGAGGGAAAAGGTGAAAGCAAAGGCATGCTGGGGAGATTTTGAGAATGAAAAGCTCATCTTCATCAAAAGCAAGGATGGAGAAGGATGGCTCAAAGCAAGGGAGGATGGATGCATCTCAAGCACTATTATAAGTAAGTATTTTTCTTCCTTGGCATAATATGAAGCAATTCAATTTCCTTTCCATTAATGAGTTTAAATTTTTTCTTCCAATTTTGATTTGAATTCTAAATGGTTAAATGTATCAGGGAATGTTAGATAATTGTGGATTTTTTACAATAAACTCACCTATTCATAGTAAGATGGTTGTTTAATGTAGATACACCCCTATTTTAAATTTTATTGTTAGTATATGGATTTGGCAAGGAATATTGGTACAAATTCCCAAGTTCAGGACAACTGATGTAGGAGCATCGGGGCCTAGGAAAAACAGTCGAAGTTGATCGATAGAAGAAGGTCGACCAGGGGGGGTGCCAACGACCACTAGTGCAAACTAAACTGGAATTCGAAGCCAGGAAGAGGAGTAGATGCTGTCGAAGTGTGGTAGGAAGGAGTAAGAATTCGAGAGTCAACAAGTCTAAGGTCGAAAGACAATGGAATCAAAGCGAAGGCGTCGAAGGTCGACATATGGTCGAACGACGACACTGACGGAAGCGACGAAGGCCAAGCATGGAGGACGGAGAATAGTGGCAGCCATGGATGTTAAGTGAAGTCGAAAAGCAAAGTTGAGGGTGATGAAGTGCAGTATAATCGAGACATGGGGCTGACAACTGTCACAGAGTCCGAGAAGTGTATAAGTCAAGGAGAAGTACTTACTCAGTCGTTCGTGGTTGTTGAGGAATTTAAGGTAGTTATGAAGGTGGTTGGGATCATGACAGATGTCACCATAGGCAGGGGTTGTGCAGCATGACCATAGGGCGCTGAAAACTACAGGTATTCAGGATCAGGGAGAATTTGGCGAACAAAGGAAAGGACGTCTCGGGGAATGGAGTAGACGTCGGGAAGAGTAGTAGAGCAGAGTAGAAGAGCAGTGAAAAGGAACATAGGAAGGGATCATTCGTCCATTGCTCAATGAGTTATTTCATTTAGCAGATACCATGAGAGGGAGGAAGATCACACACAATCGAGAAACACACTGAAGATAGACTTTTATTTATATATATTGTAATAGGCTAAGGACGACTAGTTTGATAGGTCGCATGTAATTTGTAATTTCATTCAGTTAATAGAAGAAACCAACTTCTGGCATTCAGTTCACATCTAGTCTTTGTGAGCATCTGTGTGTTGTTGTGTGTTATTGTTCAGCAAGAGGGTCCAACCAACCTGACTATCGCCAGTTGGTATCGGAGCCAAAGCATCCTGTGAATAGGAGAGATAGCGATACCAACCTAACTATCGCCCGTTAGTATCAGAGCTCGCAGCAAAATCCAGTTGAGCAGTTGAATCCGGAGAGTCAGAAGAGCTTGTGAGTGTGTAGGAAACTCCAGCTGCGGTTGGGTAGAGTTTTGCACAGTTGTGAAGTCCGATTGCGATTGGACGAGTGAATATTTCAACTTAGTAGAAAGAATAGCTCTAAGTGGCATTATTGTCCGAGGTGCAGGACAAAGAGCGCATTGTGTAGTAGTCACAGTTGATCGTGAAATGTTCGACGAGTGCATGCGAACAATGCGAAGTTTGACAAGTGAAGTCGCAGTGATCAAAGAGAGCCAGAGGTGTGGATGCATTCCTGATGCGCTTTACCACAGTGAAGAGGAAGTCGAGGAGGTTTAAGCATGAGAAGCTTTCCAGGAAGAACCAGAAGATAAGTTCAACAAGCTAATATCATATATGAGGGGTAAGACAAAGATGGATGTTCCTATGTACTCAGGAAGTCTGGATACAGAAGACTTGATAGACTAGTTAGAGAGATGGATAAATACTTCTACATAAAGCGGATTGAGGATCCTAAACGGGTTAAAACTACATGTCTTAGGTTGAAGGGTCACGCCTCACTGTGGTGGGACAATGTACAGGCTAACAGAGTCAAGAAATGCAAGGAGAAGATCAAGTCTTGGGATAGGATGGTTGCCAAGATAAAGGGAAGTTCTTGTCTCATGACTATGTGATTTCCTTGTTCAGGAAGTTTCAAAACTTTTGACAGAAAGGGATGACTGTGAAAGAGTACATGGAAGAATACTATAGATTGTCGATTCGGTCAGGTCAAACCAACGAAGGTGAAGAAGTCGCCATGAGATATGTAAATGGATTGAAGTATGCCATACAGGATGAGTTGAACCTGTCGAGGTTCAAAGCGGTCGGTGAAGGCTACTAGTTAGCTCTGAACGGAGAAGAGAAACTATTGAGTAAAACCGCATCGACCAGAGGTAGGATGATTGGTCGAGGTGCTAAGACTGTTTCCGCGAAAGGAAAAAGTAGAGGAGCCAAGAGAGAATCCATCAAAGACAACCAACCTACAGAAGGGACAATGACCAGAGAGAAAACACAGGGAAACTGACGAGACGGTTGAGAGTCCTGTCGTCGGGGTGCATATGGTCGAACTAGTTTGACAGAAAAGAAAGGATCTGACAGACCAGTTGTAGTCTATTATAATTTTTGTAGAGTATGATACAAAGCTCATGAATGCCTGGAGAATATACACGTGGAAGATGAGTTGAAACCCAGAGGTCGACGAGATGACCAGGGAGACCATAAGACGGATTCGACATCCTACAATGATGAGGATGGTCGAAGAAGAGGTCAAAACATGATGGCCAGAAGAACGTTGATTCAGGACGAATGACGTGACGAGAAGGAGCTGGCACAGCGAAAGGCTATCTTTCGGACTAGAGTATTGATCGGCGACAAGTATTGCAAGAATGATAGTCGATGGTGGTAGTACAGAGAATTTAGTGTCGACAGAGGTCATCGACAAGTTGGGTCTGAGATGTCGAGAACACCCAAATCCATACAATATTTCCTGGTTACAAAAAGGTCACCATGTGAAGGTAACCAGACAGTGCTTGATTAAATTCAAGGTTGGGAAGCTTGAAGACAGTGTACTGTGCGATGTAACCCCAATGGAAGAATGTCATATGTTGTTAGGGATAGCATGGCAATATGATCAGAAGATGATTTATGATAGTCGAGCCAACACAGTCATAGTGTGGAAAAATGGCATGCGAAGGACGCGGAAGCCGAAGCAGGAGGATCAATCCGACTGCAAGTAGGGTGAAAGAAACTATTGGGAGAAGCGAGTGTTGATGTGCTCAATGAAGGAGTTCCTCGCAGAGGAGGAGAAACAGTCGGGATGTTTCGCCATCATTCTGAAAGGACCATGTGTCGAGAGGTAGACAATGGAGAATATTTTGGTCGAAGTCGAAAAGATGCTCGACGAGTTTCGGAGCATAGTAGTCGACGAAGCACCGACAAGAAGCATATCCCATCAGATCGACTTGATTCTAGGATTGATTTTTCCAGACAAGGCACCACATAGAATGACTCCAGCAGAGGGTCAGGAACTTAATCGACAAGTCCAAGAGTTGTTGGACAGGGGATTGATCAGAGAGAGTCTGAGCCCTTGTACAGTACCCGCTGTACTAGCACCGAAGAAGGGTGGATACTGGAGGATGTGTACAGACTCCAAAGCTATCAAAAAAATCATGATCAAGTAACGATTTCCATTTCCTAGGATGGATGACTTGATGGAATGTTTGAGTGGAGCAAGATACTTCACCAATATTGACTTGAAAAGTGGTTATCATCATATCAGGGTCAGAGAGGGTGATGAATGGAAGACAACCTTCAAGACGAAGGAAGGACTATATGAGTGGTTAGTCATTCCTTTCGGATTGACTAATGCACCCAGTACGTTCATGAGGTTGATCAATGAAGTACTGAAGACATTCTTGAGAAATTTCATCATAGTGTATCTATAAAACATCCTCGTATTTAGTTGAACCAAGGTTGAACACTTGGAGCACATTAGACAAGTATTGCAGAAACTGCAGGAGGAGAAGCTGATGGTGAACCCACAAAAGTGTTTCTTCATGAAGGAAGAACTGGTGTACTTGGGATTTGTAATCTCGGGTAAAGGGTTAGTGATGGACCAAGAAAAGGTGAAGGATATATTGGAGTGTCAAGAACCGACAAGCACGATAAGAGTGTGAAGTTTCCATGGACTTGCCAATTTCTACAAGAAGTTCATCAGAGGATTCAATCGGATATGTGCATCGTTGATAGAGTGCATGAAAAAAGGGGACTTCAAGTGGACGGAAGCTTCCCAGAGAGATTTTGACAAGTTGAAGCAGAAGGTAACTGAGAGCCCAGTGCTAGTGCTCCCAAATTTCGACAAAATTTTCCAAGTCGATTGGGACGCAAGTGGAATAGAAATTGGAGCAGTGTTGAGCCAGGAGGGCCGACCAATTGCATTCTTCAGCGACAACTTGGATGAAGCGAAGAGGAAATATTCGGTCTATGACCAGGAGTTCTATGCTATTGTCCAAGTGTTGAAGAAGTGGAGGCATTATTTTGTTTCGAAGGAATTGGTGTTGTACACAGATCACCAAGCATTGAAGTACTTGAACACTTAGTTAAAGTTGAACCAACGACACATGAAGTGGGTTTAATTCCTGTAGGGGTATACCTTCATGTTGCGACATAAGTCAGGAAAATCAAACAAGGTTTCTGATGCACTGAGTCGAAGGGTTGCATTGTTGAACACGACAACAGTTCAGGCGACAGGAATAGACTCAGTGAAGATAGAGTATGAGACTGGCGAGTATTTTGCGAAAGCATGGAAGGTGAGTAGCGAACCGTGGAGTGTCGATAGAACTCCATACTTGGATTATTTTATCCAAGAGGGATAACAATTGTGTATTCCCATAGGATCTGTAAGAGAGAACCAAATCCAAAAGCTGCATAGTGGAGGATTAGCAGGTCATTTTAGCATCGACAAGACCAAGGCATTGTTGAAAAAAATTATTATTGGGCAGGAATGACGACATATATCGGTAAGTTGGTATGACAGTGTCGAGTTTTCCATTTGGAAAAGGGAAGAAGTTAGAATATAGGGTTGTATGCACCATTACTAGTGCCGAGTACCCCATGGGATCACCTAAGCATGGATTTTGTGCTAGGATTTCCAAAGAAGCGGCAAGGAAACGACTCAATGTTTGTTGTAGTCGACATATTTTCGAAGATGGCACACTTTATTCTATGTAGGAAAACAAGTGAGCCACCAACATTGTTGTACTATTCTTCAAGGAGATAGTCATATGGCATGGGTTGCCGAAGAGTATAATGTTGGATAGAGATACCAAGTTTATGGGTCATTTCTGGAGAACCCTATGGAAGAAACTGGACAGGAGGTTGCATTTTAGCTCGACATACCATCCACAAACAGATGGACAGATCGAGGTAGTGAACAGAAGTTTGGGAAACCTTCTGAGATGTTTAACGGACGACAAACCCGAGCAGTGGGAGAACGTGTTGGCACAAGTAGAATTTGCGTATAAAAACTCTATGAATCGGTCGATAGGTATGATCCCATTCCAGATTGTTCAAGTTCGAAGCCCACATGGAGTGGTGGATTTGGTCGGGATGTTGGAATATTCTCACCATCATTTTTTAAATTTGCATGCCTGCATCCATTCTACATGCATCCAGTCATCATGCATGCATCTGCATGCATCCAGTCATCAGTATGGGTGTATCCCCAGCACCTGGAGCCTATGTTCATCCCCCTAGAGACTATTTTTATCCCTTAGGAGCCCTCCTACCTACCTAGTGCGCCTTGTTTTCCTCACCTGGAAGACTAATGCACCCTACTACACTACTTAGATCATTAACAGTCAGTTGCAGCATTTATTGACTAGTTTATTCATTTATTGCTCAGCTTAACTTCCTGTAGCTCCCATTTGTCTATATTGGAGTGCCACTTGACCTACTGACAACCTCATGCACCCTCCTTGGAGTCTCCATCCCTTGATTTGTGCTTACATGACTTAGTTAGACTCAATTAGACTCATTTTGACTAACCTTTGACTATTTGTGACTACTACCACTGACTGGATGATGTCTCCAATGTTATCCAAGCCACACATTGAGGAGAATTCTAATCATCTTTGGTTAATTCAAATTCACTTGACAGTATTGTATTGTATTCAGTTATTCACAGTGCCATCTTACAGCTGATGTATGATTATACTGCAGATTTCTCCATTTATGTGTTCATGAGTGATAATTGATTCATTTCTTCTTCTTCTTCTTTCTGCAATTATTGAGTGAGATTAGTGATATTTTCTCTAGCTGTGAGGTCTATCCTATATATTATCACATGGTATTAGATCTGGAGCTAGCTATTCGAATTGCAACAATTATTTGAGCAATTTTCTTTCATTGAGCACTAGAAGCCTCTGGATTTCCACAACAAATCCTAGTGCAATTGTCTTGAATTCACTGGAGCAATATAGTGAGGTCTAGCCAGGTGTGAAGGATCCATTCACATGTGATCATTGTCCTAAGGCAGTGTTCAATTTGAATTGCACCAGTTCTTCATTTACAATTCTCATTGTTTTGCAGGTTATTCCATCATTCGAATTCATCATCAATTTGACTTCAACAACTACCAATGGATCTAAAACTAAATTCATTCAACTATGTAGAATGGAAGGACAAGATGGAAATCTTCATGAAGTCTAAGAGCCTATCTAGAGTGTTGAATGGGATTGCAGTCGAACCCACTGGTGCAGTAGAGAAATCCAAGTACTTGGATAAACTTGATGAAGCAGTAGGACTGCTGCTCCTCAGCATTTCCGAAGACCTCCATTTTCATGTCATAGATATAGCAACTCTAAAAGAAGGTTTGGGACAAGATCGAATCTCTTCTTGGAAAGAAAGATGACTTGAAAGGTCACAAATTGGAAAATGAGCTCATCTCCTTGAGCCCTTGCAATTTCGACTCCATCAATGAGTTTATCACCAATTTTAAAAATATGATTTTACAATTAAAGAGATATGGAATAGAGAAGGAAGAGAAGAAGCTCATCCTTTCCATGCTATCAAAATTGGGCCCTAACTACTCAGTATTTGTCTCCACCTTTCAGAAAGCGAAGATATCCATTCCAAAATGGAAGTTCCCAAGCCTTAATGACTTCATCCAATCTCTCACACAAGAGGAGGAGAAGTTAATTCAAATGGGAATGATAAAACCCAAGTTGGATTCAACACTTGTTTCCATTGAAATGAAGAGAGTGAATGGAAAGGGCAAGCAAAAAAATTTTGACAAAAAGTCGAATGAGAAGAAGAAGAAGGAGGCTCCAAATCAGTCAGATGGAGTTTTGAATCCCAAGCAAGACAAGCAAACTCATAAGGGGAAATCCAAATGCACATACTGCAATAGAGGATTCCATCCTGAGAGTTCATGTATGAAGAAGACCATAGATCTCATGGCTTCACTTCTTGAAAAGAATAATATTCCAGTACCTGCATGTTCTATAAAGAAAGAAGGTGAACCATCAAGATCAGAGGACAAAGATATATGCCATTCTCTCATGGCAGGTGCATCAACACAATCCATCTTCATCATAGATTCGGGAGCATCAAGACACATGTCTTCCTCCAAAGATCTCTTTACTGGCTTCGAATCCACTGTTGGACCATCCATCATGTTGGGGAATGATTCTGATGTCTCCTCTAAGGGGATTGGAAGAATCAAACATTATCATGGGTACTTCTCATATGTGCTCTATCTCCCTACACTCACTGGTAATCTACTTTCAGTCTACCAGATGACCCACACTGGAGAGCCCAAGAAGGTTATGTTCTCTCCAAATGAGGTCAAAATCCAAGACATGGTATCAGGATCTACCATTTCAAAAGGTGTTGCAAACCACAAGTCGAAACTCTATGAGTTCTCCCATTTTCTACCTCTCTCTAAACAGTCTGCTCTTCACACTCATGCAAATGAAGAGAGTAGGCTATGGAATGAAAGATTTGGGCATCTCAACTATCAATACTTGCAAGACATGCATACTCAAGAGATGGTTGAAGGGCTGCCCAAGATCAATTTTTCTAAGGGCAACTGTCATGGTTGTTTGATGGGAAAGCATCCAGAAAAGAAGTTTGATAAGGCAAAGACAAGGAGAGCCTCTCAACCTCTAGATCTGATTCATAGTGATGTTGCAGGGCCATTTCCAGATCTATCTTTAAACAAGGAAAGGTATATTCTTACTTTTATTGATGATTATTCAAGATTTACATGGATATACTTTCTCAAATTAAAATCAGAAGTATTTGGATGCTTTAATTTTTTCAAGTCTTTTGCAGAAAAGTTTCCAGATAGAAAGATCAAGGCCATTTGCACTAATAATGGAGGTGAGTACATCAAGGGTGACTTTCAAACCTTTTTTGTTGAAGAAGGCATTGAGATGCAATATATTGTTCCCTATACACCACAGTAGAATGGTGTTGTTGATAGGAAGAACAGAACATTGAAAGAGATGGCCACCTGCATGCTAAAGTTGAAAGGGTTGCACCCTAGTCTTTGGGAAGAAGCCATTAACTGTGCCACCTATCTTTAGAACAAAGTTCCTCACAAAGGACTCAAATATATGACTCCTTTCAAAGCATGGATGGGATACAAACCTGATGTGTCTCATATGAGAGTGTTTGGATCCAGAGCATGGGAAAGGATCCCAACAGAGAAAAGGAGAGCCCTAGATCCACAAAGCAGAGAGTGTATTATGGTGGGTTATGCATTGAATGAAAAGGCCTACAAGCTTCTTAATCCTTCTACTATGACAACATTCCTTGGTAGGAGTGTACAGTTTGAGGAATGGCCTCTACATGATACTCATCCTGTTGAGCAAGAGAGCTTTCCTACCACACCTCCATTTCTTGATGAGCTCCAAGAGAGCGAATCTTCATCACACGATAGCTCAGATTCAGAGTATGAGAGTGAATATGATGAAGAGCTAATGCTAGATCCAAATCCACAAGAACTTGAATATCTAGCACCTATTAGTGAAGATAAGCGAATGGAAGACCAAGATCCATATCTATAGCTTGCAGATCCTCCTCTTCCTAGATGGGAAGCCACTAATCATAGATATGTCGAAGATCTTGTGGGATATCCACTTGATCCGAGGAGAACTAGATCTTATTTTCAGAATGGAAGGTTTCATCCTTCTCACATTAACAATCCATTTCTTGTCGATAGATATTTATTCGGTGGAGAAGTGCACTTACCATTTGGGGTGAGTGATGCCATGCTACATTAACATCCTTCAGTTTATTTTGAGGGAGAAAATTCTTCCCACTGTGTTTTGCCTCTTTCCTCACTTTATTATTTAGATTGTTTTACAGGGTGACCTTTGGTATGAGTTACTAGAGCCCTACCATTAGTTCCTTTTGTTGTTACTCATGTTTGGATTGCAGAGGGGTGTTGGAATATTCTCACCATCATTTTTTATATTTGCATTACTGCATGCATCGATTCATCATGCATGCATCCAATCATCAGTATGGTGGTCTCCCCAGTACCTGGAGCCTATGTTCACCCCCCTAGAGCCTTTTTTTAGCCCTCAAGATCCCTCCTACCTACCTAGTGCACTTTGTTTTCCTCACCTGGAAGACTAATGCGCCCTACTACACTACTTGGATCATTAACAGTCAGTTGCAACATTTATTGACTAGTTTATTCATTTATTGCTCAGTTTAACTTCCTGTAGCTCCCAGTTGTATGTATCAGAGTGCCACTTGACCTATTGACAGCCTCATTCACCCTCCTTGGAGTCTACATCGCTTGATTTGTGCTCACATGACTCAGTTAGACCTAGTTAGACTCATTTTGACTGACCTTTGAATATTTGTGACTACTACCACTGATTGGATGATGTCTCCAATGCTATCCAAGCCACACATTAAGGAGAATTAGAATCACCTTTGGTTAATTCGAATTCACTTAACAGTATTGTATTGTATTCAGTTATTCATAGTGACAGCTTACAGTTGATGTATGATTATATTGCAGATTTCTCCATTTATGTGTTCATGAGTGATAATTGATTCATTTCTTCTTCTTCTTCTTTCTGCAATTCTTGAGTGAGATTAGTGAGATTTGCTCTAGCTGTGAGATCTATCCTGTAGATTATCATATGAGATGCGGAAACATTTGTAGAGCATATGAAGGAAGTGCATGAAGATGTACGCAAGAGCATTGAAAAGAGGAACACAACATACAAGTTGAGGGCTGACAGGAAGAAGAGGATACAGTCGTTCAACGAACGAGACTTAGTCTATGCGCACTTGAGGAAAGAGAGGTTCCCAACATGACCATATAACAAGATGAAGCTGAAGATGATTGGACCATGTAAGATCTTGAAGAATATTTTGGACAATGCTTATGTGTTGGAGCTGTCGAAATACTTGAACATTTCACCTACGTTCAATGTCTCATATTTGTACAAGTATGAGGAAGGTTCAACAAGCAATAGTGCAAAAGTGTTGGACACCAACTGGATAGTGCAAATTCTAGGTCGACACGACAAGGAGGAAATCGCCGAAGTGTTGGAGGATTGCGAAGTCGGACACACGTGAAGTTCGAGAAAGAAAGAATATTTAGTCCGATGGAGAGATGATGAATTGAAGGAGGTGACATGGATTTTTGTAAAGGAATTCAGGATACTGATGGAGCATTCGAGTTCTTTTTCACCTGGGGATTCTGATGCAGGAGCATCGGATCCTAGGAAAAATAGTCGAAGTTGATCGAGACAAGAAAGCCGACCAAGGGGAGTACCAACAACCACTGGTGCCAAGTAAATTGGCAGTTGAAGCCAGGCATTCGAGAAGAAGCTGTTGAAGTGTGGTCGTCAAGAGTAAACAAGTCTAAGGTCGACAGACAACAGGAAGTGAAGGGAAGGCGTCGAAGGTCAACATATGGTCGAATGACAACACCGACGAAAGTGGCGACGGCCAAGCGTGGAGGACGGGGCAGACTGGCAGCTGTGGAAGCTAAGTGAAGTCGACAAGCGAAGTCGAGGGTGATGAAGTGCAGTATGGTCGAGACATGGGGCCGACAACTATCACAGAGTCCGAGAAGTGTAGAAGTCAAGGGGAAGTGCTTAACAACCGTTCGTGGTTGTTGAGGAAGTTAAGGCAGTTATGGAGGTGGTTGGTATCATGACAGATGTCACCACAGGCAGGGGTTGTGCAGCACGATTAGAGGGCACTGACAAATGCAGGTTTGTAGGATCAGGGAGAATTCAGTGGACAGAGGAAAGGACGTCTTGGGGAATGGAGTGGACCTCGGGAAAAGAAGCAGAGTAGAGTAGAAGAGTAGTGCGAAGGAACATAGGAAGGGATCGTTCATCCATTGCTCAGTGATTTCTTTCATTTATCAGAGACCATGAGAGGGAGGAAGATCACACACAATCAATAAACACACTAAAGACAGAGTTCTATTTTTTTATATTGTAATAGCCTAACGCTGACTAGTTTGATAGATCGCATGTAATTTGTAATTTCATTCAGTTAGTAGAAGAAGCCAACTTCTGGCATTCAGTTCACATCTAGCCTTTGTGAGCATCTGTGTGCTGTTGTGTGTTATTTTTCAGCAAGAGGGTCCGACCAACCTGACTATCGCCAGTTGTTATTAGAACCGAAGCATCCTGTGAATAGGTGATATAGTGATACCAACCTGACTATCGCCAGTTGACATCAGAGAACGAAGTCGAACCCAGTTGAGTAGTTGAATCTGGAGAGCTAGAAGAGTCTGCGAGTGCGTAGATAACTCCAGCTGTGGTTGGGTAGAGTTGTGCATGGTTGTCAAGTCCGGTTGTGAATGGATGAGTGAATATTTCAACTTAGTCGAAAGAATGGCTCAAAGAGGCGTTAATGTCCGAGGAGGTGTTAATGTCCGAGGTGCAGGACGAAGAGCGTGTGGCGCAGCAATCACAGTTGATCGTGAAATGTTTGATGAGTGCATGCGAACAATGCGAAGTTTGACAAGTGAAGTTGCAGCGATCAAAGAGATCCAAAGGAATGGATGCATTCCTGATGCGCTTGTTGATGTATATGTAACTTCGGAATGTATTTCATTTATATATTATTGTAGTCCTATAGAGATGTGTCATTCCTCTATACGGAAGTGTCGTCATGTGTATTGACAAGTGTCACAAGTATGGTAACTTGCCAATGGGTTATTAGACCACCATGTGTGGGGTCGGCCGTGATTTATATAATATATGGTTGATGTACCTAACTAGACAAGTCAGCCCCATAAGGTCATTGGGCAAACAGATCAAGTATAAATAGAGATCGGGAGATCTCTATTTGGATCGCTCAGAAACTCATTCTTCCTTCACTCGGAAAGTGGCACACATGTGAGGATGAGGATCATCTGCTACTAGGAGACTATCTCTATGTATTTTGTTTGTACTTTGGTTGAGCCATTGCTCTTTCTATCTCTGAGGAAGTTGTGGGGTTTTTCACCTTAGGGTTTTCCCCACGGAAACTCTGTGTCTCTTGTCTCTCATGCTTTTGCTTCTTGTGATGGTTGACATGCTTGTTATGATTGATATGCATTGATATACTGTACATGTTATTATCTCAGTAAAGATCCTAAAGTATTGTGAATTAATGTTCAAAATTTAACATGGTATCAGAGCTATCCTGAGAAGAATACATTGTGCAGTGACGGAAACCAAGGGTTTCTTGTTTATTGGGTTTCTTTCCACATATTTTGGAAAAGAAGTATAGTAGATTGACTCTAATCATCAAGTAGAATCTAACTGTCCAATCAGAATTCAATTCTAAGCATTTTCAGATTTGCCCCTAAAAATTAGGGTTTCCACAAAAATAGGAATTTCTGGAATCTGAAGACATAGCTGGAAGCTCCTTGCAAAAATCGAGGTTTAGAGCTTTGGATCGAGATTTTTGGCTGGGTAGATCTCCGGGAAACTCAAACCCTAATTCAGGGTCCTCCTCAGTGAACCCAGGAAGACAAAAAGGCATTTCTGAAGGGTGAAGCTTTGCATATCTCAAATTCTGAATACACCAGGTTGATCAACTCATCAAGGCACATCTTTCTATCCTTTCAGAAAGTTGAAATTCACATTTTGAATTTTTAGGGTTTCTCTGACAAACTCTAATCCGGGACCAGATCCAATTTTCAGCAAGTCAAGTGGTAAGACCTAAATCTTTTCTATTTCCATTTGAATTACTCTTTAAGATGTCTAACCACACCAAGATTGAGTATAAGCTTGAAGGGGCTAATAACTTCTGAGCCTAAAAGTATAGGATTGGGTTAATCCTGGAAGAAAATGAGTTGGACTCATATGTAAAAGAAGACATCCCTGTCCCAGAGGGAGAAGAGGCTAAAGCCCTCCACAAGAAGAACTTGGTCAAGGAAAAGAGAATCATTGTTGATTCTATCAAGGACCATCTCATCCCCCATGTGTCATCTCTGAAGACACCCAAAGAGATGTTTGATTCCCTATCCAAGTTATTTGAAGGAAAGAACATAAATCGAAAAATGACTCTGCAGAACCAATTGAAAGGGGTAAAACTTCAGAATGGAGAATCCATTCAATCTTATTTTCTAGGGTCTCTCAGATCAAGGAACAACTAGAAGCAGTGGATGAAATGGTGGATAATGGTGAAGTTGTCATGACCACTCTGAATGGCCTACCCAGGTCATGGGATTCCTTTATCCAAGGAATCTGTGCAAGAAATAACTTGGTATCCTTCAGTAAACTGCGGGAAGAATTCTCACAAGAAGAAGTAAGGCTTGTGGCACGAGAAGAAAGGATGGGGAATGAAGATCAAGATCTCATAGCTCACACCAAGAAAGGGAAGTCCAAAAGAGAGTCATCTCACTTCAAGAAATCTTCACATCACCATAAAGAAAGGAGAATATGCATCACCTGTAATGAAAAGGGACATATTGCTATAAATTGTCCCAAGAACAAGAAGGACAACAAAAACTTCAACAAGAAGAAGAAGGGTAGCAAAAGAAGGTACCATGCTCATGCTGCTAAGGATGATGAACCTCCAAAGAAGAAGGCTAGGGCAGAAAGTGATGATTCATCAAGTGAAGATGAATATGTTCTAATATCTGCTCTCACAGGTACTATCTCTCATGGATGTAATGATTGGATTATTGATAGTGGGGCTTCCAAACACATGACTGGGTTTAAAGAATCTTTTGTAAATCTTTCTGAACATGAATCAACCCATAAGGTGAAACTTGGGGATGATTATCAATACCCTATGAAAGGAAGTGGGGAAGCCTCCTACAACCTAGATTCTGGAAAGTCTTTGAAGATGAGAGAAGTTATTTATGTACCTGGGCTCAAGAAGAACCTACTCTCCATATCCGCATTGGATGCAAAAGGTATGAGGGTTACATTTGTGGATGGCCAAGTTCTAATGTGGCCAAAGGGAAAGACCATAGATGATGCAGTGGTGATTGGAGAGCAAGAGGGAGGATTGTATAAATTGAAGGGACAACCTGAACATGCCATGGTGCATGATTCCATGGAGCCAAGTGAACTTTGACATAGAAGACTTGCACATGTACACTATAGAGCACTACCAATTGCAAGCAAAGCTGTAGAGGGTCTTCTTGAAACCAAGTCAAAACATGAAGTTGTTTGCAAAGGATGTGCAAAAGGAAAGAACACAAAGAAGGAATTTACAAGAAAGTAAGGAAAAAGGAATTATCCACTCCGATGTATGCAGTCTGATGTTATCTGGTTCTCTGAGTGGGTATGTATACTATGGTTCTTTCATTGATGATTTCTCTGGGAAAATTTGGACTTATTTCTTGAAGAACAAAGATGAAGTATTCGACAAGTTCAAGGAATTCAAAGCCTTGAGGAAAATCAAACTGACAAGAAAATCAAGACATTTATATCCGACAATAGTGGAGAATTCACTTCAGGTGATTTTAAGAAACTATGCAGTGATTCAAGGATTAAGAGGGAGTTGACCACTCCTTACAATCCACAACAGAAAGGAGTAGAAGAAGCTACTTCAAAATTGGACTCCATCAGCTCCTGCAAGGAAGCAAAGATTCAAAGGGAGTCCACCCAACAAACAAACAAAGATAAGTTTTTGAATTTCCATTTCTTGTATATTCTGTTTGTTTAAATAATGTGGGAGAAAAATCCTCGTTTGCTTATGTTTTATCAGGTTTGCAAAAACCCCTTAAGACATCACTAAAATCCTGCTAAGTCATCCTAAAACCATCCTCCATCACACTACTTCTATCTCCCCTCACTTAGCTCCACCCATACAGACTTTACAGTCATCAAAAATTAACAAAGATACTTCATAGTCACTTGTCTCCTACCCAAATCAATATTTTGAGGTGTACATGTGTGTCTACTTCTAATTCATGTACATGTGTGTCTCACATTGGGGGACCAACTCTGCAAAACCATGTGCCAGGCGACTAGGAGTGGATTTCCCATGCCGTCCCTGCCCATGCCGACCCTTCTCGATTTTATTTTTGCACCCCGGGCTCGAATTGACCTTGTAATACTCACATTATCTAAGACTCTTGAATCACCTTCAACAACATCCTCCCTTAAGGAATCACACATCCATAATGAATAAGTAGAACCTAGGTCACCTAACACAAGGACATACGAACTTCATAGATGTTCATATAAAAAGTCCACCTTAGAAATTGCACAAATTGTCTAAGTATAGAATTACTGGTAAAACTGCCTAAGTGACCTTTGTAAAATGCCTGCCATTTTCTAAAGTTGATGGATTAAATTATTCTGAGGGTATGGGTCTCTAGAGTGTTTATTAGTGCATCTAACCATATCATTATTTTTCCCAAAGAGCCTCTGTAGTTTAAGATATTGATCTTCCAAAAGTGCCTCCCATATTAATACTGATTCACCCCCCTCTCTCAGTATTGACCAATATTTCAACATCTAGGGCTCATGGGACAAATGATTCCTTAAACCATTACACATGTAATGTAGAGGGGATCTTTAACCACCAATTGGGATACATATTCCATTAGGATATTTTATTCACCAAGGATGTGTATCAAGGCCTTGACCATTGTCATATGGGAACCATTACAATGCTTTCTACACTAGATGGTTCTACACTAGATGGTGTCCATATTATACCTGTGGGATAAAGATTCCATTTATAGGGTTTGTGTGGTGTTTTTGAACCATATGCATGGTCCATAAACCATAAAAACACATTTTTTAGTCCCTAAGATATTAGTTTTTATCCTTGTACCATGGGTAGTGTATCAAGAACCATCTACTATGGGAAACCTCCTAAAGGATTGCATATTACCATGAATAAGGCTTTGCGACCCATCCCTAGTGAAAACAAACTCCTAATTGTGTATGTACCCCACTTGGTATTTAAAGTTCCCCTTTAAAGGATGTTTGTAATGGTTCAATAATTCCTTTTGTCCAATCAACTATGAAATCTTCAATTATGTCATATGGCTCTTCTTTCCCCATTTGACCATGGTTGAGACCCCAATATCCTCCCATAGTATGAAAAAACTCTTATAAGTGCCCACATCCCACTTGTATATCAAAGATCCTTCATAGATCCCATCTATTTTTTCTACAAATTTCTAATCATCTGCATATCTCATGCAAAGGCCAAAGTTTATGAGCCCTAGAAGAATAATCATCAAAACCCTAGAATCCACGTTAAGTATATAAAATGTTTTAAAGATACAAATATCCCACCAAGAGGCCAATGATAGGGAAAATGGAACTATATTTTCTCCAGGAAGGGAAAATATACGCAGTGGTATCCCCGAGACGCAATGCATGGCGCACCGACTATTGGATGGCATGTTGCTTAGAGGGGAAGCAAACCCTAAATGTCCCATTACAAAACTCTAAGGACAATGATTTTTCAATTGGGTTAATGATTATAAAGGGAGAATATTCGAACTAGGTTTCCCACTCAACAAATAGAAAAGGGTATACATATGAAGACTATAGACCAGGTGAGATTGTATACCATTATACAAACTTAGTTATTGGCACAAACCTCCAGCTGCAAACAATGCCAAGGAATAACTCATCAAAGGCACGATACTTATAGACTTAATCCGAGAACGAGAGGTTAAGGGAAACCCTTGGTATTCGAGGTGATCCTGATGGTCTAGCCGAATGACCATACGTAGGTAATCTGGTATGTGGTTTGCATGTTTTATTGTGTACTATGTTATAGGTATATGGTGTACATGTATGCTATGATTTTGTTTTGTGGTGTCATTGAGTATTGACATTAATATTTTGACTATTGCAGCCAAACATTGATAGCTTGATAGATTGATAAATTGCACAGACTTGGTACAACTTGATAAATTGCACAAGTTTCTTCATGGATTTGTTTTCTTTGTTTTTCTCTCCCATCTAAGTAAACCATAATATCTGCATCCTCATCCCCATTTTCATGCTCAGTATCACCATCACCATCTCCATGCTCATTATCACTATCCCCATGGTCGTTGTCACCAACACCATGCCACCATGAACATCACCACCATGCTCTTCCTACCCATGTTGTCACCATCACCATATAAACAATTGTAAATGGCTCAAGACCCATCCATGCTATTGAAGACCCAATACCCATTAAAGAATCCCCAAGAATGAGAATGCTTTGTAGATTCTAGATATTTTTCATGGGGATTGAGCCTAAGAAGTGTCACTTAGGGAATGTGCCCCTTGTTTTCCTTACTTACACTTAGTACAGCTTGAGACCCATTCTTGGTTCACAAATAACCTAGTCATGGTGGCAATAACATCATTCTATGGCTCGTTCCATCTCGCATCCAAAAGGCCTTCAAGGACACATGTTGGATACCTACCGGGGCCATAGAATTCCAGTCGTGCAACAAAATCAGGTTCCAGGGAGTCTCGCAAGTGTGTTTAGGAAGGTTCTAGCTGGGAACGCTAGCCATAAGTCCCCGGCCGATGATTTTGCAAAGTTGACCCCCATGTGCAAAAACTGCACACTCCCTTACTGAGCAAAACCCTAGTTTCCAAAATGGACCTACAAGATGACACCTGGAACATGGGACCGGAGGAGAGGGGCACCCCTAGCACTATCCCAATTTCCTAAATCCATCGGAGTCGACGATTTGTCGATTCAAGCCACGGTTTTGATTCTATGGCTCGTTCCATCTCGCATCCAAAAGGCCTCCAGGGACACCTGTTGGATACCTACCGGGGCCATAGAATTCCAATCGTGCAACAAAATCGGGTTCCGGGGAGTCCCACAAGTGTGTCTAGGAAGGTTCTAGTTGGGAACGCTAGCCATAATTCCTAGTCGATGATTTTGCAAAGTTGACCCCCATGTGTAAAAATTGCACACTCCCTTACTGAGAAAAACCCTAGTTTCCAAAATGGACCTACAAGTGATGATGTGGCATGTGTGATGAAGCTGGAAAGACGCATGATGGTGTTCTGGTGCAATCATTAAGTCAGTGTTGCAATCTGACATCATTCTTGAAAAGTTTGGCAAGTTTGTGAAACTTTGGAAATTGACTAAGTATGGAAAAAGTAGTCAAAACTGCCCTAAGAGAATGCCCACCATAATTCATGGTTTGAGAAAAATGCACACACCATCATATCAGGCTATAGCTTGTTGAAGTGGATATCTATTCATGGTCTCAGTGTTAAATTTTCAGAATTTACTTCAATCTGATCTAGGATCTTAACTGAGAGAACAACATGTACAGCATATCTACAGCATATCAATCATGGAGACAATAATGCAAGCACACAAGAGACACAATCTGATCTAAGTATGGAAAAAGTAGTCAAAACTGCCCTAAGAGAATGCCCACCATAATTCATGGTTTGAGAAAAATGCACACACCATCATATCAGGCTATAGCTTGTTGAAGTGGATATCTATTCATGGTCTCAGTGTTAAATTTTCAGAATTTACTTCAATCTGATCTGGGATCTTAACTGAGAGAACAACATGTACAGCATATCAATCATGGAGACAATAATGCAAGCACACAAGAGACACAAAGATTTACTTGGGGAAAACCATAAATGTGAAAAACCCCAATAACTTCCTCAGAGATAGATAGAGCAATGATACAACCATGAGAGATAGACATAACCTAGCAGCAGATCCTCCTCCTCCATAAGTGCGCCACTCCTCCTTGAGTGCATGTGTGAGAAGTGAGTGAGTAAATAGAGTGCCTCCCGCACTCTATTTATACTTAACTTGACTTGCCTTTTTACCTAACTCATGTAGGCTCGAACTTAACCACATAACATAATGCTGACTGGGCCGACCCCCAATAGGGTGGTCTAATAACCCTTTGACCCACATGGCCGACCCCCAATAGGGTGGTCTAATAACCCTTTGACCCACATGACTTATACAGGGCCGACTCCAAACAAGGTGGTCTAATAACCCATCAAGTATAAGTTACGACACTTACAATATAAATGACGACACTTCCTTATAGAGGAATAATACCATCTCTATAGGAATACAATATACATATATGTGAAATACATTCCGAAGTTACATATACATCAACACTCAGTTCTCCATAAGCATGTCTGGGGAGAAAGTTATAAGTCTGCCAAAATAGGGTTTCTGGATAAACTTTGGAGAAGTTCTTGAAAATGGCTAAGTGTTGGAAAACTAGTCCAGGTGGCCTTGGGAAAATGCCCGCCATAATTCATGGTTTGAGAAAAATGCACGCACCATCATATCAGGTTGTAGTTTGTTGTAGTGGCTATCTAGTCATGGTCTCATTTCTCCATAAGAATGTCTGAGGAGAAAGTTATAAGTCTGCCAAAATAGGGTTTCGGGATAAACCTTGGAGAAATTCTTGGAAATGGCTGTGTTGGAAAACTGGTCTAGGTGTCCTTGGGAAAGTGCCCGCCATAATTCATGGTTTGAGAAAAATGCATGCACCATCATATCAGGTTGTAGTTTGTTGTAGTGGCTATCTAGTCATGGTTTCAGTTCTCATAAGAATGTCTGAGGAGAAAGTATAAGTCTGCCAAAATAGGGTTTCGGGGCGCTATTACATGTGACCCCACCACAAAACCTCGAAAGAGCATCCCAAGATGTTACGGGTACACAACTCCAACCTGAAGGATCTCCCAGGGCACAAATTACATGTGGTCACCACAAAACCTAGCAGGAGCATCTCAGGATGTTACGGGTACACAACTCCGACCTGAAATCTCCCAGGGCACAAATTACATGTGGACATGGCAAAACCTCGAAAGAGCATCTCAGGATGTTACGGGTACACAACTCCGACCTGAAATCTCCCAGGGCACAAATTACATGCCATAGGACAAAACCTCAAAAGAGCATCTGCCAGATATCCCAGGGCACAAATTACATGCCATAGGCAAAACCTCGAAAGACTATCTGCAGATCTCCCAGGGCACAAATTATATGTCCTCCCAAGCAAAACCTCGAAAGAGCATTTCTTAGATGTCCCAGGGCACCGAATTACATGCCATAGGAAAAACCTCGAAAGACCATTTGCAAATCTCCCATGGCACAAATTACATGCTTATCTGCACAACCTGTTCCACGGCCATAGAGTATCAAACTGATACTCACCGTACATCATCCTGATGTATCCATGATCATCCTGATCATCATCACTGCAACGTCCTGCTGCATGTCATATGGAGCAACATCCTGAAGCTCGTCATCCATGATCATCCTGATCATCACTGCAACATCCTGCTGCATGTCATCATACATGATCCACCTGATCATCAATGCATCTACCTGATGCATACCAAGTATCTCCCTGATACATATCATCATACATGATCCTCCTGATCATACAATGCATCTACCTGATGCATATACAGATACATGATACATATCACCATACATGATACAACTGATCATATCCAGCATCAACATGATGCGTACATACATACATAAAATGATCCAACTGATCATATCCAAGCAGAAACCAGAACATCATCCCGATGCTCATCATCCAGCGCTTACATCCACAGCCATGTGAAGGATCCTCCTTCCAACATGCTTGGAATGGCTTCAGCAAATGTGTCCATCACTTCTTCCTCGAAGTGTCCTCGTTCTGGAGAACGCCAAGCCTCTCTCTGAAGTACTCGAACTTCACCCTGGCTAGTGGCTTCGTCAGCACATCTGCAATCTGCTCGTCCGTCGCAACATACAGGAGCTTCACAGCTCCTCTCTGCACCATATCCCCGATATAGTGATATTTGATCTCTATGTGTTTCGACCTGTCATGAAACACTGGGTTCTTGGATAGCTTTACACAACTCTGGTTATCACAGAAGATACCAGTAGCCTCCAACGGGAGATCAAATAACTCAGACAGTAGCTTCCGTAGCCATACTGCCTCACAACTAGCTGAGCAGGCTGCAACATACTCTGCCTCAGCTGTACTCAGTGCTACGCAGGACTGCTTCCTGCTAAACCAAGAGATCACACCTGATCCCATACTAAAGCAACACCCATATGTGCTCTTCCTATCTGCAGCACTGCCAGCCCAATCTGAATCAACATAACCCTGCAGGTTAAACTTTTGATTCGCCTCATACTTGAGCCCATAATCCACTGTACCCTTCAGGTACCTCAGAACATGCTTTACAGCAACCAGGAGAACACTCCTCAGATCCATCAGGAACTGGCTCAATGTGTTCACAGAAAAGCAAATATCTGGTCTCGTGTTCGTCAGGTACATCAAGGACCCAAACATCTGACGATACAAAGAGACATCAACCGGCTCAGATGAAGCATCACATAGAAGCTTCAGATTTGATGCCATAGGTGTGGCCATGGCCTTGCAATCCATCATCCCAAATCTCTTCAGGATATCAACTGTGTACTTCCCTTGACCAAGGAAGATCCCACCTGCACTCTGCCACACCTCCATACCTAGGAAATAGTGCATCATTCCCAAATCTTTCATATCGAATTCAGCAGCAAGCTTCCTCTTAGTATCTGCAATCAATCTGTCAAATAAGTCATCCACATACAGAAGTAGAATCACAGGATTCCCTTCCTCAACCTTGTAGTCAAGGTTGGAATTCGCTTTACTCTTGGTAAAGCCCAAACTGGATAGAAAGCTGTCTATCCTACCATACCAAGTTCTGCACACATATATGACTACACCATGCTGTCTTGAAATCCATCTGGTGCATCTTCTATTTCATCACTTTTATATTTCTCAATGCTGCCATCTGCAACATGCTTGATCTGATAGATCCATTTGGAAGTCATAACAAACTTCCCTTCACATCTTGGGACTACATCCCAAATAATATTCTTCATGATCGACGGATCATGGCATTCCATTTCTTCATCCCAGATCCTGGGAACTTCAATATCTTCAATATCTTTAATAAATATCTTTGTTGCTGGAACAAATGTTGTAGTCCTTTTTGTAGGTGAAGATATGCAGTCTTTCCTACAAAACAAGTTAAATTGCATGATTAGAAATATCTCATAATTTTCAGAACAAATTCTTACACATAAAGAAATATGTCATACAGTCATGCAATTGTCTTAGCCAATGCTTCAATACAACATTTATCCATATCCCGTAACTTTCTAGATGCCTTCCAATCTCTACCATAACATTGTTAAGAGTGTGCACAACTCCCAACATGTCAGCAAAGAGGTTTCATTCTAGATAAGTAGCAATGGAATGTTGTACAGTGCCATAGGCCACTTACCCATGTATATTAGTAGTATACTGTTCATTAATGCAGCTATTCTACTATGCACAATACATATCCTAAGTCTAGGAACATGAGCATATACATTATAGAACAGTATTATTTAAGAAATGACAATTCAAATACTTATCTTTGTTTGTTCGTTGGGTGGACTCCCTCTGAGTCTTCGCTTCCTTGCAGGAGCTACTAGAGTCCTAATCTGAAGTAGCTTCTTCTACACCTTTTGATGTGGAATGTAGAGAGATGGTCAACTCCCTCTGAATATCTGCATCCTTGCATAAACCACTGGAGTGTACTCCCTCTTGATCTTTGCTTCCTGGATTACCTGTTCTTGAACTCATATTCATCCTTGGTCCCTATGCATGCTTATTAGTATCATGATTGTGTTATCCTTGTGATCTCATATAAAATCATACATTCATTAGCATACTATTAAAACACAATAATCTCAAGCATGTATAGTCATGACCATTTCAAACAGAAATAATAAGCATTAGCATTCAAGGTTTATGTAGTATTCTTATGGTTAGTCAAATCATAAGAAGCATAACATGTCTAAACCTATAATTATTCAAACCTATGACTCTTCGGGTTAGTTGAATCATCAAACAAGATAAGAGATATAATATGCATAAAACCTGTGATTATTCAAACCTATACCTTCATGATTCTTCTGGTTAGTCATATCATCAATTATGGTAAGAAACATAATATGCATACAACCATGATTATTCAAACCTATGACTCTTCAGGAATAATCATTATCAACAACAGTATAAGATCCTAACACAAGGTAGGATTCTAGCTTGATATAGGAAAAACATACCTGGATTAGCATGCTAGCTATTTATGTCTATCATACCCGTATAATGTCTTTTGTTTCTCTTCAGTGACTTGTGCTAGTAACCTGCATGTCTCATAAGTTAACCATTGTATAAACAAGTTATACATACCTCGAGAGTAGATCTTCATGACAATGGATGAATCCTTGTCTTCATGTCACCATGATCATACATTCTTGAAGTAGAACATGATTTGTCTTTCTTGGTGTACCTTTTGTGTTAGTAGACAATATAAACCTCATACAACACCATAATCCATTAGTATAATCATAAGTGTCAACACCCTAACCAATGAATATCTTCTATTGTACATTCACAATTTTGTTAAGGTGATACGACAAATCTAAAATCAAGATTGTACTAACCGTAATAACATGAAGACAAAAATACCATGAACTTAATCATGAACAAATATCAAAACATACCTCAATGAGTCATACCTATCGAGATTGCTTGTAATATTCTTATGTAAGGCCTTAGCCTCATCTCCCTCTGAAACAAGAACTTCTTTACTTATGCAGGTGACCAATCCATTTTCTTCTGGGATTAACCCAATCCACTTGATTTGCAAGAACTGGACCTGGAGCTAGATATGAGTTTGTTAGATAAACCCCAAAAATTCAAACTTTGAATTTCAAACTTCCAAAAGGATAGAAATATGCGCCTTGATGAGCTGATCAAGCTAGTATATTTAGAATTTGAAAACTGCAAAGTTTCACTCCTCAATTTTGCCTTTGAAACTTTCGGATTCACTGGACGTGACCTTGAACTGGGTTTTGATGAAGCCCAATCTTCTGCCCAATCAAAAATTTTGATCCAAATCTCTAAGCTTCTATTTTTCTGAGGAGCTTCCAGCCGTGGTCACAGATTTCAAAAATTCTCATTTTTACAGAAGCCCTAATTTTCCACTTTTCTGATCAAAGTCCCGAACTAGGGTCTGATCAAGCCCGACCTTCTGCCCAACCAAAAATTCTGATTTTGGTCTCTAAATTTTATTTTGATGAGTAGCATTCAGCCGTGGTCTCCGATTACAAAAATTCCAACTTTTTCCGAAGCCCTAAATTCCGGAAGCCATGAATGAAGGTACTCAAAAATAATTCTATTTTGACAGAAATATGTACCTGATTGTTTCTGGTGTAACTCCGAACCTTTTGATCCACATGGTCTGAAAAAGTTTCTTGCAATAGCCTGACCTGTTATCTTTCCATCCTGAAAGGTCTGACCTCAATTGGATTCTCTGAGAGAGAGTTATGCCAAATGTCGCAACGTGACCTGTTTTGGGATAATACAGGAGTGCGAACTTGTACGGCGTGCCACGTGTCATTGTTTGAACTTCGGCCTCTGAAAACTTTTCCTAAGATATCTCGCCCTGTTGTCTTTCCATCCTGATAGGTCTGACGTCAATTGGACTCTCTGAGAGAGAGTTATGCCAAGTGTTGCAACGTGACCTGTTTATGTGATAATACAGAAGAGCGAACTTGTACGGCGTGCCACGTGTCACTGGTTCAACTTCGGCCTCTGAAAACGTTTCCTGAGATAGTAAAGTCTGTGCACTACCTGTCACTTTTTACTAAATTTCATTTGGAGCTTCCTAGCCCAGGTTATGACCTTTTTCCCAAGGTCACCTGATTTTGACTCAGATCTGGAAGAGGCAGAAACCCTATATTGTACAGATCATAAATCACAAAGTACAACGAATTAGAGGTTTTCCTTTGGACACAAGGTACATGGGGATCTTAGCTTCGGCCTATAACAATTTCAGATCCAAAAAATTCTCCAAAACGGATTTATAGTGAAAGTGCTACGATGACTGGTTTTTGCTATATCAAGCCCTAGCATCGTAAGTGCAACAAGTGTCATACATGCCATATCATGCCTTCTTTCAGGCTAGCTCTGATACCATGTTAAATTTTCAGAATTTACTTCAATCTGATCTAGGATCTTAACTGAGAGAACAACATGTACAACATATCTACAACATATCAATCATGGAGACAATAATGCAAGCACACAAGAGACACAAAGATTTACTTGGAGAAAACCATAAAGGTGAAAAACCCCAATAAATTCCTCAGAGATAGATAGAGCAATGATACAACCATGAGAGATAGACATAACCTAGCAGCAGATCCTCCTCCTCCATAAGTGCGCCACTCCTCCTTGAGTGCATGTGTGAGAAGTGAGTGAGTAAATAGAGTGCCTCCCGCACTCTATTTATACTTGACTTGACTTTCCTTTTTACCTAACTCATGTAGGCTCGAACTTAACCACATAACATAATGCTGACTGGGCCGACCCCCAATAGGGTGGTCTAATAACCCTTTGACCCACATGGCCGACCCCCAATAGGGTGGTCTAATAACCCTTTGACCCACATGACTTATACAGGGCCGACCCCAAACAAGCTGGTCTAATAACCCATCAAGTATAAGTTACGACACTTACAATATAAATGACGACACTTCCTTATAGAGGAATAATACCATCTCTATAGGAATACAATATACATATATGTGAAATACATTCCGAAGTTACATATACATCAACACTCAGTTATCCATAAGCATGTCTGGGGAGAAAGTTATAAGTCTACCAAAATAGGGTTTCTGGATAAACTTTGGAGAAGTTCTTGAAAATGGCTACGTGTTGGAAAACTAGTCCAGGTGGCCTTGGGAAAATGCCCGCCATAATTCATGGATTGAGAAAAATGCACGCACCATCATATCAGGTTGTAGTTTGTTGTAGTGGCTATCTATTCATGGTCTCAGTTCTCCATAAGAATGTCTGAGGAGAAATTTATAAGCCTGCCAAAATAGGGTTTCGGGATAAACCTTGGAGAAATTCTTGGAAATGGCTGTGTTGGAAAACTTGTCTAGGTGTCCTTGGGAAAGTGCCCACCATAATTCATGGTTTGAGAAAAATGCACGCACCATCATATCAGGTTGTAGTTTGTTGTAGTGGCTATCTAGTCATGGTTTCAGTTCTCCATAAGAATGTCTGAGGAGAAAGTATAAGTCTGCCAAAATAGGGTTTCGGGATAAACCTTGGAGAAATTCTTGGAAATGGCTGTGTTGGAAAACTGGTCCAGGTGTCCTTGGGAAAGTGCCTGCCGTACCTCATGGGAGAATGATAAAAATTATCTCGAAGTATCATGCTCTAGCTTGTCAAATAGGCTATCTTTCCATGGTCTTAGTTTTCACAGGAGGTGTTTGATGACAAAGTTAACAACTTGCCAAAACAGGGTTTCAGGTTGCTTTTACACCAAAGTAGCAAAACTGCCTAAGTGGTCTCAAGGAAATGCTTGCCATAGTTTGTGGGTTGAATAAAATGCCCGCACCATATGGTCATCCTATAGGTTGGTGATTTTTCTATCTAACCATGTCCCCATCTTGTCTTTAGAGTTCCTGAGGAAGAAGTTATGGATCTGCCAAAAGTACCTCCCAGGTTGATTTGCACTACTCTAGTAAAATGCCCGTCGAGGAGAGAGAAAGAGGCTTCAAGGGGTGAAATTGATTTAGATGGAGTCACCGTGTTGGCCTCCATCCATTGAGTCTCTCACACTTCAAAATTGATGAAAAGAAAAATCTCATCATACTAACCTAGGGTTTGATAATTTTGCCTAAGTGTCAAATCAACAGTTTGGAAGACCACTTTCAAATTCCCGTCAGATGTTGTGTGTGTGTCAATAAGTTCATCAATTGACATGTTTTTGTTCATTGTTGAAGTGGCTATTGAGCCATGATTTTATTTTTCCTTTTGGTGATCACATGAGCAAGAAATCAATCTGCCAAACGTGAAGGAAAAAGTGTTTTGCATTTTAAAGACAAAAATTTGTCCAAGTGTCAAACTCACATGGCTAAGAGGCCATTTGGAAATGCTCGCAAGGAGGTGTCCTTGTGTTGATAAAATGAATCATGTGGAATAGGATTGTTCCTAGATGAGCTGGATATCTATCCATATGCTCATATTTTCCTCCGGAGTTTACACATGTGAAATACAAGCCTGCCAAAATGAGAAAAAGTCAGTTTTGCAGGATTTTATTGCCAAAACAAGCTTTTTCTCATTTTGGCAGGCTTCTATTTCACACGTGTGAACTCTAGAGGAAACTATGAGCCTATGGATAGATATCCAGTTCATCAAGGAACAATACTATGCCATCTGATTCATCTTATCATCACAAGGACACCTCCTTGCAGGCATTTCCAAATGGCCCCTTAGCCTTGTGAATTCAACACTTAGCCAATTTTTTGAATATGCAAAACAATATTTTTCCTACTTTGGCAGATTGATTTCTTGCACATGTGGCCATCATAAGTAAAACTTAAAGGATGGGTGGATAACCACTTCAACAAGGAATGAATCTATTTCACCCTATGAATTTTATTAGCACAAGGACACCTTCTTGCGGGCATTTCCTATTGACCTTTTTAACTGTTGATTTGACACTTAGACAAATTGTCAAACCCTAGGCCAACATGATGAGATTTTTATTTTCATCCAATTTGAAGTGTGAGACACCCAATGGGTATATTAGAACAAGTTTATTCCATCAGGACCACTTTCATCCTCTGAAGCTTCTTTCTCTCTCGATGGGCATTTTTCTGGAGCAGTGCAAATCAAGCTCGGAGGCATTTTTGGAAAATCAATATCTTCTCCTACATAGACTTTTTGGACAAACCAATGATATTTTTGGATGAACCAATCAAAACTATAGAGACTCATACCCTCAGAATAATTTAATCCATCAACTACTGGAAATGGCGGGCATTATACTGAGGTCACTTAGGCATTTTTACCAGTATTTTTATACTAACACAATTTGTGCAATTTCTAAGGTGGATTTTTTATTTCATCAAAATACTGAACCAATGCCACTATATGATTTAGTATACCTCACTAAGAACACCCAAGTTGTTTTCACTCTCAGACTCATCTTCATTTTCCCTAGGCGGGCATTTTACTGAACTTGGTGCAAAACTGCCTAAAACCCTGTTTTGGCAGACCTATAACTTTTTCCTGAGACACTCTCAAGACAAAATGAGACCATGGTTGGGTAGAAAAATCAACAAGATATAGCCTGAAAATATGGGGCTTAAATTTACTTTAACCCATGAATTATGGCGGGCATTTTATTGAGGCCACTTAGGCAATTTTACTCCCTCTGGTGCAAAACAGCCTAAAACCTTGTTTCGGCAGACCTTTAACTTTGTCATAAAACACCCTATTTGATATCTTAGGCCATGGTAAGATATCCTCTTCAACAAGCTACAACATGAGAGTTTCAGATAATTTTTACCATTCGCCTATGAGGTACAGCGTGCATTTCCCCAAGGCTACTTGGACCAATTTTCCAACACTTAGCCATTTTTCAGAATGTCTAAAACTGCTTGACCCCTTGTTTTGGTAGACCTATAACTTTGTCATAAAGCACTCTTTTGAAGAAATGATACCATGGTTAGATAAAATATTCAACAAGGTATAGCCCGAGAGGAAGGGGTGGGCATTTTTCTCAAACCATGAATTATGGCGGGCATTCTCTTAGAGATGTTTTGACTAATTTTTCCATAGTCAATTTCCAAAGTTTCACAAACTTGCCAAACTTTTCAAGAATGATGTCATATTGCAACACTAACTTAATGATTGCACCAAAACACCATCATGTGTCTTTCCAACTTCATCACACATGCCACATCATCATACATTCCACGTCATCACTTGTAGGTCCATTTTGGAAACTAGGGTTTTGCTCAGTAAGGGAGTGTGCAATTTTTGCACATGGGGGTCAACTTTACAAAATCATCGAACAGGGACTTATGGATAGCATTCCCAACTAGAAACTACCTATACACACTTGTGGGACTCCCTAGAACCCGGTTTTGTTGCACGATTGGAATTCTCTGGCCCCGGTAGGTATCCAACAAGTGTCCCTGAAGGCCTTTTGGATGCGAGATGGAACGAGCCATAGAATGAAGACCATTTCTGAGACTTTGAGGAATGGTGTGGGGGGTCCCGTAGCTAAAATACGATGTCCCATATCTATCGGAATCGACGTATTCATGATCGGATTCAAGGTTTGGGTGCAACGGGCATTTTCGTTGGGCAACCCGGGGCCATCCAGGGACACTTTGAGGATTTGCTTTGGGGCCACGGAACCCAAACCAGCAAGCATAATTGGATTATGTTGGATCCCACAGGTGCACGTGGCCATCGTGGATGTGTTCGCGATGGCCATGCATGCTCGGGATCCTTTGGATGAGAAATGACTTCCTTGAGCAAGAATGGCATGGCCCTCACTAAGCAAAACCATAGCTCCAGAGATGGCAGAATAGCACCATTTCCGAGACTTCGAGGCACGGTTTGGGGGGTCCCATAGCTCAAACCCAATGTCTCGGATCCATCGGAATCAAAGAATTCGCGATCAGAGTCACATTTTGGGTGCAACGTGCATTTTCGTCGGGCACCTCAGGGCCATACAAGGACACTTTGAGGATTTGCTTCAGGGCCACGGAACCAAAAATGGCGAGCGGACATGGATTTCATCGTCTCCCATAGGTGCACGTGTCCATTGTGGACGTGGTCATGATATCCATGCACACCTGAGAGCCTTCGAATGATAAATGATCCTCTTGAGCAAGATTGGCACGACCCTCACTAAGCAAAACCCTAGTTCCAGAGATGGCACAATAGCACCATTTTTGAGACTTCAAGGCACGGTGTGGGGGGGCCCTAACTGAAACCCGGTGCCCCAAATCCATCAGAATCGACAGATTCACGATCGGATTCATGGTTTGGGTGTAACGGACATTTTTGTCGGGCACCCCGGGGCCATTCAGGGACACTTTGAGGATTTGCTCAGGGGTCACACAACCCAAACCGGCGAGCGGACTTGGATTCCATCAGCTCCCACAGGTGTATGTGGCCATTATGGACTTGGTCACGATGGTCATGCATGCCCAGGATCCTTCAGATGAGAAATGACCCCGTTGAGAAAGATTGGCATGGCCCTCACTGAGCAAAACCCCAACTCCGAATATGGCAGAATATCACTATTTTCGAGACTTCGAGGCACGGTGTGAGGGGTACCCTAGCTGAAACATAGCGTCCCGGATCCATATGAATCGATGGATTTGCGATCGGATTCACGATTTGGGTGCAACAGTAATTTTCATCGGGCACCCCGAGGCCATTGAGGGACACTGTAAGGATTTGCTTCGGGGCCACGGAACCCAAACCGGTGAGCGGACTTAGATTCCGTCGGCTCCCACAGGTGCGTATTTCCATTGTGGATGTGTCCACGGTGGCTATGCACACCCGGGAGCCTTCGGATGAGAAATGGCCCCTTTGAACGAAATTGGAATGGCCTTCACTAAGAAAAACCCTATATCCGAAGAGGCACAGTGTGGGGGGGGGCCTATCTGAAACCCGGCTTCCAGAATCCATTCGAATCGATGAATTCGCTACTGGAGTCACGGTTTTGGTGCTACGGGCATTTTTTCCAGGAACCCAGGGCCATTCAGGGACACTTTGAGGATGTCAAAGTATCTGGACCTATAATAATTCAGGCTTAGTGTTCTTACTTGATTTGAGAAGTTGCTTTCTTTTCTATTAAGCTATGCAATTTCCTTCAAACTTTTGTTCATTGACATAATGGATACATGGAACTTAATTAAATTTTTTTTCTACTGTAATTTGCAAAAACTAAGATAGCTAAATTAGATTTTTTTTTCAACGTATTCAGTTCCCTTGTGCATACTTTGTGTTGCTTTTCCGTAATGACATATTAACCATACTTGACTTTCCTTAATTTTTTGTCTTTTCCATTGAAAAACTAATAGGCATAGATCTGAAACTTGGGTGATTTTTGCACTAATTTGACAAGCTGTTTTTTTTGTTATCAAATTATGCAGTTTCCCTTACACTGTCATTCATTGACACAATGGATAAATAGAACTTAATCATATTTTTCTTGTACCTTTTGCAAAAACTAAGATAGATGCATTAAATTTTATTTTCATCCTATTCAATTTGCTTGTGAATACTATGCATTACATTGTTGTACTGATATATTAATGACTTTTGACTTTTCCTTGTTTTTTCTCTTGTCATTGACAAATTAATAGGAATGCATTAATAAATGAGTTTCGAAGGCTGATTTGAAGTGACATATTGATGTGTATGTTGGATGTTGTGTGTATGTGTGTATGTGAATTTGCTCGATGTGTGTATGTTGTATGTGAACACAATTTACTATAACAAATACTATTATTACATTCTCAGTGTACCCCCATAGAACATATAGTATAAATCATTGTATCCATTCAATTCTAGATTCAATGATGATCTTGTAGAATAGACAAATATAAAGCTAAATTGGTAGCCAAGAGTTATTCAAGAAAAAAAGGATAGATTATGAAGATACTTTTGCACCTGTAGTAAAAATGAACACCATTAGAATCATGATTGCATTTCCTATTAAGTATGATTAAAAGTTGCATTAGTTGAATGTTCATTAGGCATTTTTGAATGGAGAAATAAAGGAATAAATTTATCTTGTTCAGCAAGAAGGTTTTACGAAGCAACAACATGAACATCCTCTTTGCCTAAAGAAGGACATAAAAATCGTGTTTGCATGTTTGAGACTGCATTATATGGGCTAAGAAAAACACCTAGGTCATGATATGTGAATATTGATACATTCTTATTTGAGCAAGGTTTGATAAGAAGTAAAAGTGACCCTCATTGGTATATCAAGAAGGATGAAGATGGGCCTATTGCTTTGATTTCCTTATATGTTGATGATCTAATCATAAAAGGAAGTGCTACTATCTTCATTGAAGAAATGAAAAGAAGCTTTTCACATAAATTTGAGATGAAGGACCTCGGGGAGTTGTATTATTGTTTAGGCCTTGCTTGAATAAGTATGGAGGGATGATGGTGTGTAGTTTATCACACAAAGCAACTATACAAATGAGATCATCATGAGGTTCAATATGAATAAATGCAAGCTAGTGTATTGGAACAAAGTGTGAAGCTCAATAGTGAAGATGAAACAAAAAAGTTGAATGACACTTTGTATCTATCTAGTTGGTGGGAAGTCTAAATTATGTTACATCAACTAGACCAGATAGTGAGTTCATGGCTAAGGAGAACCAACAACCATCAAATGAGATAGCCAAAGTTCCATCAAATTGACAAATAATACAGCTTATCATGGCAGGTCCAAGATTATTGAAATGATGCGTCATTTTCATAAGGAGAAGATATAATGAAAGGAAATCTAGTATTTGGATTACTATAATACATATGAGAATGGTAATGCCATCTTCATTAATTCTTTGGAAAAGACAAAATTCGAAATGTGTAGAGATAATTTGTGTGTTTGGCAAAACTCTTCTTTTTTGAATAAATGAATGAATGAGTTGTTCTTGAGTTCATTCCTGGAACAATAATAATTCATTGTGACATTTCTAAGCTAATAAAATAAATTATAATGTGATATGAGTGAGACATTGATCTCATTGTTTAGGGAATCTCATTGTGAGACATGCACAATGCAAACTATTGATATATTGGTTTGCATTTTACACTTTAATGCGATGTAATAAGTATATGAGAGAATGATTTTATACACACTGCAAACTATGCCAAAATGCATTTGCATTTTACACTCAATAACTACCTTGATCCATGTGCTTGATGTGTGAAAAAGTGTAAGATGCAAGACCCATTCAAATACAAGGGACTCATATTGAGGTCACTTGGTGTCTAGAAATAACATCTATATGTATGTGCAAACTTTTCCATAACATTTTTATTGAAGACAAAATCCTTTATGCAAAAATGTAATCAAAGACAAAGTCATATAGACCAGTGAAGATCCATCTATTAATATGAAAAAATGATCCAATCATGTACACTTTTTGGAAAAATGGAACATCGTTCCCAATGTCTATATAATGGCAACTCATTCCCTATACAAAATATGGCAACTCGTGCCCTATACAAAATATGGCAACTCATGCCCAAAATGCCACATCGTGGCTAGTGTACATAGGAGGCTCTCTCAATCCTCCTACCCACCCTCGGAGCTCCCAGGTGCATCTCCAAAATAGATCTTCCTCTTATTCGTGCTAGAGGAAGCTGGGTTCTTCTATCAACTTGGATCACGTCCCCCTAAGCCCTGAAACGACAACAATAATATGTCAACTTTTCCTGGAAATTATACAAGTATAAAACATAATTTAAAAATAAAAATAGTTTTCAAATGTTAAATAACTCACCGCATGCGAGGCTATAAGTTGTGAGGGGGTCTCTCTCCTCCATGCTCCAAGTCTCTCAGCAATGCCACCCTGCAACATTTAGAAAAATCAGATAAATGATGAAATTATATGCATATAGTAATTTTTGTTAAAATTGAATGAGATTTTCATAAAGTATTCAATCTCACCGTAAACACAACCGACTGGTCTTTAGGGCTAGTGAATGGAATAGTCGGATGGACAACCTGCTCCAATGCTAGGGTGAATTATATAAAGGTGGATTGTAATGCCCTTTTTAAGAAATTTATTAAAATGACAAAATTTTCACTTTTTTCCCTAATTCGACCTTTAACTAGTTTTGATGTCTAGGTCTCCAAATTGCTCCAAATGCCTCCAAATATTGAGGGGAAGGGTATGCCTAATATTCGTACTTGATTATGATGTTCAAGGATGATTTAGGACCATCAAAAAACTTCTACAAACTTCTTTAAACTTCTGGCCAAGATAGGAGTTTTTACTAGCAATTTTGGGGTTCAAATCCCCCCAAGGTAAATGTTGAATATGGCTCTCCAAATGCTCCCAAAACCACTCGAATTTCTGAATAGAAATAGAGGATGCCTAAGGGACAATATTAAGGTCTCATGTGCATCATTATTCAGTTTATTAAGTGTTATACCTCAAATTGTTGTAAGTGAGATTCTGCATGTTTCACCACCATGGAAAACATGATGTTTATGCCTCCTAAGGGTGTTAGGATCCTTCATTCTAATGTTGGTCCCATACCTAGTCAAATTTGGAAGAAAATCCAACAAGAAATGAGTCCAAACCCACCTTAACCACCTCAAAAAATTATCCTACTGGAATTTTCGTGCCCTGCATCCTATGGGGCAGCGAAAATTTCAAATTTCCGTGCCCTGCATGCTTATGGGGGAGTGAAAATTTCAAATTTCCGTGCCCTACATGCCTATGGGGGAGCGAAATTTTTTGTTTAAGCTTATCCCTTTGATTTTGGATCTTGGATCTCATGGAGATTATCTTGGGATGAGGTACCCCTTAAAAAACCATCTCACATTCCCTCCTTGGCATGCTTTAGATCCTTGATCCACATATTCCTCACTTAGATCCACAATATCCTCTTAGTTGTTGGCCTCTCAAATCCTATAAGAAGAAGGCCATCCATGAGCTATGGGGTGATCTTGGAAGCACTAAACTTATGATCCTATGAGTCTTACAATGGTGATGTTGGAGAGCTTGGAAGGAGGTGTTGCTACTTTGGACATTAAGGTATAACATTGTAATCAGCTTCTTTTGTCTTTCTTATCATTAATATAACTTAGTCTATTCCTCTCATTTTCATGTCTTTAATGATGAATGCATGAAATTGTCTATATTTGTATAGTTAGATCTTTGTTTATACATATATTGCTTTTGGAGAAGGTGTTGTCTTCCCTTTGTGAACAAGTTCATAAGTCTATAATCAAAGGCTGGAGCTGGATCAACTTAGGAGTGTTGTAGGTACAACACATCCCATGTTCTAATAGAACATGGGAGCCCCAAGTTCTTAAATGCAAAGGTAATGAATTAAAGTTCCTTTATCCCTATGGGGTTTCTCAATCATGTTTATTATGATTGCATATTGTTACATTTGGATTGATTTAACTAGGGCTTTCCTTTTGAAAATTTTCATTTTTTTTATTGTTTTCTCAAGTTGCGGGAAGCTTTGATTTTTCTCTAACAGTGATTTTCTCTAACAGTCATTTTAAGCGGGAGCTTGTTTTATTCTTTTTCGATATTGGAATCCCGCAACCCGCAAGATTGCGGATTGTGGGAAGACTATGTAAATAGTTTTTCAAACTTTTTGTTCTGCAATCCGCAACCCGCAATTGCGGATTGCGGAATGCGGAAAAGTAGATTTGAATAATATAGTTATGTTGTGTGTTTCCGCAACCCGCAACCCGCAATTGCGGATTGCGGATTGCGGAAACAATATTTTTATTTTTTGAAAAGAGTCATTTGCAATCCCACAACCCGCACCCGCAATTGCGGATTGCAGATTGCGGAAACTCTTCTATCTGCCAGTTTTTATATTGGTTGTCCCGCAACCCACAATTACGGATTGCGGAAACTATGTACTTTTTTTGCAAATAAACTCTCGCAACTTGATCCCACATCTCGCAAAAGGTAATCTCAACCGTTCATTCATTTCCATCCTATGGTATGGATTTATTCATCGGAAATTGATAAATATAGGGTTTTTCTATTTTTCCTTATCATTTTCATTTTCAAAAAATTACTTTGTTGAGTGGATTTTCACTGCGAATTTTACCGGTGGTCGTTTTCACTATTTTCAGTTAATTCAGGTTTGTCCTCCTGTCACTTTCACATTCTGTTGTTTACGTTTTTTTTTGTTGTTTGGGAATTTGTTTTGATTTTGTGTTTTTCCTATTTATCAGAATTGTCCAGTCTTGCACGATGTCATGGAATACCCGGTCTAAGGCTACCCACAAAGACCTCCTGACCAAAGACCCAAATTTTGGCATTTTCTCGGACACTAGTGATAAGATCACTGAAACCTATCAAATCGGCTAGTCCAAAATCTATGCAATTTTTTATAACGATGACCTATCAGAAATCCAGAATGACCAAATTGCGTATGAGAGAATTAGGGATTCCTAGCTTCATGCCATTGTTGTCGAACCCCCTATTCTTCCTTACATTGATGTTGTTAAGTGGATTATGGACCACGCTAACCCTAAGGACCGGTCTTTCAATGACAATGCGGGGTCCTAATTGGCCACCTTCCTCCCATATGTTTTAATTAGGGTCTATGCCCTTAAATCGGCCATCCAACCCCTTAATGCTGAATTCGTAGAGACTTCTAAAACCAGTATTAATTTTAACGAAAATGCTTAAGTCATGGATGCATAAACCCAACATTTTCGTGCCTAGGGATGATAACTTGTATCTGGTTTCCTTATTCCTTATTGGAAGCCATGCTCTACAGAATTTATGGTCTCTTGAACTGTTCAATATTTAAAGCTGAGTGGGCTCCCGTTGCCCATCATGTTTTAACAACTGGTGATTCTTTCTCGTGGGCATCTATCCTCTCTTTTGAACTCAACACAACCATTCAAGCATATCAAAAGGCACCGGCTCTAAGGAAGCCACATTTCTTCTTTTTAGCTTTCATCATCGATATATTTTGCACAGAATTCCAATATCCCAACATGGGATGGCATTGGACTCCATCTGACCCTCCTATCCACATCTATCATTCTGCATTATCGGAGAACAATTACATACCTTTGTTATATGACATTTGTGACCACTTCTTTGGGAATATTTATTTTAAAATATTCAAAGAACAGGATCCTGCCTTCTCAGCTGATGCCAGAACCTTCATTACCACGATTGGTGACTGGTATGTGGGGGAGTCATTTTCATATATCAGGGTTTGGGGAAGTGGCTCTTCTCACCTGCTACCCAGGATCGTACCTGATAGGCTGGTCATTGAAGAAGTCTCTTATCAGACTTGTACAGATGGTGTGTACTTAAAACTCACTGGTCCAAAGAGGAAGGGTTGGCCTAATTTTCCCTTGAACCTTGGGCCATATGCCATCCCAACCTCAACTTGGGAAATAGTGTTGGGTGACAAAATGGCCTCTTTAAAATTCGGTTATGCTGCCAAGAGAAGACATGATCCTAAGAAATTCCTTGATGCTCATTTCAAGCAAAATCATGTGAAAGGTGGTTATGATCATGGAGATATTCCTTATGATTCCATCTATCAGGGAGTAAATACATTTTCTGAAGTCCTGGAAAGGGATAAGAACAAAGAGAAGCAAAACCATATCATGCAATATCAACAAGAGCTTAAACTAAAGTTTTAAGCTACCGAGCAATGGAAATGAAGCTCATTGAACATGTAAGAAAGGAAAGAGAAGAAAAAGAAGCTCAGAAAATAGCTAATCCATTAATGCTGACCTGTAGTGATGGTGACAAAGGAAAAGGCCTCATGGAAGATGCTCCAAAGGTAAAAACTGTTGAACAGGTGAAAATAATAAAGCAAGAAGCTCATCAATCAAAGCAGGAACTAGAAAAAATCACTTCAGTGTTGGATACCCATGTAGCTGCAGCTGCCAAGCCTGCTGCTGATACTCAAGTGACCCCAGTGATTACTCAATTTGATGATGCTCAAGTGGTAGCTGTGACTAAACCAGCTAAAAGGCAGAAAACTCAGTTTTCTGCATCTCAAATCCCTGCTTCAGACATTATTGACTGTGATGTTGTAGATGAGATACCCCCTTTGGTGCCTGTGATTGAGGAAATAACTGAAACCTCACAAACAATCACATATTTATTGAATGCTATTGAAATGGATGACTCAGTCACAGATCAGTAGATCCTGGGAACCACTACTGATGATGTTATCACAACCTCGGCACTTTTACTGTCATCTATTCAATTTCTTTCAACTTTATCGCCTGGGTCCATAATACCACCTTCCATATCCCAGTTGTTCCATACATTAACCTCCATAACCGCCCCATGTCTAACCAGCTTGGTTACACCTCGTATTTTTCCATCTACAATAGCATAGACCCAGTCTTCGACTGTCCCTCTGCAATCACCTTCATCCATGTTATCACCATCAGCTGTTGATGACAAAACCCCAACTCCTTCTTCTCCATCACCAGCTAATGACACTCAAATTCCGCTCTCTGAAGCCTTCACTTCAATTCCTTCTCCAACCTTTGTACCAACAATTGTTTAAAATGTCTCTTCCTCTTTGATCTCTCCCCAAATCACTATTTCCTTACCTAGTTCCACTACTACTCAGACATCCTCATTAGTTTCAACAGTAAATGTGACTTCATCATTTACTAAATTGGGAGTTGAGTTTGAAGAAGATATTGTAGTCCCTCTTGGGAATTATTTCTACAGTAAGGCATCTAAAGTAGTGATGTGAAAAGGCAATAAAAGAAACAGGGATCAAGGTGGATTGGACTTATTGGAGGCACCTATTCCTAATCAAGAAATTTGGACTAAGCAGTCTGACAATATCCAAAATGAAGCATTGGATGTTGCAGTAGCCATGGGTGCATTTGCAGGTGCAAATTATGATTCAGTCACAACACTGAACATTGATATTGATTTTAAGAGGGAAGAAGTGAAGAAGCTTGAAGAGAAATTGGCCAGGACCAATGAGGAACATGAAATTTATGTTTTTGATCTCAGGAAGATATTTGAAGACAGGTCTGAATATTTGCAGAGGAATAATTCCTCTCTCCAGGATAAACTACATGATCCACAAGCTCTAAATGCCACCAATGCATGAACGATAGTTGTTCTTGAGAAACAATGTGAGGATGAAACTGCAAGTGCATCCTCTTCTGCTTTCTCTAGGTTTTCCCAACAGGATTTTAAGGATTTGGCCATCTAGGTCAATGAATAACACCACAAATTATTGACTAAATTGTTTAGCACCTTGGATGAAATCCGGGAAACCCACATTGCTTTTGGTAAGATGTCTGTCATTCTTGATGGGAAGATAGCTAAAGGACAACAAGCCTCTAAGGCTAATGATGATATTGTAGGATGGAAGAGGTATATCAAGGAGAGACCAGATGACCTTCCTGTTCTTAATAGTTTCCATCTTAAGAAGGTCAGGACTGCACTTCGAGCTTTGCATGATATCAACGATATGGTCGAAGACACTATCCATAAATTCCAAGCTATTTGCGGAAGGAAGTGGTACGTTGTTGATACTATCATAGAGGTATTGCAATTCCCGCTCATGGAGCTTATTGAAAATGCATGTCCGCCTAAATTGATGATAGAACAGGTTAAACGCCGTTGTGAGGAGGCCAAAGAGAAGATTCTGTCTCTCGAGCAAATCCAAATTGAAGACGTGGATCAACTAATCAGGAGACCAGTTTCCATGGAAGGAAAGATCCACATTTTCATCCGGATTTGGCACAAGCTGGCTAAGAACGAAATAGAAAGTTTTAAGTGTGATGCCCAGCTGGGGCTTGAGTCAGCGAATTATCCAAATATAGATGAGTTGTTAGAGATTTGGGCCAAATGGAAAGATTTTCTTGGTCATTAGGTTTGATTTGAATTCTGTAATCCCTGGTGTGGGGGAATTTTCTCTTTGTATCATTTTGTAATTATTATTTAAAGGGAAGATCTCTCATAGACAAAGGGGATGGATGGTGAAGGAACAGAATTGCCATAAGAGACTGGAGATGCTCTATTATTACGAACTATGTAATGTTTTGCAGGATTTAATACACAGTTAGTTTTCTTCAGTTATCTCTTTTGTTATAATCTATCAAATGTATTTGATAAATTGTGATTTTGCTTCAACACATTCATTAGATATTGTTTATTGTTTGCAATCAAAAACCTAGATTGGTTTATAGTTCAGATTTATCTTGACTTATGATCTCTGCAATTAATGTTTTTGAATGAATGTCTTTATCCAATACATTTTATCTATTTCTACAAATGATTCACAGTAATCATTAAGTTAATGTTAATTTGTCAATTAACATTCCAGATTCAGGATAAGCTTGTATGCACTTCATTCTTAAGTTATGTTGATTGAATGTTTTTCAATTAATTATATATTAAGTTATTGAGTCAAGGTCCAGTTTTGCATGTCTGTCGAATTGGTGAAAGGACTTAGTAATTTTCAGATCAAGTTATCTTGCACACAAACAAATCATTCCTGTTAGAATAGGCCTGACTTAAACTAGATTTCTTTTTCAAGTTAGACTGACTTTTAGGATTAGGAAAGCTGCTTGTCTTTCCTTACAGGAAGACAGATCCTTCTCGGGATCAAACACACATAAGTGCTAGCAGAGTCCTTTGTATTCGTGGGTGTTAACCACACCAAACAACTCGAGGATAGGGTAAAACTTGCGTATGATTATCTGAAGCCTTTGGATGGTTTTTCATCCCCTGTTATTTGCCTTGAACACCATTCCAGCACATGTTTTGTTGGCACTTTAATTCAGTTGTCATTGATGGTTGGAAAGAAGACAAGGCGGGTAAATCAGACCATACCAACTTCAGTTTACTAAAGCTGCGACTGAGATTAAAATACAAGAAAAGAATGTTGTTAGATGGCTGCAACTCAGACAGCTGTGACTCAGACAGCTGCAACTCAGACGGCTGCGACTTAGATGGATGCAACTCATATGGCTGTGACTCAGACGGCTGTGACTCAGACGGCTGTGACTCAGATAGATGCGACTCAGACAAGCTGTGACTCAGACGGTTGCAACTCAGACGGTTGCGACTCAGACGGCCATGACTCAGATGGATGAGACTCAGATGGTCGTGACTCAGACAGCTATTTCTCACAAACATTTATTTATTTTTTAATTAGTTAGTTATAGCATGTAAATTCTGGAATTCAAAGAGACAGTTCAAACATCAGTTACAGCGTGTAAATTCTGGAAGTCAAAGAGACAGTTCAATTTTTGAATTGGGAGTTAAAAAGATAGTTTCAGTTTTAGAATTGGTATATCTGGAAGTTAAAGAGACCAAGGCATATAACTTTAACATCTATAAAAAACAATTGATGAGAACAAAATCAGTGTGAGAATCGAGAGGATGAAGAGGAGTGGTTGCTGATGAAGCTGTGATTCGAAGAAAATGAGAACAAAAATGTATGGCTCAATTTAATGAAGAACAGAATGCCTAGAAACTCAAGCTAAAGCAGCACAGAACAAAATAAAAAGGGTATGTATTGATATATCTGAACCAGTGTGATATAATTGACTGAAATTTTTCTTACATAGGGTGGTAGGGAGGAGAAAGGGAAGACTGTAAAGTCTTCTTTGCAAGTTGGTGCTTGTACATTTGGGAGTTGTAGCTTCCATTCAGTTGGTGCTGAAGAAACAGAGGTAGCAGCCTCATCTTGGTTGTAGCTCAGATAAAATAGAATGTAAAGAGAATTTGGAGCTTTCCTTTCATCCTAAGAAGAAGAGGTTTTTTCCCTTTATGGGTTTCCTCAGGAAAATCAGTGCCTCTGCATATTTATGTGATTGAACATTGTTTATATGCCTTATATTTAATTCTGTTATAACAATATACCTCCTATAAAGGAATGTGCATAGAACATCTCATATCATATTGATTGTCACACTTCATCAAAGTTAAAAGGGAAAAGGAATGTAAGATTGTTTAAGCATAGTAATAACTGATTCACCCCCCCCTATCAGTTATTTGAATACTTTCAACAATTGGTATCAGAGCAGTGTTCCTTTAGTCTAAGGTAGATCCAAAAGCTTAAACATGACAAGCCATGAAGGCTCAACCAATAAAGCTCCTATGTTTGATGGAACAATTTTTTCCTTTTGGAAAGTTAGAATGAGAACATATTTAATGTCCCTAGGTGCTGATGTTTGGGAAGTTGTAGAAACTGGATATACAAAACCTGTGGTTCTTGCTTCCAAAGACGACAAGATGGAATTCAGTTTTAATGCTAAGGGAATGAATGCAATATTAAGTGGTCTTGCTGAATCTGAGTTTGTGAAAGTGGTGCATATTGAATCTGCTAAAGATATGTGGGATAAACTTATTAATAGCTATGAAGGGAATGAGAAAGTAAAAGATGCCAAATTGAAAACATACAGGCTGAAATTTGAACAACTAAAGATGAATGAGGATGAGACTTTTAGTAAATATTTCCTAAGGGTTGAAGAACTTGTGAATGCTATGAAAGGCCTCGGTGAAACAATTGAAGAAGCATCCTTAGTTCATAAAATTTTAAGATCTTTTCCTAATAAATTTAACCCCAAAGTTTCAACAATAGAAGAGTTAAATGATCTTAAAAATCTGGGTATTGATCAACTCCTAGGAACTCTAACTGCCTATGAAATGAGGATCAACAAAGATAAAAATACCACTAGAGAAGCCTCCTTTAAAGCAGATAAGAATATTGATTCTGGAGCAGATGAGATTGAGGCAAAATTTGTAAGAAGATTGAAGAAAGGATTAGGTAAATATAGAGACAAGCTGCCTTTTAAATGTTTTAACTGTGGTAAGATAGGTCATTTTGCCTCTAAATGTCGTCACAAGAAAAAAGATCAGAATTATGATGATGAAGAGAAATACAGTAAAAAGAAAAGTTTGTGTGCAAATGATGATGTCTCCTTAGAGGATATAGATAGCAATTCATCTTGTGAAGATAGAATGAATGATTTTATGCTTATGGCCATAGAAGATATTGACATTGAATATGCAAAAAGTGACATGAATGATGAAGATGTTGTAGTTGATATGGAAGGTGAGTTGATTAGTGCATTGGAAGAAATTGATAGACTCGGGTTAAAGAAGAGGAAACAAAAACAATTGCAGATACAATATGAAAAGAATGACAAAGAACCTAATATAGACTGTATTTTGGTAAAAATGGAACTAGAAGAGGCAAAGAAAATAGAGGACATTCTTAAACAACGGTTGCCTGAAAGTAAAACAAGATGTGAAAAGTTAGAGGAAGAAGTGGTGACTGTGAAGAAAGAATTAGAAAAATTCCAAACTTTATATCATCAGAATTGTCCAAGTATTAAATCCTCAGAAGAGTTAAATAATATCTTGAGTAAGCAAAGATCTCCTTTGATTAAATCTGGTTTAGGCTATGAACAAGGTTCAAGCAGCAGTCACTCAGAGAACAAAGAAATAACTAAGGTGATCAACTTTCAAAGCAGCAAGAAATCAGAATTCACAAAGTCTGCAACCTCCATCAAAGCTGAAGCAAATAAAACCAACAGTAATGACAATCTAATGAATGATAAAAAGGATATAGCTACAGGAACAAAAAAAAATACTCTGCAGTCAAGAAAGCATGAAGAAGATATACAATACAAAGTGACAAGGCAATCAATTCCAAGAGGACAGCTAAGATCCAGGTATCAAAATTTCTTTAATGGTTACTGTTATTGTTGTTCTAGTTTTGGTCACAAAGCTGAAATCTATGTATTTAATCCTAGAAACATGCAACAAAGAATATTTAGTAAGAATCAAATGTTGCAACACAGAGTGGAACGGTCAGTGAGTAATCAAAACTATCATACTCTATCAACAATCAGAAGAGGAATTCATGATAGAAATGTCAATCCTTTTGATCTTCTATACAATGAGCCAGAATGCTATGTTTGTCATAACTTTGGACACAAGGCTACAAAATGTTATTTGAAGAACTACAAAACAAATTCAAGAGTGAATTATTCAACTGAAAGAAAAGTGTGGAAGAGGAAAGAAAGAAATCAATGTGATTTAGTGCTTTCTACTCAAAGACAGCAGGACCCATGGTATATTGACAGTGGATGCTCCAAAAACATGACTGGGGATAAAAGTAAGTTTTTGTCTCTAAGAGAACACAAATCAGGAAATGTAACTTTTGGAAATGTTGCTCCAGGAAAAATCAGAGGCAAAGCAATGGTAAGTCTGAGCAATGGCAAAGGGAAAGCTCAAGATGTACTGTTTGGGGATGGTTTAAAACATAATCTTCTTAGTGTCAGTCAGGTCTGTGACAGGAGATGTGAAGTGGTTTTCATTGCTAAAGATTGTAATATAAATTCTGTAAACTCAGGTCAATTAGTTACTAAGGTATAAGAACAAAAAACAATGTTTATGTCTTGAAAGAAGAAAAGGAGGAATGTCATCTAAACAAGTATGATGAGAGCTTCCTATGGCATAGAAGTATTGGACATTTAAATTTTGATCATTTAATCAAACTTAGAAACAATGGAGCAGTGAAAGATTTCCCAAAGATATCAAAACCGTATGATGTTGTCTGTAAACCTTGCCAAATGGGAAAACTAACTAGAACACAGTTCAAATCCAAGAGCTTTCCATCTTAAGATAAACCTCTTCAGTTAGTGCATATGGATTTGTGTGGACCATCAAGGAAGTAAGGTACAGGAAAATAGAATTACTTTATGCTAGTTATAGATGATTATTCTAGACTTACTTGGGTTGCTTTTCTAAAAGAGAAATCTGAAGCGTTTGAAAAATTCAAAGTATTTAAAGCTCTGTCCGAGAATCAAACAGGAACAAGATTGAAAGAAGTAAGGTCAGATAGAGGAGGAGAGTTTAGCTCAAGGCATTTCAAGGAATTTTGTGATGAACAGGGTATCAAAAGAGAGTATACAATTCCAGGGACTCCACAACAAAATGGAGTGGTTGAGAGACAGAATAGATCAGTTCAACAGATGGCAAGATATATGATGAAAGAAAAGAATATATCTCAGGGATTTTGGGTAGAGGCAATTCATACAGCTATTCATATACTTAACAAAGCTCACTTAAGGCCGAATAGTGATAAAACCCCCTATGAATTATGGTTTGGGATACCTGCTACAATCAAGCATTTCAAAGTCTTTGGGAGTAAGTGTTATATCAAGAATGATGATGAACATCTTGGAAAATATGATGATAGGGCTGATGAAGGTGTTTTCCTAGGATATGCTACAAACAGTAAAGGATATAGATGTTACAATAAGAGGTTGCATAAAATGGCTGACTGCATTGATATTAAAGTAGATGAAGGGATTCATGTAAAAGACACTCAGATAAATAGTGATGAATCATGTACAGAGGATACAGCTGAAGATGAAGAAGATCAGGTCCAAGAATCAGAAAAGGAAGAATCTAAATCAGAGAATGAAGATGCAGACTCACAGCAGCAATCAGTAAAACCTCCTTCAAGAATTATTCAGAAAAGTCATCCTGAAAGTCAAATCATTGGTGACAAGAATGAAGGTGTGCAGACAAGAAGAAAGTTACTCAAAGATACAGAACAGTCTCACATTTCCTTTTTATCTATAATAGAACCCAAGAATTTTTATGAAGCTAGTGAAGATAAAGATTGGATAAAAGCCATGAATGAAGAGCTTGATCAGATTGAAAAGAATAATACTTGGGAACTTGTTCCTAGACCAGCAAATAAGAATGTGATAGGTACCAAATGGGTATTTAAGAATAAGATGAATGAAAAAGTACAAATTGTGAGAAATAAAGCCAGATTGGTTTACAAGGGGTATGCACAAGTTGAGGGACAAGATTTTAATGAGACTTTTGCACATGTGGCAAGAATGGAAGCTATAAGAATGTTTCTTGCTTATGCCTGTCACAAAAATTTCAAAGTTTATCATATGGATGTTAAATCAGCTTTTCTAAATGGATATCTAGAAGAAGAAGTGTATATGGAGCAACCTGAAGGTTTTTCACTGACAGACAATCTTGATTATGTCTGAAAACTGAAGAAGGCACTATATGGATTGAAACAAGCACCAAGAGCCTGGTACTACAGATTGGATAAATATTTACAAGAAAAAGAATTCAAGAAAGGCACTGTTGATAGCAATCTGTACATCAAAACTGAAGGTGACAATTTATTAATTGTTTTAGTTTATGTTGATGACATTATCTTTGGATGTACTAATGCATCTTTTGTCCATTGGTTTGCTAATGCCATGCAATCTAAGTTTGAAATTTCAATGATTGGAGAATTATCATACTTTCTTGGTCTTCAAATCAATCAAGATTATGAAGGTCTATTTCTCTCTCAAGAGAAATATCTGAAGGAGATGTTGAAAAAGTTTCAAATGGAGGATTCTTCACTTGTTAGTACCCCTATGATTGTTGGTTGCAAGATTAGCAAAGATGATATCTCACCAGATGTTGATCAAAGAACATACAGGTCAATGATAGGCAGTATTCTATATATTACAGCAACTCGTCCTGATATCATGCATGCTGTTGGAATGGTAGGAATATTTCAGTCTGCTCCCAAACAAAGTCACTTGGTAGCTGTGAAGAGAATTTTCAAATACTTGAAAGGCACAATGACTTATGGTCTCTAGTATCCTAGGAATCAAAACTTTCAGTTGATTGCATATTTAGATGCTGACTGGGAAAACTGTTTGGATGAAAGAAAGAGCACTAGTGGAGGTGCATTCTTCTTAGGCGATTCATTAGTAGCATGGATGAGTAAAAAGCAAGGTTCTATCTCTCTATCTACTACTAAGGCTAAATACATAGCTACTGCAACATTTTGTACACAAGTATTATGGATGATACAAACTCTTGTTGATTTGGAGGTGAAATATACTGAACCTATTCCTATTCACTGTGATAACACAAGTACCATTAGTGTGTCAAAGAACCCCATTCTTCATTCCAAGACCAAACACATTCCAATCAAGTATCATTTTTTAAGGGAGCAGGTTACAAACAGAGTTGTCCAATTACATTTCATTCCTTCTAAAGAACAGATTGCTGATATCTTTACTAAACCCTTATCCAAAATCCAATTTGAATATCTAAGCCAGAAGTTGGGTGTCATTTCTTGTTCCAACTAACTTGTTCACTTTGGCAGGGGGAGTTTGTGCTTATTGCATATCTGATGTAATTCTGAGATGATTCCAAAATGTTTTCTTTGCTGATTTCTGAGTTAATCTTGATAGGGGGAGATGTATTGTCATGTTTTATTTGACCTTGATGTCAAAGGGGGTGAAGTTCAGGTAGTTGCAAGCAGTCGATGATTACACTTGCAACATCATAAATTTTAGGTTTCCATCAATGCCAAAGGGGGAGATTGTTGGCACTTTAATTCAGTTGTCATTGATGGTTGGAAAGCAGACAAGGTGGGTGACTCAGACTATACCAACTTCAGTTTACTAAAGCTGCGACTGAGATTAAAATACAAGAAAAGAATGTTGTTAGACTGCTGTGACTCAGACGGCTGCAACTCAGACAGCTGCGACTCAGATGGCTGTGACTCAGATAGTTGCGACTCAAACAAGCTGCGACTCAAACAGATGCGACTCAGACGGCTCCGACTCAGACGGCTGTGACTCAGACGGCTGCGACTCAGATGGCCATGACTCAGACGGCTGAGACTCAGATGGTCGTGACTCGGATAGCTGCGACTCAGACAAGCTGTGACTCACAAACATTTATTTATTTTTTAATTAGTCAGTTACAGCATGTAAATTCTGGAATTCAAAGAGACAGTTCAAATATCAGTTACAGCGTGTAAATTCTGGAAGTCAAAGAGACAGTTCAATTTTTGAATTGGGAGTTAAAAAGACAGTTTCAGTTTTAGAATTGGTATATCTAGAAGTTAAAGAGACCGAGGCATATAACTTCAGCATCTATAAAAAAAAATTGATGAGAACAAAATCAGTGTGAGAATCGAGAGGATGAAGAGGAGTGGTTGCTGATGAAGATGTGATTCGAAGAAAATGAGAACAAAAATGTATGGCTCGATTTAATGAAGAACAGAATGCCCAAAAACTCAAGATGCAGCAGCACAGAACAAAATAAAAAGGGTATGTATTGATATATCTAAACCAGTGTGATATAATTGACTGAAATTTTTCTTACATAGGGTGGTAGGGAGGAGCAAGGGAAGACTACAAAGTCTTCTTTGCAAGTTGGTGCTTGTACATTTGGGAGTTGTAGCTTCCATTCAGTTGGTGATGAAGAAACAGAGGTAGCAGCCTCATCTGGGTTGTAGCTCAGATAAAATAGAATGTAAAGAGAAGTTGGAGCTTGCCTTTCATCCTAAGAAGAAGAGGTTTTTTCCCTTTATGGGTTTCCTCAAGAAAATCAGTGCCTCTGCATATTTATGTGATTGAACATTGTTTATATGCCTTATATTTAATTCTGTTATAACAATATACCTACTATAAAGGAATGTGCATAGAACATCTCATATCATATTGATTGTCACACTTCATCAAAGTTAAAAGGGAAAAGGAATGTAAGATTTTTTAAGCACAGTAATAACTTATTCACCCCCCCTCTCAGTTATTTAAATACTTTCAACATGTTCAACCGAGGCATCAACACGGAGCAACAAGGACAACCATCAAAGTGAGGTATGCCATCTACTTGCTTTGTCTTTCCATAGATTTTTAGTTGATGTGTGAGCTAGATCTAGGAGGACTAGTGTCTATTTGTTTCCTCTCTGTCTTAGGTAGGAAACTAGGGTCCTTTTCTAATCCCAAGGGGTTCTCATCTTACCCGTAGGAAGAAAATATCACCACAGAAATTGGCGACCATACTGGGGAAAGTTTCCCTAGTTTCACCTTTGCTTGCTTGTTTGGATCATCAAATCCTCTTCTAAGTGTATTTTCTCATCACTTTAGATCCTCTTTGACCATTATTAAGGATCATTTTAAACTCAGGACCTTATCCTTGCTCGGATCTAGGCCAACTTTTCATTTTTTCAATCCTACAAGAGAATTTTTGCTCCCTCAAAATAGGTTACAGAGCGAAATTTCCAAATTTTCGCTCCCTGATAGTGGGATAGGGCGCAAAAATTTTCCAATTTTCACTCCCCCACAGTGTTCTAGGGGGCGAAAATTCCCTGTTTTGGTCATTTTTGAGCTTGTTTGGAGGGGTTCCCTTGGGTTTTTTGCTCCCAAACTTTTGGGGTGCCTCCATATGGGTCATTGGATTCTTTTTGACACCTATTTGAAGAAATTTGAGTCTCGTTTGAGTCCTTTTCATCCACATTTTGTCTCTAGTCCTTCATTGGCAGCTTTGAGGCAATTTGTTCAATTTTGAGTCCCCTAAGCCATTTTTCAGTTCTGGGAGTCAAGTGTACCTTCCCAGTCACTTTAGGATCTCTATAACATAAGTTTGAACCCTTCCAAACCTCATTTGGGAGAATTTGGGACCCTTTTTCTTTGTTTGGAAGACTAGGTTCTACCTTGGAAAGTTGAAATCCCCTTGGGTTAACTTGATCCCTTGTGTAAATTTTCGTTTTTCTTTTAAATTTGAGTCTCTTGATCAATGATTTTGTGATCATTATATGACTGATTTGGAATCATCCAAATCATATTTGGATTTGTTTGGAAACTCTTGGCATGGTTTGGAAGTTCTAAGCCTTTGCTTGGTCTCTTGAGTCAAACTAGTGCTTTTTTTGCTTGCTGGGTAGAATTGTCACTCTTTTCAAGTCCCAGTAGCTTGCATTTTTTTTTCAACTTCTTATTTCCATTGGATTGTGATTGGATTCAATTTTTTAGATATCTCTTTAGTGTTCTATTCCAAAGGTTTGTTTGGTTTGGTTATTATGCTTTGGAAGGATTTGAACATCCTTGTCTTTTGAAGTCATTTTCTTGGGTTTTGAATTTTGTTCCTTTTGCATCTTTACCTATTTATTGGTTATTGGAGTAGATCGATTATTTGTTTCCATTTTTGTTCAAAGAAAAGATTATTATTGTCTCTCTTTGCTAGATTTACAAGCTTGAAAAACATAAATTTCCTTCTTGCATTAGTTTGATCATTTGACATTCTTGGTATTACATCCATAAGAGGAAGAAACGATTGTTTCAAGTTCTTGTGCATTTGAGTTACAAAATTATATTGGATGTTTTTCTTTGCATTGCATTTGATTGGAAACGTTTACAGAATCTTTCTTTCCCATAGCTTAGATGTGTCTTTTTAAGTGTAAAAAGATTGGAAAAGAATTATAATTTTTGCATTGGTTACTGATAGAAAGATCTTTTTTTGTTAGTCTAGGATAGTTTGGGTATGGTTTACATGATTGGTTATCATTCATTAAAAACTAAAATTGCATTTGCATTGGGTTGTACATATTGGGAACGAAAAGAATTTTTCCTTAATTTAGCTATAAGTTCAATAAAGGAAATCGACTTGCATAATTCATCCAAAGTTGCATGGTTTCGATCAAGTCTACACACCATCGAGTTGCACTTTCGTTACCTTTTGAGTAAAAACAAGACCTAAAATTTGCATTCCCCAACTCAACACACATTTAACCTCACTTGAGGGTAAAAACAATCTTGTATCTAGGTAGGACATCGGGGATAGGAATCCAAATAATTCCCCCTTGTCATTTTACATATGAGACATAGTTGTTTTCTCCTAGGGCTAAAATCCTCTAGTATTTGTTGACAGGGTCATTGACCAGTTTTTCGAGAGGGCCCCCCGTTTCACGGGAGCAAGCAGCGAAGACAGGTTCCGAATAGACTTTGTGGAATGCCCCACTCCACTTAGCACCTAAGGACATCTATCCATTGTCTTCCTTGTATTTTTCGGCCACCATACTAGTTGTACAAGGGCCAAAATGCATAAGCTCCAGTATACTTCTTGGACGTGTTATGAACAAGGTATCCTAGTGACCATCCTTCTAGGGCTCTTTTACCTGGGATCCCTTTCAGTAGAGGGATACCCATTCCTCTATTGGTCTCTCACTTCGTATTGTCTGACTTGGATTTCATCACCTTGTGGAGGATACGATCTGTTGAGGTCTCCGGACCTTAGATAGGATGATTGCTTGCTCTTATACCTTGTAGAGGGTCTTTTTATTTTTAGTGCTACTTGTTGGCATTTTGGCCACTTTTGTTTCAGCTCGCTTACTATGACGCTAGTCCCAGTATAGTTTTTTGAGCTTTCTTTTTTGGCCTGTGTGCCTCTTTTTCTTCTAGCTCCCCTTTTGCACGCTCAGTTTCCTGGGGGTTTTTGAGTTCTCTTTAGCAAGACTTCGCCCACATCACTTAATCTTGTTCCATGGAGAATTCATCTCCATGCACCCAAGCTCCTTCTGGGACTACCAAACAAGAGGCCCCTTTTCAAGGGGTACCTTTTGTCTTTCCTCCAGTTGGAGATATTGGTCATCCCTTTATTGCCACCTTAAATATTCCTGGATTAACCATAGGATTACCAGTGTGGTTATTTAATCTGGTGATTCCGGCCATACCCAATGATTCAAATGTTAACTCTCCATCACGAGAGCATCAATCCCAAACTGATCCTTCCCCGTCTTCGTCAGATGTATCTTCTTCTGTTCCTTCTTCCTCGCCTGATCAAAGCAATAGTGTTAGTAATCAGGAGGATAAGAAGAAGAAGAAAAGGAAATTTAAGAAGAAGAAGGATAAGAAAGAGACCAAGAATCAACCAGTTTCCTCTAATGGCACTCATTCTATTCGAACACCTCGTAAACCCAAGTTCCCTTGCAAGTTTTGCAAGGGTGATCACCTTCTCAAGGATTGTCTTGGTCTTTACAAAGTTTTAGAAGAGTGGTCTAAATCCTCCAAACAACCTATAACATCAGCCTCTGATGATACCCCATCAACCAATGACTCTATGGTTATAGGTCGGAAAGGTAAAGTCAAGAATCCTTGTCTGTTATGCAAGGGCATGCACCTTACTTACCTTTGTCCATGCATGGATGAAGCTTCACAATTGTTGGAAGACATTACTCTATCTCAGAAACACCTTCCAGCTGGATGTCGTAAGTCGTCCCTTGACCCCCTGTTGGTTGATGAAGTGGTTGATCCATCCCCATCCTCGGTCGATCCCACTCTTTCTTCAAAGAGTGAAGTTGAAGTGGTCGATTCGATATCATATACACTCGATCCTGCTCTTTTATTGGATAATTCCCAGATTGAAGCAGTCACCATGACACAATCTTCGTCTCATACTACTTTTCCAGTGGAAAGTGAATCGTAACCCGCTAATGTTTTCCTAGTCAATTCAGATTACGCTGGACAAGGGGGCATTTTACCCATTTCGACGGATCCCCCTCCAAGTACTGAGGTCATTTCCTTTGATTGGAATAGCCTAGCGGAATCCCGTCTTCCTTCAGGTGTTCCTTTCCAGATATCTGTAGAAGTTAGCGGTAGGAATGTACTTCATACTATTGTTGATGAAGGAGCTTCTATTAGTGTTTTATCCTCAACTACTTGGCAAGCTATAGGTTCTCCTGAGCTTATGCTAGTCACTGACCAGATATTGGATTTCAATAGATGGCCTACTGGACCTTTAGGGATCCTTCCTCAGTTACCTATCACCTTAGGAGGGAAAACTGTCTATATTGATGTTATGGTAGTCCAAGGTCCCTTATATTTTAATATGCTCCTTGGACGTGATTATGTCTATGCTATGAAAGCTGTAGTTTCCACACTCTTTCGAGTGATGTATTTTCCCCATCATGGGAATATTGTGACCATTGATCATCTTTCCTTTGTGACACCCACTCATCGCATGAATCCTAGTCATCAGACTTCCTAAATCTTCCACATGTTTTAGTGGATTCTACCCCTTAGGAATAGGGGGCATTTATCCAGCCTCTGGACATCATGCTGGATTTTATCCCCCTAGATTCTTATGCTGGGGGGCACACTACCAACCTCTAGAAATCATGTTGGATAGGAACCGTACAAGCACAATTCACCTTTGGTTTCAAGCTTGTGTAAAAATGAAACCAATTCCAAGCATCATTTACTTCCGGTTTCAAGATTGCGTAAAAATAAAACTACCTCCAAGCATAGTTCACCTTTGATTTCAAGCTTGCATAAAAATGAAACCAGCCTCATGATCATGGTTCTATTCCTGTTTCAAGCTTGTTAAAAAATGAAACAGTACCCTACGAGCATAGTTTTATTCCGTTTTAAGCTCGTTAAAAAATGAAACAGATCCCCTCCCCTTGATTCGAGTCTTTTGCTAAATTTAATATCTGAACCTTCATTTCATTCGCCTTTGCTATTTAATCCTATTTTTTCGTCCTCCCATGGTGAACATATTCCTATTAATAGCCATGATCTTGATTGGATGAAGAAAAAGAGTAGACGAACAACACGAAGCTTGGGGGGCATGTCTCCATCTTCTAGAAATCATACTAGAGGTAAGCCATCAATTAATTGTGCTGGGGGAAAACTTCCAACCTCTGGGTATCATGTTGGGGAGAAACCTGCCAATGGTAATATTTTCGAGCATACTTTCTTTTGGGTTTCGAGCTCGCTAAACCATGAAAATAATCCCGAGCATAGTTTATTTTCTGTTACAAGCTCGTTAAAAAATGAACAAGATACCACGAGCATTCTTTCAACCTTTCTTCGAGCTCGTTAAAAATAATAAGTGTCGAGCTTACTTTTCACTTTTTCGTGCTCTGGTTAAAAACATGAAAAGTGGTTTGAGTTTACTTTTTCCTTTTTCGTGCTCTGGATCCAAACATGAAAAATATTCCGAGTGCTTTTGATACCATTGTCGTGCTCGTTAAAAATTAAGTAAAAAGGTGTGTCTAACGAGTATAGGTTTATCACTTTATCCAGCCTCGCTAAACTATTTACGGAAAAGGAACTGTGCCAAGTTTACTTTTTCCTTTGTCATACTCGATCACCAACCATGACAAAGTTGTACATGGAGTCCTCTTTAAGATCTTTTCAGACTCCTAAAATAGGAAAAGATTTTCGAGCGAACTTGTTTCTTTTACACTCGTAAAATGATTTGAAAGGAAGTCTATTCGGTGGTAGGTTATCCCTTTTTCAGGCCGTTTAGACTATTTATGAGAAAGTTACATCTTAGTCAACCTTTTACTAGGAGAGTTCCTTCGGATATTTGTTTACACTTTTTCAAGTTTGGGGACTAACTTTTACGAAAAAGTCAAAACCTGGAGTCTTCTTTAGATTATTTCAGACTCTCTAAACATGAAAAATTGTCGAGTTTCCCTTCCTTGGACTCGTAAAATCAAACATCGAAGGACCCATTTGTGACCAAACCCCTCCTTTCTCAGGTTCATAAAACATGTGAGATTGGACTCGTCCAAAGGATGAGCTATACCGAGCATCTGTTATCCTCCTCAAGCTCGTTAAAAAACAAATAGGTACTCGTCAAACATGATGGAGGTTGGGGAGAAATAAGCTAAGTTTGTTTTAGAAAGATTTATGGCAGCTTGTGTCGCCCTTGAACATGGAACCTGTTTGTGTCTCGTCATAAAGTTGGGTAATCTTCTTGTCTCTGAGTCATGCCAATTCTATGAGTTGTCCCACTCCTTCAAGTCACCTAAAGAATGCCTCAGTCATATTTGCATTATGTCTTGGTCTCTGCCTCGTTAAGTCAATGCTACCGAGTCATTATTATCATGCCATTCAATGTTCAAGGAAAGTTTACCTTAGTCAGCCTCTGCAATATTGTCAGCCTTTATATCCTTGTGTCAATCCATACTCATCTGGTTCATTACTTCACATCACTTTCCTATGTCGGTTTCGTGTCGTTGATGTGGGATTCATCATGGCCCTCCTTCGACTAGTCTATTCCTATCGACATCAACTCATCATCCAGGAATTAGGCTTAGAAACCAACCTTAGTACCTTGGTACCTGCATGCCTCAATGGCAGGTTTCCTCGTATTCGACAATAGGTTTTCATCATTGACCTCTGATCGAATGATTTCGCAGATGTTTGACATCAACTCATCTATTTGCATTTCGTCGAGATGTACTACGATACCTTGGGAGTCATTGTCATCATTGGTGATTTCCCTCGCACTTGCTAACAGTTCACATCATTGATCGGTAATCAAGTGGTTTTTACCATGTTCGACTTCAACACCTTGTAATCACGTGGTTAGATTTATATCGATTTGGGATCGGGTAGAAGACCCTGGATGGTTTTGAAGTCTATTTAGCACATCCAGGTTGCAATGGTGATTGTTTTGAGTAGGTTCGCACATGGACATTATGTCAGTGACCTCATTGATGTACTGTCACACAGATCCACTCTTGTATTGGTCGTGGTTGTGTCATTGTCTTATCATGGATCTATGCTTGTATTCTAGTATCCATGATTTGTCTTCAGTCATTGTTGAGTCAGTACTATCATGGATCTGCAATGTATTGGTTGGAAGCCATGCTTTGATTCAATTGTTCTGAGCATGGGTATGCCTACCTCAGGGTCGTTAGATATATTGTTGATATTTTCTTGCAGCTCTGCTCTAGTTCTCCTTTGGATATCCTTGCAAAATTATTATTGGTAAAGTGTTTCGGCCATCATATTCCTTCTGACCTCACACTTTAGGGGGCATCTGTTATACCTAAAATTGACACACCATGTGTAAGTGATATTATGCATGTTTCACCACCATGGAAAACATGATGTTTATGCCTCCTAAGGGTGTTAGGATCCTTCATTCTAATGTTGGTCCCTTCCCTAGTCACATTTGGAAGCAAATCCAACAAGCAAGGGGTCGAAACCCACCTTAACCACCTTGAAAAATTATCCTACTGGAATTTGCGCGCCCTGCATGCGTATAGGGGAGAAAAAATTTCAAATTTTTGCGCCCTGAATGCCTATGGGGGAATGATAATTTCAAATTTTCGCGCATTAAATTCCTATGGGGGAGCGAAAAATTTTGGTTTAGACTTATCCCTTTGATTTTGGATCTTGGATCTCATGGAGATTTTCTTGGGATGAGGTACCCCTTCGAATACCATCTCACATTCCCTCCATGGAATGCTTTAGATCCTTGATCCACATATTCCTCACTTAGATCCACAATTTCCTCTTAGTGGTTGGCCTCCCAAATCCTATAAGAAGAAGGCCATCCATGAGCTAGGGGGTGATCTTGGAAGCACTAAACTTATGATCCTATGAGTCTTGCAAGGGTGATATTGGAGAGCTTGGAAGGAGGTGTTTCTACTTTGGACATCAAGGTATAACATTGTAATCAGCTTCTTTTGGATTTCTTATCATTAATATAACTTAGCCTATTCCTCTCATTTTCATGTCTTGAATGATGAATGCATGAAATTTTCTATATTTGTACAGTTAGATCTTTGTTTATACATATATTGCTTTTTAGAAGGTGTTGTCTTACCTTTGTGAATAGGTTCATAAGTCCTTAATCAAAGGCTGGAGCTGGAGCAACTTAGGAGCAACAAGGACAACCATCAGAGTGAGGTACGCCATCTACTTGCTTTGTCTTTCCATAGCTTGTTAGTTGATGTGTGAGCTAGATCTAGGAGGACTAGTGTCTATTTGTTTCCTCTCTATCTTGGGTAGGCAACTAGGGGCCTTTTCTAATCCCAAGGGGCTTTCATCTTACCGATAGGAAGAAAATATCACCACATTAATTATGTTATAACCCTCTCTCAAACAGCTACAAAATCACTAGTTCGACCTTGGGGGAAATGACATTAAATCTTCTCCAAATGCAATAAAACTGAGCAAGATGGCTCCAAATGCTTAAGTACTGAACATGAAACTTGTGCTACTCATTAATTACATTCCATTCAACATAAATACATTAGAGAAACACTCCTCCATTCGAATTCATCAACATTGCATTGGTATACATCAATATAGTGGGGAAATGGTCAATGTTTGCTCATTAATAATCAATTTTACATACAACCACTTGGAATCTCGACCTGGTAAAGCTTTGAACATGAAGAACATAGTATATTGATATTAATACAAAATAAATGGGGCATTATAATCTCCCCCAAAGAGAACAATAGCTCACCAAAAGCACAATTCCTCAAGGAGCAATAATATGCAATGAAAACTAGAAATGGTTGAAGGAGTGAGCTGCACTAGAAGAAACCAAGAGCTTCCCTATAGATTACACCTACAAATAAAGACTCCATTAAATCTCCATGAAAGTTCTGATTGGCCTTTCCACACACCAACTTGGATGGGAATCTTTCACCCTTGAAATTGGCTAAGGCAAGAAGACTAGTATTCCACTAGCTCTCTCTCTTCACAAATGCAAATTCTCAAAATGATCAAAATCCCTTCTCTTGGTTGATCCCTGTATTTTATAAAAAATCCTTAGCCTTCTAAGGTTCCCAATCCATCCATAACTCTAATCTAATTCGAATTAGGGTGAGAGCTCAAGATGTGCCATGTGTCCTACCTTTCCCAAACTTCCACCTTTCACCAATTCGAAAAGGAGTCCATTGAGCTTCCCCAACTCCCATGAGTGCCTTCTTGGATGCTACATTTAGGCCTGACATGTCATAATGATCAGATTTCAGCAATCATATCTGCAATTTTTCATAAGTGTCATAGCATCTTCATCATTATTTTCATATAGGTTAGGGAATCTAGTCCGAGTGTCCAATAGCTCCTCATTTGACTCTTCCTTCTCCTTAGGAGTTACACTTCCATCCAAATTCGACCTATGATGTATATGGCCAAGTGTATGAGCCTCCTAATTCATCCCAAGAACATTAGGCTTCCCATGGATTCGAAATTGCAAGAGGAGGATGCCATGTGGCACAAAAATTCTAGCTTATGTGGGCCCCACAACCTCCATGTGTGTTCATGATTAATTGCCACTTTGATTTTCTCTTGCATTTATTAAATTAGCTCATTTATTAAATATTTATTCCATTCTAATGTCTAAACATCATTTAATAGATCCCTTATTGCAAATCCCAATGCCTCCATCCAACCTAGGGAACTAGTAGGATTGATGGAATTTTCCGGTTATGGCCTTAATTGAATGGGAACATTACACGGATATAGCCACATCGACGGTGGCTACACCACTAGAGGGCATAGTGGAAGAAGGAGAGGTGGAAGAAGGAGGCGTTGATTGGCGTGGGAGAACTGGAGATGCATGTCTAGGGAGATAAACCCCAACTGGCTGTAATATGGATGAGGCCATCGTGGAAGGGGAAGCGAGTGTGGTGGGGGAATGTGGGGGGGGGGGGCGAGTTCTGTGTTGCGGTGGAGGGATGGGTGAATGTGGATGGATCGTATATCGTGTTCGGATGGGGGAGGGTGAAAACATGGGAAACTGTAACGGAGGTGGTGTGAAGGTTGGGATGGGGTGATGGGACGCAGGATATGAAGTAGGAGGGAGAGCTGGGTGGAAGTGTGGTGCTAGATAGGAGGGGGGGGATGGATGTAAGGGGGTGGGGAGGGATGCATGGAAGGGTTCATGTATGTCAGGGGATACAACTGGCATATACGGTGGCCGAAAGGCTGGGGAGGGAGGGATAGTGGCACTGGCAGGGAGAGGTGCTCGCACCTGCATACACATTTATAACCTCATAGTTTAATATATAAAAATATAAATATACGCAGGCAAGTCATCATATTTGAACATAAATTTATACTTTAATACACATGAGACCTGCACACGTGGAGATCTGTTGATACCCGTTGGGGATGGATGGTCGTTGGAGCCTGCGAACACTACAATATTTAGATTGAATTTATAAAAACAATATTAACAATATTAAACTCAATGCCAATGAGAATGAAAACGATAGTACTTAAAAAAAATGACTGCAATTAATTTAGATTCAAGTTAGATGATTACCAGAGACAAATTATTACTTCCTTAATAGCGGTAAAAGTATAGTATCCAAAAATAGGGAGTAGATGATCACATAAGCTAATGATTACCTTGTTATGGGAGTTATGTGTGATTGTTTTATAGGTTTAAATGTTAATCCAAATATTATATGATTATACCAGCAGTAGAAATATCACCTCAGTAGGTTTAAATGTTAATACGAGCAGTAGGTTTAAATGTGTATCTGATATGACAACTCATATCTAATATACATTTGCACCAGGTGAGATGGTTTGTTTAGGATGGAAGTGTGCCAAGTATACCAATTTGGTAGGGTAGGTAGACTTAGGAGATGAAATGGCAAGGTGATTTAGGTGTAAGCAGAGAGTATTGTGGGTCAATTAGTGATTGATTTGTTGATTGATTGTAGTGATTGATTGATTGTAGTATCACTGTGAATTGGATTAGAGCCCAAATATACTAGGTGAATTAACGTTGTGATATGGTAGAGTTAATTCTTTTTCTTGGGTTTATCAATCATTTCTTCTATTAAAAAACTAGGTTCCACCAACCTACAAATGACATCAATGACTCAAGAATCCACACTAAAACACACACCAATTAGAGCTTTAAACCAATCACCACAATAACAACAACAGAGATAAGCACGTAGGGGCAATAAGTGCAGGGGGTATCTTCAACCACAAAGTAAAACAATGTTGAATATGGTTGTCATTGATGACTATCCATTAATGACAAAGGAGTAAAAATGCTCGCCAACTGTAATGGAAAATGTCCGCAGGCATTGTAGCCACATATGTGTTGGTTTGATGGGATTTGGATATTATATAAAGTTTTTATTGTATTGGTGCAGTCCATTTGTTCAATACTTGGAAAAGAACATGGTTGTGGGGATCATGTCCTTTAACCCACGATGGATTGGGCCCATGATAGGAACAAATGACCCATTTTGTGGTCATTCGTTGAAGATAATGCGGCAAATAAGATTGACAATTTATGCTTGAAGTGTTGACATGGCAATAAAGCCCCTGCGTAGGTTTTGAAAGAGTTCTTTTCTTGTATCAAGGAATGGTCATTTTGAAGAATTTAGAGATTAGGAATGTTTTGATTTTTGGGGACTCTTCTCTCATCATTGGTCAAGTAAGAATGACAGATTTTGGAAATTTCTGTCCCATTTCTATAATCATTAGAGGTATTAATGGTATAGATACACAGTTTGAATTTATTGAATATTTTCATATTCTTTGATCATGTGATACCAAATTTACATAAACCATGGTGAATGTGATGGTGAAATTGGAAAAAGGAGTGTTATAACTCACTTAATTCCTTCATGAAATACATTAGCAATCACACTTACTGGTATTTATGTGATAAATGGCAATGAATGCGGTCGAGGAAATCACTTTTAAGTCCTCCTCATTCAAGTAATCAATGAACACTTGAACTTGGATTATTCTGTAGTGGGAGTTTTAATTTGGTTCAGATGGAAAATGTTGGTGCTTGTAAGATATCTCTGACTATTAATGCCAAGAAACTTCATCATATGGTAAGTTGGGTTGAGCCAAAATTTGGTTCTCGGTTACTTCATAATTTGTAGGGGTGGTGATGAATGTTGTTGGGTAGTGAAGAGGATGGGAATACTTTTGTTTGGTTTGTTTCTTTGTTAAGAATTGGACTATGACATTATTATTTTAATTGGAAATGTTGGTTTGTGGATGAAAACTTGAACTCTTGTTTTTTAGGAAATCCTTTTTTGGTTTATTATCTAGGTGATCTCAATGGAGACTTAGGCAATTTCTTTGAAATTTAGGTTATTCATCCAAGAATCCTTTCTCTTGTACTTTATGTTGGTACTATGGAAGAAAACAACCAAAATGATGAGTGTGTTCATTGTGTATTTACAGAGCTTCACAACGTCCTGAGGTGCTTATCACCATAGATGAACACCTTACAAGAGGTAATTTTGCATATTAATCAAAGTATATGTAGTCATCATAAAGACCAATTGGCTAGGCTTTTGGATATGGAAAAGAGAATGGCAACACAGAGTGAAAGGTTAGAGAAGTTGGCTACAGATTTAGAAATGCCTCGTAACATTACACCCTATGGTTTCCATAGGTTCAGTGAATGGTATTTGTCCAAAAGACTTTGTAGTTCAACGGGATTTTGGTGATTATGAAGACATAGAATAAGCACAAGTAGCATCATAAATGAAAGAAGTTGAAAATGGAGAAGCAAAGGATGCCTAAAGTGAACATGAACACATGTCTAGTTTTCTTAGGTTTCCATGTTTTATAAGGTTTCATTTTTGTTTGGTTGGATTATATGAATTTATAGCTCTAAAATAATTTAGACAATATGATAAACACAACTGTAAAATCTGATGATAATATGATAGACATGTTTTGTGAGAATTATTGATTTTGATTTTAGTTTTAAACGATGATAATATAAAAAGATGGTTACTCGATGCTAATTAATTTGTAATTACTGAACACAAATTACTCATAACTAGATATAATTATTCAAAGTAAAGAAGTTACATGTGTCTATGGTGCTGCAATATCATCTACTGCTGCCATGGCTCTGTCTAGGTCGAAGGAACCAATGTCCTCCCACCTAGAGGACGAAGACTCAGCCCTGAATAACTGTACATTAAAACAAATAAATTCAACAATGTGTAATTCAAAGTTAAATATTAAAAAATACAATATCAAATAAAATACAATAAATACTTGAACATTAAATAAAACAATAGCTAACATGGTCCATGTAGCTCTCTGTGGCATGCTACTGCGTAGGACCATGGAAAGAATGACCATAGTGAGAAAAATGATGTGTTGTTGTTCCAGTCGAACTAGATGGCCCCTCTTGGGTTCCACCCGTACCTGTCATGTCCCGACCACCACCCATAAACTGTGCAGCTATGTGTGTCTCATCGTTGTCCTCCCGACTCTATGAAGACATAGCCACAAATGTGGTATGTATAATAAAATGGCGTGTGGCATGTCTAACGCAGTCATCAATCTATCTAGGCTGCTACCAAACCCAGGTGGCTAAAGAGGGGGGTTCGGCTCTCTCTTGGGTGCAGGAGGTCCTCTGAGTGGCTTGCGGCGGGCCTGAGGTCGATATTGGGCAGAGTCAAGACCGACACCCTGAAACTAAGTGATGTCAAAATAATTAACATGGTGGCCTAGCTCAAACTCATCCCACAATTTCCTAAGAAAATACCGTGGGACCTCCAAATTATTGCATGGGGGTCTGTCAAACACCATAAACCATCTCTTTCTCTAGTTATATCTCCATGGCTGGTAAATACACCAGTCCATGCAAACCCGTCTCTTCCTCACATCTAGAGGTTGTCTTGTCTTAGGATCTATGAATTTGCTGTACAATTGTGCTTTCGTGATGTTGAGGTCTTTAATTTGTTCTTTGGATATCCCAGTGGAATAGTGCTCCCTCATTCGAGCCATGTATTGGCTCATATTTGTGATGTCACTATGGGCAATGTTGATGGATTCAATGATGTTTTGCAATGATGTAGCCAGGGAAACCTGAGAGGGTTCCTTGGTGCTCTTCAATTCATCGCTTAATACCCTTAATTCGTTTAAATCTTGATGTAATCACCCTCGAGGTTTTCAGATGGTTCATCACTAGGTTCATTGTCCATTCCAATGTTGATGTTATCTTCTGATGGTTCAGTTTCATTGGTTTCCTCTGATGGTTGTGGTGTGTTTGTCATTTTTCTAGGTGTATTTAATCTGCAATGACAATTTGTTGGTTTTTTAATTGATTGTAATTTTTTTAAATTTAAATTTGTAATGGAAAACAAAAAAACAATAAAAAATTGATTGGTTGAGCACCTACCTGGAGGCAATAGCGGCAACAAAGTGGAGGTTGAGTTTGATGTTGAGTAGGAGGTTGTTGGGTGCTCCAACACGCACCCGCGGGATCTCTATATCACCACTTGTAACATCCCAAAATTCACAAAAATTTAAAATTTTTCAACGTAGCATTTAATGCCTAAAATAACTGTGCGGAATTATATTTAATGTTCCTATGTTGTCATGCTGAAATGAATGTTTATGACAGTCATACATTGTAATGTTTGCGTCTTGATATAAAATGAAATTTATAGTCTACAGTAAGATGTTATTGGTTGTTTCAACTATATTTTATATTTCCTATGTCGATACTCCATCAAATATAAATGTTTATAAGCGCTAATTGTTGTTCTTCTTTTGATGATGAAAGGGGTCCTAAGGTACCTCGAGGCTTACTTAGCATTTATGCTAAATCAACTGAACCTTCCTTTTCGCAGATGACAGGTAAGGATAACAAAAAGGATCAAGTAATACCAGTATGTTTTTAAAATGCAAATCTAGCTAGCCGTCAAAGTTTTATATAGTTCCTAAGGTACTTATAATGAGACTCGTCTAAATTTTATGGTTGTAAGCTATGCCACTCATACCTTTCCTTGTTTAACATTTAAATGATGATTATAAAACATTGCAACAAGGGTTTTTGCACAGTATGTCAATGCAATTTAATTTTAAAAGGGATGATATGCCTTTATAAAACCTAGGCTAAATGCAATGTACCATATAACCCTAATACATAAGGTCTACATGCACATGCCATTTGATTTCCTATGATAGATGAACTATATGTCAATTCCGTGCTTTTCCTATAGTATAAACTATATGTAATTTACAAATAAATCCTATAGAGTATAGTATATACAAATCCTATGTAAACCTATATCATATAAGCTATCTACAAATTCTAAGTAGTTCCTATCGCATATAAACTATATGCAAAGGCTTATGCATTGCCCTATATTCAAACAATATAATACAATGTGGGCATCATCGTGACCCTTTTATAACATATGATTGATACCTAGTAATTTGATACCATGACTTACCATAAAATCTATATTGTGACAGGGTTGCAACAAAGTTCACGTGTCAACGTATGATGAGACAGGGTATTAATATTGTAGTGGACATTTCCTGGTAGGCATTCGCATCCAACCTTGGCATTTAATACTCTTATCTACCGGTTCAGTGGAATATCACTGTGCCTGCCATCGTGGTTCTTAACACGTGAAGGTATTGTGACAGAGCAGTCAACGTGGTCGAGTTGTATTTGATTTAGTTTGAAAGTTGTCCTAGCTGGTCTCCACCATGGCCATGGTTATTAATGTTGTCATAACTGCGGTGGTTGCTTGGGGATACGAGGAGATTATCGAGTGATCTCCACCGTTGATCTTACGTGAATATTGGGATTTGGAACTTAACCCTAATCTCCACTACGTTTCAAAGTTATTGTTTGCTTTGGCCTTCAAAGTTCAAAGAGTGGCTCTGTGGAGAGGCCGACAAGCCTGAGAAACTTCAGGGTTTTGTTAGTAGGTTTCTTGAAGCTTCTCTCACGATTCGAAACCGTGACCTGTGGGTGTTTTTCTCATACCAGTTGATAGTTTTAAGGGTTGAACCTTCTGTGAGAGTTTACAGCAATTAAAAAGATGTTGAAAGGTTCCAGGGCTGATGGTAATATCGTGTGTAGGTTGAAATGGTAGTTCTCTGAGTTGTTTTCAACCTTCTTTCATTCGATGGTGAGGTGATGGCTACGGTTTCACAATGGTTACGAAGTCACTACTCTAGATATAGCTATTTTTAAAGGTAATGTTTCATGTTCTAAACCTGTCTCCTTCTAAATTGTTTAAGAGTTGCAGTCATTGTTATTTCACCTTATTGAAAATTCTTTCATGTTACTTGTTTGACCATACCTTAATCGTGTGGCAAGTTCCTTCGACATTCGGTTCCCAAGCTTGAGTTTTGATAGCTGGTAGCTGCAATGGAAATGGTAAGCTTCAGTGGTTTCCTTGGTGGCTTCGATTTGGTGACTGTTGGTCCTTCTTAGGTTCTGAACCGAGACTTCGTTTTGATTGTAAGAATGTGGAAAATGACCACTGTTATTTGTGAGCTGACTGGCAGCCTAGGGAGGATGAAAAACCTCAACCCATTTCAGCATTAAGCCCATAGTGTCTTTCTATGTAATTATGTTGTAATGAAAAATGACACAGTCAAGGGAGTTTGCCCTTGGCTGTTCTGGTTTAACAAGGATTTTGATTCCTTAACTTGATTATGTTTATGTGTATTTGAAGTTTGTGAGCGATGCTCTAGGTTATATGATAATGTAATGTTTTTTCTAAGAATTATTGTGTGCAAAGGTTGGCCGAGAGTCGAATATTTTAAGTCTTACCCTGTGCATTCGAACCCTGGACCTATTTAGTTTAAAAGATAATTTTGGAAATTTTGAGAACTCAATACTTGTAAACTAAGACTTAGTCTCGTTCATCTATTTGGTTTTTATGCAGATGATGGTTTTTCATTCGGGTTTTAAAAACCCTACTTGTTAGTGATACTGAGAAAGTTCTCTTGTTTTTAGTTTAAATGTTAAGTTTGTTTCGAATGAAACCTATAGATGAAAGTAGGAGAAATGCTACAGTTGAACTCGGTTTTGAAATTTCTATTGTTAAGAGTTGCTTGTTTACTAAATGTAGTAGAATACGTAGCTAGGGTTTTAGGACTATGTCAAGTGGGACATATGTCCACAATTAGAATTATTCGTTTACTCAGAATATTAAAAGAAATGGTTTTTCAAACATGAATAAAGGCATTCGTTCTGTTATACTATAAATGTATAACAAAATATTAGAAATATTTTGCAGAGGGTTTGGAAACAAAACATGGAAATAATAAACCCTTATTTTAAAACTTGATACTGCAAAAATAACATTACTAAGTGCATCAATACTATGATTATTTCTGTGTTTGTCTAACAGCTATTTACATTTCAAAAGATAATGATGACAGCCTAGAATGAAGATTGTATAGTATAATATTAGAAAGGAAATGAAATGAAATACATAGTGTTTATCTATGGTAGGATGATAGTTGATTTTTCAGTAACCTTAGGTTTGAACAGAATCATATATCTTACTTCAGTTGCTAGAATAAAAGACATATTACCATGCCTATAGTATTAAATGTTGTTTATAATTCATGAGCCTAAACATATAATTTCTATTACAGAAATATAATTAATAATGAAAGCTAAAGAAATACAGCAGCGTTAGTCTATTCATTCATTTGGAAATCTTCCTATCATTCATCTATCTTAATTATCCTTCTCTGCACTAGAGTACTATACAGAAAATAGTATGGGGAAAAATACAGAGAATTTATTTGTTCAATCACTTATTCATCATTTCACAAAATCATGACTAGATCGGGATTCAAAACAAATACTTCTGTATGATGATAACTAGTGAATACTAAATCAACAATAGCAAAAAATAATTTAACTACTTAAAAACAGAAAAGACAAGTAGAAGCTGTAACAGATGATAAGGTGGACAAACACCCAAGGAGGCCTGTTCCTCCCAACCTTCTCCAGAAGAAGCAGCCAAACTATTTTCCTCCTTTGGACCCCCGAGCATGTTTACTAAACCACTAGGTAGATGAACTCTGTGTAGAAGCAAGGCACTCAAAAATTGTACAGGCAGCAAACTATTAAGACTTGCTCCTCAGCTTTTAGGACTCTGCACTCAGCAATATAAATCTGCACTCAACAGTATAATATGCAGACTTACACCATGATCAAAAACTAGCATATCCCCTCATCGAATCTCTTGGTTGCAAGCAGCAAAACCCCAAGGTAAATTTCCTCGTCAGGAAAAGTGATGAACCTCAGTCCAAAATTTGATGGCTCTTAAAAAGATTGCCTAGGTCTTTAGTGGTCAGTTTTCAATAAATGAGCCTCAAGCTCCAGTCCCATCTTTCAGGGCACTAAGACCACAATTCAAGGGAGTTGTCCCATACCAACAGCTAGTCACTTGCCTCATGAAGCTTCCATTTTCCATTTCCTTCTACCCCAGATTCCATTCCACCTAGTGGGTCAGTAAACACTCTTTCAACAGTCCCCTTAGGTGTTTGTCTCTTATTTAATTTATTTAATAATAAAATATTGTGCAAATTACAGTCATCCTTGGACACTTGTCCAATATAAAATTTACAATAAAAGTTAAGATAATGTTTCCAACATAAAATGTTTTTCAGCAAAAAGGGGTATGTTACAAACACCCCCACTTAAGCTCAACATCGTCCTCGATGTTGCTTATTCTTCATCAGAGCCTCCCTGGAACAGAACTAGATATGTTGCCCGCATGTTACTTTCCAGCTCCCAGGTAGCTTCATCAGGGCTAAGGTGCTTCCATTGCACCTTTACCTTCCCTATGGTACGATTCTGGAGCATAATTTTCCTCCTGTCGAGAATATAGTCTAGTTCCACCTGAAAATATCCTTCAGGTTCCACCTGTATGTCATTCCAATTCAGCACATGAGTAGCATTGTGCACATACTTCTTTAAAACAGAAATGTGAAAGACATTATGGATTCTTAAGTTAGATGGAAAAGCCAACTGATATGCAACAAGTCCAATCCTTGATAGGACTTCAAATAGTCCACAGTACCTTGGTGCTAGTTTAGCACAACTTCCAAGCTTTAAAGAACTTTTCTTGGGTTTTACCTTTACAAAAACATGATCTCCAACCTGAAATTCTCTTTCAGTGCGTTTCAGATCTGCATAATTTTTTTGTCGATCTTGTGCAACTTTTAAGTTGCCTTGAACCTGTTTCACGGTTAGCTCCATTTCTTTTAACAAATCTAGTCCTAACATTAATCTGTCCACAGGGTTATTCCAAGAAATAGGAGTGCAACATTTTCTTCCATATAAAATCTCAAATGGACTAAGTCTAGCAGATGCTTGATAATGATTATTGTATGCAAATTCAACTAAATGCAAATAATCTTCCCACTTAGTTGGTTGATCTTTAACTTACATTTGTAACATGTCTTTTAAAATCTGATTAATTCTTTCAGTCTGTCCGTCAGTTTTTGGATGGAAGGTTGTACTGAAATTTAATTTAGTATTTAAACCCTTAAGCAATGTTGTCCAGAAATTTCCAGTAAACTTGGAGTCTCGATCAGAAATAATTACATTTGGAATTTCGTGCAAGCGAAAAAATTGCTTCATAAACACATCTGCAATGTTAGCAGCTTTGAATGTAGTCTTAACAGGAATAAAATGAGCAGATTTACTAAGTTTATCCACAACAACCATTATTGAATCATTATGTTTCTGATTTTTAGGTAAACCTGGAATAAAATCAATACTTATAATCTCCCACTTCCATTCCAGAATTGGAAATGGCTGCAATAGGCCAGCTAGATGTTGATGTTCAGCCTTAATGGTCTGACATTCAAAACATCTAGCTATGTATTCAGCCACTTCATTCTTCATGTTGGACCAAAAATAATCCTTCCTTAACATAGTTATCATTTTCTGATAACCTGGATGTCCCGAATAAGGACTCTTATGAACTTCATCCAAAATCAGCAGCTTAACTTTTGACACATTAGGTACATAAATTCTGTTTTTATAAATCATTAAGCCATTTTCATTAATGCTGTAATCTGTTATTAAATTTTCAGATAAATTTGTAGCAACCTTATCATGCAATTTTTGATAATTTTCATCTTGCTTAATTCCTTCTTCAATTTGATTTTCCATATCTGTCTTAAACATGCTAATTGCTGCCACAAAACTTAATCTAGCATTTCTGCTCAAGGCATCACCAACTTTGTTTTCTTTACCTTTAATGTGTTGGATCTCGAAATCGTACTCGTTAAGGAAATCTAACCACCTAGCTTGCCTTGCGTTAATATTTGTTTGATCCAACAAGTATTTTAAGCCCTTATTATCTGTCATTAATATAAAATTTCTTCCAATCAAGTGATAGCGCCACATTTTTCGTGCATGTATCACAGCTTCCAACTCGAGATCGTAAGTTGAGTAGTTCTTTTCATTGATTTTTAACTTTCTAGACTCAAAAGCAATAGCATGACCTTCTTGAGTTAAGACCCCTCCAAGTCCTTCGTTACATGCATCAGTGCATACAACGAAGTCCTTATTAGGATCAACAATTTTTAAAATGGATGTGGTTGTTAATAATTCTTTAACTTATTAAAACATTCTTGGCATTTTTGATCCCATACGAATTTCTTACCCTTCTTCTGCAAGGAAGTGATGGGATTTTCAATTCGTGAGAACCCTTCAACAAACTTTCTGTAGTAACCTATTATCCCCATAAATGACCTAACCTCAGTTACATATTTAGGAATAGGCCACTCGTTAATTGCTTTTATCTTATCTGGGTCAACGGAAATTCCGTCTTTAGAGATTATGTGACCTAGGTACTGTATTTTATCTTTATAAAAGTCACATTTGTTGAACTTAGCATAAAGCTGATGTTCTCTTAACACTTGCAAAATTATCCTTAAATGTTCGTCATGCTATTCTTTATTTTTTGAATAAATTAGAATTTCACCAATGAACACCACTACAAACTTATCCAAATACTTATGCAGAACGTTGTTCATTAAACACGTGAACACTGTCGGTGCATTAGTTATCCCAAAAGGAATAACTAATTAGAATGTCATCAAGGAACTCGTAGTGCCCATATCGCGTTCTGAAAGTAGTTTTGAATATGTCTTCGTCTTTTATTCTAACTTGATGATATCAAGACCTTAAATCAATTTTAGTGAATATCTCTACTCCACGTACTTGATCAAATAGATCATCAATGCGGGGCAAGGGATATCGGTTTTTAATTTTCATTTTATCAAGTTGACGGTAATCTATGCACAGTCGCATGGTTCCGTCCTTCTTTTTAACAAAAATAACTGGCGCTCCCCAAGGAGACACACTTGGCCTTATGTAGTTTTTATCTATTAATTCCTTCAGCTGAGATTTTAGTTCATTTAATTCCAGAATATTCATTATGTAGGGAGCCTTTGAGTTTGGTACCACACCCGGTACTAACTCAATGGTGAAATCAAGTTCCCTTTTCGGAGGTAGTCCTGGAATCTCTTCCAAGAATACATCAGAAAAGTCCCTAAGGATGGGTATATCCTCCAGTTTTAACTTATCTTCTTTAGATGAACATTCATCATTAATAACATTAACAACAAACATCTTACAGCCTTTTCTTGCAGCTCTCTTAACTTGTAAAGCAGAAATTTGTCTTACAGAAATCTTCCTATGAATTCCTTTCACTGTTTCAGTTTTGCCTTCATTATTCAAACAAGTAAAATATTTCTCATAACAATTAAGTACTACTCTATGTTGTTCCAGTCATTCCATGCCAATCAACAAGTCATATGACCCTAATGGTAAAACATTCAGATTAACTTGCATTTTCAGCTGACTCATAAATACATCACAACTTTTGACAAAGTCTGTAACTTTTCTTTTAATGCCTGTTGCTAGCTGAACTAACCATGAATTATCAAATTTCTCTATCTTTAACTTTCAACTTTTCACTAATTCAGGTGAAATGTAACTCAAAATTGCACCTGGATCTATTAGAATGGAAATAGATTTGTTGTGTATCATACCTTCGATTTCGACCATAGACGTTTGATGATCTGCTTGAGGATTTTCCAGTGCTGCATTTATTCTGAGAAATTCTCTTGCTAGATCTCCAATTGTAGGCTCCGCTTGTATGGTGTGAATGTTGTTGGTTGTCTTTCTGTTACGTGGGCATTGAGCTCTAGTATGGGGTCCGACGCAATCATAACACTTCAAAGGTGCTTTATGTTCAACATATCTAGTGTTGTTATTATTATTGTTGTTGTTATTATTAGGCACATTCCTTGCAGCAGTAAAATTCTGTGGTGCATTACTCTTACAATTATTACTTGAAAAATTTATATTATTAAATCTTTTCTTAAAATTTCCAGAATTATGATTAAAGCTTTTCTTTTTATGCTCAAAATGATTAGGCTTGTTACTTCTCCAGCCAGATATTCCTTCTCTTTTTGTGTTTTGGTCAAAACAGAAATTAGCTTTCCTCATAGCCTCTTCCAAAGTGGAAGGGTTATCATACTCGATCCTGTATTTTATGTTGAAAGGTATACAACTTAGAAACCTTTGTACCTTAGGCTTCTCTTCGACCATGTAAGGTACATACCTCAACAAGCTAAGGAACTTGCTGCACAACTCTTTCATATTCATAGTACCCAGTTTTAAATCATAAAATTCCTTGGATTTATCTTCATAATACTGTTCTGACAGAAACTTTTTCTTAAATAAATTTTTAAACATACTCCAGGTTATGTTTCTTTCTTTTATGTTCTTAATTATTTTAAGATCCTGCCACCAAATATTTCCCTTTCCGGTCAGATTGTAAATAGCCATCTTGGCTTTTAACTGAGAAGAGTAATCGTAAATATGAAAGTATTTCTTCATGCCAGACAGCCATGCTTCAGTTGTCTCACCCTTTTCAATTTCACCATTAAAGGTTGGTGGCTTAATCTTTTTAAACTCTCCTGTGATTTGTTCATGATGCTTAGGCTTCCTTTTCTTAGAACAGCAATCACTGTCACTGCTGTCATGAACAAAATTATAATTACTTTGATCAGATTCAGATGAAGAGTAATTATTATTTTTACCATTCTTTGTTTTCTTACTCTTATGTTTGTGAGACATTGTACCAGAATCGGAATTTACTTATGATTTCCTTCCTCTTTCCTCGTTATGGTATTTCTCCATTAAAATCTGATTTAACTCATCCTGTGCCTTCATAATTCATTCATTCTCTTCTTTAACAGTCCTTATTTCAGATTTTAAATATTTTACAGTACGTAACAGTTCGGAAGATTGATTATTTAACTCTACGTAAATTCCTTCATTACCATTATTATGTGCATTGTTATTATGTTCATTATGTTGAGGAGATATGTCCTCTGCTGATTCCTCCGGTATATCCATACCTACAATTTAAATGTCAAATTGTTCTATACAGAAACAAAATTTAAATAAAGTCGGTAACTAAGTTTTTTTCTGTTTTATTTTCTGTTTTGCACTCGTGAGCCTATTTCAGGCCTAGAGTTTGAACTCGCGCTCTGATACCAGATGTAACATCCCAAAATTCACAAAAATTTAAAATTTTTCAATGTAGCATTTAATGCCTAAACTAACTGTGTGGAATTATATTTAATGCTTCTATGTTGTCATGCTGAAATGATTGTTTATGACAGTCATACATTGTAATGTTAGTGTCTTGATATAAAATGAAATTTATAGTCTACAGTAAGATGCTATTGGTTGTTTCAGCTATATTTTATATTTCCTATGTCTATACTCCATCAAATATAAATTTTTATAAACTCTAAATGTTGTTCTTCTTTTGATGATGAAAGGGGTCCTAAGGTACGTTGAGGCTTACTTAGCATTTATGCTAAAGCAACTGAACCTTCCTTTTCGCAGATGACAGGTAAGGATAACACAAAGGATCAAGTAATACAAGTATGTTTTTAAAATGCAAATCTAGCTAGCCGTCAAAGTTTTATATAGTTCCTAAGGTACTTATAATGAGACTCGTCTAAATTTTATGGTTGTAAGCTATGCCACTCATACCTTTCCTTGTTTAACATTTGAATGATGATTATAAAACATCACAGCAAGGGTTTTTGCATAGTATGTCAATGAAATTTAATTTTAAAAGGGATGACATGCCTTTATAAAACCTAGGCTAAATGCAATGTACCATATAACCCTAATACATAAGGTCTACATGCACATGCCATTCGATTTCCTATGATAGATGAACTATATGTCAATTCCATGCTTTTCCTATAGTATAAACTATATGTAATTTACAAATAAATCCTATAGAGTATACTATATACAAATCCTATGTAAACCTATATCATATAAGCTATGTGCAAATTCTAAGTAGTTCCTATCGCATATAAACTATATGCAAAGGCTTATGCATTGCCCTATATTCAAACAATATAATACATTGTGGGCATCATCGTGACCCTTTTAGAACATATGATTGATACCTAGAAATTTGATACCATATGACTTACCATAAAATCTATATTATGACAGGGTTGCAACAAAGTTCACGTGTCAACGTATGATGAGATAGGGTATTAATATTGTAATGGACATTTGCTGGCAGGCATTCGCATCCAACCTTGGCATTTAATACTCCTATCTACTGGTTCAGTGGAATATCACTATGGTTTCCATCGTGGTTCTTAACATGTGAAGGTATTGTGAAAGAGCAGTCAAGGTAGTCGAGTTGTATTTGATTTAGTTTTAAAGTTTTCCTAGCTGGTCTCCATGGTGGCCATGGTTATTAATGTTGTCATAACTGTGGTGGTTGCTTGGGGATACGATGTGGTTATCGAGTGATCTCCACCGTTGATCTTACTTGAGTCTTGGGCGTTTGAACTTAACCCTAATCTCCACTACGTTTCAAAGTTATTGTTTCCTTTGGCATTCAAAGTTTGGAGAGTGACTCTATGGAGAGGTCGACAGTCCTGAGAAACTTTAGGGTTTCATTAGCAGGTTTCTTGGAGCTTCTCTCATGATTCGAAACCGTGACCTGTGGGTGTTTTTCTCATACCAGTTGATAGTTTTAAGGGCCAAACCTTCTGTGAGAGTTTACAGCAATTAAAAAGATGTTGAAAGGTTCTAGGGCTGATGGTAATCTCATGTGTAGGTGTTATAGCTTGAAATGACACCTCTCCGTCCGTGACGACACTTGCTTCCCTTGGTCGCATGACGACACTTCTTGAGATCAAGTTCAGTCACACAATAAGACATTTGTGGATGGAGGAGTCATTTGGGACACTAAAATTGGTTGAAATTACCTCATTCTTGACCCATTTGATGTATATGACCCTTAGGAACATTTTTCCAGACCAAACCATCTCCTGAAAATGAGCAGAAAAGCCTGTTTTTTGCCATTTTTTAACATGAGCGCTGGTACACAGGCACGATAATAGCGTGTGTACCCTACTCTAGTGTACAATAGTAGAGCTCAAACCTTCTGAGCATGACTCCACTGTTGAAATAGCAGCGCTCAAATCCATATGTACGCTACTTTGTCTACTGTAGAGTAGCGTACACCCCTGTTTTGGTCAAAATCTCGAAATTTTGGGAAGTTAAGTTGGTTGGGGAACCTCTTACTCGGTTATAACTTCTTTTCCTATCCTTCACTGATTATATAAGGAGGGTAGAAGAGCCATGTGAAGGGACCAAGTCTACAATATTTTTATGCTGGAGGAATGGAGACCCTCATCCCCCTCTCTTGTGCTTAGTTTCTGGTAAACCCTAGCACAGTAGATTAGAGGCTGGAATCTTTGGAGAACAAAAGCAAGAGACCTTGAATCCAGGTTTCGTGAAGTGCCAAGCTTGAAGGAAGGTATAACTTTATGTACTTGCTTTCATTCATCAATAAAGATCAGACGTTCTTCTCTTTCCAAATATGACCTATTAATGTGTCTTAGATTTGATTACAGTTTGTTTATAATCTGATGTCTTCTTCTATTATGAATATCAATCTTATATATGTAGTCAAATGTGTTTGAGAAAGGTATCAAGTTGTTTTGCAGGTATGGGCATTGCAACACTGGATAAGCATTGAAGAGCGAGGGAGGCAAAGCTAGGATCAACTTTTTGAATAAGGTGCCTACACCTCTAAACCCTAATCTCTTCATTTATTCGTTGTACTTGCAGAATGATTGTAAGTCTATCTTTATCACTGTAAGTTGGTAGTTTCTCCCCTGAACTATAGGTGCATTTTCCCCACAACAGAATGGCGACCATACTGGGAAAGCCAAACTGCTTAGGGGTATCCAAGGTCATTTCTTCAGTATTGTTTGATGGTCTTTGTTCATTTCCTTGATTAGGATCAGTTAGTAGGCTCTGTTTGACCCTGTTGGGATTTTACAGACCCTTCCCGGCCCTTGCAAACCCTTGTGGACCCAGGTGTGGGGGGTTTTAACCCCATTTTTTCAATTTTTTCAACCTGTACGCTAGTGTTGTGCAGTACAGTAGCACCCTGGGTGCTAGTCTCCTTCATACACAGTAGCGCTCAAAATCTGGGTTTAAATTTTTTGAGTTTTTGGGTTGTGGACCCAAATTTGGGGGTTCTGGCTGCATTTTTGTGGTCCCTGATGACCCTAGGTCTGTGTTAAACCCCTATAAGTGGTCTCCCATCCTTGTACTGATCCTACATTCATGATTTGAACCTCTTTTGATCAATTTGGGCTTATTTGGAAAGTTTTGGGGCTTGTTGACCCAAGTTGGGGGGTTGTGGACCCATTTGGTGTTTTGTACCCTAATTTGAGTCTGACTGAACCTGCTTGCCCCATTTCCACTGGATTTGAAACCTCTTGAGTCTTCTTGACCTTGTTTGTATCTATTTGAGTGAAATTTCTCTTTTAGGTTGGTTTCTTATCCTCCCTTATGCTTTTAGTTTTTCTTTTGTAGTGAAAGCTCAAGTGTTTTGGCTGTTGTTCAAGACCTTGTTTGCATTGTTTATGTGCAGACCTGACTTTACCAAACCATACTTCTTCGTAGTTCATTTGCTTCGTTTGGGTCTAAAAGTATTTTTTGTACTCTTTTCCCAATGGTTGGCATGCTTACATCAATAAGAATTTGAAAGTCATATTTGGTAGCTTTTACTGTTTCATAAAGAGAACCTGAAAGTTTCTTTGCTTTGCTTTGATAGTAGGTTAGTTTCAGTTTTGTTTCTTACCTTTGAAAAGCATAAAGAATTTTGATTCATTTTCTAAATAGAGTACCTTGCAAGTGGCTTAATATATTTTAGAGTGCTTTGCATCAAAAAGAACAAGTTTTCTTTTGCATACCTATTTGTTTGAGTAGCTGCATTCTTAGGTTTTGAGTTTAATTTTGTACATTTAGACTTTATGTTTACCTTTTTTGCATTCGAAAGATTAAAAATTGCATTTGCATATGCATTCTAGATCAGAATTTTAAGACTTGCATTGAAAAGAAAAGATTTGTTGGTGGTAAACATTTCATTTTCAGTACTCTATCTCTATTATAACCACTCTCACACACCCACTACCTTTTTGAGTAAGCAAGTAACCTTTAAAATTAACCCTAATAAAATGTACTAGTAATATTTTCTTTTCTAGGTTACACTACACCAACTAGTCTTGGTTAGGATCTTGGGTTTAAAGTACCTTAAACCACCCAAGATCACACATTACCCAAAAATCGTAGTTTGACTATCACAGGTAAACCCACTTCATTGAAAGCTTGCCTGGGATCTATGCAGTAGGTCTTGTGAGATCAGATTGTTGGGAATACTCCTCCTACTTTCTATTTCGAGCATATACCAGGATTGGATGGCGTTTGGGGACTCTTTTGAGTTTCGGGCTCAGTTACCCTACCCAAGCCTTCTGATTCGACCAACGACTGTTCCCCTAGGAGTTTTCGGTGTGGTGGTATCCTTAGTATGTGACCATTGGTTCATGCACAGGTGACAGCGGAGGGTATATTTGTTGTACCTAGGACAGACGTGGGAGGAAATCCCTTGCAGGTCTTTGGGAGGGCGGTTGGGTGATTCCAGCGCTTGCACCCTTAGTCATTGCATTGTGGACCCCGGGTAACTATTCTTCATCCTTCATTGATCTGTTATGGGCTCTCATCATCCCAGACTCTTCTCTGGAAGGTATCTGTTTTCCTGGTTTGATTTACCTAGGACCTTTTTTAGTGGTGTGCTCTTTGTGCTACTTGTCTTAGTTTTCCTTAGAGAACTTCTTGCTCATTTGAGCAGGAAACTATGTCTAGCATTCTGGTGAGTGCCATTCAAGGTACCCCTGTTCCGGGGGATCCTTGTGTTGTTCCATGCATTGGAAACATTGGTACTCCCTTAATGGCTACTCTGAATCTTCATGGATTCACTATTGGGCTGTCGGTTTGGTTGTTTTCCACTTCGAATGCCTTGCATGCTCCTGACGCTTCTTTTGTGAGCACCTCAAATCAAGAGCATCAGAACCCTGTGCCTCCCTTGCCAGTAACATCTTCTCCTCCTCCTTCTACCTCATGTGGTGAAAGTAGCAATACTAGTAACCAACAGTCTAAAAGGAATAGACGGAGGAAGAATAGGAAGAAGATGCCAAAACAAGGGGGCAGCAACCCAGCTTCTGCAAGTCATGTTGGGGGAAAGCACCCTTCCTCTGCAAGTCATGCAGGGGGCACCTACCCAGCCTCTAGAGGTCATGCTGGGAGAAAAATTTTAGTCACTGAAAATCATACTGAAAGTTTTTCTTCAACCACTGTCAGTCATGTTGAGGACACGTCATTAATCACTACTAGTCATATTAATGACAAGTCACCAGTTCCTGTGAGTCATACTGGAGACACCAGATCAGCCACTGCAAGTCATGCTGAGGGAGTTTACATTGTCGACAAACCAAACAAACAGAAGCTTAAGTTCCCTTGTAATTTTTGCGAGGGAGATCACCTTACTTACTTGTGCCCTGTACTTCCAGAAGTGCAAAAAGTGTGGCCCTTAGTTCAAAATTCTGATGCTTCTGAGCAACTAGCCTCTGTGAGTCATGCTGGGGGCAAGCTGTCAACCAATGCTAGTCATGCTGAGAGTACTGACGTTGTAAAGGAGTCTAAACCTATAGGACGGAAACCAAAGTTCCCTTGTAAACTTTATAAGGGAGATCACCTTACTCACCAGTGCCCTACCATTCCAGAGGCACGAAGAGTGTGGTCCATGTATGAAGGAACCTCTATTCTTGAGTTGTCTATAGATTCACTGCAGTCAGATCAACCTTTGGTTGATAAAGTGGTTGAACCAATGCAATCTTTGGTCGACCCCACTCTTCCTTCGGAGAGTGAAGTGATTGAATCGATGCAATCTTCGACCGATCCCATCAGTCCTTCGGAGATTGATGCACCTACTGCTGAAGTCTTCTGCATTACCAGTTTGGATATTCCTGAAAAAGGGGGCACTTCATTTGTGCCATGTGAACCCCTACCAAGCCCTAGGATTGTTTCCTTTGATTGGAATAGTCTAGCCGAGCCTCGTCTTCCTTCTTTGACACCTTTCCAGATAAAGGTTGATATCGGGAACCATATGGTTGATTGATGCATTGTTGATGAAGGTGCTTCTGTTAGTATCATATCTGCTTATGCTTGGAGAGATTTGGGTTTCCCTAATGTTATTCCAGCTGCTAATTGGCCGTTGACCTTTGATAGAAGACCTAGTGAACCGATCGGATTCCTCCGTCAGGCACCTGTTACTTTGGGTGGAAAAACAGTCTTAGTTTATTTGATGGTTTTAAAGGAACCTGTGGATTTTGATATGATCCTCGGGCGTAATTATGTTTATGCTATGCATGTTGTGGTGTCTACGCTCTTTCGTGTGATGCATTTCCCTCATAACGAAAGCATCGTCACTATCGACCAGCTTTCATTCGTTGATCCTCCTTATTACCCAACTGTAGACTAGTCAGATCCCTCATCATTAGGAACTACTATGTCACATGGGACTTATGTGGCATATTGTTCCTTGAGTTCAATTGCTACTGAGAAGAAGTATCTGAATTCATGCTTACCTTCTCGGGACTTGGTCCCAGCTTTTGACCAAGTGACACCTCCATCTAAATGTTTAGATATGTGTTCTATATGGGATGATATACTTCCTTCCGATGAAGTTTTCCTGGAGTCCATAGTACAGTCTGCCATTCATTTGGATGTTGATCCAGTCGCAGTTATGTCCAGCCCCGGTTTGACCTTAAAGTCTGATCTTCCTACTGTTGAGTCTTTGGACTCTCCTATAGATCCGCAAATCGGTGTTCCTGCTGAGTTTGATTCTACTTCTAGAATTTTCAACTCCCGTGATGATGAATTTGTTTCTGTAGATTCCATCATGTCCTTCAACTTTGATCTTCATCCTGAAGTCGATCTTGTTGATTGTAAGTCCTCGGGCTTGGGTACCATAGAGTCTTCATTCGAAAACTCTACCTTGTTTATGCCTGCTGTTGATGATAGTGAAGTTGAAAGTATCTCTACCACAGTGACTTGTATCGGGTCTTTCCTTACATATGTTTTAGATATGATACTGGTACTAATGTTTCTTGGAGACAGGATTCTTAGCTGGATGTATACTTGCTTACTGGTCATTTTCGACACCTTGTGCGACCATGTCAGGTATATTCGGAACCTTGCATATAGGTTTAGGCTTCCCTTCTGTTATGTTGCATTTGAACCTTTTTCCATCCGAATTCGCCATAGGGTCGAACCTGTTGGATATTGGTGTGTTAGCCATATCTTTATGCATCGTGCACCAGTCCAACAGTAGAGCCTACCTAACATGGGTCACCCTAGTTAGCACCCTTATGCCATTCTGGTACCCATGTTGAGTTTTTCTCATAGGCTTGGGAGCCTTTTTAGATTTACCATGACTTTGAGAAGAAGCCTCATATCTTTCTTCCTCATCTATTTCTGGCCATCCCTGATAAGGCTCCCATATTTATGTTCAAGTTGTATGTGCATCTATTATGATCCTGCTTGCGCTAATGAGCCTAAATCCGGCTTCCACGCTTTTAGCTCGTTATATAAGCCTCCATCTATGATCTCATTTTCACTAAGACCTGTATCATTTTGCCTTTTCAATTTGACACCTTTTACCTGGAGGAGACACACCCTGAGTGTCCTTATCTTGCTCACGTTCCTTGCATTAGGCATAGCTTTGTTCCATGCGCTTGGAGCTAGTTTTGCATGTCCCTAACACTCGTCTCCTCCCATTTCGAGCATTCTTCTTTTACTTCGAGCTCGTTAAAAACAGTAAGTAGGTTACGAGCATTTCTTCCACCTTTCTTTCGATCTCGTTAAAAACAGTAAGGAGGCTATGAGCATTTCTTTCATCTTCACTTCGATCTCATTAAAAATAGTAAGGAATTTGTGAGCATTTTCTGTATCTCCTTTGAGCTCGTTAAAAACAGTAAGGAGGTCATGAGTCTACTTTTCCAGACTCGTTAAACCTTTACGGAAAAGATCCCTATGGAGTTCTTTTAAGCCCTTTTCAGACTCCTTAAATAGGAAAAGTTTTCCGAGCATAGTTGTCTTTTCGAGCTCGTTAAAATAACTGAACCGACATCCACTTAGGTATAGAATTACCCCTTTTCTGGGCCTTGGTGGATAATTTACGGAAAAGGTATACTCTTGTATGCGCTAGAAGAGTTCTTATTCCATCATTTTACACTTTTTCGAGGAAGGAGACTAACTTTACGAAAAAGGACATTTGGAGTCGTCTTTAGGGTTTTCAGACTCTTGAAATGTGAAAACACCAAGAGAGCATTCACCTACTCAGGCTCGATGTGAAATCCACGAATGGTTGATAGAGGACTGTTTAAGTTTTTCAACTCTATAAACAAGAAAACACCGTCGAGCACATACCAATCCAGGATCGATATAAAATCCACGGATAGGTGTATAGAGGACTGTTTAAGTTTCTCAACTCTATAAGCAAGAAAACACCGCCGAGCACAGACCAATCCGGGCTCGATATAAAATCCACGGATAGGTGTATGGAGTTTTCTTCTAGGTTTTTCAAACTCCTTAAATATGAAAATACCGTCGAGCATGCTTTAGTTCTTTGTCAAGCTCGTTAAAAAATGAAAAAGGAAAGGGAAGGGAAGAATGTTAAAATATCTTTCAATATGATGGCAGCAAGTCAACTATTTCCTTGAACAAAGCACTTGTTTTGAGTCTATCAAACAAGTTGGGTTCTAGTGTTGGCCTTAGGATAAACTGATCTCAGAGTTCTTACTCCACCGTTTGGTTAGTCTTCCAATCATATGGAGAATCTGTTAATGTCTCCTACATTGTAGATTTGTATCGTGGTCTCTTTGTGTTCAAAGCTGCCTAAGTCACTCCTGTGTCGTGCTCACTGTTCAAGGATATAACCTGTGTCGGCCATTCTGCAGTTGCCTTGACCTCATGTGTCGGCCATTCCTTGGTGTCAGTATGTTTCATCATGTGTTTAGTCCTACTCCAAATCATCTCATACCTTTTGAGTGTCCTTCATGTTGGATGATGGAGGATGCATTAAGGCCTCCCTTCCAACGGGCTTCTTGCCATTGACTTCAACTCATTGTACTCTGGGAATGAAGTTTATAGTTTCAGTTAGTACCTTGGGGATTGTAGTCATTAGTGGCAGTTTCCCTCTCTATTGGATAGATGGGAATACATCAATGTCTCATATCCGATGGATTCTTCAAGTGTTCGACGGCAAGACCACTTATTCGCACTTGGTCGAATGTACTAGGTACCTTGGGTTCCATTTTCATTATTGGTGGACACCCTCGCGTTTGTTAACGGTATACATCAATGACCGGTAATCAAATGATACCTCCCATGTTCGACATCAACTCATTTATTCGCATGGATAGGTTTGTACCTTAGGTTGTTTTTGGATGAAGACCTTGGGATCCTCGATAGCATCACCTCATTTATGTTATCGCCCAAGTTGCGCAAGACTGAGCCACACTTTTTTGGGCTCTTGATGAGACATAGATTCAGCTTGTTTTCTATGGCTATGTTCTCCAGTTTTGACATAGATCCACCTTGTATTTATGTGGCTATGATTACACTTATGTTCCTCATGGATCCATGCTTGTATTTTAGTGGCCATGATAGATGCATCAGTATTTTGGATCATTATTGTATCCTCTTGGAGGTCATGTTCCACCATTTGAACATGGACAGTTACCCCAAGGATAAGTTTGTCTGACATTGCCTTTGCTTTCAGGTACTTCATTTGATCCTATGATTCTTAGTTTCTCTGTTCCTCCATGATTCAACTCTTTGTTATTTATAATGTATTTCAGCCATCGTTTCCCGCACTCCCTCTGACCTCATACATTAGGGGGCATCTGTTATAGCTTGAAATGACACCTCTCCGTCCGTGACGACACTTGCTTCCCTTGGTCGCATGACGACACTTCTTGAGATCAAGTTCAGTCACACAACAGGACATTTGTGGATGGAAGAGTCATTTGGTACACTAAAAATGGTTGAAATCACCTCATTCTTGACCCATTTGATGTATATGACCCTTAGGAACATTTTTCCAGACCAAACCATCTCCTGAAAATGAGCAAAAAAGCCTGTTTTTTGCCATTTTTTAACATGAGCGCTGGTACATAGGCATGATAGTAGCGTGTGTACCCTACTCTAGTGTACAATAGTAGCGCTCAAACATTCTGAGCGCGACTCCACTATTGAAATAGTAGCACTCAACTCCATATGTACGCTACTTTGTCTACTGTAGAGTAGCGTACACCCCTGTTTTGGTCAAAATCTCGAAATTTTGGGAAGTTAAGTTGGTTGGGGAACCTCTTACTCGGTTATAACTTATTTTCCTATCCTTCACTGATTATATAAGGAGGGTAGAAGAGCCATGTGAAGGGACCAAGTCTACAATATTGTTATGCTAGAGGAATGGAGACCCTCATCCCCCTCTCTTGTGCTTAGTTTCTGGTAAACCCTAGCACAGTAGATTAGAGGCTGGAATCCTTGGAGAACAGAAGCAGGAGACCTTGAATCTAGGTTTCGTGAAGTGCCAAGCTTGAAGGAAGGTATAACTTTATGTACTTGCTTTCATTTATCAATAAAGATCATATGTTCTTCTCTTTCCAAATATGACCTATTAATGTGTCTTAGATTTGATTACAGTTTGTTTATAATCTGATGTCTTCTTCTATTATGAATATCAATCTTATATATGTAGTCAAATGTGTTTGAGAAAGGTATCAAGTTGTTTTGCAGGTCTAGGCATTGCAACACTGGATAAGCATTGAAGAGCGAGGGAGGCAAAGCTAGGATCAACTTTTTGAATAAGGTGCCTACACCTCTAAACCCTAATCTCTTCATTTATTCGTTGTACTTGCAGAATGCTTGTAATTCTATCTTTATCACCGTAAGTTGGTAGTTTCTCCCCTAAACTATAGGTGCATTTTCCCCACAACAGTAGGTTGAAATGGTAGTTCTCTGAGTTGTTTTCAACCTTCTTGCATTCGATGGTAAGGTGTTGGCTACAGTTTCACAATGGTTACGATGTCACTACTCCAGATATAGCTATTTTTAAAGGTAATGTTTCAAGTTCGAAGCCTGTCTCCTTCTAAATTGTTTAAGAGTTGCAGTCATTGTTATTTCTCCTTATTGAAACTTCTTTCATGTTACTTGTTTGACCATACCTTAATCGTGTTGCAGGTTCCTTCGACATTCAATTCCCAAGCTTGATTTTTTATAGCTGGTAGCTGCAATGGAACTGGTAAGCTTCAGTGGTTTCCTTAGTGGATTCGGTTTGGTGACTGTTGGTCCTTCTTAGGTTCTGAGCCGAGACTTCATTTTGATTATAAGAATGTGGAAAATGACCACCATTATTTGTGAGCTAACTGGCAGCCTGGGGAGGATGAAAAACCTCAACCCATTTTGGCGTTAATCCCATAGTGTATTTCTATGTATTTATGTTGTAATGAAAAATGACATAGTCGAGGGATTTTGCCCTCGGTTGTTCTGGTTTAACAAGGATTTTGATTCCTTAACTTGATTATGTTTACATGTATTTGAAGTCTGTGAGCAATGCTCCAGGTTATATGATAATGTAATTTTTTTGTCTAAGAATTACTGTGTGCAAAGGTTGGCCGAGAGTCGAATGTTTTAAGTCCTGTGCATTCGAACCCTGGACCTATTTAGTTTAAAAGATAATTTTGGAAATTTTGAGAACTCGATACTTGTAAACTGAGACTTAGTCTCATTCATCTATTTGGTTTTTATGCACATGATGGTTTTTCATTCGGGTTTTAAAAACCCTACTTGTTAGTTATACTGAGAAAGTTCTCTTGTTTTTAGTTTAAATGCTAAGTTTGTTTCGATTGAAACCTGTAGATGAAAGTAGGAGAAATGCTACAGTTGAACTTGGTTTCGAAATTTCTATTGTTAAGAGTTGCTTGTTTACTAAATGTAGTAGAATACGTAGCTAGGGTTTTAGGACTATGTCCAGTGGGACATATATCCACAATTAGAATTATTCATTTACTCATAATATTAAAAGAAATGGTTTTTCAAACATGAATAAAGGAATTCGTTCTGTTATAGTATAAATCTATAACAAAATATTAGAAATCTTTTGTAGAGGGTGTGGAAACAAAACATGGAAATAATAAACCCTTATTTTAAAACTTGATACTGCAAAAATAGCATTACTAAGTGCACCAATACTATGATTATTTCTGTGTTTGTCTAACAGCTATTTACATTTCAAAAGATAATGATGATAGCCTAGAATGAAGATTGGATAGTATAATATAAGAAAGGAAATGAAATGAAATACATAGTGTTTATCTATAGTAGGATGACAGTTGATTTTTCAGTAACCTTAGGTTTGAATAGAATCATATATCTTACTTCAGTTGCTAGAATAAAAGACATATTACCATGCCTGTAGTATTAAATGTTGTTTATAATTCCTGAGCCTAAACATATAATTTGTATTATAGAAATATAACCAATAATGAAAGTTAAAGAAATACAGCAGCATTAGTCTATTCATTCATTTGGCAATCTGCCTATCATTCATCTATCTTAATTCTCCTTCTCTGCACTAGAGTACTATACAGAAAACAGTATGGGGAAAAATATAAAGAATTTGTTTGTTCAATCACTGATTCATCATTACACAAAATCATGACTAGATCAGGATTCAAAACAAATACTTATGTATGATGATAACTAGTGAATACTAAATCAACAATTGTAGAAAATAATTTAACTACTTAGAAATAGAAAAGACAAGTAGAACATGTAACAGATGATAAGGTGGACAAACACCCAAGGAGGTATGTTCCTCCCAACCTTCTCTAGAAGAAGCAGCCAAACTACTTGCCTCCTTTGGACCCTCGAGCCTATTTATTGAACCACCAGGTAGATGAACTCTATGTAGAAGCAAGGCACTCAGAAATTGTATAGGCAACAAACTATTAAGACTTGCTCCTCATCTTTTAGGACTCTGCACTCAGCAGTATAACTCTGCACTCAGTAGTATAATATGCAAAGTTACACCATGATCAAAAACTAGCATATCTGCTCATCGAATCTCTTGGGTGCAATCTGTAAAACCCCAAGGTAAATTTCCTCATCAGGAAAAGTGATGAACCTCAGTCCAAAATTCGATGGCTCTTAAAAAGATTTCCTAGGTCTTTAGTGGTTAGTTTTCAATAAATGAGCCTCAAGCTCCAGTCCCATCTTTCAGGGCACTAAGACCACAATTCAAGGGAGTTGTCCCATACCAACAGCTAGTTACTTTCCTCATGAAGTTTCCATTTGTCCATTTCCTTCTACCCCGGATTCCATTCCAACTAGTGGGTTAGTAAACACTCTTTCAACAGTCCTCTTAGGTGTTTGTCTCTTATTTAATTTATTTAATAATAAAATATTGTGCAAATTACAGTCATCCTTGAACACTTGTCCAATATAAAATTTTACAATAAAAGTTAAGATAATGTTTCCAACATAAAATGTTTTTCACCAAAAAGGGGTATGTTACACCACTCCATGCTCGCGGGTTTGTTATTGTGATAACAAACCCACGGTCTATTTTTTTTATAAACAAAACAGGCGCACGCCGCATTAATGACTCGTGCACGCATATATTTGCATATGCATGCGTGCATGTTTTTTCCACGTCAACTCACCAACGTGGACGATCGACATTGCCAAAGAAGGGGCACGTACGCGTGTTTGAATGCATGTGCGTGCCCTTGTTTTTTTATGCTCGCGCGCTTCCATTGCAACCTTTTTGGGTACCAACTTCGTGCGGGTACCCAATAGTGTTAACAATATATATTCACAATCATGAATTTACAACAAAAAAATTAGCCAATTAACATAACTACTTTAAAGTTTTTAGTTAGCTTAGATACCTTCCAACTACTTTCCAACACTAGTTTTGTTTTTATTTACATTAGTTAACTTTTGCTTTTAAAATTTTTAATTACCTTCCAACTACTTTCGAATAGTAGTTTTAATATCCTATACTAATGCCTTAATAATTTTAATATCCTATACTAATGCCTTAGTAGTTTTAATATCCTATAATTTTAGTAAAAACTTTTTATAAACATGAAGAACATTATTTTTTATTGCAAGGTTTTTACCAAACTATACTTAATTTTGTATTTTCTCTATACATAATTGACGATACTTTTAACAAGTATCATATTATAATTCATTTTGCAAAAGTACCCTGTGATAATAAACATTATCCTAGGTATAATTCATGGCTTCGGTTAGAACATGAATCCACTTTTAAATGATTACAAATATACCTTCTTCAACTACTACTCTAGTATTTATTTTACTCACGCCTTAATAATTTTAATATCCTATACTAATGTCTTCTATGTGTATAGGCACAAATTATAGAAGCATAACATAAATACTTCTCAAATTCACATACATTATCCATTTCAACTCAACGACCCGAGGTTTTAATTAGTAGCAAGGAAGCATGCTTTGTATATTTTTAATCTAAACAAGGAGTAACAAGCTTTTAACTAAAATCAATGTATAAAACCTTTCGTTCATATAGATATTAGATTTTTCATGTTGAGCAAGTAGACTTATGTGACGCACTAACCATATAGAAATATGTATAATCTTATAGATCCAATTCTTGGTACCATGCGGAACTATACAATGGACGGTCATAAAAATATATGGGAATAATTCTTAGTACCATGCGAAACTATACAATGGACGGTCATAAAAAAAATCAAATGCAGAGTCTGCATCTGATCTATCTCAAGAAAGAAAAAGAAACAATCATTTTATACTTAGAAGTCGCTTTCAATTGAGATGCAAAGATCTAATATGAAATGTACATTGTTTACTTAGGAAAACACACGATATATTTCCAATTCGGATATAACCATTTTATACACAGAAATCAAATCGAAATCAGGTACATAAATCTTATATGACAATGTACATCGTTTACAAAAATAAAACAACATGATATATTTTATATAAATAGTTTATACACAGAGATCAAATAAAAAATAAATGCAGATTCTCATATGCTAATGTACAGGTTCGATCCGAGTAATACAAGCTTTCTTATTATAACTGCAGGGATTTCGATTCCTATTTTAATACCCCCATTCATTATGAATGCAAATCTGTTTCTTCAAAAACAAAGTCCCTTAGAAATTCACCATGATCAATCATAAAAATATTCCCCCCTATTTACATGGTGTAAGATATCAGCCCATGGAAAAAGGGCAAACATAATACCCATATATAGAATTCTTACCATGCAAAGCAAACTATTATCCATGATATGAAGGTACACATCCCATTTTCTTTACAAAACTGTACACCAAATATATATATATATATATATATTCAACCTTCATACAAAATACTACGGCCACGGCTTACACAGAAAAAAATATATAGTAAAGAAAAATATTTCTGAAACAAAAATTTGAACTATACTTCCACCGCGACTCATTCTATATAATAGGAAGGAGGAACTACATCATCCTAGATAAAAAGAAAAGCAATGTTTAATATGCCATTTAAAATTTTACAACTCATAACATCAAAGAAAATTACTTACTGAATAACGATGGAAATGGCGATTTGGAGAATCATTTCCTCCCAACCATAGAAGGACAACAGCCTTGCTAGTCGACTCCACCCCCGATATGGATCACCACCATGCACACAAGAACCAACAAGCAAAGCTTCCCCATAGCACTCTCTCCCTGAGAGTCTGTAACAAGCTAGTGACGGACTTATGAAAGAGAGAAATACTCAACACATGTACACTAGCACCATTTCTCCATGCACTATAACACAATGTCATGTTCTATATCATTGCACTAATATATAGTTTTTTCCCATGTCTTGTGCCATCCCAATCAAATCTCAATCAATCCTTCAATCCCTATGATTTAGGATCATGTCTGGTAGTTGAGCTTTTAGATTGGATTTGATTGGTAAAATATCCCTTGCTTTCTTTACACATGTTATGTGTCTCATGGTGGTGTCCCCTCATTTAATTGAATTCTCCAAGTGTCTTTTTCTTTTATTAATAATAAAATAATAATTTGTTGTGCAAAGTGTCACTCACACCTCTTGTGAGTATTTTTGAGCTTTTAAATAACTCTTACAAAATAGTTGTTTTTTGAAATATTTTCACAAATATTAAAATAAAAAAAATAAAATAATAATGTCTTGGGGGTATCACATTTCTCCCCCCCCCCCCCCGCTTATTCTTAACACCATCCTCATTGTTCTTTTATTCAAATCTCTCTTTCTCATTCCGGGGCATGGAAGGATATGCCTCTCGCATTTTATCCTCTATTTCCCATGTCACCTCTTTAGGGTTGAAGTGCCTCCATTGCACTTTTATTTGAACGATGGCTCGATTCCGTAGCATACGTTCTTTCCTGTCTAGAATGTGCAAAGGTTCAGTCTGAAACTCGCCCTTGGGTTCTACTTGAATCATATTCCAATCAATTACATGAGTAGCATCATGCACATATTTTTTTAACGGGGAAACAAGAAATACATTGTATACTTTTATAGTAGGGGGGAGTGCAAGCTGATAAGATACCGGACCTATCATTGATAACATTTCAAAAGGACGACAATACCTAGGCGCCAGCTTGGAACACCTTCCAAGATCAAGGTACTCTTATTTGGTTTTACCTTTAGATACACATGATCTCCAACATTGAACTCTCTTGGATTTCTTTTTAGATTCGCATAACTTTTATGCCGATCCTGAGCAACTTTTAAGTTGTGTTGCACTTCTTTGACAATCTGTTCCATCTCCTTCAACATGTCAAGCCCTAGAACAATCCTATCAACGGGGTTATTCCATGACACAAGAGTGTGGCATTTTCGACCATACAATACTTCAAATGGACTCATTTTTAATGAAGCTTGATATCCATTATTATAAGCAAATTCTACTAAATGCAAATAGTCCTCCCATTTACCTAGTTTATCCATTACATACATTCGCAACATATCTTCTAACACTTGGTTAGTTCTTTCAATTTTCCCATTCATCTTAGAATGGTAAGAAGTATTGAAATTCAACTGAGTATCTAGACCTTTAAACAAAGACTTCCAATAATTACATGTAAATTTTGCATCTCTATCAGAAATCACAACTTTCGGAATACCATGCAAACGGAAAATTTCTTTCATAAAAATATCAGCCATGTTTATTGCTTTAAAGGTAGATTTCACAAGTATAAAGTGTGCAACTTTACTTAATTGATCAACAACTACCATTATTGAGTCATGTTGCTTATTTGTTTTAGGTAATCATGTTATAAAGACCATGCTTATTATCTCCTATTTCTATTCTAGACTAGGCAAGGGTTGCAGTAACCTGGCTGGATGTTGATGTTCAATTTTTACTTGTTGACATTCAATGCATCTAGCTAGGTAATTTGCACCATCATTCTTCATGTTAGGCCAATAATAACTTCTTCTTAACTTTGTTATAATCTTTTGATATCCCGAATGTCCGGAATACGATTTCTTATGTAACTCATTCAAGATTAATTGCTTAACTTCCTCGGAATTAGGTATATATAATCGATTTTTAAAAACTAACAAGTCTTCTGAGCTTATAGAATAAATTGTGGATTCACTTCCATCAACATCTTTTCCCAATTGTTCTTTAATTTTTAAGTATTGTTCATCATTTTTAGTTGCATATTTGATCAAATATTCAAGATTTGTCTTATAACTGCTAAAAGCATTCGAATAGTGTGGAATGGCATTCCTACTTAAGTCATCTGCCACTTTGTTCTATTTTCCTTTAATGTGTTTGATTTCAAAATCATACTCGCTCAAGAAGGATAACCACCTTGCTTAGAGAGCGTTTAAACTTTGTTGATCAAATAAGTATTTTAAACTTATGTTATCAGACATTAAAGTAAATTTTCTTCCTATTAAGTAATGTCTGTGATGGCTCCCAATTTTGTCTATATCCTGATCCAATTTCAAGTCCAGTTATATAAGGAACCAAGAATTTTGATCAAGTTTTCTATATGTTTATCATCCATTTTGGCTTCATTCATATAAACTTTGGAGACTACTCTATGGAGATTTTGATAAGGTAATTCTCATTATTATTTTATCTTTTCCATTTATTTTTAAAAGGGATTTCAAAAAGGTTACATCTAACAAACGATTGCTTGGTATAGAATCTTCGTTTACTATGCAGATTTCCCACTCTTTCTTGTCTGGTCAATCAGGCACCCAATCTAGCACAAGCATAACATGGGAACAATGGTTCAAAGGATAAAAGACATGGTTAGAACACATTTATGGTTTTTTCCTTGTTGTACCTTTGAAGACTGTCATCTACCATTTGTTGCTCAAATTCCTCCAGGAGTTGCGACCCTCGCTATGTGCAGCCTGAAGATATATGGCTGAAAATGTGGATAGATTACAGTGATCTTAGAATTTTACCGCCATCTGTTCATTTTCCAGTTGCTAGTAACTATTTTTAGGGTCGACCCTTTCAGTGGTCGACCCATGATGTAGCCTATAAATACCTACTATAAGACTCATCAGATAGAGGATATGCACATAGATGCTGTGATTTTCAACTCAATATAATAAAATCTGCTTCTGCACTTCCATTTAAGTTCTTAAATTCTAGCTTAACAGAGTTTGTGGTGTCGGCAGAATGACCACATCCCGTCCAACCCGCACCTTCCCAGGATATAGGGTGATTTCTTGAAGTCGAATCACCAACTTTAGCTAACAACCAGCTAGGTTCTCCTCAACTGCGGCTCTCCCCTTCAAAATGGACTTTCCACAAGGTTTTGACAGTCAGGATTGACCTTCCGCAACTGTCTTGCGGAAACACCTTCCTTCTGCAATTGCAACGGCCTTCTGCAACAATCTTTTTGTAATCATTTTCCCGCAACGACCCTTCCGCACACTCCTTTCCATAGCTTGCGGATTGCGGATTGCAGGCACGTGTTTCCTGATTTCTTGAAAACATTTCTGCAATAACTCTTCCACAACACGGATTCCACAACCTCTCATCGTTAACTCCCACGCTTCTTTCTTCTGCGGAACGCGATATCGACCGTTGACCTTTTGTGGATGGAATCTCGTCCATTGATCTTTTATCAGTGTGGAACACTGCGCTCTGGCTTGCGGAAATGGTAATTCCCGTGCACGTTCACTTGGTATATTCTTTCCCCACTGTCGATATTCCTTTCGGCTTTGATCTGAGGCTCCAACCTCTGTTATTTGAATCAACTATGACTCTGCGATTTTCTCATGGATTGATCAGAGAATCGATCAACCCAGCCCGATCTTCGTTCGGATCCAATGAAGAACTAAAGGTGATAAGAAATTATCTCTGCTACGAGTTATTGATCTGTTTACAAAGGACTTGGGTATTCTTACTATTCATACAAACACAAAGACAAAGATTCATTCACACATTTATCAGGTTATCATTCGCACACAGCTCTACCTGGTAGAATCTAGGCTTATTCAAATGCACAGTAACACCATTAACACACAGAACTTGCTCATTTCATTAAATGAGAGGAAAAAACATCTATACAGTCGTATTTTCCTCTGATGTGCAAGAAAATATCCCACCGACTCTTCCTCACGCAGAGCTCTCTCTTGCTCCTTGAGTCGATCCCTCTAAACCCCCTCTGAGTTCCTCATCTCTCATATTTCATCCATTCGAAAATATCCTCCAAAACCGAATGGATGAATCGTAACCACCAATATCCTAACAAACTCTCCACCATAATTAAAGGAGTCACTATCATTATTCAACAAACTGGCTAACTAGCTTGATCTCCATGTAGGGAGTATCAACTCGCCACTATGCTCTACCTTCTCAAAAACTGACACATACTATTTGGTTACATATTTGCAATTATTCAAAATACTTAATAAACAGGCTTTCTCCCACTTCAGGATAGCTCATCCTCATTCTAGCCACAACATGTGAACACGCAATCACATTGCTGACTCAACATTGATGCTCCTACATCAGACTCCCAAGGTTAAAAATTCTGAACCCCTGTTTAGTAAATAAGCTACTGAGAAACCCTTTGCCTCCAATTATTCAGCATCCATCCATGTAGAATCTTCTACAAGATGCCCTCTCCATTTGATCAAGTACTCCAAGTAGTCTCTTTGTCTGGTACTCTTTGCCACTCTAGTGTCTAAGATAGACTCAGCTTCTGATGGCTGGGCCATAGGCATCTACTTCTGCCATCGAAGATCTTCCATAGGATCCATGTCTCCTCTCATTTGTCCTGTATCATTAGCCACATAAGTATACAGGTTTGCAACATTAAAAATAGGTGAGATTCCAATCCCTGTTGGCATCTCCAGCTCATAGGAATTTGCTGAAAACTTTCTGAGTATTCTGCAGGGTCCAATCTTTTTCATTTTCAACTTGTTGTACTCTCCTTTTGGAAATCTCTCTTTCCTCAAATGTGCTAGAACCAAATCTCCTACCTCATAGTTTTTCTCTCTTCTCCTGGAATCTGCTCTTGCTTTGTAACTAATGTTACTCTGTTGGGCTCTGCCCAAGTAAGGCATTTTTGTCAAGACAGTTTTGGGGAGATGCGAAGTTACAGCGCAGCGCATTATCGGTAGGGTAAGAACCGTGCGGCTAAGTACCAGCTTCGCGAAGTGGCAGCACCGCGCAGTTCTAGTAGAGCAGCTATTTTGGGTAAAGAGTATAAGGGAAGGTCGAGTTGTGAAAGCGACCTGTTTTGGTTAAGATACTCCATGATTCCCAACAAGCAGGTAAGGAGTGGCATAGAAGGAAAGCGACTGGTCGCGTGAACAAAGGAAGCACTACGTGAACCAACCGCATGAAGCCGTTAGAGAAGGAATGGCGAGGTGAAAGCAACCCGTTGGCATGCGCTCGACAGAAGGGTTGAAAGCAACATGACCATGCGCAAAAGGATGGCCACGATGACGAGTCACTATCAGATCCTAACAATCCTATTTAGCAGGGTAACCGCACCATATTTTGGGAACCTTAGGGGTTTTGATCCCATCATGAATGTAAAGACGTGACCTACGGGCACGGTCTATAAAAGGGCACATTTTGTAAGGGAAAGGGTTAGATTTTGGCTGATAGATGTTGAATATTGATCTCTATTGAGAGAAATCTTGTAAAGAGGCTCTGCAACTGTGTGCGCAGAGATCTACTAAAAAAAGAAGAGAGTCTGGAGCTGAGTGCGCAGACTGGAACTGTTGTACCCTTCCCATTGATAATATAACAACAGTAACTATGCATGTAGCTCCCATCCTAAGGGTGAACCACGTTAATTCCTCGTGTTATGTGATTGAATGTGGTTGCATCTGTATAATTGCTTATGTTGAATGGTTAAGTTCATGTTATGAGTTCATATGTTCGTTCTTTTATATGTATTCGCCATAAGGATAGATGATGGGAATAATATGTTAAGTATCGACATATGTGAATGAATGTTGAATGGACAAGTAATTCTAAGTCAGATGAATGCATAAGTAGAGCGGGTAAACACTTAGTCAGTGAAATCTGTATGGTGTGATTCCTTGAAGCGCAGCACCGGAAGTGCGCAGTCATTGCAGTTAATCGTATTGCTTAAGATTTATAAGGTTTACAGTTAGATGCATGTGAATGCATGAGTTTACACTAAGTAAAATCCATTAAAGTTGTGTGATTTCCGAAGAGGAAGCGCAATCCCCTGTTGCGTTGTCTTGTTGTTAAGCGACTATCCCACATCGCGCAGTCCTTGGATGCGCGATAGCATAAGCATTAACCGCAAAGAAGGGGAACTTCGATTTGTCCACCATTCCATGGAAGTGTGCATCACCCGGTTGTGGAAACCTGGTTCCGCAACCTCCCCATAACTTCTCCTCGGGTGACACCTCAGTCTGCTCCCAGACTATTGTCGAAAGGGCCAGTGAAAAGGGGTTTTGTTGGTTCCCTGAACCACACAAAACCTGGGTTTGTCTACCTCTCTAAACTTAAAGAACACACATCAAAGAGCCAAAAAATGGTTCTGTTTCCGCGCTTGAACTGGTGATGAGCACCGAAAATTGGAATCCTGAGAAAACAGAAATATGGAACTGGGTGGACAAGACAGAAAGAGATTTTTCCAAAAAGGAGAATAGACATCCACATCTATCTGACATCTGTTGGTTACAGAAGTACCTGTGGAAGGATATTCACAAAATTTTCTTCGCAACCTTTGGAAACGAGTTGCACGAGTGGTTGTCAAGACTCACAGAGCGAAAGAACTGTTTCCAAGAAGGAGCACCTACTGAGTGGAACCCAGATCTTATTCAGAGGATTAACGAAGTAGATAGTCCACTCTCACGAGCAGTCGACTTTTGGGTTGACAGTATTCTAGAAGGCTTCGTTATAGAGTTCGTTGTGGACACCCTGAAGTCCTACAGCGTAGCCGAAGCCGAGTTTTTCAAAGGTTTCAGAGGTAAGTACCTCAACAATATGAATTTATATATCAAAATGCTTTTAGCTGAGAAAGAAGTCTTAAGAATGCAGTAAGGTTCATAGTTATTTTGAATCTGTAATGGTCGATAATACTTATAGTGATACAGAAGAAGAAATTCACTATCTTAATAAGTGGTAAAATATATAAGGTTAGTACAGAAAAGAACCTTAAAGAACATGAACTCCGCATAGAAATTGAGTTCCAAGCTGAGACTAATAGCTAGACAACACCCCCATCAGCTACCTATTAGCCCATTACACCTTAGAACCCTCCAATTGTCAATATTGTGCCTCTTATTCCACAGAATCCGTCAATTCAGAATCCTCCAGTTGTTAATATTCCCAATCCTGATCAGAGCGTCAATACTAGTAATACCACGGGAGTGAGTACTTAGAACATCCTGAATCAGAACATTTCGTGTAGTAACATCCCTAACACCACTCAGAATATTGCGCCGAACACTGTACCACCTAGAAGGATAATGATTGATGATATTAAGCTGCCAATATTTAAAGGAACGGGTCTAGAATAGCCTGAGCAACATTGGTTTCTATGTGAAGCCATGTGGAGTGTCAAGCAAGTCCAGGATGATGATGTTAAGCATGCACAGCTCATCACTACATTCAAAGATAGAGCATTAACTCGGTTCATGAAATATTTTGTTGGACATAATACAACCCTACAAGAAATAAAGGCTACTCTCTTAAGAGAGTTCAAGAAATCGAAATCTGAATCACAATGTATAGCAAAGCTAAAAGAGATTAAACAGAAAACAATTGAGTCAATATGGGAATTTGACCAGAAGTTTAAAGCATTACTAGACCAAGTCAGTTTTGACATAGCACCGCAACAACACCAAGAGTGGTTCATAGTCGTGTTGTTTCCCCATATCAGATTGCCACTGATGCAATAGAAGTTTGCATCACAGACAGAAGCCTTAGAGATCCCAATGAAGCTAGAAGCTTCGCCAATAGGAGAAACAAGTCAAGGAATGATCCAAATCCAAAACCAGATAGCAACCTTAACATTACAACTCGAGGAGATTAAGAAAAAAAAAAAGTTAGAGAAGAGATCTGGTGTACAAACTGCAGAGCAGAGGGACACTCGAAAGACCACTGCCCAGTTTTCAAAGAATACATTGATATTGGAGCACCAAATCCACTAAATCACCAACAACAAGGGTCGTGGTGTGAAATCTGTTGATGCAGAGGACATCGACCATAGGATTTCTATTTGATCCAGAAATATGTGAGAACCCCTAAGAATTTATATTGTAGTTTATGTAAGTCAGTTGGACATGATGACTCCAACTGTAGAGCATACGACCTGATGATAAAAAGGAAATGTGATGTCTACAAAATTCAAGAAGAGACACTGCAACACCATTAAAATGCGCAGTATGATCAATGCGCATACAGAGGCCATGGTGGATTCCGCAAAAGAAGAAGAAACACCAGACAAGGACAAGGAAGAGGAAGAGGTCAAATGATCTGTTATAATTATGCTCATCCTGGCCATATTTCTAGAGACTGTACAAATGCTACTACTACATGTATATATTGTAAATCTTTTGACCATGTTATTGAAGCATGCTCGATATTGCAAGCGAAGATGCAAGAAAGAAGAACAGAAGCACCGAACCCAAACATTTAGATGACCGCAGTAGAGAAAAGAGATCCAAACATCAATGTTGTGACACGAAGTGGTATTGTGACAGGAAGAGATAAAGAACCAGAAGCTTCAACTTCTAGAGAACACCATACTAAGTAGACACCTACTGATGGGGTCTGGATAAGAAAAGCTACCAGGAAAGCACCTGCTTTCTATCTACGAAGAAATAAGGAAGCCTCAGGGGAAGCAAGGGATACCTTCAAAGAAATAGCACCCATAAGTCCAAGAATCCCATTGCGAAGTGAAACAACGCATATGAAGGATATTCCAACAGTGTATGATCAAACGAGTACTACAACAGAAACAGGGACTTCTGTTGCGCAGTTCCTACGGAGCTGTATGAAGATACTAAAGAGTGAAGATGCTTTGGTGGAAATACAGAATTTGTTGAACCGCTATGAGCAGCGCAATTCCACAAGTAATGCTCATAGCGCAGTTCACCACATCAAAATGCATAAGAGAACAGGCCGAGAAATGAGGCTAAGTGCACAAATTGGAGATTATGATATGGATGAGATCATCCTTGTCTAGGATCTAAAGTAAATGTCTTGACCAAGCAGACATGGATACAGATGGGGAAACCAAATTTTTCGTGGTCACCCATACAGTTGAGACTAGCAAATCAACAGAAGCTTATACCCTTTGGAAAGCTAGCAAATGTTCTTGTGGATATCGATGGAGTAATCACTTCAGCAAACTTTGAGGTTATTGAGATCATCGATGAAAATAACCCATATCCAGCATTATTGGGGATAGACTGGGTGATGGATAACCTCACGATCATTGAGTTAAAGAAAAAACAGATGATATTTGAAGGGACAGATATCAGGGTCATCGCGTCATTGGACCCTTCACAAGGACCGAGATACACTGAGACGATCAGAGAAGAATGTAAAGCTCATGATCTAGATCGCATTTATAAGATGACATCAAACCACGCCAACTACATCAATCCTACAACTGATGGAACACTTTGTTGGTGTTGCGACAGCTCTTTCATATCAGACTCCGACGCAGGACTAGAGAATTAGCAAGGTCGATTGCATGAAGTATCTACAAGAAGATGCGTGTAAATCACCAAATCACTACGTTGGATTGGAACCGAGTTAAGTCCAATCCCCACTTATGATGTTTCAACTAACGTCTATACATTTTTGCAAGAATATACTGTATCAATTTCAGCTGAATATCGCATACCAGCATTGGATATAGCATTGCGTGCTATGCCTGCCAGATGGTGGGTCGCGCATCAGGAGACTTTGACCACATGGGATCAGTGCAAACATATGATGTAAATCAAATTCACAGAGAAAGCTACGCTGACCATGGTGAAGTATAATGGACAAACAGATCCAAGGGATGACATAGAGACTTGTTCACAAGCATGGATAAATAGACCACAGACATAATGGGTTCATCTGTTTTTGCACACGCTAAAGAAGATTCCAGAGGATTGGTATACAGACGCAAAACTTCACAGAGGAACCACAGATTGGTCTATTTTAACTGCAAACTTCAAGATAACCTTCAGTTTTGAAGACAATTGTATAAGCATAAATGAGACTCTGCAAGTTATCAAAGAAAGGATATTCAGAGAAGAATGCCAAAGTACAAACGAGGCATTAGAAGTCATCAAAGAAAATGTATTTGAAGATGTAAAAGTTCCTATGAACCTACAACCAGAGTGGGAAAGAACAGTAGAACATGCCCTTGAATGTTACAATCTCTCCACAGATGAAGAAGATCCAGAGGAAAGTGATGAGGAGGATCCGTGCAATGTTAATATACCTGAATCAGAGGGAGCGCGCGATGTAGAGGGACCTCCATTATAAATTCTGGATATGAGCGACCCTGTAAAAACAAGAAAGTTTAATATTGGCATGAGTGAAGAGCCAAATTTTGCATCCATTGGATACTACTGGGATGATGCAACTGTTGCACAGATCGCAAACCTTCTACATGAATATCAGGATTTGTTTCCGACGAAGTTCACTGAAATGAAAGGCATTTTAGGAGACTTGGGAGTCATGAAGATACCTCTAAAGCCAAGTGCGAAGCCTATCAGACAGAGGCCTTATAGACTGAATCCTAGATACAAACAACGAGTTAAGGAAGAACTCGACAAGATGCTTGATGCAGGGATCATTGAACTAGTGGAAGAATACGAGTGGATAAGCCCTATGGTTATCCAGGACAATAAGACAAAAGGAGAAATAAGAATCTGCGTAGATCTGAGGAAGCTTAATGATGCTTCGTTGCATGACCCATTTCCTACTCCATTTACAAATGAAGTATTGGACAATGTGGGAGGAAATGAGGCCTACTCATTCACTGATGGATTTTCTGGTTACCATCAGATTAGAATAGATTCAACAGATAGGAATAAGACCACTTTTTCTACAGAATGGGGCTCATATTAGTATACAATTATGCCATTTGGATTGAAGAATGCACCTTCCATCTTTTCCAGAGTCGTTGTTGCAGCATTTAAAGACTTTATCCATAAGTTCTTAGAAGTTTATTTTGATGACTGGGATGTCTTTGATTTATTGAAGAACCACTATGAGAATATCCTAATGATGTTAGATAAGTGCAAACAACATCAAATATCCTTGAATTTGAAGAAATTAATTTTCTGTGTACCCTATGGTATACTACTGGGACACATTGTCTGTAAGTAAGGTCTGATGGTTGATCCTTCGAAGATCACAATGATTGTGAATTTACCTGCACCTAACTCAGTTGAGCAACTACACACAACGCTTGGACATACTGGATATTACAGAAAATTCATCAAGGGTTATACGCAGATAACCACGCCAATGGAGAAACGTTTGAAGAAAGAAGCGCAGTTCATATGGAATGCAGAATGTGAGAAGGGACTAGACACATTAAAGGAGAAAATGGTAATTGCGCTGATCCTTGTGTTCCCATATTGGAATAATCCATTCCACGTACATGTTGATGCTTCATCTATAGTGTTGGGCATTGTGTTCGCTCAACCAGGTGAAGGGGGCATTGATCACCCCATTGCATTTTCAAACCAAAAGCCATCTTCAGCCGAAAAGAACTACACAACCACAGAAAGAGAGGGTATAGCTATGGTTTACGCACTCCATAAATTCAGACACTATTTGCTGGGTGTGCACTTCTCCATGTACACTGACTGTTCAGCTCTGAAATACTTGGTCAATAAGCCAGTGTTAGGGGGGAGAATCTGCAGATGTTTTTTATTGTTCCAGGAGTATGACTTTAAGATCATTGTTAAGCCAAGCAGACTAAACTGAGGACCTGACCATCTCTCAAGGATTGATTCAGGCGAAGAAACCACCAATATCGAAGACAAACTGCCTAACGCACAGGTATTTGCCATACAGATAGCAAACGAGTATTACAAAGATATCATCAAATTTTTACTATGGGATTGGCACCCATAGAGTTCACTACGTAGCAAAATAAGCAGCTGGTAGTTAAAGCAGTAGACTTCACTATCATTGCGGTAGTAATACAAGTTGGGGCCGGATGAAGTGCTGCGAAGATGTGTGTTAGAGCATGAGAAGCCATTTATTTTGGTTGAGGCACGCTCAGGTGTCTCTGGAGGTCATTACGCAGGAAGAGCTACGGCATAGAAGATATTAAGAGCAGGGATATGGTGGCCAACATTACATAAAGATTCAAAGGAACATTGCCAGAATAGTGATGCATGCCAAAGGACTGGAAAGCCGTCGCGAAGAGATGAAATGACATTAAAACCGCAATTAACTTTACAAGCATTTGACAAATGGGCAATTGATTTTGTGGGACCGATTAACCCACCGAGAAAAAGAACTAGTGCGAGATACATTATCACCATGACTGATTATCTCACTAGATGGGCAGAAGCAAAACTAGTGAAGGACTGTAGCGTAGTTACTGTCGCGCAGTTCATCTTCAAGAACATCCTTACCATATTTGGATGCCCAAAGATTTTAATGAGTGATCAAGGAACTCACTTTTTGAACAGAACTATTGAATCCCTTACTGAGGAGTTCCACATATATCACCATAGGAGTACACCATACCATCCTCAAGCCAATGGAACAGTTGAGGCATTTAATAAAGTCCTGGAGAATGCACTGACAAAAGTATGCAACACAAACAGAGATGATTGGGATCTGCACATTCTAGCTGTATTATGGGCATACAGAACAACTTGCAAGAAGCTGACAGGCCATACACCTTTCATATTGGCCTATGGACAGGAAGTTGTGATGCCTATGGAGTACATTGTACCAAGCTTAAGAATTGCTGCATTCACAGACATGGTGGATGAACATTGCAAGAAAGGCTTCTACACTTGGTTGGATTGGAGGAGGATCTCTTCATTGCAGGATTTCACCAGCAAGTGCAGAAGGACAGAAAAAAAAAGCATGCATGATCACCATATCAAGCACAAAATCTTCCTGGTAGGAGACCTTCTCCTTCTGTATGATAGCAAGTTCATGAAATTTTGAGGAAATTTTAAAATGCATTGGCTTGGCCCATATATTGCTATGCATGTTACTAACGGTGGCACAGCTCAGTTAGCCACATTAGCTGGAGACAACCTGTCAGGATTGGTTAATGGAAGTAGACAAAAACCCTATCGGGATATTCCTACTTCGCAGAACACTCCGTAAGATGTATCTGCACAGAGCAGATAGAAAAAAAAAAGTAGAAAAGAAAAAGAGAAGTAAGAGTGCACAGTTGCGAAGTTCAGAAGGCAGTCGCGCAGGTCAAAAGAAATAGGACAGACATGAAGACAATTACGAAGAAAATTATCACCACCCTATGAGTGGTGACATCAGTGTGCGCAATTCGACCCCAACACCTCAAAATAGCCGTTAGAGCAGAAAACTAGCCGTTATATAGTGATTTTGCCGATGTCACTTAAGCATTTAACGCAAAATTAGTCATTCTGAAGAAATTAATAAAGGAAAGGACCCGAATCCTCGGTGGATTTGGCCAATGGACATGATAATTAGTGCTTTCTTAGTCATTTATGGTCGTGGCTAAGCCCCACTGCGCCTATAAATAACGCTAAGTCTGGAATCGCGAGCGTTACCGAAACTTTACAATTTTTTCGCATGCCATAGATTCAATTTGTTTCTAGATAGTGCTAAGCAATTCACTGAGTTTGTAGAGATATTCCATTGAATGTCTGACAATTCCACACTGGATCAAGAGTCCACAGTCGAGCAGGCTGTGTGGGATTTCAAAATAACCGGCCTTGAAGGGTTGATGAGAACCCCTGCCAAGAAGGTCGTCACAGAACAAGGGTAGGGTTTACGCTGATCAACACGACATTCTGCACAAATGCAAAGCAAAGGTAAGGTAAGGAACCCGTATCTAAGAAAGTGAAGGTGAAGGTAATGGGATCCAAGTTACCAGAAGTCCCACCAGAGGACAAAGAGATTCCATTAACCTTAACGCCAGATTATATTTCACCATGCATAGCAGATGCACCAGCGGTAAAGCTCGCTAGAAAATCCAAGTATGATATACCACTTCCGCCCATGTCCAAACATGTAAAACCAGAAGCAAATCTATTGGGTAAGCTCGCGGACTGTAAGTTCGAAGACTGTGACTTACTTCAAATGCAGAAGGATCTAGATGAGCCGAAGTACTCATAGTTCCAACCCGATAGATATATGTGCTGGAATATGGACGTGAATAACAACCCGTTGTTGGTCATGCAGAGTTGGTTGTCTAAAGTTGTAGAATCGGGGCTTCTGAACCTGCTGCAGTTTCCACATTTTGATCGGAGCCTAGAACTAAATGCGGTGGTGCGCACACTGATTTCACGCACACACCAAGATTACCTTTGGTTGGACAAGAACATCGACCTCAATATAGACCTGATCCATTGGATCACATGGTTAAGCAAGCACGGAGACGACCCTAAGAAATTATTTGCCAGCAAAACCAAATATAAGGAAATCGCCATGCAGATGAAGGAGGCATATCAATTTCCCAAAGGAAAAATAGGGTTTGTCACAGATGATTTGAAATATGATGCTACAAGGTTTGTAGTACAACTGCTCGCAGGAAAAATCTTGCGGAAGGCACGACCAACAGAAGTACCAGCAGGAGAAATTCTCCTCGGTGCGAAGGCAGTGCAGGGAGGGAGATTCAATTGGTGTCAATATTTACTGAACGAGTTTCTGGAAGATGTCCGCGAAACTCAGATCAATGGTGTTGCTTTCCATTATAGTTGGTTTATGGTTCTGATTGCTTTTATAGGCTGGCAGGAGCCAAGGAACTATGTTGGTCTCAATGCTACATCAATGAATTCCGAGGAACAAGGTATGCAAACCTCTGGGAAAATATGCTACCAGACTGACAATGCGCTTCAAATGAAGTGCTCTTCACATACTATGAGTAGCTCTGCGATGTCATTGTTCCAACACCGCGCATCTCCAAAGAGGTAACATCCAAGTATATTCGTACTTTAAATTTTCGCGCTGACATGCATTCCATTTATATTTCAGCAAAGGCACGGAAAAATAATCCAGAATGGTTCCAAGGGACTATCACATGGACGAAGAGGATATCGATCTCATTATGAAGGAATGGCTAGATGAATGGAAGGTTAAAGGACCTACGATCATCGATAGTGACTCAGACAAAAGTAATCCAATACCAACAACGATTGTTGAAGAGTCACCAGCAGGAAAAAGGAAGGAGCTCGAAAGCTTAGTGCCAGATAAAGTATAGAAAAAGAAATAGAAATCCATAAGGGATCCATCAGAAGCAAGGCTGCATGATGATGATCATGAGATCATTACGTCCAGGGTCACCGTGCATCTAGAAGACATGATGGCCCTCAAAGATAGTAAGAATGAGGAGATTCAAGCAAGCCTACAACAGAATCTCACCACGCTGCAAGGCATAGCAGTGAAGTTTGAGCAAGTCCAGCGCGACTTGGACTTGGCTCGAGAATCTGAGTGAGAAGGAAGGTCAAGAAACACTTTGCAGCCGAAGAAAACACCTTTAGCTCTGACCATGGCACCAAAACCGCGCATCGTCAGAATTGACCCACTAAGTGTAATGTTACCGCACGATGAATTAGCTTCGAGCACGCAGAAGATAGAGCACGTGGATATTGATATCGCGATGCTACCCCTTAAAGGCCTACATAATATGCACCTGCAGGTTGTGGAGAAATGCATGATAGAGACATGGTCATTTTGAACCAACACCAAGACTTACAAGCAAATTATAGACAGTTGCAGGAATCAAGTGCAAAGAAGGATAAGGCACTTGAAAATGAATAGGAGCAGCGAAGAAGAATAGAGCAGACTGTCGCTTTTGTCTGTGCGGATATACCAGAATGCGATGAGCATCCAGAGCGTGCAGACACTACACTTAAGATTGGCTTGGTAGTGAGCAATATTAAAGCTTAAATGAAGTACATGGAGATAGAATATTAGGAGAAGATTGCTACTTTGGAAGCACAGAATGTCTTGAAGACACCACCAAATCAGACAGATCTTAGAGCAGCAGAAATGAAAGCTACCACAAAGAACATAGCCAGTGAAGTAGCTAAGTGTAAAAACTTGTTGGAAGAAGCAACAAGAGTGTTTACTGCATTGCAAGAGGACCCTCAGCTACTGCAGGTCCAAACCAGTTTGCAGGAAAATCAGGTAGCGTTAGACACTCTGAACATAGAGATAAAGACCCTACTACCAAAAGACAGGCTCCGCCAATTTTTAGAAGTCAATGAATTGAAAAGGGAACTTATAGTTTTTCAAGAAAGGGAGGCTGACGCTACGGAAAAGTCACAGCCCCTGTAGGAAGAAGCAAATGCAATCTCGCAAGAGATAGAAACAAAATTGCAGGAACTCTGCGATGCACAGGTGTCAGTTCAAGAAAAAATCAGGAATATCTAACCCCAGAGGTGTTGGAAATCATTAGAGCAATTGAGCAGGATGCCAAGGATACAGTTGTGAAGCTAAGCGCAACTTACCAAGAGTTCGTTGCAAAAATAGCTCTGCAAGAGGAAGCGCAGCTCATGGAACCAGAAGAGGAAAGTGGCTCGGGGACGAGCCACATGTAAGTGTTAGGGGCCTATTGGGGTCTGCCTAAGGAAGGCATTTTTGTCAAGGCAATTTTGTGGAGCTGCAAAGTTACAGCACAGCGCAGTATCGACAGGGTAAGAACCACGTGGCTAAGTACCAACTCCATAAAGTGGCAGCACTGCGCAATGCCAATAGAGCAGTTATTTTGGGTAAAGAGTATAAGGGAAGGTCAAGCTGTGAAAGAGACCTGTTTTGGTTAAGATACTCCATGATTCCCAGCAGGAGGGTAAGGAGTGGCGCAGAAGGAAATCGATCGGTCACATGAACAAAGGAAGCACTACGTGAACCAGCTACATGATGCCATTAGAGAAGGAACGATGGGGTGAAAGCGACCCGTCGGCATGCGCTCGACAGAAGGGCTGAAAGCAATGTGACTACACGCAGAAGGATGGTCACAAAAACAAGTCTCTATCAAAGCCTAACAGTCCTGGTTAGCAGGGTAACCGCACTAGATTTTGGGAACCTTAGGGTTTTTGAGCCCATCATGAATGTAAAGACGTGAGCTACGGGAATGGTCTATAAAAGGGAAGATTTTGTAAGGGAAAGGGTTAGATTTTGGATGATATATGTTGAATATTGATCTCTATTGAGAGAAATATTGTAAAAAGGATCTGCAGCTATGTGCGCAGAGACCTACTAAAGAAAGAAGAGATTCTACAGCTGAGTGTGCAAACTGGAACTGTTGTGCCCTTCCCATTGACAATATAACAACAATTCCTATGGATGTATCTCCCATCCTAGGGGTGAACCATGTTAATTCCTCATGTTATGTGATTGAATGTGGTTGCATATGTATAATTGCTTATGTTGAATGGTTAATTTCATGTTATGAGTTCATGTGTTCTTGCTTTTTATATGTATTTTCCATAAGGATAGATGATGGGAATAATATGTTAAGTATCGAGATATGTGAATGAATGTTGAATGCACACATAATTCTAAGTCAGATGAATGCATAAGTCGAGCGGGTAAACACTTAGTCAGTGAAGTCTGTATGGCGTGATTACCTGAAGCGCAGCACCAGAAGTGCGCAGTCATTGTAGTTCATCACATTTCCTAAGCTTTATAAGGTTTATAGTTAGATGCATGTGAATGTATGTGTTTACACTAAGTAAAATCCATTAAGGTTGTGTGATTTCCTAAGAGGAAGCAGAGTCCCTTGTTCCGTTGTCCTGTTGTTCAGTGACCATCCCGCATCGTGCAATCCTTGGATGCGTGATAGCATAAGCATTAACCACAAATAAGGGGAACTTCACGTTGTCCACCATTCCATCGAATCGTGCATCACCCAGTTGTGGAAACTTGATTCCGCAACCTCCCCATAACTTCGCCTCGAGTGAGACCTCAGTCTACTCACAGACTGTTTCCGAAAGGGCCGATGAAAAGGGGTTTTGTTGGTTCCCTGAACCGCACAAAACCTGGGTCTATCTGCCTCTCTGAACTTAATGAACACACATCAAAGAGCCAACATACTCTGCTACAACCTTGCTTTAACTCGCTCTTGTAGTTCACTCATCATTGTTGCAAACCCTTCTCCATCTGCACTTCTCTTCTCCATCTGACCCAAATCACGAAGTTCACACACTCCTCTTGGATGCATTCCATATAGAATTTGGAATGGATTCATCCCTGTACTTCGGTTTGGTGATTCATTATATGCAAATTCTGCTTGAGCTAGCACTTTGTCCCATTGTTTTGGATTTTATCCAATCAGACTTCTCAACATGTTACCTAGACTCATATTTACCACCTTAGTCTAGCCATCATACTGTGGATGATATGCTGAACTGAAGTTCAACTTGGTTCCCAACTTCTTCCACAAGGTCCTCTAGAAATGACCTGTGAACTTTACATCTCTGTCAGATACAATACTCTTAGGTAAACCATGTAGCTTCACAACTTCATTGAAAAACAAGTTAGCAATGTGTGTGGCATCAGTGGTCTTATAACATGGAATGAAATGTGCCATCTTAGTAAATCTATCCACGACTACAAAATAGAATCATTTCCCTTCTGAGTTTTTGGCAAACACAAAATGAAATCCATACTCACAGAATCCCAAGGCCTAGTTGGAATAGGAAATGGTGTCTACAAGCCTGTGTTTTGGATTCTTCCCTTGGCATGCTGACATACCATACATCTGCTCACAAATTTCTCAACTTCAGACCTCATCTTTGGCCAAAAATAAAAATGGCTCAACTGTCCAAAGGTTTTATCACTTCCAAAGTGACATGCGATTCCCCCACTATGTTTCTCCTGTATCATGTTCTCTCTCATGGAACATTTGGGAATACAAATTTTATTGTTTTTAAAGAGTAAACCAACTTGCAACATATACTCCATCCATGTCTCTTTGTCCACTTCCATGGGATTCTTACAAACTCTGTATGCATCCTGAAAATCAGTGTCAGTCTCATACGAACCTCTTAAGTGCTCAAATCCTAAGACTTGGATCTGATTTTCTTGCACAACCAATTGTCTCCTACTTTAGGCATCAGCTACTCGATTTTATTTCCCACTTATGTGCTTTATCACGAAGGTAAATTTTTGCATGAACCCAACCCATTTGACATGCTTCTGATTCAATTTAGGTTGTTGCATGATGCACTACAATGCATGATTATCAGAGAACAAAACAAACTCTCTAGCCATCAGATAATGTCTTCAATGCTTTAGTGATTGGACAATAGCATAGAATTCCTTGTCATAAGATGAATACTTATGCTTGGAATCATTCAACTTCTCACTAAAATATGCTATAGGTCTATCTTCCTGGCTGAGTACATCTCCAATCGCTACTCCACTAGCATCACACTTCCCTTGTAAAGCATGTTTGAAATCTAGTAATTTCAATACTGGTTGCTCAGTAATCTTCTTCTTCAAGAAATGAAAGCTACTTTCAGCCTCTGTTGTCCATTTAAATGGTTGTTTGTCCTTTCTAATTGTTTCAATGATAGATGAACAAATACCACTGAAATTCTTTATGAACTTCCTATAAAAAGCTTTCCAATCCATGGAAACTTCTTACCTCAAATATGCTCTGAGGTGAAGGCCAATCAATGATTTCTTGCACCTTTTCTGGATCCATTTTCAATCCATCTCTTGAGATAACAAAACCCAAATACACTAGTTCTGATTTCATAAATGTACACTTCTTAACATTCACCAACGAATTTTCCTTTTGTAACTTCTCCAAGACACATCTTAGGTGCTTCAAGTGTTCTTTGTCTGTTTGACTGAAAATCAGAATATCATCAAGGTAAACTATCGCAAACTTACCTATGAAATCTCTCAAGACTTCATTCATTAATCTCATGAAAGTACTTGGTGCGTTGGATAGTCAGAATGGCATAACCAGCCACTCATACAACCCATCATTGGTCTTAAAGGTTGTTTTCTACTCATATCCTTCTCAAACCCTGATCTGATGGTATCCACTCTTCAAATCTAATTTTGAAAAACATGTTCCCCACTCAGGAAATCCATCATGTCATCCATCATGGGTAATGGAAACCTATATCTGATGGTAATATTGTTAATAGCTATGGATTTAGTGCACATCCTCCATTCACAATCCTTCTTTGGGGTAAGTACTGCTGGTACTGCACATGGACTCAGACGTTTTTGAACCAACCCCTTGTCTAACAATCCTTGTACTTGCCTTCTCACTTCTTCATTCTCTTGAGGTGTCAATCTGTATGCTACCTTGTTCGGTAAGCTTGCTCCAGGAATAAAATCAATATGGTTACTTATATCCCTCTTTGGTGGTAAATCATTGGGCAAATCATCTACCACAATGTCACTAAACTCTCCTAGCATCTCTGGAATCTCCTCAGGCAGATCTGTAATATAAGTCTTCATCACTACCACTCTAGGATTACATACCACAACATAATGCAGTTCCTTCTCATCAATTTGCTGCAAATACTCTTTCCCTATCAACATTAGGACCTTAGATGCTTGCTTCTCTATCGAACTATCTCCTTGTAAAGGATGAAGAATATGTTTTATCCCATCTTGCATGAAACTATGACAATTCCTCCTACCATCATGCACTACCCTTTTTTCAAATTGCCATGGTCTCCCTAGAAGAATATGGAAAACATCCATGGGAATAACATCACATATAATCTTGTCCTTATATGTGCCTACTTGAAAATCAACTTCAAATTGTTCACTTACGGGGATTTGATGTCCTTTGTGCAGCCAGGATACCTTGTATGGAACAAGATGTCTGGTCCTCTTCAAACTCAGTTTCTCCACCATCTCTGTGGAAACAAGATTGTCAATTCTCCCACTATCAATCACCACCTTACATCACTTCCTTTTGACTTTACACATGGTTCTAAATAAAGCCTTCCTTTGAGCCGGTTCCACTTCCTCCTTTTCAGGTTTCAATAAGACTTTTTTGATCATCAAGGACTCTCCCTTCTCTGGCATATTCTTGACCAGTGTCATCTACTCTTGTTGCTGCTCATTCTGAGCTACATAGGATCCTTCTATGGACATTCAAAGGATCTATGCCCCAATTTGTTACACTTGTAACATCCGTGAGCAGCTTCCCTGCCTCTTCCTCTACCTATTCCCCCTTGGTAAGGTCTTCTCCCTCTTGGGTCACCCCCTCTACCTTGGTGCTCCTGTTGGTTTAAGTTACTAGGTTCTCCTCCTTGGGATGCAAACCTTCCTCTCCCAGCTGTTTTCCCCCTTCCTTTGGTTGAACCTCTTTCCCTGTTGAAGTTCAGCTTCCTCACTAATTTTTCTTTTGCTCTCAAGGAACATTGGTATGCCTCTTCCATGGTTCTTGGTGATATCATGCTGATCTCATCCTGAATCTCCATCCTGATACCATTGACATATCTAGCATCCTTCTCTGTTGATTCTTCCACATAACCTTCCTTTAGGTTTACTTTGTAGAATTCTTCAGTATACTCTCTCACAGTCAATAATATTTGCCTAAGGTTCTGCATTTGTCTCTACAATGTAAGCTAGTAATCCTTGGGTAAGAACTTGGTTCTCATCTTAGCCACCATCCTATCCTATCTCTTTATCAACGACTTGTTCTTCCTTCTCCTTTCATCTTGCACACTATCCCACCATAGGGACACATGTCCTTTCAACCTCGTCACTACAAACCTGACCTTCTTGTTCTCTTCAACTTCATCATACTCAAAGTACTTGTCTAGCTCGTTGATCCAATCAATACAGTGCTCAGTAGTGAGACTTCCCTCATAGGTAGGCAACTCAGGTTTTGGTCTTGACATTGCTCCAATAATTTACTGAAAGTATCTTAACTCAGGTGTCTCTCGCATGGGTGTTGCTTCTTCTCCTTGTTCCTCTTCATCAGGTTCACTCACATCCCCTGCTTCTGGGTCTCGTCGTCTACCCATCTCCACGGCTTCCATACGTGCTTGCATTTCTCTCATTTACTCCGTGACCTATGCATTCGTTGATGGTCTTCCTCTATCACGACCTCTTGCTCGGCCTACACGTACCGCAATGTCATTTTCTTGCTGGGTTGAGCAAAGCCTGCTCTTATACCAAAATTGGTGCCGACGGAATGACCACAGCCCGTCCAACCCGCACCTTCCCAGGAAATAGGGTGATTCCTTGAATTCGAATCACCAACCTTAGCTAACAACCAGCTAGGTTCTCCTCAACTGCGGATCTCCCCTTCAAAATGGGATTTCTACAAGGTTTTGACAGTCAGGATTGACCTTCCGCAATTGTCTTGTGGAAACACCTTCCTTCCGCAATTGCAGCGGCCTTCTGCAACAATCTTTCCGCAATCGCTTTCCCACAACGACCCTTCTGCACGCTCCTTTCTGCAGCTTGCGGATTGCAGATTGCGGGAGTGTGTTTCCTGATTTCTCAAAAACACTTCCACAATACGGATTCCGCAACCTCTCGATGTTAACTCCCGCGCTTCTTTCTTCTATAGAACGCAATATCGACTGTCGACCTTTTGCGGATGGAATCTCATCCATTGATCTTTGATCAGTGTGGAACACTATGCTCTGGCTTGCGGAAATTCTAATCCTTGTGCACGTTCACTTGTTCGATACTTTCCCCTCCGTCGATCTTCCTTTCAGCTTTGATCTGAGCCAACCTTTGTTATTTGAATCAACTGTGACTCTGTGATTTTCTCATGGATTGATCAGAGAATCGATCAATCCAGCCCGATCTTCGTTTGGATCTGATGAAGAACTAAAGGTGATAAGAAATTATCTCTGCTATGATTTATTGGTATCTTTACAAAGGACTTGGGTATTCTTACTATTCATACAAACACAAAGACAAAGATTCATTCACACATATATCAGGTTATCATTCGCACACAGCTCTACCTGATAGAATCTAGGCTTATTCAAATGCACAGTAACACCATTAACACACAAAACTTGATCATTTCATTAATTGAAAGCAAAAAACATCTATACAGTCGTATTTTCCTCTGATATGCAGGAAAATATCCCACAAACTCTTCCTCACGCAGAGCTCTCTCTTTCTCCTTGATCTGATCCCTCTGAAGCCCCTCTGAGTTCCGCATCTCTCCTATTTCATCCATTCGAAAATATCCTCCAAAACCGAATGGTTGAATCGTAACCACCAATATGCTAACACACTCTCCTCCATCACTGAAGGATTCACTATCAATATTCAAAAAATTGCCTAACCAGCTTGATCTCCACGCAGGGCGTATGAACTCATCACTATTCTCTACCTTCTCAAAAACTGACACATACTATTTGGTTACATATTTTCAATTATTCAAAATACTTAATAATAGGATTTGTCCCACTTCAGGACAGCTCGTCCTCATACTAGCCACAACATGTGAACACGCAGTCACATTGCTGGCTCAGCATTGATGCTCCTGCATCAGTTTGGAGGGGGTCCCACCTTCGAATCACTATTTGTATATTGCTTTCTGTTGATAGATATCTTTTCCATACACCTTGTATATTTAGTTTCAGGTTAACACATATGAATATATGCATATGTCTGTGTGAATGATTTTCATTTGTATCTAGTTTATGATTTGTAGGGTAGCTTGGTTGAAGTGCTTCTCTTAGTTTTGTTTTCAGAAAGAATTTGGGTGAGCGCACAAAGTTGCTCCCCAAAAGTGTTGCAACAAGGATGCGCTATTGGGGAAAAAAAAAACCCGCGCACGCACCTAAGGCAATGTGCAAATGACATTAGGTTCCGTACCGAACCGGGGTGCATGTGCATTCCTAGCACGTGCGCGCACACGCCCCTGTTAAGGTAATAAAAAAAACTTGGCAGAGTTGTTTTCATTGTTTCCATTGTGGCCTAGCATGATTCAACCACCGCATGTGCGGAGCTATAGCCAACCAAGTTCACCATTTCCACTCAAAAACCATCTTCATCCATCCACCAAGTGCATTGGATAGGTAAATTCCATGTTGTTTGTCATTTTATTCATTGTTTTTTGTTTATTAAATTAGTAATAATTCCCAAATTATTAAAATAATACAGAAATTTTCAATTGTAGAGTGAACCCACACAATGAATGCACAAAATGTTAACATGGAGTCCGGTGGAACACAAGAAAACACAAATCTTGGAACCAATGAAAACCCTCAACAAAATCCAAATGCCCAAGAAAATCAAAACCCCCAACCAAATTTTGACCAAGATGACTTGAACCATTATGTAAATGATATGAGAGTGCACACTCGAGAACTAAGAAACACAGGGGAACCATCTAGACTGTCCCTTGCCACCTCAATTGAGAGATCGATTGACTCCCTCATCCATGCACATTTCCAATTGACTGACATGATGGAATATAGATATAGGATGCAGGAGTATTATTCCACGGGCATTTCCAATGAGGAAATAAAATATTTTAATATTACAAAGGCCCAATTGTACAGTATATTCACCGATCCAAGAACACAAAAACCGCCGGACATTAGAAATCCACGTATCTGCATGGATTGGTGTCATTTCCAACCATGGAGAGACAATTGGATGCATAGGTGGTTCATGGTTTATGATAAACCTCCCTGCAATAATAGGGAGGTTCCACAATACTTCCTTCGGCAACTGTGGGCTGAGTTTGCACTCAGTTTACATGTCAACTATTTTGACATAACCGAGTTCCAGGATGTTGGGCATGGCTCTTCCCAAGATCGACCTGCTACTAGGAGGAACCCACTGAGAGGGCCACCAGCTTCTAGGTGTGATCCCAACCCCTCTCCCCAACCTCCTCAGTTACCCCACAAACTTGATTAGATCGAGGGCACGATGAGGAGTGTTGCACGGGGACTACTTAGACGCACTGCCTTTGTAGCAGCTACTGCAATGGAGAGACAGGTTGACCCTGATAGAGATGCAGGGGCAGGGCCTTTGGGACAGAGTCAGGATAGACCTGTCACCATTGGTATCCATGTTGGGACTTCTAGTTCAACGGGGACAATGCCACATCATTTTCCCCATTGCGGGCACACTTGCCCTAGCCCGATCAAGGGAAACTATATGGAGTAGTTTAGCACTTTTTTTAATGTGTTTTCAATCATCACTTGATAATTTGTAAAGTAATTTTAAATTATTTGTGGTTGACTTAAACTATTATTTCAATGTACAGTTATTTAGAGCTGAGATGTCGTCATGGGAGAATGCAAAATCTCCCAACCTGGATGCAACAATGGCAGATGCAACTGAAATTCCAGCACCTCCCACATAGGTATTTTCAGTACCCCACACAATATTTTTATTACTTATGGAATTTCTATTTTTATGTATTTATATTTATGACATACATGATGATAGTTCATACAATATTTTTTAATATTTTGATTGAATGAATAATTACTTGTTTAACATCTTTATAACGTGCATGCATTTTGGTGTCTACAAGTATGCACAGGCTATGATGATCATCCATCTCCACCAGGGGTCGGAAGATAACCATATACATAGGTACAATGTGTATTTAAAAGCACGCTTTTAATTTGAAATGTTATGACATACTACGGTTTAATTTGAATTTTGTTTACTAAACTATGATATTACAAATTTGTATGCAGGGGCCAACAACAGCTACATGCCACTTTAGTCCCATGTTCCCACCCTCTCCCATGAGTCTACCCCCTCGCTTCAATCCAGACCCCTCCCTCCATCCACCCCCTCCCTTCCATCCACCCTCCCCTCTTCGTCCATACTCCCCCCTCCATCCATCCTCCCCCATTCATCCACGCCCCCCTATCTATCCATCCTCCCCCATTCGTCCACGCCCCCCCTTCCATCCAACTTCCCCCCTTCGTCCACAACCTCCCTTCTATCCATCGTCCTCCCTCTATCCAGGACCACCCTCCCATTCACCATACCTCAACATCCCCCCTAGCCATTTTGGGTCAATACCCCCTATTGTACAACCGGTAAGGGTTCATCGTCCTTCTCCACCCCATACCACCATGTCCTCTTCCACCATATCATCTCCAGTTCCCACCACTACTATTCCATTATCTTCCCATGTATCTATAGTGGTTGCACCCATAGTTGCTACATCTACATCTGCCCCCCCCATGACTTCATCGGAGCAGGTTTTCCAACCAACTGCTCCACCTGCTAGCCCAGAAGCCCAGCCATGTCCATTGTCGGAGGTGTTCGTAGTGAGAATCAAGTTAATTTATGAAAAAAAATTGATGCATTAACCAAAAATAATTTAAATAATTATTATTTTTCAATGAAATGATTGTCATAAATGTTGTAGGGTGGAAATGATGAGAGGCTCAAGGGATCCAGGACACCTGCCTCTCATCTCCCACTTGCATCAGCGGTGAGTTATTTAAGATTTGAATTGTACATTCATTTTATAAATGTGGTAAATGTTACAAATGCTTGAAAATGATGATATCTTATATCATTTGTTTCAGAGCGTGGAGAGACGGTCTACTCCTTGACGAAAGAAGACTCAAGATACCAGTAGCTCCAAGAAGAGGAAGATCAATTTTAGAGATGCGCCTGGGAGTGACCGAGGTGGTCACAATGCTTGACACACCATGTTATGTACATTAGCCAAGATGTGGCACCTTTGGGCACCAGTTTCCATGTACTTTGTATCTACGAGACGGGTTGCCATGTATTTTAGATCTACGGCATGAGTTGTCGGATTTTGTATAGGGCACAAGTTTCCATGTATTTTGGATCTACAACACGAGTTGTCGGAATTTGTATAGGGAACGAGTAGCCATCGTATGTACATGGGGAACCATGTTCCACTATTTTGTTGAAAATTTATATATTTGTTCGAGTTTCGTTCCACTATGGTTTTTTATCACATGGATTTATATATAGTTTTGTTCGAGTTTTGTTCTATATATGTGTATAATGATTTGGATTAAAATGTATGCACATGAATATATATGTACAATTAAAATGATTTACTTTTTATATGTATTATAATTTAGGCAAGGGATTAGGCTACATAATAGGGTTTCATTGTGATTAGAATACAAGCTAGGGTTTACGCTACCAACTAGGTTTTTTAGGATAGGATCTCGTGTTTCTAGGATAGACTCCAAGCTCTAGGGTTACCATCTTAATGTTGAACTCCACTATCATGACAACATTGTCACCAACACCATGCCCACTACCACAATCACCATCAAGCCTCTTCATCCTCTTGCTCGTGGTTCCACCATCCTCGTACCCATCAATCATCCGTCATCCACGATCAACCTAATGCACTTTGTCTCATTGTCACCGTCACCATATCTATCCTCACGCCCATTAACACCATCGTCATCATTGTGCTCATTGTCACTATTGTCACCATCATGCTCATTGGAGTCTAGACCATTTGGCCTCTTTGTTTATGTATTTTGGGTCAGATATGGATTGCACTTGATTTGTTTTTAGTTGTATGCACCCTTGCTATATACATGTCAGAAACTTTGCATATAAGTGTATAATTATTTGGATTCAAAACTAGGTTTTTTAGGCTAGGCTCTGGGTTTCTAGGGTTTTCCCATAGACACTTGATAGAGACACTTTCAAACAAGAGTGTCTCTATCAAGTGTCTATGGGAAAACCCTAGAGCGAACGTGGAGTTGGGGAAAAGGAGTCGATCCAGGTCGAGAACTTATGGAGTTCCCCTCTATGTGTAGACTCAGTGAGACAACGTGGGGTTTTTTATTGCATTTGAACTTTCCAAGATGGTAGGCACGGAGTAATCCCCATATATCTATATATCTATCTATCTATCTATCGATATATATATATATATATATAAGAAATACTAATATCTAATTTTTGTTGTGATTTGGTCTTGTGAAGGCAAGGAAACAAACCAAGATTGAAAACCAAACTAGAATAGGGACAAGGAGTTTAGAACTTAGCCTCATTAAATAGAATTTTGAACTCAACATTAAAAGACTAATTGAAGATATAATTAAATTTGAATTCCACAATAAGCATCCATGTTGATGAAAGAGATGGGCCATAAGTTGATTTCTTATGGATCTATTATTGTCTTAAAAAGATGAAAGTTCTAAGTAAATCTCGCATTGATTTTATATAAAGAAGGTTTGCATGTTGTTTATATTTTCCATGTGAAATACTCACCAGGTTCAAGTCATAAAATGATAACAAAATGTTTTTGTTAAGGAAAAGACTTGAGGAAATCCAAATAAGGAAGAAAACATATTGACCCACACAAGGATATCTTAATTTATAGTTCATGTTGTACTTTCAACAATGTTAGTATCACTAAGAATGCAAAAATAAAAATAAAACGACTATCTTATATTTTATGTCATATTTCTTGAGTACTGACAATATGTAGGTGTGAGGGATATCTAAGAAGCTAGCTAAATGAAAATTTAGGATATCATAATGTTCTATGTAATATATTTAACTACTAGTCGATCAAACTCAAAAGTTAAGGGCTAGAAAATAGGGCATGGAAGTAGAACATATAAGTGGAAAAAATCACATGGATGTTAACATAATGGGATTCGCATTTACATGGATATTCATGTTTTTAGTTAGATATTCATTTAACATTTTCAACTAGCATCAATTTACAAACAAAAGCATTTCAATTCCATTCCCTTCTCATATTGGGTAAATATGACATAGTGAGTACATCTAGTAAGACCCACCTCTTTTTCTAGTTAACAAGGAATACATTACTATTGGAAAGGATTACTTTAACAATGTTCCTTCTAATTATCTTGAACTCTACAGTCATAAATGGGGGTTTCAAGTAGATCTGCATGCAAAGAAAGGATGTAATGCTTATCTTGCTTCATCCATTCAATACAATTTGATTTTCATTTATTCCTTACAACAATCCCAACCTATAGACACTCATAATTTATGTTTCTAGGTAGATCCACATGTAAAGGCTATAATGACTTACTTCACCCATTCTAAACAACTTTTAATTCATATATGGTTTCAATATACAGGAAAACAACTACAGGGATTTCACAACAATGATTAAAACCCCAATGTTCATAGGTGTATGACCTCTTGAGTGAGGTGTGCCCTTAGGGATTTAAGCAAACACAACCCTCATTTAATCTCGTTAGCAACATTTAGCTAGCCATTTTTCATATGTATCAACACTTGGGAGCCAAAGAACACTAATACATGTCCTATATGGTAGTTTGAAAGCTCCTTTATGCATGTGTGGGAGCTGACGGAACCCTGTTCCGCTCGCCGGTTTGGGTTTCGTGACCCTAGACGAAATTCTCAAAGTGTCCCTGAATGGTCATGGGATGCCTGAACAAAATTCCCATAGCACCACAACTGTGACTATGATCTATTTTTCACAAATTCCTTTCATATATTTTAATTACTTGCTTGTAGACTCTTGAGATTCTCATCGGTTGATTTTTACTTAGCAGATAGGGAAGTAAAATACAAACAACAATTCATTGTTAGGTCCATGATTTGGATTCGTTTATAAATCCATTCCATTCCATCATCCCCAAAATATTCTTCTTCATCATCTCTATAAAAAAAGGCTATGTGGCATTATGCATCCTATGTATTACATGATCTGTAAAATTGGATATAGGAAGAATTTCCTCCTTGACCCGTGATCATGTTCCTTATTCTAGTGAGGGTCTATGGTTTGAACTTTGAATTATTTACCAGTCTTGATAATGCTAATCTTCTCTTGTAAACCCAAATTTTGTAAAATTTCACTTGCAAGATGTTAAATGCATTTTTTCCCAAAACCTTTCAAAAGTTAGGTGGACATGAAATTTCTCTAAATCCAATTCTTTTTTTCCCACCATTGGAAAGCCTTTTGATTACTTGGTATTTTAGCCTATATGTTGGTATTTAATTGAATGTATTTTTGCTTCACCTAACCTTTTGCATGAAATTATTCTAATACTTTTCATTATGCTTTTAATGTGATGTAGTGATGCTTTTGGTTCTTAGTTTCTTGTTGGGGGAGCCTCTCAATGCCTATGGTACTTTTTGAATCTACAAATATATCAAAGGGCATTGATATTCCAAAATATTATGTCCAAAGAACAACTCTCTCATCTACATTGAAATATTCATGATCAACTTGATGAGGAAATGGTTGGGGTGTCTCTATTGTGGGAAGTTGCATCTGTGAGAGACTAAGAAACCTACAAGACGCTCTTTGTGGGATAATTTTTCTAAAAGTGAACTGTCACATACCCTCCCGTGGACCCAATTCCAGGAAGGGAACATGAGGCAATCTCTAGGGCTTTTGCATAAATCATCCCAAAACATTACATATTCACAGTGATTAAATAAATGTGTGCAGATGCAATTCAACAAACATGCATAGCGGAAATAAACTTCATCCACACACACATCATATGCATACAACATATCAAAAACAATCATCAATTTAAATATTGCAGAAGTAAATACATAGACAGAAAAACACTTATCTTTACAATGAAATGGTCCCAAGCAACTAGCTATGTCGCTGCAACGTTCCACCCAACCGTAGGTCTCTGCCCAGCCTATATTATTTCAGCACTCATAGACCACCCCCAAGATGGCATGATTTCTACAAGGAAAAGGGGACATTCAAGCTCATACACACCCAAATAATCATTTCCTCTAAGCAAAGCCAGTCCACAACTAGGTTTATCAGGCTAAATCTAGACCCTCTTCATTTATGGATATTTACACTCAATCTCAAGCCAAAGCGATAGATACCCATAACCCATACCCCAACATACTCTTTTCTCACACAGCCAGCACAAACATTGGGCATGGATACACATTTTAAATAATGGTATTTCCAACAAGATGGCCATGGGTTTTCCCCAAATCGTTTTCATCCAAAAACGGATTGTGGGATGGGGAAAAACAATCACAAGGAGGAAATTGATTTCTTCCCCAACTATCTAAGCATTCAACAACCAAAACGGTCTCTATGGAACCCCAATTCGATTTATCTTCTTCCCCACTGGTATATAACACAAAAACACCCTTCTCCCAGCTGAGAATGAAGGAAAACACATAAAAACCATGGAGGAAAACGCCCAAGAAGCTCCAAACTAGTGAGAGAGAAAAAACCATTGATGGGTAATGGCTTGGGGATCAAGTCATGGCTCTTTTCTTGCCAAGGAAGCCAAACACATTTTTCCATGAAGGGTGGCTTGCCCATACTCGAATTTGGACAGCCATACCTCTCCATTCCCAAATCATTAACTACCTCAACCTACTATTGGGAGAAATGAATGATTGGGTACAAAAGTCAACATGGGTAGTTGAGGCTTTGATGGATTCTCTCATTGACACTTGGCTTGACTTGATTGGCTCCAAGGGTTTGAATATTTCCCTCCCAATTCCTTGTAAAATCATGCCCCCATCTCTTGTTGCATTGCATAGATAGTTGTGAGTATTTTATTAAAATGCATATTTACATGATATTCACAATCCCATTGTGCATGGCTAGCACGTAAACCATATGCATCAATAAATCAATGGCAGGGCCTTGGCCTTGAGCTCCTCACCACGATTTTATAACAATATTACATCATTTGAAATTTTAATGCAATAGGGTCAAGATGGGGATGTGACATGGACCCATGAAGCATTGTAGTCTCTTAGCAATTCAAGTCTATATCTTGGGAAAAATAAGATTGAAATTTCAAAGCTCGATACAAAGAAATGTTAAAGAGGGCTGCTACAATTGGAGGTTGATAAGAAAATGAATGGAACCTACCTACACCAGGAAGAAGAATCGCGACACTTCCTTTTGATTGGTACTTGTTAGGAGTCGTAAGTCATGGGCTTGACTCCATTCTACACCACTATTTTCTATTTTCTATTGCTACCTATTTGGTGAAGGTCCCCTAGCAATGCCACATGATCAGCAGTCTCCATGGAGATACCTCCTTTTATCCCTCACTACTGCTTGTGAATGTGATTTGTATTCAAGTGGGTAGGTTAAAAATCCTGATGTATCTACACTAAGGATATAATTCAACAAAATAATGAAACTACTATTCTTATGCTCTATGGTTTAATTACTTCTTTCTAATGGACAACATCAAACAAAAACAATCAATCAAACAGTAAAACCAAACACACGCAAATTATATATAGTGCATAGAAAAATTGGTAATGGAGAGACAATTGTGGGTTGACAACTCTGATCATATTCAAGGTTTGCAAGGAACATGATGATGCATGAAACTACACACTCTTATACTAGATTGATGAAGGTCAGTCTTCGAAAAAGGAAAATGAGAGACGTCATCATGTAATGGCCCTTGCGGGTGGCAAATTGTTAGAGGTGTGTTTCAGTCATTCTTCCATTGCAAATGTAATAGTTGTGTCGATTATTGTAACCATGCTTTCTTATTTCAATTGAATCTATGTTTCAAGGATGAAAATATTCTATTATATAGCACATGCCTGCATAGTAGAAAGCATGATTTATTCCAACATCAGTGAAATCACAATGATAAAGAATGGATGCCCAAGTATTAGTTTGTCAATAGATTTAGTCTTTTATCTTATTTCCTAAATCTTAAACTCAAATCTATTCTTATTCAAATTGTTTTCTAGGAAGTTGATTTTAAGCTCATTGCCACTTCAAGCTCAAATTGTATATGCCAATGTTAACAATATGAAAGCATCATGGACACTTAACATAGAATTTTGGAATTATTGTTCATGTTTCTTGTGTAAATGTTTCTATACTGAGAATTTTTTAAAAAGGAATTTTTTGCGAGGACAATGATTTATTTATGTCTTTCTTGCAGAATCAAAGAGAATAGGCACTTAGAGATTTGGATAAAATTTGCATGTGCGTGAGCTGACAGAACCCAAGTCCGCTTGTCGGTTTGGGTTCCATGACCCCGGAGCAATTCCTCAAAGTGTCCTTGAATGGCCCTGGTGTGCCCGACCAAAATTCCCGCAGCAAAAAAACCATGACTCTGATCGTGAATCCGCTGATTCCGATGGATCAGGGACGCTGGGTTTCAGCTATGTGACCCCCCACACCGTGCCTTGAAGTCTCGAAAACTGTGCTATTGTGCCATCTCCATAGCTAGGGTTTTTCTCAGTGAAGGCCATGTCGATCTTGCACAAGGGGGTAATTTCTCATCCGAAGGCTCCAGGGGGTGCGTGGCCATCATGAAAATGTTCATAATGGCCACGTGCACGTGTGAGAGCTGAAGGAACCCAAGTCTGCTCACTGGTTTGGGTTCTGTGCCCTCAGAGCAATTCCTCAAAGTGTCCCTGAACGGCCCCAGGGTGCAAAACCAAAATGCCCGGAGCAGCTAAACTGTGACTCCAATCGCAAATCCATCGATTCCTATGGACCTCGGACGCCGGGTTTCAGCTAGCCCCCCCCCCCAACACCGTGCCTCGAAGTCTCGAAAACAGTGCTATTGTGCCATCTCTGGATCTAGGGTTTTTCTTAGTGAAGGCCATTCCAATATTGCTCAAGGAGGTCATTTACGATCTGAAGGCTCCCAGGCATGTGTGGCCATTGTGAAAATGTCCACAATGGCCACATGCATGTGCGGGAGCTGACGGAACCCAAGTCCGCTCTCCGGTTTGGGTTTCGTGACCCTGGAGCAATTCCTCAAAGTGTCCCTGAATGGCCCTAGGGTGCAGGAGTAAAATTCCCAAAGAAGCAAAACCTTGACTTTGATCATGAATATGTCGACTCCTGTGGATCCAGGATGCCATTTTTTAGCCAGGGGTCCCCCCAAACCCTGCCTCTAAGTCTCAGAAACGATGTTATTGTGACATCTTCGGAGCTAGGTTTTTGCTTAGTGAAGGCCATGCCAATATTGCTCAAGAGGATCATTTACGATCCGAAGGATATCGGGTGTGCATGGACACTGTGAACACATCCACAATGGCCACATGCACATGCGGGAGCTGAAGGAACCCAAGTCCGCTCGCCAGTTTGGGTTCCGTGCCCCGGGAGTAATTCCTCAAAGTGTCCCTGAATGGCCCCGATGTGCCCAACCAAAATTCCCACATCAGAAAAAATGTGACTCTGATCACGAATCTGTCGATTCCGATGGATCCAAGATGCCATATTTCAGCTAGGGGACCCCCCACACCATTCCTTGAAGTCTTGGAAATGGTGCTATTATTCCATATCCGGAGCTAGGGTTTTGCTCAATGAAGGCCATTCCGATCTTGCTCAAGGGGGTCATTTATGATCTGACGGCTCCTGGGCATGCGTGACCATCATGAACACGTCCAAAACGGCCGCGTGCACATGTGGGAGCTGACCCTAAGCAATTCCTCAAAGTGTCCCTGAATGGCCCCGGGGTGCCGGACCAAAATGCCCACAGCAACAAAACCGTGACTCTGATTGTGAATCCGTCGATTCGGATGGATTCAGAATGCCGGGTTTCAGGTAGGGTTCCCCCCACACCGTGTCTTGAAGTCTTACAAACGGTGCTATTGTGCCATCTATAGAGCTAGGGTTTTTCCTAGTGAAGGCCATGGCAATCTTGCTCAAGGGGGTCATTTACGATCCGAAGGCTCCCGAGCATGTGTGGCCATCGTGAACATGTCCAAAATGGCCACGTGCATGTACAGGAGCCAACGGAACCCAATTTTGCTCGCCGACTTGGGTTCCGTGCCCCCGGAGCAATTCCTCAAAGTGTCCCTGAATGGCCTCGGGGTGTCGGACAAAAATGCCCGCTGCAACAAAACCGTTACTCCGATCGTGAATCCTAGTAAAACCCTATCTCCCTAGCTTCGGAGATGGAACAATAACACCGTTTCTGAGACTTTGAGGCTTGGTGTGGGAGGTCCCCTAGCTGGAACTTGGCATTCCAGATCCATCGGAATCAACGGATTCGCGATCGGAGTAACAATTTTGTTGTTGCGGGCATTTTCGTCGGGCACCACGTGGCCATTCAGGGACACTTTGAGGAATTGATTCGGGGGCATGGAACCCAAACCGATGAGTGCACTTGGGTTCAATTAGCTCCTGCATGTGCGCGTGGCCATTCTGGACGTGTTCATGATGGACATGCATGCCTGAGAACCTTCGGATGAGAAATGACCCCCTTGAGAAAGATTGGCATGGCCTTCACTAAGCAAAACCCTAGCTCTGGAGATGGCACAATAGCACCGTTTCTGAGACTTCGAGGCAGGGTGTGGGGGGGGATAGCTGAAAACCGGTGCCCCGGATCCATTGAAATTGACGGATTTGCGATCAAAGCCACGGTTTTGCTGCTGCAGGAATTTTCGTCGGGCACCCCGGGGCCATTCAGGGACACTTTAAGGAATTGCTCTGGTGGCACGGAACATAAACCGGCAAGCGAAATTGGGTTCCTTCAAATCCCTCATGTGCACGTGGCCATTTTGGATGTGTTCACAATGGCCATGCACACTCACGAGCCTTCAGATGAGAAATGACCACCTTGAGCAAGAATGGCATGGCCTTCACTGAGCAAAACCCTAGTTGTGGATATGGCACAATAGCACCATTTTCGAGACTTGGAGGCACGGTGTGGGGGGTCCCCTAGCTGAAAATCAGCGTCCCAGATCCATCAGAATCAACGGATTTGTGATCAGAGTCACGGTTTTGTTGCTGCTGGAATTTTTTTCGGGCACCCCGGGGCCTTTCAGGGACACTTTGAGGAATTGCTCCGGGGGCACGAAACCCAAACCGGCGAGTAGACTTGGGTTCAGTATGCTCCTGCATGTGGACATGGCCATTGTGGACTTATTCACGATGGCCACGCATTCCCGGGAGCCTTTGGATGAGAAATGACCCCCTTGAGAAAGATTGGCATGGCCTTCATTAAGGAAAACCCTAGCTCTGGAGATGGAACAATAGCACCGTTTCCGAGACTTCGAGGGACAGTGTGGGGGGTCCCCTAGTTGAAACCAGGCATCCCAGATCCATCAGAATCTATGGATTATCTATCAGAGTCACGGTTTTGATGTTGGTACATTTTGGTTGGGCACATTGGGGCCATTCAAGGACACTTTGAGGAATTGCTCCGGGGTCACAGAACCCAAACCGATGAGCGGAATCAGGTTTCGTCATCTCCCATGTCACATGCATGTGGGAATTGTGGATGTGTTCACGATGGCCACCCACGCCTGGGAGCCTTCGGATGAGAAATGATCCCCTTGAGCAATATTGGCATGGCCTTCACTGAGCAAAACCCTAGCTCCAAAGATGGCACAATAGCACCGCTTCCAAGACTTTGAGGCATGGTGTGGGGGGTCTCCTAGATGAAACCCGGCGTCCTGGATCCATAGGAATCGATGGATTCACTATCGGATTCACAGTTTTGCTGCTCCGGTAATTTTGGTCCGGCACCTTGGGGCCATTAGGGACACTTTGAGGAATTGCTCCGGGGGCACAGAACCCAAACCGACGAGCGGACTTGGGTTCCGTCAGCTCCCAAACGTGCATGTGGCCATTGTGGATGTGTTCACGATGACCACGTACGCTCGGGAGCCTTTGGATCGTAAATGAACCCCTTGATCAATATTGGAATGGCCTTCACTAAGAAAAACCCTAGCTCCGGATATGGCACAATAGCACCATCTCCAAGACTTCGATGCAGGGTTTGGGGGTCTCCTAGCTGAAGCCCGGCATCCCGGATCCATCGGAATCAACAAATCCATGATCGAAGTCACAGTTTTGCTGTTGTGGGCATTTTGGTCGGGAACACCGGAGCAATTCAGGGACACTTTGAGGAATTTCTCCAGGGTCACGGAACACAAACCAGCGAGCGGACTTGGGTTTCGTTAGCTCCCGCAAGTGCATAAAGGAGCTTTCAAACTACCATATAGGACATGTCTTAGGGTTGTTTGGATCCCAAGTGTTGATACATATGAAAAATGACTAGGTAAATGTTGCTAATGCGATGAAATGAGGGTTGTGCTTGCTTAAATCCCTAAGCACACACCTCACACAAGAGGTCATACACTTATAACCACATCGTGATTCTCCCTAAGCTATTGAGAATATATTGAGAATATGTGAGCCATTATAGAGTAACACCTTTGACCTCCTAATTTTATGTAAACACATAAGAAAGTGTTTTACCATAAGTCAATTAGAGAGGATATGCCATAACACTAGTACCAACTGGATGTCCCCATTTTTATATGGAATATTGAAAGGTAGGCTAAGTAGATTGAAGGTAGACTAGAGGTATCTTTGAGCTGGTTGAAAGTGTCTCTATCAAGTGTCTCGAGCCATGGATAATGTCTTAAAGAATAATAGTTGATCTTTGAAGGTTATCATTTTCCTTTGATTGTTGACCTCGATGCAATAAGTAGGTTGTGGACATTAGGTATGGTTCTTAGGACCATGAACATGTTCAATGGAGGAAAGATATGCTTTATTCCCTAAACAAGGCTTCTATGCATTAAGGACCAAGAATGATGTGTCAAATCACAACACATCTAGGATCGAGGGCCTCCATATGAGCATATTCAGATATGATTAGGAGGTTATGAACACCAAGTGTTGTTTTTGAAGGCCTAGATATGACTGTGAATATTTATCTTATTGGTGAGGATATGGACACTATTCGGAGGTTTTGAACAAGGCAATAAATGAGCTTTCAGAACAACAAATAGGACATGTCTTAGGGTTTTTTGGCTTCCAAGTGTTGATACATACTTCATTAGGATATTTTAAGAACCATTTATGGATATGAGGGCCTTGTACATGGTTGGGAGGAGGACTACAAACCTTAATAAAAATAAAGCTTCTAAGGGAAGGGAAACTTGAGGTTTCAAACTTAGAAGTGTATTAATTACATAGGTTCACAACAATGAAAGAGGCCTCAAATGACAAGGATATGTTTAGCCTCCAATAAATGATATGGGTGCAACTATGAGTATTTTAGCACTCAGTATGGGTTTTATGGCACTAAACATGGTCAAACGATGAAACCTTGACCTTAGGCTCTAAAGGAAGTTTCCAAGGATAGGGAAAATGTGAAGCCTTAGCCAACCACATAAGATTGGTATAGTATAACTTAAATATTTGAATGCCAATATGGACACCATTAGTATGTTTTGAGCTTTATGGGTGGAACTCAAATCCATAAACATGATTCGAAGAGGGAGACCGAAATATCAAGGCTAGAAATATATATTTATGGCTTGGGACCAACGATCAATTTGATGGGTCATTTGTAATGCTTCAGGGCATCATTCATGAACCTTGGTCCCTAGAAGGTACCTTTAGAGCCTAATGCATAATTCAAAATTCAAAATATTTGAAAGTGATATTTAGGTGTGTAATTGTGTTTGAAAAGATGATGTTGTGTGTTATTTTATACTAATATTTGTATGATTTTCTTTGTGCGAGTGTGTATGTAAATATTTTCCTATGTGTGTTTTTTCTAACATGTGAGTTTTTGTATATGTGCATAGATATTTGCATGTGTGCATGTATTTTTCATATGTTTATGTATAAATATTTATATGTGTGTAGGTTTTTATAGTGTAAATATATATGTATATGTACATCTTTAATATGTGTGTAAATATAAGTATGTGCATATAACTTGTGTGTGTAAACGACTACAGGTGGTAGGTACACAAAGGGGGTGTCTAGGGGTGATAGGTACACAAGCAAGCTATTTCCCAATGCCTATCAAATTTCAGTGCATCTATGTGTCTCATTGTGATTTGTGAATGACAAATGTGTACTCATTGATGTGTATTGATTCTAACTTCTATTGAATATTATGAAATGTTATAATATAAGATGAGTTTTCAATCTTGTTTAAATGCATGTGAAGTTTTCCTAAATGGATGGAAACTTGAATTGGAGTGGTTGGTGTAAAATATCAATGTATTGTAATAGTAACTTAACAATAAATCAAATATCAAATAAACGATATAAGATAACGATATCAAATAAACTATCTAACATTAATAACATTAGACATGCATGAATAAACAATCGCATGACTATATTATGTACCTCAATCAATTAGGCCTTCTGGATCCTCTCGGTTTTTTATTGTCTCAAACAACCTCTCGTGCTCTGCATGAGGTAGTAAGTAGAGTACCCTGTTTGATGTCTTCATTGAAATTATTTGTAGTTGGATGTTTGTATGTGATGAACCTGCAATAATTAATTAATGCAAATACACGAGATATCAGAAATAATAGAACTCAGAATCACTTTTATATTGATCATGGGCCACTTCAAGGGGGAAACCTCCTTTGAGCAAGCTCAATACAATTAACTTCACGGTGCCTTCATAGGCCTCAACACACACTTATATACTAAGTCTAGGCACCAATACCATGGGTCAATACTATGTGTCCATACAAACCATGGGCTAAGTCTAGGCGCCAATACTATGAGTCAAAACCATGGGACATATAATACTATGGGACGACTTACAAAGCATATGCGTCCAATACTATGGGTCAATACTATGGGCTAATATAAACTATGGATCAACAAATACTACGGGACGACTTACAAAGCATATGCGTCCAACAACAATATACTAACAAAGTAAAGACATGGGTTCCTAACATCCCCTCTCCCTTAGAAAAAGCTTTGTCCTCAAAGCTTTAGATGTGGAAATTGATGCAGAATCTGAAGGAGTGGGTCCCCTGTAGCATCCTCGGGTTGCATTCCGAGCCACTGGCACCTTTGGAGTTTCAGGGAGGATTGCATGGAAGGCTGTAAACGAAGAAGAACTATATCAGCGATGTGAAAAGTGCGCTCGGAACGGTGTTGATCGGCTTGTTGTTTCAGTCGAATTCTTGCCATGTGAAAATTGTCCTGCAGAATGAGAAGAAGTTGATCACGGTTTCGAAGAATTGAGTCAATTTCCTGAACTGGGGAGCTACTGAAGGTGTATGGAAGAAGAACTGGTGGTGCATGTACAAAGACTTCTTCATATGGTGTCCTTTGAGATGTGGTACTACACCACTGGAGTGCTTCTAGGAAATCCTTAGAAATAGTTGTCCAAATCTATGGAGCGATGGGTAAGGGTTCGAGTAGTCCTGAAAGGAGGGTCGTTTCACCCTTGTTGACTTGGAAGGTATCACAGTCAACCACCATCCATTGATTTGTCCTTTTGAGTTCTTGCCAAAAGAAGTTACATTGTTCCTAGTCATACGTTTTGAGGAACCCAGAGTGCCCTACTGATGAAGAAGCATGGAGTTCATAGAAGAGATAACCTCGTTGAATAAATTGCAACCAATTTGGAACAAGCAGATAAATAGCTGTAAGAGAAACTGGGTCATCAAATGTGCGAGGAGGAGCATCTTCCACCATATTGTCCTTACCCTTCTGGTAAGTGGTCGCATAGTCATAACCCATGAGTTGGATAACCCATTTCAGGTGTGTTGGGGAGGAGACCCGTTGTTCCAGGAAAGTTTCCAAACTCTGGAGATCAGTCTTGATGCAGAAATAATTCCCCAATAGGGATGGCTGCCACTTCTGGACTGTATGCAAAATAGTCATCATTTCCGGCTGAGAGGTAGATGCGGCTAAATTCTTATCGGAAAGGTCTCTTGAAGGCAACAAGCTCATTGGTTCAGCAAAGACACCTGCATATCTATCCAAGGAAGTAGTGGAGACTGTTGATGGGTGCATCTGAATGGAATGGAGATGAACGATGACACCATGTGAATTCTTCTTAAGTATTTTTTCCAGGCGATGTGAACTGATGATGCAGAGAGAGCCTGGTTGTACGCCCATAAATTTGTGTTGTGCCCCATTGACTGGAAATTGCATCCAAAGTTCAGCAAAATCCCATAAGATGGGGCCAAGTGTGCGTAACCATTGAACGCCCAAAACCACATCACATCTGTCTAAGGACAAGGCAAACATGTGAGAGCGCAGGTTATAATCTTCCATAGAGATATGCACATTGTGACACTTCCCCTTGCAAGGTAAGGTGGCCCCATTAGCAACCATGACTTCAAAGTTGGAGCAAGGATGGACAAAACAATCAGCCTGTTTGGCAATTCGAGGATCAATGAAGTTATGAGTGCTACCAGAATCAATGAGTATGGTAAGAGGGAGCTTCTTGAAGTATCCCTCGACTCGCATTGTTTGTGGGGTGGTGACGCCGGTTACAGCATGGAGAGAGAGCTCGGGAGGGTCATCATGAGATGGGGTGTCAATAGGCGGGTGTTGAATGTCGACCTGACCATCTACTGTATCTGGAGCTTCTTCATCAAGTTCTGAGGCAGGCGGAGAATCCACATCCAAGAGATAGAGATTTTGTTTAACACATCTATGTCCCCGAGTGAATTTCTCATCACAATTATAACAAATCCCTTTTTCTCGACGTGCCTGCATCTCTGTTTCAGACAAATGCTTGATAGGAGTTGGTTGCGGGGCAGGCGTGATGGGAGGTCGTTGGGAACCCATATTTCTGAAGGGAACAAAGGTGGGTTTGGAGCGTTGTTGAGTTGCGATCTTGTCCTCAGCCAGCTTAGCCAATCCTAGGACTTCCATCATTGTGTTGGGACAAAACATTTTGACCTCTAAGCGGATTTCATCCTTGAGACCACTGATAAAACAACTCATGTAGAATTCATCAGACAATCCTTCTGTGTGATTGGCTAGTTTCTCAAATTCCGTCTGATACTCTCTCACTATGCCAGTTTGGTGAAGTTTAGTGAGTGCTCCTGTGAAGTCGTCAAAAGAACTAGGACTAGGACCAAATCGTGACAAAAGGAGTTGGAAAAAATCTGTCCAGTTTGGCTTGGGATGAGCTTTGATGTACCAACGGTACCATTGAAGGGATTCCTGTTCCAAATGAAAGGATGCAAGTGGAACTTTCTGAACATCAAAAGTATTATGCAGACTGAAATATTGTTCTGCTCGGTATATCCATCCAGTCGGTTCAGTACCATTGAAGCGAGGAAAATCAAGATTCTGCCCACGAAAATTGCTAGAAGAAGAGAACCCGGTGGCTGCAAAATATTCTAGTTGTCGAGTATTGTTCATGGTTGAATGCTGAAGATGGAGCTTGAGAAATTTTTCATCCAGATCTTGGAGTTTGGTTTGGATGGCTGCAAGTGCGTCCTCCATGGGTTTTGCTCCTGCACGGGTGACAACCATAACCAAGAGTTTTTTTTTTTTTTTTTTGGTTGACTGGGTAAGAAAACAAAAACAGAAACTGCTTCAGTAAAGGAAAATCTGGACTTGGAAAAAAATCTGAAGGGTAATTGGGGTTTGACGAGGTTTTGGACACAGTCGAATAGACAGGGAAGCAAAAATGAGGATTTCAGAAGCGGGGTGAAAGAATGGGAAAATTTGGCAGAGGGGGACAAAGAAGCAGAATTCAGAAAGGAACTCTGTGGTAAAATTTGAAGGTGATTGGGTGAAATCTGAGGAAGTTATGGAAAACCCTAAAAATAGACAAATGTGGGATTTCAGGCTTTGGGAAGGGGAATTGGGGATAGGGTCCTCAGGAATGAAATATGCAGAATGGGATGACAGGGGTTCCCCGAAAATTTCAAGGAAAACAAAGTGAAAACAAGGGAGATATGGAGAAAAAACTCTTTTTTTTTTTTTTTTTTTAGACGAGCGGCTACGGCTCGGAAGGGATCTGGAACAGATAAATCTGCAACGGCGCAGAAGGGATCAAAAACGGCTGGATCTGGAACGACTTTCAGAATAGATCTGAAACGGCTGGATCTGGATTGGAAGTGATCGGCAACAGTTCAGCTGAAAATCGATATGGACCCCATGTATGTGCAGCTTCTTATCGGTTCAGGGGATTCACTCGGCCACCAATGTTGTCTGACGGCTTGCGTATTGGGGTAGTACCCCTCACTCCACGGCTCAGGTAAAACTGATAACCATTTTTCCACAAACGATAGCTCTTGATTTACCTCACGGGTGGGAACTAGTCAATCAGGTAGGGGTCGTTGCCCTTTTCGCTGGCAGGTCCTCTCAATGGGCCAGCTACTTTGGGGTTCCTGTGGTACTCCTCACAATGAGTTTTAGGGATTATGCCCAAGTACTTCCCACAGTTAAACGGATAGGGATTATTCCCAAATCCGAAGCTGCAACAGATGCGAAAAAAAAAATTTGGCAGGAATTCCACCCAACGAGCCCAAGCAAGTGCTCTGATACCAGATGTGATGAACCTGCAATAATTAATTAATGCAAATACACGAGATATCAGAAATAATAGAACTCAAAATCACTTTTATATTGATCACGAGCCACTTCGAGGGGGAAACCTCCTTTGAACAAGCTCAATACAATTAACTTCACGTTGCCTTCATAGGCCTCAACACACACTTATATACTAAGTCTAGGCACCAATACCATGGGTCAATACTATGTGTCCATACAAACCATGGGCTAAGTCTAGGTGCCAATACTATGAGTCAAAACCATGGAACATATAATACTATGGGACGACTTACAAAGCATATGCGTCCAATACTATGGGTCAATACTATGGGCTAATATAAACTATGGATCAACAAATACTACGGGACGACTTACAAAGCATATGCGTCCAACAACATTATACTAACAAAGTAAAGACATGGGTTCCTAACATTGTACCAACGATCAAGTGCGTAAAGTGATACACCCCTGAACCTGGTCTATAATCCATGTATGTGTAGCCATTGCTCTTTGGTCCCTTTCCATCTACTGTAATATATTCCCCCTGAACAACCATCGAGCCAGTCGGAAAGGTAATTCCTTCACTATCGGTTAATGATGCAAAGAGGGTTTGCTTCCCCTAGATGCATCGTTCCAACCAATAATTCATCCCAATTGCACTGTTTGTTGGGGCGACAACTACGTAAATGTGTCCTGCAAAAAGGCATTTTACGGTCATATTCCAACAAGTAGTGGTTTGATAACTTGGATAATTACAAAAACAAGGAGGGAACCAAGATATGTATGCAAAAATGTTTACCTGGTTGTACAAGATCAGATATATGATCATATTCTGTTAGGAACCCGTGTCAACCTTTCTCTTTACTTTGTTAGTATATTGTTGTTGGACGCATATGCTTTGTAAGTCGTCCCGTAGTATTTGTTGATCCATAGTTTGTATTAGCCCATGGTATTGACCCATAGTATTGGACGCATATGCTTTGTAAGTTGTCCCGTAGTATTATATGTCCCATGGTATTGACCCATAGTATTAGGCATAGACTTAGTATATAAGTGTGTGTTGAGGCCAATGAAGGGACCGTGAAGTTATTTGTATTGAGTTTGCTCAAAGGAGGTTTCCCCCTCGAAGTGGCCTGCGATCAATAAAAGTGATTCTGAGTTCTGTTATTTCTGTTATCTCGTGTATTTTCATTAATTAATTGTTGCAGGTTCTTCACATATGGTATCAAAGCACTTTCTTGGGCTTGCTTGGTGGAATTTCTATTAAAAAAAAAATTCGCATCTGTTGCAAGTTCGGATCTGGGAATAATACCTATCCGCTTAACTGTGGGAAGTACTTGGGAATAAGCCCTAAAACTCATTGTGAGGAGTACCATAGGAACCCCAAAGTAGTTGGCCCATTGAGAGGACCTGCCAGCGAAAAGGGAAACGACCCCTACCTGATTGACTAGTTCCCACCCGTGAGGTAAAGCACGAGTTGTCATTTGTGGCAAAACGGTTATCAGTTTTACCTGATCCGTGGAGTGAGGGGTATTGCCCCAATACGCAAGCCGTCAGACAGCATTGGTGGCCAAGTGAAACCCCTGAACTGTTAGGAAGCCGAACATACCTGGGGTCCATATCTATTTTCAGCTGAACTATTTCTGATCACTTCCGCATCATTTCAAATGCATTTTGAAAGTCGTTCCAGATCCAACTATTTCAAATCTATTCTGAAAGTCGTTTCAGATCCATCCGTTTTCGATCCATTCGGCGTCGTTTCAGATCCATCTATTGTCGATCCCTTCCGCGTCATTGCAGATCCAATTATTTTGATCCCTTCTGCGCCGTTGTAGATCCATTTCTAAAAAAAAAAAACAAACAAACAAACAAACAAACCTTTAACTCCCTTGTTGTAACTCTATTTCCCTTGAAACTTCCCAGACACCCCTGCAATCTCATTCTACATATTTCATTCATGAAGACCCTATCCGAAATTCTACTTCCCAAAGCCAGAAATCTCACATTTGTCTATTTTTAGGGTTTTCCATAACTTCTTCAATTTTCACCCACTCGCCTCCAAATTTTGCCACCGTGTTCATTCCCTATTTCTGCTTCTTTGTCCCTCTTTGACAAATTTTCCCGTTCTTTCACCCCGCTTGTGAAATCCTCATTTTCTGCTTCCCTGTCCATTTGAAAGTGTCCAAAACCTAGTCAAACCCCAATTACCCATCATAGTTTTTCCCAAATCCAAATTTCTCTTTACTAAATAAGATTTTGTTAGTGTTTTTCTACCCATTCCCCCCCCCCAAAAAAAAAAAAAAGTCCTGGTTATAGTTGTCACCTGCGTAGGAGCAAAAACCATGGAGGAAGCACTTGTAGCCATCCAAACCAAACTTTAGGATCTTGATGAAAAATTTATCGGCCTCCATCTTGAGCATTCAGCCATGAACAACAAACGACAGTCTGAGTCTTCATCAGACAATGGGTTCTCTTCTTCCAACAATTTTCGTGGTCTGAAACTTGATTTTCCTCGCTTCAATGGTACTGATCCGACTGGATGGATCTATCCTGCAGAACAGTATTTCAGTCTGCATGATATTTTTGATGTCAACAAATTTCTACTTGCATCATTTCATTTGGAATGGGAAGCTCTTCAATGGTATCGTTGGTACATCAAGGCTCGTGAAGAGCCAAAATGGCCAGATTTTTGCCAGCTCCTTTTGCAACGATTTGGTCCTAGTGCTTTTGATGAATTCATAGGAGCCCTCACTAAACTTAGCCAAATTGGCACTATGAGAGAGTATCAGACAAAATTTGAGAAACTAGCCAATCACACAAAAGGATTGTCTAATGAATTCTACAGGAGTTGTTTTATCAGTGGTCTTAAGGATGAAATCCGCTCAGAGGTTAAAATGTTCTATCCCAACACAATGATGGAAGCCCTGGGGTTGGCTAAGTTGGTAGAAGACAATGTTGCATCCCAACAATGCTCAAAACCCACTTTTGTTCCCTTCTGAAATATGGGTTCTCAATGACCTCCCATCCTGCCAGCTCCTATCAAGCATTTGTCTGAAACAGAGATGCAAGCACGCGGAGAAACGGGGCTTTGTTATAACTGTGATGAGAAATTCACTCGGGGACATAAATGTGTTCAGCAAAAGCTCTATCTCTTGGATATGGATTCTCCGCCTGCCTCTAAAATTGGTGAAGAAGCTTGAGATACAATGGATGATTAGGTCGACATTCAGGAGCCACCTACTGACCCCCCATATCAGGACGACCAACCAAAGATATCTCTCCATGCTTTATCTGGCGTCACCACCCCCCAAACAATGCGAGTCAGGGGTTACTTCAAGAAGCTTCCTCTTACAATACTCATTGATTCTGGTAGCACTCATAACTTCATTGACCCTCAGATCGCCAAACAGACTGATTGTTTTGTCCATCCTTGCTCCAACTTTGAAGTCATGGTTGCCAATGGGGGAACCTTACCTTGCAAGGGGAAGTGTCACAATGTGCGTATCTCTATGGAAGATTATAACCTATGCTCTGACATGTTTTCCTTGTCCCTAGGTGGATGCGATGTGGTTTTGGGCATTCAATGGTTGTGCACACTTGGACCCATCTTATGGGATTTTGCTGAACTTTGGATGTAGTTTTTAGTCAATGGGAAACAACACAAATTTACATGCTTACAACAAGGGTCTCTCCGCATCATCAGTTCACATTGCCTAGAAAAGATCCTTAAGAAGAATTCACATGGTTTCATCGCTCAACTCCATTCCATTCAGATGCACCCATCAGCAGTCTCCACTACTTCCTTGGATAGATATGTAGGTGTCTTTGTTGAACCAATGGGCTTGTCACCTTCAAGAGACCTTTCCAGTAAGAATTTAGCTGCATCTACATCTTAGTAGGAAATGTTGGCTATTTTGCATGCAATACACAAGTGGCAGCCATACCTATTAGGGAACTATTTCTGCATCAAGACTGATCTCCAGAGTCTGAAAAATTTCCTGGAACAACAGGTCTCCTCCCAAGAACACTTGAAATGGGTTATCCACCTCATGGGTTCTACCTATGCGATCACTTACAAGAAGGGTAAGGATAATATGGTGGCAGATGCTCCTTCTCGCACATTTGATGACCCAGATTCTCTTACAGTTATTTATTTGCTTGTTCCAAATTGGTTGCAATCTATTCAACGGGGCTATCTCTTCTATGAACTTCATGCTTCTTCATCGGCATGGCGCTCTGGGTTCCTCAAAACGTATGACCGGGAACAATGTAACTTATTTTGGCAGGGACTGAAAATGACAATTCAATAGATGGTGGTTGACTGTGATACCTTCCAAGTCAACAAGGGTGAAACGACACTCCTTTCGGGACTGCTCGAACCCTTTCCCATCCCTACACAGATTTGGACAACTATTTCTATGGATTTCCTAGAAGCGCTCCAATGGTACAACACCACATCTAAAAGGACACCATATTAAGCAGTCTATGGACCGGCACCACCAGTTCTTCTTCCATACACCCTCAGCAGCTCCCCAGTTCAGGCAATTGACTCGGTTCTTCGAAACCACGATTAGATTCTTATCATTCTGTAGGACAATCTTCACATGGTAAGAATTCGACTGAAACAACAAGCCGATCAGCACTGTTCTGAGCGCACTTTTCATGCAGCTGGTATGGTTCTTCTTCATCTACAACCTTCCAAGCAATCCTCCCTGAAACTCAAAAGGTGTTAATGGCCCAGAATGCAACCCAAAGATGCTACAGGGGAACCACTCCTTTAGATTCTGCATCAATTTCCACATCTAAAGCTTTGAGGACAAATCTTTTTCTAAGGGAGAGGGGATGTTAGGAACCTGTGCCAACCCTTCTCTTTACTTTGTTAGTATATTGTTGTTGGACGCATATGCTTTGTAAGTCATCCCGTAGTATTTGTTGATCCATAGTTTGTATTAGCCCATGGTATTGACCCATAGTATTGGACGCATATACTTTGTAAGTCGTCCCGTAGTATTATATGTCCCATGATATTGACCCATAGTATTGGGCATAGACTTAGTATATAAGTGTGTGTTGAGGCCAATGAAGGGACCGTGAAGTTATTTGTATTGAGCTTGCTCAAAGGAGGTTTCCCCCTCGAAGTGGCCTGCGATCAATAAAACTGATTCTGAGTTCTATTATTTCTGTTATCTCGTGTATTTTCATTAATTAATTGTTGCAGGTTCTTCACATATTCATTTGAAATAGAGGACTGGCCTTCCTATAACTGGATTGTTTCAAGAACTGCACGTGGGTCAACTGCAAGTGATACATGATCCCATTCATCAACCCAATCCATTGATTCACACTCATCCCACTCACAAATACTGCAAGGCCCACAAAAGAAAGCAAGTTTCCGCATCCATATTTCAAATAAGGGGTTGTTTGAGCTTCGAACCGAATGAAATCCACGAGTGCCTTGCACAGTACTACAACTATCAGAACGTGATCGATCTATATCAACCACATGCCAGAAATATCTGACAACATGTCCTCTACCTGTTGGTCTGTGCTGCTCCATGGTTCTATCTGACATTTTTGCAGAGCACCATTGAACTATGGATTCTGCCTCCCGAATATGAGGGTTTTTCATGCACCTCATCTCCTCCCTTCTTAGGGAATTTTTGAGACATGATCCAACCCCATCACGCTCTCCCTTTCCATGCCCGGTCTCAAAATAGTTCCATATATGCAACACATCATAAGTCTTGTGCAAAATACTCAACCACTGGAATACACGTGCATTTTTGAACTGGTCTGCACAACCATCTGACCATATCCAATGTTGATCCATCTGTATACCTATCTCCTCCAGCTGATCATAGAAAATTCTGAAGTAGTGTTGCACATAATGTAGGTCGTGGCACTTGTCGTCACTGATGTAGAAGTTGGTCTCTTTCAATATTATCCTCATGTCATTGTTGCTCTCTAATGCATGCCTATATGTGATATGGACCATTATACTAACTTGGTCTGAATGGTAGTATTGACTTTGAATCTTATTATGTGGCTGCAGGGTGTAGTTTTCAGCAAAGTCCACAACCGACAATATTGTGCCATTGGGAAAGGTGTCCATGCACTGTTTGTACTGTTCATCGTGCTACATGGACATGTTGTACATACTGCTCGGTCTTTTGGTAGAATTCCTTCATTAAATCGCAAATTTGTACCTAGTGCCACAAAACAAATGGAATTAATACAACGTGACATTTCAATCTGAATATATATGTACAAATTCAACATGTACAGTATGAAAGTATGCAAACTTAGATTACCCGTGACTTCACCAATGCAATATTTTTTCTTT